>CM043322.1:9254835-9899835 GCA_023736055.1 Quercus glauca | reverse complement strand
CTTTTTGCTTTTTATTTCTTTGCATATTTTCTTTTTAAAGCATATCATACATGGGCTTATGAGAAAGAAAAGAAATACCCATTGATATTTTGACATTTCAATTTTGCTATGCCGAAGCATACAGATGTCATTAATGATTGGCGGGCAACAGTGGTGAGATGGTTATTTATGCCTTTCTCTTAGGATTTTCTAGTCCTACCCGTCAAAAAGAGTGATATGAGTGTTAAGTCTAAGAAATAACCTAATCTTACTCATCACAAACACGAGCCACAAAGCTCACTTGCTTAGTTGTGCATAAAGATGCTCATCTAAGCTACAAGAGATACAAAGTTTAGAAAACTTTGTTTCATTGGCCATCTAAGGTACACAAGTACCAAAGTACACAAAACACACACTGTTTTTGTATTTTCTGATTTTTCAAATTTTTTTTTTTATTTTTATATCAAAAACAAAATAAACAAAACTGAAAGTAAACACACAAAAACATGTTAACAAGCAAAACAATGCATAAAACTAGATGCAAATGCATGAGGAAGAGAAAGAAGAGAGGGAAATCAATCCATGGAGATAACACCAATGTTTTGACGAAGGAATTCAAAACGTTTACTGTCAAGAGGTTTGGTAAACAAATCAGCCTTCTGATCATCGGTGTTAATAAATTCAAGAGTGAGAGTACCATCTTCGACAAGCTCCCTAATGAAGTGATGTCGAATTTCTATGTGTTTGGTTCGAGAATGTTGAACCGGATTCTTAGAAATATTTATGGCACTGGTATTGTCACAATAGATAGTAAGATGATCTTGACAAATACCATAATCATGAAGGAGTTTTTGCATCCAGAGGAGTTGTGTGCAACAGCTACCAGCAGCAATGTACTCAGCTTCAGCAGTGGATAAGGAGATGGAGTTCTGCTTTTTGCTCATCCAAGAGACAAGATTGTTGCCTACATAAAAACAACCCCCTGAGGTACTCTTCCTATCATCAGCATTCCCAGCCCAATCCGCATCGGAATATCCAGCTAAGACATTATTAGTGTCCTTGCTGTACCACACACCGAACTCAGCGGTAGTTTTGACATACTTTATAATTCTTTTTAAAGCAGTCATATGTGATTCTTTGGGATTAGCTTGATATCTAGCACACACTCCAACACTATAGCTAATGTCAGGCCTACTAGCAGTAAGGTAAAGAAGACTACCTATCATGCTTCTATAAAGAGAAGGATCAACACTCTTGCCTAACACATCTATAGTGAGTTTAACATTGGGGCTCATAGGGGTACGAACAGAACTAGCAGAATCCAAACCAAATTTTTTCACAAGATTCTTAGCATACTTAGATTGAGATAGAAATATACCTGAATCTTGCTGACGAATCTGCAATCCAAGGAAGTGAGTCAGCTCTCCAATCATGCTCATCTCGAACTCGGCTTGCATGAGCTTTGAGAAGTCATGAGCAAGTTCATCCTTAGTTGATCCAAAGATGATGTCATCAACATACACTTGAGCAACTATCAACTCGCCATCTTCCTTTTTGATGAAGAGAGTTTGGTCAGCTTTTCCTCTTGTGAACCCATGCGACACCAGATATTGTGTGAGTCTGTCATACCAAGCTCTAGGGGCTTGCTTCAACCCATAAAGTGCCTTTTTGAGATACAACACATGATCAGGAAAGTGTGGATCAACGAATCCTTTTGGTTGAGCCACATACACATCCTCTTTAAGTAGCCCATTCAAAAAGGCGGTCTTCACATCCATCTGATAAAGCTTGAAGTTCAGTTGGCATGCTAGGGCAAGCAGAATTCGAATGGACTCCATACGAGCAACTGGGGCAAATGTTTCATCATAGTCTACTCCTTCCATTTGAGAGTATCCTTGAGCCACAAGTCGAGCCTTGTTTCGAATCACATTGCCTTCTTCATCGGTCTTGTTGCGGAAAATCCACTTTGTACCAATGATGTGCTCGCCCTCTGGTCTAGGTACAAGAGTCCAAACATCATTCCTCTGAAACTGGAGCAGTTCATCATGCATTGCTTCAACCCAACTTTCATCTTGTAGTGCTTCCTCTACTTTCTTTGGTTCAACCTGTGACAAGTAGCAAGAATAAGACACAAAGTTAGCAACACATTTATCAACTGTTCGTTTCCTTAATGTGAGTTCATTCAAATTTCCCACAATAACTTCTGGAGGATGATTCAGTTTAATTCTGGAGGAAGGTCCTTTTTCCTGAAGAGATTCAGACTCAGGTGAAGTCGGGATTTCTGCAGACTCTTCCACAACACTGGGAGTACCAGGAGCAATAGGAGATGCGGGTTCTTGGTCAACAATGTCTTGAACTTCCGTAGGTTCAGGGGGAAGAATTTCCTTGGGAAGTTCATTACTGCCTTTCTCAGAATTAGACTCTGAAGACTCATCAATGACTACATTAACAGTCTCCATAACCTTCATGGTCCTTTTGTTGTATACCCGATAAGCCTTGCTGATAGAAGAGTAGCCCAGAAATATGCCTTCATCACTCCTAGAGTCAAACTTTCCCACATTCTCTCTATCCTTGAGGATGAAGCAAGTACTTCCAAAGATTCTGAAATACTTTACATTTAGCTTTCTACCTTTCCACAATTCATAGGGAGTCTTTTTGGTACCGGGTCTAAAGTACACCCTATTCACTGTATGACATGCAGTGTTTATGGCTTCTCCCCATAGGTTTCGAGCCACATCTTTGTTATGCAACATGGCTCTGGCCATCTCTTGAATAACTCTATTCTTTCTTTCTACCACACCATTCTGTTGAGGTGTAATAGGTGCAGAGAATTCTTGAGATATACCTGATTTCAAGCAGAAGGATTCCATGTATGAGTTCTCAAATTCTTTACCATGATCACTTCGAATTCGATCAATCTTCAAACTCTTTTCATTCTGCAGTCTTGTGCACAAGGCCTCAATGTGCTCGGGAGCATCAGACTTGGATCGAAGTAGGATGACCCAAGTGTATCTGGTGAAATCATCTACCACTACCATGATATATCTCTTACCACCAAGAGACTCAGTTCTGGTTGGACCCATAAGATCTAAATGTAACAATTCCAACGGTCTGGAGGTAGCGGATGCCTGAGTGTTTAGATGCTTAGCTTTTGTCTGTTTCCCAAGTTGACATGGTCCACAAACCACATTGCTCATTCTACTAAGCTTTGGTATCCCCAAGACAGATTCATGCTTAGAGACAATAGATAGATGCTTGTAACTAGCATGTCCCATTCGTTGATGCCATAGATCTTCATTTGGTAGACGAATACTATTACACACTATATCAGCATCAGGAACCAATCCATAACAATTGTCCAAAGTTCGAACCCCACTGATGAGCTTCTTTCCGGACTCATCCATGACAAGACACTTTCCTTTTGAGAACAGCACCATGAAGTCTTGATCACATATCTGACTTATGCTCAGTAGATTCACCCTTAGTCCTTCTACATAAAGAACATTTGCAATGTCTGGCAGCCCTGGCAGAGATATGATTCCTTTCCCTTTAATCTGTGACTTGCTTCCATCACCAAAGGTCACATTACCTCCTTTCTTAGGCTCGAAGATCTTGAAGAGAGATCGATCTCCGGTCATGTGTCTTGAGCAACCACTGTCAAGATACCAAAGGCATGTATCCATTACTTTGAATGCAGACTTCATCATGAAACACACTTCATGCTTGGATGACAAATCATAGGGAATGGTTCTTTCTCTCAACTGCCTTCTACTAGCTAAGCCTTTAACTTTTACTTTTCTCAGACGAATTCCTCTGCACATTTTCATTCTGAGACAGTCTAGTTTCTTCTTAGCCAAACTGAGATCTTTTACCATAGTCATTACATGTGAATTCAAATAACTTTTAGACTTGTGTTTTCTGAGACACTCAAACAAATAGTGATTAGAAAAACAAGATGTATTTGAAAACATAGATCTCTTAAAGCTGGTCATAGCCATGACAAACAGGGGTCAATGGATCAAACACAGCAAAGATTAAACCTAATCAGAGTGTGCCTGCTCTGATACCACTTGATAGGCCACAAATTGAATGACCCCTTGTGATTTAAATTAAATTAATTAATTTAGTCAAGTTATTAATTAATTAATTTAACATGCAAATACGTGGCAGCACAAACAAATCACCGAATAACTAAATATGCAGCGGAAAATAAATGACACGGTGATTTGTTCACGAATGGGGAAAAACCCTAACGGCAAAAACCCCACCGGGTGATTTTCAGGTCACCACTCCTGAAACTCCACTATTATCAAATCAAGCGGTTACAAATAAGGAATCCCAAGTACCTTACCAACCTACAGTTGAACCCTTACCCCAATACCCAATTGGACTTGATCTGTAGCGACAGTTCCCACCTTTGATGCACGGCTCCCAAGTACGTGACTAACCAGATGCGCGGATCCCAGTACGCGACTTCAAACACCAACTTTAGAATGAGAGGTTGGCTGCAGAGTTCTTCAGATCATCTTATGCATGAAGATCAGGAAGATGCTTGGTCACAAAACCCTAAGGTGCACAATACACAGCAACTTCTTGAAGAAGATGACCTAGGTTAAGAACTTCGTCTTAGAGCACAATTTGCTTGAACAAGGATTGCTCAATGCTTATGCAACTTGTGTCTATGTTGACGGCTCTTAAAACACTCCTTAAATATGTTTAGGGTTAGAAGAAAAGAAGGCCCAAAAACACATTCACGGATCCCAAGAAAATCATATTAGAATTCTGACTTTTTAAGTCTCGACAGCTAGCAGGTGTCGAGGTAGGTGTCGAGCAGGTGTCGAGCTTTAAAAATTCTGCACTTCAACTTGCTTTTTCTTGGATAGACTTGATGACTTTAACACTTGATCTTGAAACATTGTTTCTTGAAGTATTAAAAACACCTAGAACTACCCAATTACAAGTAGAGTGCGTTTTGTCAAAGGATTAGCCAATTTACATAAAATATGACATATGTTCCTAACATGTAAACACATATATCCTAACACTATCCAAGGCCCTGCTCTGATTGTTGGCCTCCTCTTCCAGCCTAAAAGTGGCCTGTACAGCCTACCAATTGAAACTAGCACGCAATTAGTTTAAAACCCAAGGATAAAATCCATGGAGTTAAGTGTAAGTGTCAGAAGTCTTACCATGCCTAAGTACCTCTTAAGGTCAAGGAAGACCTCCCTAGTCCTCAGGCCCCCCAATTCGGTAATATCCACAGGGAGCAGCAGGGACCTCTCCAATGCGTCAGCCACGTACGTGCCTGCGCCCCCTTGAAAGTCCCTGAGAGAGGCATTGTCCTTCAGAGGCTTCCCATGGAGCATTGGGGCGGGAAGCCAAGCCTGAACCTTAGACTGGACGGAGACCTACTTATCCTGGCCCTGGGCCCCTATCTTCAATTGTTTTTTAGGCCGCCGAGTGTCGTCCTCCCCCTGGGGCGAACAAGACTTGTCACCTTCCATAGTCCTTTTGCCTTTGTCCTTCTTCTGCTTAGGATCAGTGGGCTCCGGCCTAAGTGGCAAGCTCGGCTGAGGTGGAGGAAGTGGAAGCCTAGGCTGGGCAGAAGTTGACCTGGACTAGGCAGGCTGAGACTTGGAAGGAGGGGGAGGAAACTTGGGATGAGACTTCCCCCGCTACCCCTCAATCAAATCAAGCAAATTGCTTTCGGATTTCCGCTTGTAACCTATCTCTGACCGATGAGAAGTCTCCGTGGACAAGAAGTCTGCCTCAGTTAGATTGGGATCACCCAAGTCTCCAGAGGGATCCTCAGACAGGTGGACTTGTTCGAACACTCTAAATTCATCCTCGGTCGGACCCAAACCCGCAGCTCCTTCTTATGTTTCTCTATCCTCTCTCCTAACCTCCGCGGCCTGGTGGGTGGCAGAAGAGCTCACCAATGGGGTACCTTCTGGAGTGGAAGATTCCTCCAGAATCGAGAAACCATCCTCGGATACAGTAATCCTCCGAAGCCGAGGATCCTTTGCCCTGATCACGTACTTCGGCGCCCCGAATGACTTCTAAATGGGGTCGTATCCTAGGATCCTATGAGCGGCCCTAACTTGGTTGTTGACCTCGTTTACAAAGATCTCTGCCCTCAATGTAGTCTCCAAATCCGCCCTATTTACTAAATGGAAGTGCCGCTGAAAAGCATGCGGATCTGCAAAAAAGAGGGCACGTGTGTGTCAGCCATCAAGCACTACAAGCTTTAATAGCACAAAATATTAGACCCCCTCCTATTCTAAGGCACCCCACCTGGTGTCCCCTCCTCTGTCGGACAGTGGAGGCCGTCGTGCCACTCTCCAGACACAATGAGGAAGTCCTTATCCAAACCCTTTTTGGATGAAGGGAGGCACTGGATAAGCCACACCCTATCATCCCTCGTCCTCATGTAGTAAGACTTGCTCTTTAAGTGCTGGAAGTTGTAACACCAATTCACGTCGTGATGGGTCAACCTCAGCCCCATCTTCTCGTTTAAGGCATCTACACTGCCCAGAACCCTAAACATATAGATGCCACATTGGGTGGGGGCTAGCCAGAAATGCCTAAGGTAACTCGTCATCACCTGACCCATGGGGATTTGCATACCACCCTCTAAGAAGGTGATTATGGGAATCACCACCTCGCCCTCTTACCTCCTATGTCTCCACTCTCCCTCTTTACAGTACCTTAGACCTACGGTACTGGGTATCCTATAATCAGCGACGAACTTCTCCATCATCTCTTCAGACTCAACCAATTTCTTGAACCTACCCATCCCTAGAGACAACTAAGAGACACGAAGAAAGAAGTTCAGAAGAGGGGAGAGCGCAATTTAGAGAGAGAGAAGAAGGCTTACAGAAATAAGGAAAAGCTCCTCGGACAGGCTTTTTATGCTAAAGGGAGTCGTGAGTTTGGTTGGAGATTTGACTGAATTCAGGGTATATGCACAAGAACTCTTGAATGCGAAAGTAAAGAGGCGAACCGGTTCAAATGGGTATTTATACCCCTAATTAAAAATAACCGTGTGAGTTTTCCCGCCCATAAAGTCAAGAAAATTACCACCGTTTGATCATCATCACATCGTTGAACGTGGGGAGCATGATACCGCCAAAATTTAATGAAAGTGCGCTCCGCATACCGAAGCGTCAGGAACGTGCATTGGACAGATGAAAAAACTCTGGCGCTGATGGAGGACAAGACTTGGCAAGCCGTGGTAGAGGCCCGAGGACATCAAAATCCTCCTCTCTGCCCAAGGAGCCTAATAATAGGATTTTGAAAGGCTATTGTGGGGACAGGGTTTTGATAACACGGCCCACTTCATACTAAGCCCAAGGCCCACGCCGAGGAGAAAGAAATGTCTGAGGACGGATTGAGAAAGATTCAGTTACCAAGAAGCACTGCCGAGGACAATCCTGTCCTCGGCCAGCTGAGACCATGGAGAGGAAGAACAAAGCACAATCAGAGGTGGCCCTTCAGAGCGTCTCCAAAGAAAAGACAAGTACAATGGGTCAGCCACAGAAGCATGGTGGAGGAGCAATTCCAGGAGGAACTGTCACCTCCACATTAAATGCCCACACCTAACGTTCTGGCCGCATTAATGGAGAAGTAGCTCCTGAGCAATGCTGCCATAGTTGCTGCAACCCACAGAAAGAAGGGAGAGGTGACTGATGGGACAAGCACTCAAGTGGTGACCTGCATGACCAACAAATGGAGGGTCAAGATCAACCAAAAGGGGGGATATATAATGTAAGAAGTTCTCCAAAAAGGGGGACGGGATTTTGGGAGAGGAAATGTTGTAACACTTGTATGAACTCTGTAACCAAATACTGAAGAAGCAATAGGAACTTCCTGCCCCTAAGAGGAGGGCCGAGGAACCATATCTTATTCTTTAGCTTGTGTTCTTGTCGTCCAACCCATTCGTTACCGTGTTTAGTTGTTGCAATCCTTATTAGGGCCTAGTTCTTAAACCCATACTCTACAAATTCATTGTATCGGGCTAGCCAGGCTTGAGTCCATTCACCCCATAGTGGTAGTGCCCAAATTTGGTCCCTACAAAAATTAATTATCATGTGCAAGTCACATGACCACAAAAATTTAGTACATTAACTAGCTGCAAGGGCAAACTAAAGAATTCAAAAAAAAAAAAAAAAATTGTCAAGTGATTTGCACGTGATCATAAATTTTAACAATGTTATGAGGTGAAATTTGCAAAGTTTGCTACAATTGGGGTAGTGATTCCATAGGTTGCAAAGTACAAGTATCCCATAGTTTAGGGTAATTTACTGCATTTAACCCATTTTTCCTTTTCTTTTTTCTAAAAAGAAATTGGTGATTGAAGATCTTTGAATTTATTTTCCTTTATTATTATTGGTAAGTTACCAATACACTAAACACACGACCTTATTTTTCATCCTATCAATAGGGGAGAAGGAATGGCACTTGAACTATTAACTCCAATCATCACCCTTCAATAGTTTATAGTTATGATGTCGATGGGGAAGACTTGGAATTTAATCCTAATATTATCATTTAGCTACTCTTATGTTGTTATCTAATTTGCTTCTTACTTTATTTTTCCTTTTTCATCGATTGCTCCACATGCAAGTAAGGGTGGTTACAGGACCACCCTGATTTGCAAAAAAAAAAAAATATATATATATATATATATACTTATAAAAAAAAAAAATTATAGGCTAAATTAATGTATTGCGACTACTCTAATAAAAATGTTGAGCACCCTGACTTGTGAATTACAAAAATTTGGTTTCAACAAAAATAAGAGTAATGCTACATTCATAACATTTTCACAATAATTTTACAACAAATCCAATGTATTAAACTGATACTGATTCTAATTTAGGCCCAATGTTGATATTAATTATTTTTTTACCCATCAATAACAGTTTTTTTTTACATAAAATTTATTGTAAAAATGTTGTGGACAGAGCATTACTCCAAAATTAATTCTACCCCCAAACATAATCCTTAATCCTTTTTATATGATAATAATAATAAAATAAAAAAAGCTTAAATAACAACAATAAATATTAGCCCAAATAACAACAATCATAAACCAAACTAAAACAAGACAAAACCAAACAACAAGTGAACAAATTATTCAACAAAAAGGCTATTGTAAAACAAAAAAATAAAAATCGCTAATCATTCAAATTTGTAACTCATTCAACCTATTCAATAAAAATATTCTTTAATTTCATTTTTTCTTCAAAAATGGTACTAAGAAAAATATTGTGATTGTAAGTTCTTCTTGATGATGATGACAGATATTCTCTTTTTGGCTTTGCGGACACAACAATTTTGTTCTCCTTAGCGACTCGACTCATAGTTGTAACAAATATTCAAGTTATCATTTTATTAAATTTTATATAATTTAAATTTTTTTATGACTATCCTAAAAAAAATTTCTAGAGTCGCCACAGCCTTTTTGTTTCTCAACTTAAAGTAAATAAATTTCTTAATCCACACAAATCACAAAAAATTTTATAACATTTTCAGGACAAGCTTGAGTATTAATTTACCATAAATTAATACCCACCTTTTTGCAGGACCTGCCTTTTTTTTGGTGGGTACGGTACCCACTTATAAATTTAACCATTGATTTCACTTGTTTTGATCGGGCCGTTTACGTGATTTTAATGAATTACCAGTTACCAGTCAAGCGGGTAACATATAAAATCAATCACAGGAAAAAAAAAAAAAAATAGACGTTTCTTTTTTCTCACTCGCCTTCTCGCGTTCTCTCTCTCTACTTCTCTGCTGCGTTCTTTTAATTTTGCTCCTTCTCATCGTTCTTGGCCGATCTTCACCTCGTCTTCATACAAATCTCAGGTAACTATTCTTGATACATTTTCCCTGAAGTTATCGGCAAGATTTGAGTTTTTGAATGATGGGTTTAATGATTTATTTCAAGTGAAAGTGAGAGTAGGATAGGCCTTTTCTTCATCCCTTCTCCATTTTCCCTGAATTTATCGTCAAGATTTGGGCCTATTTGATTGGTTTTTTTTTTTTTTTTTTTTTAGGAATTTTGGAACACAAGCATTAGTAATGTTGTGAAATCTGAATTGAAATTTCGTAATAGGCATATTCAAATTGCAAATCAAGCCACTTGCTTCGATTTTTCCCCAATGGAAACCCATGTGAAAATTTCCCATTAATTTTCAAAAGTTCTCTTAAAGCAACTTCAAAATTTTCTGAGCAAAGTCAACTTCCTGTTATAAATGGTAAAGGTAATGGTCAATTAATGTATAAAAAGAGAGGGTCGAAGAAGACACAACATGATTCAAGTGTTAAAAATGGGAAGCCATCAAGTGTGTTCAAGAGGAGAGTATTTTGCTTCTCAAAATCCTTTCCTGAGAATAGGGTAAGTTGTTAAAATTCATACTTCAATTTTGCAGTACAAGAACCGTGGCCTTGGTATAATTATCACTATTTAGAAGTTCACTGATGTGCCTCTGGTTATGAATGTGTATGTTAAATTGTGAATGTAGATGAAATGTACACTGGGTATTTTTAATAAATCTTGAAAATAGTATCTATGTCATTTGCAAAAAGAAAATTTGTGCACTGAATAGGACTTGGAATGTGAAACATGAACTTGTAGTCTTGTGAACCTGCCTGAAAGCTGAAACTAAAGGTCTTTGGTTGTTAAGAATTCTATATTTAATGGTAGAGAACATATTGCTTTTATATTAAACAATTTGGGTTTGGATTAGGCTTCTGAGTGCTTTGCATTAACTTGAATTATGTGTGAGGTTTGGTGAACTGAGTCAATTTAGCTTTGTTAAGAAATTGTTTGATGAAATGTCTGTGTGAGTAGTGTATTTTAATGCATGAGTTTTTTGTCTGAGATTTTGAGCAACTAAAATATTATTGTGAAATTTTATGTCTATTGCATTTTCTAGTACTATTATCTAGTGATGGACTAGGGTCCTGATGAAGGTTGATAGGCAAAATGGCTTAAACATTGCAGTTTGGTTTTTCCGGAACCATCATTTTATTCTGCTGGGCAATCAAGTTGCTAGCTAGTTTTATTTTGTGTGAGTAGATATGGATATGTGCTTTTAGAGCAGTCCATCTAGTCTTGGTCCTACTTGCCTATAGTAATTGAATTTGTTTCCCAATCTCTCTGAAGTATTGGAAGAAAGTTGGCTTTGTTACCTCTAGTGAATGGGTCCAATAAGAGACTATTTTTATGGCTTATAGATATATAGATTTATCTTTATTTTCTATTTCTGTTTTCATTTGTGGGCCACAAACATAGGATCCCCTGCCTAGCATTGAACACCCTCCCCTCCAAAAGAAATCCTCTCTTATCATATTCGTTGGATACTTGGAATTTGGTTCCATTATGTTTGATGTTATTTGGCGAGAGTGAAATAGGCTAATGTTTGAGGATATGGAGAGTACAAGGAACTAGTTTCTAGCTTATTTTGTTGGGGACTCACAAATAGAGAGTCAATTCTAATGCTATTGAGTCTATCTTTTTGTACATAATCTTTTGTATTTTTGTACATAATCTTTTGTATTTTTAGTAATTCCTTAGGCTACTTCTTGCCTTTCTTTGCATGATGTAGTCTCTTTTTAATAAATTTTTATTACTTATCAAAAATAATTGAGAAGCATGCTTTTTTTTTTTTTGTTAGTGGTTTGCTATTGGTTTGAAACACCCCTGTATGAGAAGAAAGAAACAAATAGCTCTTAATTCGATCAAAAGAACAAAAAAATAGGATAGTTAGTCATGATTTCATTTGGCAAAATTGCTGCAATAAGGCTCACTACCACTTAAAAAAGTTAGTGAATTACTAAATGTTGAAACTACATGTTCATGAAATCTTGACGTTGATCTAACATGTCTCCTAACTTTTAGGATATAGACCCATAATAGCTGCCATTAAAGACAATACGGATTCAAATGGTTTGTAAAGTGAAGAGGAATGAATTTGTTAAAATGTGTCAATTAAAAGCATGTGAGATGAATGGACCTTTGCTCATTTTGCACATTTTCTTTTTGAATTAATCTTTAGGAATTGTGATGTTTATGGTATGATGTTCATGTTCTTTTTTATTGCAGCACTTGCACCCATGAATGGAGGAAGTGCTTCTGAGTTACCTGATACAAACTCCTGGAAGCAACCATTTGATGCTCAGAGATACTTTTCACATAGTGAAAGTGACTTACAGGACTGTGTATACCTAAATAAAGAAAGGAGCAAGTTAAGACAATTTTCCTGCAGTTTTTCTCTCACTTTATTACTACTGGTGTCAATGCTTTAGCCAAGACAGCAGCTGGAGCCTGCCCCATTACTGTAGCCGAATAGCCATAGCTTTTCTTCTTTTCTTTGTTGGATGTATGTGTAATTAGGTGTCATAGCTCTTCTTCTTTTCTTTCTCCCCCCCCCCACCCTTTTTTTTTTTTTTTTTTTTTTTTTTTTTTTTTTTTTTATGGGTCTTCTTCTTTTCTTTGTTGGATATATGTGGAATTATATTTTTTTTTGGGGTAGCTAGGGGTGGGTGAAATCTAATTGAAAACAAAATGTTCTCAGTGAAAAAGAGAGAAGTATTATGACATGTAAACTTTTGTTTAGTTGAGAAGAAAATGAGAATGTAGTAAATGTGATAATGTGTGAATTTATTGTTTTGCCTCTTTTACCTAAAATTAATTTTTTAAATAGTATATAAGAAGTAATATTTCTTCAATTATTACATAAGAAGTAATATTTATTAAAAATAATGTTGTGAAAAAAAATATATATGAGAATTGCCTTGTCTGAAACCACGATTTAACTTAATATTTTGCCAATGTGGCAGGAGATAACGGGACATAATGTACACTCGGAAATTATTTCAATAATATCACACTTTTTGCTAAAATTGTATTTTGAAAACATAATTTTTGTGTAAATGCATTCACTTTAAAGTCGTATTTTGGAAAAATAAGTTTAGTATAGAATTTGAAATTTTGTATTTTTCTTTGAAATTGTGTTTTGATATTTTAGCGTAAAACAAGATTTGATTTTTAAGCTCACTTCATAAAAAGATGCAAGTGAAATGGTAATGTGGAGAGAGTAAGATGCAACCATCTCCTCTCTATCTCTAAAACTGTCTCTCACAATCCTCCATAGCTAGAACTCGCCTTGAGCTCTGTCCAAGGCCGAGAGCCTGGAAACCTATAATTGTACATTAGATTTTTTGTAAAATCCTATATTGAAAACATGGTTCAAGGAGAAGCTATTCACCATTTCTCCTAAATCATTTGTCCATAATGTTATTTTTAATAATTACTAGTATGTAACTCGTGCTTACACACATGAATGATGAATTGTAGTCGTGCTACTTGACACTAACATATACAATATCAATTCACTATCACTATCCATGAAATTATACTAAATACAAAACAAAATAATATAACAAATTGGTTCAATAGTATCTCCTAAATTGAATAAGGATAGGTACATGGGATATTTTAGCTCAATTACAGTTTGTTACGTTCAGTATCTTTACATACAAAATATCTAAATAGAAACAATATAAAAAAAAATATACTCATTAGTTCAGGCGTCTTTTTTCATTCTTAGGTTTTGGGGGTATTACGGTCAGTTTTTAGGTTCTAAAGATATTTTGATCATTTAGGTTCTAAGGGAATTTTGATAATTTTAGAGGGAACTGGGAGAATTTTGGTCATTTTTTAGGTTATGAGGGAATTTTGGCCTTTTTAAGGTTTTCAGGGTTATTTTGGTCATTTTTTAGGTACTATGGTTATTTCAATCATTTTTAAGTTTCTAAGGGTATTTTAAGATATTCTCTAGGTATAGGGGACATTACGGTCACTTTCTCTTCTAAGGGTATTTTGGTCATATTTTAGGTTTCAAGGTCATGTAGTCATTTTTTTTTCCTAAGGGTATTTTGGTCATTTTTTAGGTTTCATTGTTATTTTGGTCATTTTTAAAGTTTCAGGGTCATTCAATCAATTTTTTATTTGTTCTAGTGGTATTTTGGTTATTTTTTAGGTTTCATGGTTATTTCGGTTATTTTTTAGGTTTTATGGTAATTTGGTCATTTTTTTTTTTTAAGTTTTAGGGTGATTCAGTCATTTTTTAGGTTCTAAAGGTATTATGGTCATTTTTAGGTATCAGAGGTATTATGGTAATTGGTGAGAAAAAAAAAAAAAAAAAAAAGAACTATCAAAAGTGACAAAAGTACACTCACATTTGAAGTTGGTACTGCCCATTGTGACAATGGAATCGTCAGATGTGAGAAAAAAAAAAGGGTACAACCAAATGTGGCAAAAGTATAGTCAAGAATGATGCTGGTACTGCTTAATGTGACAAGTACAAATAAACAATGTATAAGCATGTGTTAGTGTAAAATACACAAGTGTGTTGAGTAAAATACCTGTTCACAAAACATCAATTTTGACATATACTTGTCATTGTCCCCTATATGTACTTTTAAACCATTTCAATGTGGGATTGCCATCTTCATCAATCATTTTTTGCTACAAACATATATATAATAAGTAAGTAAAAAAGTGATTTTAGTGATGAGCCCAAATGTAAAAGTACGATCAGTGTGATATTGGTACTACCCAATGTGACAATGAAATTGTCAAATGTGAGAAAAAAAAAATGTAACATTGGAACTGCACAATGTGAGGATGGAATAATCAAATGTGACAAAAGTACTGTCAAATATGATGTTGGAACTGCATAATGTGAGGATGGAATAATCAAATGTGAGAAAAAAATAAGGGAACCACCAAATGTGACAAAAAAAACTATCACATGTGATGTTAGAATTGCACAATATGAGGGTTGGAACCATCAAATGTGAAAAAAAATAAAAATAAAAGTGCCACCAAATGTGACAAAAGAACTATTACATGTGATAAAAGAACTGTCACATGTGACAAAAGTACTGTTGAATGAGACAATAGAACCATCAAATGTGAGAAAAAAAAAATAAATGAACCACCAAATGTGACAAAAGAATTGAACAATCACATGTGATATTGGAACTGCACAATGTGAGGATGGAACCGTCAAATGTAAGAAAAAATAAAGGAACCGCTGAATGTGACAAAAGTACAATCACATGTGATGTTGGTACTGCACAATGTGAGAATGTAACCGTCAAATGTGAGAAAAAAAATAAGGGAACCACGAAATGTGACAAACGAATTGACACATGTGATGTTGGAACTGCACAATGTGAAAATGGAACCGTCAAATGTGAGAAAAAAAGTAAGGGAACCACCAAACGTGAGAAAAGAATTGTCACATGTGATGTTGAAACTGCACAATGTGAGGATAAAACCGTCAAGTGTGAGAAAAAAGTAAGGGAACCACCCAATGTGACAAAAGAACTGTCATATGTGATGTTAGAACTGCACAATATGAGAATGGAACCGTCAAATATGAGAAAAAAAAAGTAAGAGAACCACCAAATGTGAGAAAAAAAACTATCACATGTAATGTTGGAATTGCACAATGTGAGGATGAATTCATTAAATGTGAGAAAAAAGTAAGGGAACCGCCAAATATGAGAAAAGAACTGTCACATGTGATATTGGAATTGCACAATGTGAGGATGGAACCGTCAAGTGTGAGAAAAAAGTAAGGAAACCATCAAATGTTACAAAAGAACTATTATATGTGATGTTGGAACTGCACAATGTGAGGATGAAACTGTTAAATGTGAGAAAAAAAAGTTAGGGAACCACCAAATGTGAGAAAAAAACTATAACATGTGATATTGGAACTGCACAATGTGAGGATGAAACCGTTAAATGTGATAAAAAAAAATAAGGGAACCACCAAATGTGAAAAAAGAATTGTCATATATGATGTTGGAACTGCACAATGTGAGGACGGAACCGTCAAGTGTGAGAAAAAAATAAGGGAACCACCAAATGTGACAAAAGAACTGTCATATGTGATGTTGGAACTACACAATGTGAGGATGGAACCGTCAAATGTGAGAAAAAAGTAAGAGAACCACCAAATGTGAGAAAAGAATTGTCACATGTGATATTGGAACTGCACAATGTGAGGACGGAATAGTCAAGTGTGAGAAAAAAGTAAGGGAACCATCAAATGTGACAAAAGAACTGTTATATGTGATGTTGGAACTGCACAATGTGAGGATGGAACCGTTAAATGTGAGAAAAAAAAGTCAGGGAACCACCAAATGTGAGAAAAAAACTATCACATGTGATGTTGGAACTGCACAATGTGAGGATGAAACCGTCAAATGTGAGAAAAAAGTAAGGGAACCACCAAATGTGAGAAAAGAATTGTCACATGTAATGTTGGAGCTGTACAATGTGAGGACGGAACCGTCATGTGTGAGAAAAAAGTAAGGGAATCACCAAATGTGACAAAAGAACTGTCATATGTGATGTTGGAACTGCACAATGTGAGGATGGAACTGTCAAATGTGAGAAAAAAGTAAGGAAACCACTCAATGTGAAAAAAGAATTGTCATATATGATGTTGGAATCGCACAATGTGAGGATGGAACCGTTAAATGTGAGAAAAAAAAGTAAGAGAACCACTAAATGTGGGAAAAGAACTGTCACATGTAATGTTAGAACTGCACAATGTGAAGATGGAATTGCCAAATGTGAGAAAAAAGTAAAGGAACCACCAAATGTGAGAAAAGAACAGTCACATGTGATGTTGGAATTGTACAATGTGAGAATGGAACCGTCAAATGTAATAAAAAAGTAACCTGGTGTAGTAGGTTACCTACTAGTGAGTACCGTACCCCTTTTTTGGGGGGTACCGTAGAATTACTCTTAAAAAAAAGTCACATGAAGAATAACGGGGGCCGAAATTGGAGAATCATGTTTTTGAATGTTAAAACTTTAAAGGCAAATGTTATCATTATTTCGGTGTCATATGTATCTTTCAGGTGGTTGGTCGACATATCTAATATTTTTTTTTTATTAGATACGTATCTAATATTTATACTATATAAGTATTTAATTATGTGTGACTTCAGAAAAGGAAAAAGCAAAGGTGTAAAAACTAAAAACAATAATTAAGAGCTGAATAATAACATCCCTTATATCATAGCCGCGACAAGAGTAAACATAAGATATGTTATAAATTTATAATTTTCTCACAGTGTTGGCCTCTTCTACCAAGATCAAATTATAGAGTTTCCTATGTCATAAGGCCACACTAATTATATATCATGGCTGGATCCAGATGGACATAATGTTACACGTTATGAATATAATTAGCTTTGTGGCCTACTACTATTATTTATTACTTTATGTTATGATTTCACCACTTTAATATTTGTGAGATTTATTTTAATGTCTTATTGTAGAGTGACAAGTTCTATTTCTGGGCATGATAAATTCCTTTGTAAGGAGCTACAGTATAGGTTCCATTTTAAGTACTTCAACAACTAAAGGCTGGTGTAGAATATGGGTTGCGGAATTTGGTGATTGAACTTGTAGGTGTTGGAAAGTTGAACAAGGGTAATTTATTTAGTAATTAGAGGTTCAAGATTGGAAGTTCCTAGCAGAAGTCAAGTATCTCAAGTTCCTATACACATAGAGCACAAACTTGTGGTATCTTAACATAATGATAAAAAGTAATAACCATAGAACGACCGCGATGAGCACTCCAAAACTTAACATGGTACATTGGAAGCGATAAAGGATTTTTCAAATGAGTCTTTTAGTTCTTAGTTGCATAAGGATGGTGAGGGAGGTATTTATACCATTCTCATAATCAGATTATTCTTCAATATTAGGGTCTCTTGTAGTGAAGCCTAAGGGAAAATTATTGAATACTCCGGAAGTACCATAAATGTGTACTCTCCCCTCTCACATGAATTGTAGATCCCATCATGAATTTAATTAGTGAGACCCATAATTATGTGAGAGGGGAGAGTATGCATTTATGGTACTCCAGGAGTACTCAATAATTACCCAAGCCTAAGGCCCTTGGGCCGTATATCACTTAACCACAAAACTCATAGAGCATATAGCCTAGTCATGTATAAGAATTTGATTATACATATCTTATTTAGGGTATGCACGCACTAGGTGTGTGGATGGTTTTTACCAAGTGTAGGTGGTCTTGGAACTTAGGGGTGTTTGTTTGGTTTCTTTTATAAAGAGAATCAAACCTCCCCCTCCTCCTCCCTCGCTTGTTGTAACAATTAAATTAAAAATAAAATAAAATTAATGGCCTTTACCAATGCTTTTAAGGTATTATTTAACTTCATGACAAAAAGGGTCTAGACACATAGAGTTAGTGAACCAACTTACTTCACACATAGAGTAGTGAAAGCTCGAAAATGTGTTGAAAACACACGAGCGGTTTAGACCCCCAAATTCAAAGAACGGCTTGGTTGATTTTACACTAACTTACTAACAAGTGCGGAATAGTGTAAGCACAAGCAAATAACCAAAACAACTACTCTAATTCATATTTAAAGCAACTCAGCAGTAAAAATGAAATGAACAAGAGTAGGGAAGAAGGATGCAAACACAAATAACACCGAGACGTGTTATCGAAGAGGAAACCGAAGAACTCGGCGAAAAACCTCTCCGCCGCCCTCCAAGCGGAAATCGATCCACTAGACAATCAGTTGGGATACATGGATTAGCAAAAGACCCTCCAAGCCTAGTCTACCCGATGTACCTAAGCCCTCCAAGCTCCTACTCCAACAAGGCTTCTCGGAACCGTGTCTTGTCCTAGTTATCCGGATCCCGCAACAAGCTCCATGTTGCATCTGCCATTAAAGGCTTCTTCCTATGCTTCCCAGCAGCACCAAAACGTCACTCAGCACTCTCAAGGTGTGTCAAGTGTTTGGGCTATCAACCTCTCAAGATATGGATAATGGAGAGGGAAGGGTTGAGGAGATACCACAAGCAAAATGTTTAGAGAAGGTGGGGAAGACAATCTCTAATTACCAAGGTGTTTGGCTAGGGTTTTCTCTCTGAAGCATTCCTCAACAAATGTGGGTAATGATGGTATATATAGGAGGGGTGCAAAAGGTGTGACTCAAAGAATACAGGCTGGCAGAACAGCTAGTCTCGCGGGTGTCTCGCGGGAAGGCCTTACCCGCGAGATACTCGCGAGACACAGTTGTCTCCACCTGGCATGACTCTTCGCATTCCATCATGTGCCTGGCACATGTCTCACTTCGCGGGAAGCTTGGTCGCGACATACCCGCGAGATACCCGCGAGAATCATTTTCTTCTTCAAATGCTTGAGTCTTCAACACTCTTTCTCTCACACACCCCTTACATCAATTCCCACAACAAATACAGGGTTTTAAACGATTGAACAGAATTACAATCAAATTTGGCACGGAATGAAAGCCAACAAAAACACAGTTGTAAATTACAACTTTACAAGTAGTAAACCAACTTCATCTCAAACAACTATTTATTAAATTCTAAAATGGCACAAATTTCCTTCCTTCACACATAGAATAAGTAAACCAACTTATAAAAACACTCAATTTATCTTCCCAATTTTAGGAAGCAAACCTCGAATCTCCATCATGTTCCTCAATATTTTGGTATTTGAAAAACTTGGCACAAATTATATAGTAGCCAAAATTCACCACTCCTATCACTGTCAACATCCAATACACATTGTCCACTCTTCCAACATTAATATCATTAGGCAACCATGTAGTGGTTCGCTTTACCAAATCAATTATAGCTGAGCTTAGAAAAAACCCAATTGCGAGTAATAATGAGACCACAGCAGTGGACATACTTTTTAGTGATATTGGAAATTCTTGATAATATAATGCAACTAATCCTGGGAAATGGAACCCCTCTCCAATACCCACAATGGCTAGTGGCACCACAAGCCAAAATGCTGACATGGGCACAACCAAACTAGGTTGGTTAGTGTGGCTATGGGTTCGAACCACATGGAGTCTTCGAATTTCAATTAAGGCATATCCCACCAAACCAAGTATATTGATTACATGTCCAATTCCAATACGTTGGATTGGTGTCAAAGGTCGATGGGTTAGATTTTGCCACATGGGAGTGAAGAAACGATCAACAATGAAGATTGAGATGGCTGTAGCTAATAAGTTGAAGAGTAGGAATGACCCAGCTGGGAATTTGAAATGTGGCCCAATGTGTCGATTCATGGTTAAGGCTTGGAGGGTTATGAGGCTACCAGAAATACCTAATGAAGTACTTAAAAAAATGCCAGTAGACCATAATGGGATAAGTTTTATCAAGGTTTTGACGGCTTCCACTTCCTCCATGGTACACAATCTCCATGATCTTGCGTAATAGCCATCTAATTGTTTGTCATCTTCAATTATCAAAGCTGCACGATTCAAGAATCTGCACGGCAGTGGTGACATTTTAGTTTTACAAACAATAATCTTTTTTTATTTTGATAAATACAATAAAATTTCAACTTATGGCATAATTCATGATTGTTCTCTTAAACAATAGTCAAACAAGGACAACTAAAACACTCCACATCAATATAAATAACTTGGGAAACAAGAACTATTGGGTAGACCCAACCATGATATGGTTGGAACAAAATTTGGACAGACACAATCGAAGAAAATTAAAATGAAATGAAAGGTTTTATTCATTGTTTTGGGTAAAAGTGTTACAGATTCATTGAAGGAATTACCTATATAATCATAAAACTAGTTTAATTATATATTTGAAGTCTAATTTAATAGGGGGAAAACGTTTATTATATTGATTAAATAGGCTTGTGTTTAAAATAATTAAGTCAATTTGTATTAACACATAATGAATCAAGCCATTTCAAGTTTTTTTTTTTTTTTTGGAGAAACAAGTCATTTCAAGTTGATTGTAGGTTAAGCATATCAACACAAAATTAACCCAATATATTATTACTCATGTCAAAATGGTCAACCTTTTTAACATGAACTTATTTACATTAAACACCAACCAACAAATAATTGTGTTGTGTTTATGCGGTAATCATTATTAATGTCAAGCATTACCATCCTTAAAAGGTTATAGGTAATCAAAGGCATATGATGTTAGAGATAGTGTCATTTTTAATATTTGAGTTATTCTACTTAAACAAGTAATTGAATAATTACTAGATAAGTATATTGATCTATTATGCATAACAAATTTTCATTACTTTTTCTCTCTTTTTTCACTGTTATAATATAAATAAAAATATTAAACGATGATATGTAGCTAAAATAATTACTGAAAATAGACATATAGTTAAAGTGACTCATACCTTAAACTTTTCATTGACCCATCATCTTCCATTTTTAATGCCTCGGTGGTTCCAAAATAATAGTCATGGCTCGCAATAGTTCTCGGTATTTTCCTTTTCCGAATAGCTGCAACTATGACACGAGCTATGCTTGTGAAAGGGCTTCCTTTTGGCTTAACTTGGCAATAGAATTGCTTTCCCATTATAAATACGGCTAAGCCAATGACATTTGCAATGGCACATATTCCAAATCCTAACCCCCAACTCACATTGTCTTGGATATAAACAATGGCACTGAAGCTAATTGCATTAGCAATGTACAAGGTTAAAAAATACCAATTAAAGAAAATTCCTTGATCACTGGCCTTGTCAAATTGTTCAGCTCCCATAGTTGCAATTGTGAAGCGTGTGCCTCCAACTCCTAGTGCAGCCAGCAATAAGGTCATGTAGATGACTGCATATTGAAAATTTGATGGGGTTTCACATGTGTATGAGCCAATTACACATTGAGATGGCCTCAAGGAATGTATTACAGCCGTAAGGGTGAACATGATTATACCCTGAATTCTCAAGAACGAAATATAATGAAAAAAGAAGATTAATTTCATCTAAAATAGATAGTTTGTGACATTCCATTTTGTTGACCAATATAAAATTATTTAAGAAAATATTCTAAACTATATTTTAGATTACACAAAATTGAAATATTTTCCACTGAATATTGCTCTTGATATCATTCACCAAATCCATCAAATTATAACTAAAGCTATAGCCTACTACTTTAATTGGGCCTCTACAATCAAAAAGTATATACATGCTAATGCAATTCACAAATTAATTAAGAATCATATGTAAACAAAAAACATATTTTGAAAATATAACACAATTTAAATAAAAAAATAGATATTAAAAATAAAAGAATAATAATCATTTTAAGTTACATTACACATGATGTATGCAAATTATGTAAGTCCAAATTTAATAAAAAAACTATAGATTATAAGCGATCGATTATAAAGTAAGTTAAAATAGAACATAAATAAACTCCTTTGAAATATGGAGTTTTAGTATGGACATTTTTTTTGTGACCATTAGTAAATAACTTGTAGAAAAAAATATATAGTAATTATTAAATAAACCATTATTATATAATTTTGCAATTCCTATTTGGTATGCTGGAGTTATTATAATTTCACATTAGAAGGTTTTTTTAATAGATTTTAATCCAACTTATTTGAATTTTTATTACTTTTAGTTAATAGTAGTTCATTGAGGATGCAAATAGAAATGCCTTAAAATGTCTATGTAATTGAAATTTTTAAATTTTAAGATTTAATAAAATGGTAGTCACATAATAGACATTTGGCTCAACCATAATATCTATGATGTGTGTGTTATGACAAACTTAGTTTAAAAGTTATAATACTGAAAAGCGCATAGCTACATTGAGGGCAACCATTTCCATAATTTCATTTGAAAATTTTATATTTAGTACAACAATTTTATGATATTAAGTCATGTCAAGAATTTATTAATTGCTTGGATTAACTTGAAAATATTGTGTATCTGTGGTGGAAGACCAAAAATAATATTGGTAGAAATAGTAAAAGATTTCATGTCAATTAAGAAAGTAATTGAAAGTATGACTTCAGTTTAATAAAATGACAGGGGGGAAAAATAACAAAAAAAAAAAAAAAAAACAAATTTTTGTATGTGTGTGTATATATATATATATAAAGTAATAATTCTATCCGTTTCTTCTTTTCTATTTCAAATGAAATAAAGAGAAATCGGACGAAATCACTTTTAAATGGGATCAATTAAAAAAAAAGTGCAAAGTTTTTTTTCCTTTGTTCCAAGAAAAAATGGGTGTTTGGTATAAATTCATCAACCCCACATCATATGATGGTAGTGGATAATACCAAGTATACCACAATTTTATCCATACATGCAGGGTCAAACTAATTGTTATATATACTTGTCAAATAAATTTATAAATACATTTACCATCACAAATAAAGTGCATTAATTTATGAGTAATGCTACAATCATAAATTATTTAACAACATTTTTATAAATTGTTATTGTGGCCAACCTTTTATTGGTTTTTATCTAGGTCTACTATTAATATCATTTTTTTTCATTTATCAGTAACCATTCACTAGATCAATAGTTAGTAAAAAAAATTTATAAAAAATTTTGTATTTCTCGCATTACTCTTAACTTAGTAAGTAGAGAACTTATAGTACCAACTTTTTTTTTTTTTAACACACACGCAAAGTGATGAAATGAGATTCTAATAACTATTCCCCCCAAATTTATACCCTTTGACTAACTTAGTAAATTGAGAACTTAGTAATTCTTTTTTTTAAAAGAGACACTAGTTACCAGCAAGGAAACAAAGGCGAAGATGGAAACGACAGGGAAAGAGCCAGAGAAAGAGTCGGAGATGATGGCAGCAGCAACAGGAAAGAGAGAGTTGCAACCGAGGACAATGTTGAGTATTTTTGTAGCTGCTATGCTTTTAATGTTATACTCTGTTATTAGATACACTAACAAATTCGATGCCCACCCACCAGCTACTAGGGAAAGACTCATCAGACTTCCTGCTCAATTAAGACAAATGCATATATTAGACCCACTTAAAAAGAAGGTTCAAATTAGAGCACAAACCAGTATAGTAAAAGAGAGAGAGACCTATAATGAAGGGGAAAGTAACCCAGCCTCCTCTCTTGGAGTCATTATTATTGGATGCTTCTTGTTGTGCACCTTCTTCAAAGTGTTGTGATTCCATTCTTTCTTTCTTTCTCTCTAAATTAGATTTGAGCTAAAGATATTATGCAGAAGACTTCGTCGGTGTCTGCATTATATTAGAAGGTCTTGTCTCTGTGTCACACACACATTGACTATTACGTTTACGAATATTGAATAGAGATTCTTATTGTTGGGGCGCATACATTTATGGCAATCACTTCAATCAAAACCCCCCCACTAGCACACGTCACAGTCACAACAACCACGGTCCTAAAACTAATATTTTTTTCTCAGAATAATAGCTGTACGTGACATAGTATTTAAAAAATTAATTTTATAACATTTAGCACGTTACTTTTCAATACACTTAATATCAAAACTTCTATTTTTTTTTACCACTTTATTAAAATATTATTTATTTATCATTTTTTATTCTTTTTTATTCTAATCATCCAACCACCCCAAACCTGCACAAAGCCTCCACAAACCCATGGCACCACCCACAGCACCATTCACGGCACAACCCACGGCACCACCCACGGCACAACCCACCGGCCTCAACCCACAACACCACCACCCATGGCACCTCAACCCACGGCACACGGCACACCAATGGCACACCAACCCACTTTTCCCTCTCATCCTGTCTCTAGCCACAACCAGCACCACCTTAGCCACAATAACCATGCCTCAGCCACGTTTAACCACTGTCACACCCCCAACCACCACAATCACAACAAATTGCAACCCACCGCAATAAAAAAAAAAAAAAAAAAAAAAGTATATATAATCACCCAAAACCACCATCACTACCTCCCACAACCTGCAAATCAGAACCCCACCACTGAATCAATCAACCCACATCCACCTTTCAACCACCCTGATCAACCCAGCCACTGAAATAAAAAACCATTGAAATCAAAACCCATCGAAATCCATCAAAACCCATGAAATCAAAACCCACAGATATCAAATCACAAAACCTACTACAGCCCAGCCACCATAGCCTAGCCACACCTAGCACCGTAGAGGGAGAAGAGAAGAGCTTGCCAGTGTGGGTTGAGAGAAAACCAAAAAAAGAAAAGAAAAGAGAGAGAGAGGACTTTGTGGCGGTGGGGATTAAAAAATTGATTTTTGGTTTTACAATTTAGCTACAGTGAGCTGTTATAGATGACAACTCACTGTAGCTCTGTGTCAAAATTTTTGGCATCTGAAATCTTTGATGTAGTGGGTATTTTTGTGTGTTGGTGGTAAAATTTGGCTTTTAGCATTTTTAGCATTCTTGATAAGAATACTCTTATCTCCAATAGATCGATGCTACTTATCACCCAACGACTTTTATGTTTTATTTTTTTGTGCTAATTAATAAGCTAATGCACATATATACATACGTGATATGGTTTCATTGGTTGAAATGATCACTTCAACAATTCTTTTGATGGATCTAATAATTTCTCATTTGCACATGTCCATTCAATATTAATAAAACGAGAAAGTATATTGACACCAAATACAAAACAAAAATTCATACTTAACTAATGTGAAAAATTATTAGCAATAAGTAAAAAAGTAATGTTAGTGGTGGAAATAAGAACCAGTAAAAACTTACCAACTCAACCAACTATTATGAAAAATATTGTAAGTTTTTTTTTTTTTCACTGCAAGTAGTATTGCTCAAATAAAACGCAATAAAAGTACAAATAATCTAAGAATGTATCCAATTTCACATATTTAAGTGTCAACTTACAATAATTTCATTTTTCACCAGAGTTGCGATGCTGCAGTGATGCATAAGACCAAAAGGCGGAAGGCAAAACACGAGGGGTTTGACTTACATCTAGTACTTTTTTAACTGAAATCTCATTTTATTTTAATGAGAAACTATCACATCACCCACTAACTAAAAAAAATTATGAAAATTAAAACCCACTACCACTTGCCATGGTGTATTTAAAATAAAAGGAGACCTTCAGTTAAAAAAGTATCGGAGGTAAGCCAAACCCAAACACGAGAGACTATACCCAACAATCAAGTTAAAAATGGGAATAATGCTACAGTCAGAATCTATTTTACAACATTTTTACAAATTATTAATATAGCAAAATTTTACTTATTTTATCTAGACCCATTATTGACATCACATTTTTACATATCAATAATCATTTACAACATTCAACTTAGTAGTTTCTAAAATATTTTGTAAAATGGCTTATGTTTATACCATTTTCCAAAAAATGGTGTCACCATTCGTATCATTAATGTCTAACCAACACGCATAGATCAATGCTATAACTCAAGGAGGAGCTGAACTTTCTACCTATGGACACATCATTGATGACATCCACTGCCTTGCTACAGAATTTCAATTTGTCGATTTCAATTATGTTAGTCGTGTGTGCAACTGTGTAACTATGTTGCTGATGCTGTAGATAAAAAAGCTAAAAACATTATGGGGCTTCAACATCATTGAAGACATCCACTGCCTTGCTACAGAATTTCAATTTGTCGATTTCAATTATGTTAGTCGTGTGTGCAACTGTGTAACTATGTTGCTGATGCTGTAGATAAAAAAGCTAAAAACATTATGGGGCTTCAAGTGTGGATGGAAGATCCACCCATTGACATTATCCCCCTCCTGTTATTTGATGTTCATTAAGTTTTTCTTTCAATAAATTCCCAGGCTACTAGTCTGGTTTCTCAAAAAAAAAAAAAAAAAAAAAAAGGGCATGGAAAGACATTAAGAGCATTACCATCTTATAAAAAATGTCATTTTGATACACCAAAAGCGTACTTTATTATTTTACCACATCATTTTACAATATCCCATTCATCAGATATTTTATTTTTCAATTCTATACATTAAAATAATATATTAAATTCCTCCCCCATCGTCGTCGTCGTTGTCATCATCATCAACAACAACAACAACAACTAGAAAAATTGTTGCGGCCACAATCACCAGAAGAAAAAAAAAAAAAAAATCCTCCCCCATCATCATCATCATCATCAACAACAATAACAACCAGAAAAATTGTTGCGGCCATAATCACCAGGAAAAAAAGAAAAAAAGAAAAAAAAAAAACCCAACCACCAAAATCAACCCACAACTGCCACCAAATCCACCATCAAATCACAACCACCAAAACAAAAAAACAAAACCAAAAACAAAAAAAAATCAGAACAGAGATCGGCACCACCACCAATTCGCCCACCATCGATTCGCCCATCACCAGCTGACCCACCCACCACCACTGATCTGCCCATCACCATCTCAACCCACCCACTGCCAAACCGGGTATCAAACCAAAAAAAAAAAAAAAAACCACAGAAACAAAGATCAGCCTGGCTTGATGCTCTGGCCTGGGTTTCGTCGGAGAGGGAGGCAGTGACGTGGAGTAGAGGGAGAGAGAGCAAAGAAATGGTTGAACAAGGAAGTGAGAGAGAGAGAGCAGGTATTGATCGGTGAAGATGAACAGATATTTTAATCAGGTTGAGAGAGAAAGCTGAATAAAAAAATAATAAACCCATATGCTATATTGTTCCATACTGTGCCAAAGTTATCATGGTATTGTAGCATGTTACAAAATTTTGACACATTTAGAACACCTCATAAGTCTTGAATAGTGGTGTTTGGTGTGTCAAATGCCAAATATTTGGCATTTGACACACTTGATGGTAATGCTCTAATATCAGCAGAATGAAGTCATTTCATTAACCAATGTGTTAAGTTTGTTATTAATATCTAAGACACATGTCGAGTAGATATTTAATTCTGTTTTGATTACTTGTAGAATCAAGAATGAAGTCATTACAGCTAAGACACGTGTCGAGTAGATATTTAATTCAGTTTTGATTAGTTGTAACAAACATTATGCTTATAATTAGTGTTGCTATTTGGATTGAATAAAGTTTTTGATTTTTTTTTTCATTCTTGTCATTTGGAGAGAACTCTTCATGATGGTCCAATTTTTAAGTTATGAATGTATATTAGTCCAATGGGCTTTAGGCCTCAGTTTCTTGTATTGCACACATATTTGTACAACACATTACTTATACAGTTATACTATATACTGTACTCAAATGCCTTCCATACAAAGTCACCATTTATTTTGTCAAATACAATAAAATTATTTCACAGTTTTAATATAAGTGATGTAATCCAATCACAAAATAACATGCAAACATGTTCTGAAATTAGGTGTAGATTTGAGTGTGTTTGTACGAGGATTATAAATAGTGAATGGATTAGATAAAAAATGTGTAAGTAAATGAGCGAGAAAGTATAATTTCCAAATGACTTAACTGAGAAAGTCTATTGTCATTGAATAAAATATTTAGAGTTTGAATCCAACTTAGGCCAAAAATCAATTGGTGTTTAGTTTGATTATAAGGAAAAATTATACTAGAGCAAACAGTTGAAATTCTATCGAATTAAAAAATAAAAACCAAAAAAGATTGTCACCGGAAAATGCACTCCATCTCTTATTTTTTAGCAAAAAACAGAGTGCTCTTCTTTCCCTGGTGATTTTTTCTGTTTTTGTCACACATGCATCATTCTTAAGTCATCAATTATGCAATGGGCATAAAAAAATATTGTTCAATGTTCCGTTGGATTTGAAGGTGACAGTACTGGAATATATATTAGGTAGCTTTTGTAGAGGTCCCATTTTGATTTTTGAGTATTTAATGTGAGAAAAAAAAAAGTTGATAATTGCTTATTTTAAAAAATTTATTTGCATAATACAAGACAAAAAGTTAAAAACTAGTTTATTTATAACAATCTAAAATTTAGATTATTTAAAATCAAATTGAGACAAAAAGTAGTATGGGACATAAAACAATAGATAATTTAAGCAAAGAGCTATCTTATAATTGGTTGTCAAACGCACTCGGCTCCCATCCCATTGGATGACTCTATTTTCATCATTGGATAGTTTTTCAAAACATCAATTCTTTTAAAAAAACAATTTTACAGTTTTATTTTTTACATAATTCACAAAATAAGCAAAATAAGTTAATGAAAAAAAACTCATCCAAAGCACAAAACACAAAATAAAAGTTAGTGTAGAACGTTGCATGTGGAATTTGGTGATCAAAGGCATAACACGCTGTCTTTTTTTTTCTCTTTTTAGTTAATTGCAGAAGTACACTCTAAATTGTGGAATACTTGCACCATACATTCTGAATTATAAAAATTTGCCATTGCCACCCTAATTGTAACATTACAAATAGCACTCATCGTTTGTTAAATATAACAATGTGGCACACATTAGTAACGATAATATATGGTCGTTGCTATCGCTAATAAGTGCATAGTAGCAACGACACTAAGGTAGTCACTAATAAGTTGTCGCTAACACTATGGAGGGAATTTTATTTACTTTTGGAAAATGGATAGCACTCATTGTCTGTTAAATATAACAATGTGGCACACATTAGCGATGATAATATATGGTCATCGCTAATAAGTGCATAGTAGCGACAACACTAAGGTAGTCACTAATAAGTTGTCGCTAACACCATGGAGGGAATTTTATTTACTTTTGGAAAATAGAGGGAAACTTTTAACGACGACATCTGTTGTTGCTAATAATCATCTTTAGTGACGACCTTGTGTGTCATCGCTGATATGTGGCCAAAAATATATAGTAAATATATTATATATTAGCGATGAATTAGGTTGTCACTATTAGAGATCTTTTAATGACAACAAAGATTGTCGTCACTAATATGTGGCCAAAATAATTTTGATATAATATGATTTTTTTAACAAATCCTCCAAAATGCCTCTTAAAATATTTAAAATGGCATAAATTCCTTTTAAATATTTGAAATGATTAATTTACCATTAACCTCGTTAAAATGACCGAAATACCCCCAAACTTATACAATGACCAAAATAACCTTGAAACCTCCAAAGTAATTAAATACTCTCAAATCTGTTAAATAAAAAAAAGGCAAAAAGCACATTTTAGTCTCTACATTTTTAGGCTATTCCCATTTTAGTCCCTACATTTTATTTTTACCGCTTTTAGTCCCTATCCTAAAAAACACTTCCCATTTTGGTCCCTGTCATTATATCAGAAATGGAGAATTCTGACGTGGCAAACAGCAGGAATAAATAATACTAAATTAATGACCACATGGCCTAAATTAATAATAAAAAATGTTTTATAGCATTAAAAAATTCCACGTCAGCATCTAAATTAAAAAAAAAAAATAATTTATTAATTTTAACTAAATAAAAACAAAATTAAAAACTAAAAATCATATGAATTGAGATCTAAGAGTGTCTTGAACAAGAACAGCAAGAACACAAACCCAGATCCAGATCCAAGAACACAAACCCAGAAATTAAAAATAAAAAAAATAAAAAAATTAAAAAAAAAAACCAGTAAATCTTTGTTGCTGAGAAAGTTTCTGCTTCGCTTGGTTGCAAGAAAACACAGGCAAATGAAGTAAGCTACAACTTCTAACATCAATTTATTTTTGTGAGCTGAGAATTCAAAACCTTCACTCTACAAAGCTTAAAGAGGGTTTTACCATAAAGAAAAGAACAAAACTTTCACTTTCAAATTATTTTCTTGCGTTTTCTTGGCAACCAAATAGAGAATGCTTTCATTTCTACTCTCTTTTTCCAAATTTCTCAACTAACCCAGAAAGCTTCCTTATCCGTTTTCGCTTGAGAAATCAACGAGCTGCTAGGACTCCCTTCTAGATGTGCCATTGAAGACCCAACAAACAAACAACGTCGTAGAAAGGAAAATAGTGAAAAAGAAGAAAATAAAACCCAGCAAACGAAAGCAAGCTCAAAAGTCAAACTTTTAGTATCAGTAAATCCTTTATTTTTTTGCAACGCCGTCGTTGTCGCTGTCTTCCAAACAGTCACTCAGCTCGGCTTTCTCCGTAGCTCTCTGTCCTAGCCAGTGATTCTCGAAGCCCTTAGTGGTTATCGTTAAAGCTTTTGGCTCTTTGGACACGAAGCCAACGGTTTTGGTGGCGGAGAAGCTTGGCGAGGCTGGGCTGAAGCTTCTCAAAGAGTTTGCTAACTTGGATTGCTCTTACAATCTCAGTCCCGAAGAGCTTTGCACCAAGATCTCACTCTATGATTAAAACCCAGATCTTTCATCTTCTTAGTTCAATCTCTTGAAGTCTATTTCGTTCTCTCTTTAACTCATCATCTTTGTCACTCTCTTTAACCCCATGGCCAATCGGTAGTGATTGGGTGGTCTATCAGTCCAGATCTGAAAGAGAGAAGCATAGAGGATCCGGGTTTTTTTTGGGGTTTGTTGAGGATCTGTAGCCAATCTGTGGTTTTTTTTTTTTTTTTTTTAAACTTATGGGTTTGTGTTCTTGGATCTGAGTTTGAACCAATAACACCTAACCACCTGTGATTTGTTGTAAAAATATTGTGGACGTAGCATCTCTCTTTTTCATCCTATCATTAGGGGAGAAGGAATGGCACTTGAACTATCAAATCCAATCATTACTTTCAATAGTTAATAGTCTTGATGTCGATGGGGAAGACTTGGAATTTAATCCTAATATTATCATTTACCTACTCTTATGTTGTTATTTAATTTTCTTCTTACTTTATTTTTCCTCTTTTTGTTTCTCAACTTAAAGTAAATAAATTTCTTAATTCACACAAATAAAAAAAAAAATTCCATAACATTTTCACAACAAACTTAAGTACTAACTCACCATAACTTAAAATAAAATAAAAGATATTACATTCAAATCCACCACAACTAAAAATAAGAGTGTTATGAAAATATTATGAAATTCTATGGCGCTTTTGGACGTTGTCATTTAAAAAAAAGTCACATGAAGAATAATAGGGACCAAAATTGGAGAATTATGTTTTGAATGTTAAAACTTTAAAGGCAAATGTTATCATTGTTTCGGTGCCATAGCCCATATGTATCTTTCAGGTGGTTGGTCGACGTATCTAATATATATATATTTTTATCAGATATGTCTATATAAGTAATTAATTATGTGTGACTTTAGAAAAAGAAAGAGAAAAGGACAATAATTAAGTCCTAAATAATAACACCCCTTATATCACAGCCGCGACAAGAGTAAACATAAGATATGTTATAAATTTATAATTTTCACTAATTTTCTCACATTGTTGACCTCTTCTACCAAGATCAAATTATAGAGTTTCCTATATGTCATAAGGCTAGACTAATTATCATGGCTGGATGGACCCAGATGTACGTAATGTTACACATTATGAATATAATTAGTTTTGTGGCCTACCACTATTATTTATTACTTTATGTTCCGATTTCACCACTTTAATATTTGTGAGATTTATTTTAATGTCTTATTGTAGAGCCACAAGTTCTGTTTCTAGGCATGATAAATTTCTTTGTTAGGAGCTACAGTGGAGGTTCCATTTTAAGTACTTCAAATACTTCAACAACTAGATGCTGGTGTAGAATATGGTTTGCAGAATTTGGTGATCGAACTAGTAGGTATTGGAAAGTTGAACAATGTATCAAAAAAAAGAAAGTTGAACAAGGGTAATTCAGTATTGAGGTTTGAGATTGGAAGTTCTTAGCAGAAGTTCTCTAGTACCTCAGGTTCCTGTACACACAGAGCACGAACTTGTGATGTTTTGGCCTAATGATAAAAAATAATAATCATAAAAGGATGGTGATGATCACTCCAAAACTTAAAATAGTAAATTGGAAGCGATAAAGGATTTTTCAAATGAATCTTTTAGTTCTTAGTTGCATAAGGATGGCGAGGGTGGTATTTATACGATTCTCAAATTTAGATTATTCTTCAATGTCGGGGTCTCTCGTAGTGAAGCCTAAGGCCCTTGGGCCATGTATCACTCACCCACAAAACATATAGAGGATATAGCCCAGTCATGTATAGGAATTTGTTTATACATATCTTATTTAGGGTATGCAAACACTAGGTGTGTAAATGGTTTTTACAAAGTGCAGGTGGTCTTGGAACTTAGGGGCGTTTGTTTGGTTTCTTTTATAAAGAGAATCAAACCTACCCCTCCTCCTCCCTCACTTGTTGTAACAATTAAAATTAAAAAAAAAAAATTAATGGCCTTTACCAATGCTTTTAAGGTATTATTTAACTTCATCACAAAAAGGGTCTAGACAAGTAGAATAAGTAAACCAACTTACTTCACACATAGAGTAAGTAAAACAACTTCATCTCAAACAACTATTTATTAAACTCTAAAATGGCACAAATTTCCTTCCTTCACACATAGAGTAAGTAAACCAACTTATAAAAACACTCAATTTATCTTCCCAATTTTAGGGAGTAGACCTCGAATCTCCATCATGTTCCTCAATATTTTGGTATTTGAATAACTTGGCACAAATTATATAGTAGCCAAAATTCACAACTCCTATCACCGTCAACATCCAATACACATTGTCCACTCTTCCAACATTAATATCATCAGGCAACCATATAGTGGTTTGCTTTACCAAATCAATTATAGTTGAGCTTAGAAAAAACCCAATTGTGAGTAATAATGAGACCATAGCAGTGGACATACTTTTTAGTGATATTGGAAATTCTTGATAATATAATGCAACTGATCCTGGGAAATGGAACCCCTCTCCAATACCCACAATGGCTAGTAGCACCACAAGCCAAAATGCTGATATGGGCACAACCAAACTAGGTTGGTTAGTGTGGCTGTGGGTTCAAACCACACGGAGTCTTCGAATTTCAATTAAGGCATATCCCACCAAACCAAGGATATTGATTACATGTCCAATTCCAATACGTTGGGTTGGTGTCAAAGATCGATGGGTTAGATTTCGCCACATGGGAGTGAAGAAACGATCAACAATGAAGATTGAGATGGCTGTAGCTAATAACTTGAAGAGTAGGAATGACCCAACTAGGAATTTGAAATGTGGCCCAATGTGTCGATTCAAGGTTAAGGCTTGGAGGGTTATGAGGCTACTAGAAATACCTATTGAAGTACTTAAAAAAAAATGCTAGTAGACCATAATGGGATAAGTTTTATCAGGGTTTTGAGGGCTTCCACTTCTTCAATGGTACACAATCTCCATGATCTTGCGTAATAGCCATCTAATTGTTTGTCATCTTCAGTTATCAAAGCTACACGATTCAAGAATCTGTATGGAAGTGGTGACATTTTAGTTTTACAAACAATAATCTTTTTTATTTTGATAAATATAATAAAATTTCAACTTATGGCATAATTCATGATTGTTCTCTTAAACAATAGTCAAACAAGGAAAACTAAAACACTCCACATCAGTATAAATAACTTGGGAAACAAGAACTATTGGGTAGACCCAACCATGATATGGTGGGAACAAAATTTGGACCGACACAATCTAAGAAAATAAAAATAAAATGAAAGGTTTTATTCATTGTTTCGGGTAAAAGTGTTACGGATTCATTGAAGGAATTACCTATATAATAATAAAACTGGTTTAATTATATATTTGAAGTCTAATTTATATAGGGGAAAAAACGTTTAATATATTGGTTAAATAGGTTTGTGTTTAAAATAATTAAGTCAATTTTTATTAACACAAATAATAAATCAAGTCTTTTTTTTTTTTTTTTTTGAGAAACAAGTCATTTCAAGTTAATTGTAGGTTAAGCGTATAAAAACAAAATTAATCCAATGTATTATTACTCATGTCAAAATGGTCAACCTTTTTAACATGAACTTATTTACATTAAACACCAACCAACAAATAATTCTGTTGTGTTTATGTGGTGATCATTATTAATGTCAAGCATTACCACCCTTAAAAGGTTATAGGTAATTAAAGGCATATGATGTTAGAGAGAGTGTCATTTTTAATATTTGAGTTATTCTACTTAATCAAGTAATTAAATTTTTTTTTGTCGAAGACCTTGTAGCTAAATTGGCACCTCCCCATGCACAAAGTGCTTGGGGGTCTAGGAGGGAAAGAGTTTGAGCTGCAGGGTTAGTAACATATTGTAGTTATCTCTAAAAAAAAAGTAATTGAATTTTTACTAGATAAGTATATTGATCTATTATGCATAACAAATATTTCTTTAGTTTTTCTCTCTTTTTTCACCGTTATAATTATAATATCAATAAAAATACAAAATGGTGATATATAGCTAAGATAATTACTAAAACAGACATATAGTTAAAGTGATTCATACCTTAATCTTTTCATTGATGCATCATCTTCCACTTTTAATGCCTCGGTGGTTCCAAAATAATAGTTATGGCTTCCAGAAGATCTCAGTATCTTCCTTTTCCGAATAGCTGCAACCATGACACGGGCTATGCTTGTGAAAGGGCTTCCTTTTGGCTTAACTTGGCAATAGAATTGCTTTCCCATTATAAATAAGGCTAAGCCAATGACATTTGCAATGGCACATATTCCAAATCCTAACCCCCAACTCACATTGTCTTGGATATAAACAATGGCACTGAAGCTAATTGCATTAGCAATGTACAAGGTTAAAAAATACCAATTAAAGAAAATTCCTTGATCGTTGGCCTTGTCAAATTGTTCAGCTCCCATAGTTGCAATTGTGAAGCGTGTGCCTCCAACTCCTAGTGAAGCCAGCAATAAGGTCATGTAGACGACTGGATATTGAAAATTTGATGGGGTTTCACATGGGTATGAGCCAATTACACATAGAGGTGGCCTCAAGGAATGTATTACAGCCGTGAGGGTGAATATGATCATACCTTGAATGCTCAAGAATGAAATAGAATGAAAAAAAGAAAAGAAAAAAAGAGATTAATTTCATCTAAAATTGACAGTTTGTGACATTCCATTTTGTTGATCAATATAAAATTATTTAAGAAAATATTCTAAATTATATTTTAGATTACACAAAATTAAAAAAAAAAAAATTCAGTGAATATTGCTCTTGATATCGTTCACAAATCCGTCAAATTCTTACTAAAGCTATAGTCTATTACTCTAATTGGGTGTCTAAAATTGAAAGGTATAGAAAATTCCTTGATCGTTGGCCTTGTCAAATTGTTCAGCTCCCATAGTTGCAATTGTGAAGCGTGTGCCTCCAACTCCTAGTGAAGCCAGCAATAAGGTCATGTAGATGACTGCATATTGAAAATTTGATGGGGTTTCACATGGGTATGAGCCAATTACACATAGAGGTGGCCTCAAGGAATGTATTACAGCCGTGAGGGTGAATATGATCATACCCTGAATTCTCAAGAATGAAATAGAATGAAAAAAAGAAAAGAAAAAAAGAGATTAATTTCATCTAAAATTGACAGTTTGTGACATTCCATTTTGTTGATCAATATAAAATTATTTAAGAAAATATTCTAAATTATATTTTAGATTACACAAAATTAAAAAAAAAAAAAAATTCAGTGAATATTGCTCTTGATATCGTTCACAAATCCGTCAAATTCTGACTAAAGCTATAGTCTATTACTCTAATTGGGTGTCTAAAATTGAAAGGTATATAAATGTCCATGCATTTCATGGATTAATCAAGAATCATTTGTAAACTTAAAAAAAAAATATTTTAAAAATATAGTACAATTTAAATAATAAAATAGATATTAAAAATAAAAGAATAATAATCATTTTAAGTTACATCTCACATGATGTATGCAAATTATACAATTCCAAATTTAATCAAAAACTATAGATTATAATCGGTTATAAAATAAGTTAAAATAGAACATAAATAAACTCCTTTGCAATATGGATATTTTTTGTGACCATAAGTAAATAACTTGTGGAAAAAATAGTAATGATTAAATAAACCATTATTATATAATTTACAATTCCTATTTAGTATGCTAGAGTTTTTATAATTTCACGTGGAAGGTTTTTTTAATAGATTTTAATCCTAACTTATTTGAATTTTTATTACTTTTAGTTAATAGTAGTTCATTGAGGATGCAAATAGAAATGCCTTAAAATGTCTATGGAATTGAAAATTTTTAAATTTTAAGATTTAATAAAATGGTAGTCACATAATAGACATTAGGCTTAACCATAATATCTAAGACCCAACTTTTGTTATATTTGTATATGATGTGTGTGTCATGACAAACTTAGTTTAAAAGTTGTAATACTGAAAAGCGCATAGCTACATTGAGGGCAACCATTTCCATAATTTCATTTGAAAATTTTATATTTAGTACAACAATTTTATGATATTAAGTCATGTCAAGAATTTATTAATTGCTTGATTTAACTTGAAACTAACGTGTATCTACCAAAAATAAAATTGGTAGAAATACTAAACAATTTCATATCAATTGAGAAAGTAATTGAAAGTATGACTTCAGCTTAATAAAATGACAAGAACAAAAAAAAATCTTTGTGTGTGTATATCTATATAAGTAATAATTTTATCTGTTTCCTCTTTGCTATTTCAAACAAAATAAAGAGAAATTGCACTTTTAAATGAGATTAATTTTAAAAAAATTGCAAAGTGCTTTGATTTTTTTTTCTTTGTTTTAAGAAAAAATTGGTTTTTGGTGTGAACGCATCAATCTCACGTCATGTGATGGTAGTAGATAATACCAAGTATATATATACTTGTCAAACTAATTATTATATATACTTGTCAAATAGATTTATAAATACATTTATCATCACAAATAAAGTGCATTAACTTAGAAGTAATGCTATAGTTATAAACTATTTTATAACATTTTTACAAACTATTATTATGACCAGTTTCTTATATATTGGTTCTCATCTAGGTTCACCAATAACATCATTTTTTTTTTATTTATTAATAACCACTCACTAGATCAGCAGTTTGTAAATTTTTTTTATAAAAATGTTTATATTTCTAACATTGCTCTTAACTTAGTTAGTTGAGAACTTAGTACCAACTATTTTTTACAAAAATACACACACACAAGGTGATGAAATGAGATTCTAATAACTATTCCCCCAGTTTATAAAAAAAAAAATAACTATTCCCCCAAATTTATACCCTTTGACTAACTTAGTAAATTGAGATCTTAGTAATTCTTTTTTTTTAAAAGAGACACTAGTTACCAGCAAGGAAACAAAGGCGAAGATGGAAACGATAGGGAAAGAGCCAGAGAAAGAGTCGGAGATGATGGCAGCAGCAATAGGAAAGAGAGAGTTGCAACCGAAGGCAATGTTGAGTATTTTTGTAGCTGTTATGCTTTTAATGTTATACTCTGTTATTAGATACACTAACAAGTTCGAAGACCACCCACCAGCTACAAGAGTAAGACTCATATGACTTCCTGCTCAATTAAGACAAATCCATATATTAGACCAACTTAAAAATTTTGAGTTTAAATTAGAGCACAAACCAGTATAGTAAGAGAGAGAGAGAGAGACCTATAATGAAGAGGAAAGTAACCCAGCCTCCTCTCTTGGAGTCATTATTATTGGATGCTTGTTGTTGTGCACCTGCTTCAAAGTGTTGTGATTCCATTCTTTCTTTCTCTCTCTCTCTAAACTAGATTTGAGCTAAAGATATTATTGAAGAAGACTTCGTCGGGGTCTGCATTACATAAGAAGGTCTTGTCTCTGTGTCACACACATATTGACAATTACATTTACGGCAATCACTTCTATAAAAGTCCCCCACTAGCTCACGTCACAGTCACATACAGCTATTATTCGGAGAAGAAATTATTAGTTGGGTTATGCTAACGAGTGCTCTTATGGCACTCCTAATAATCTATTTTAGAAAAGTTTTGATACCACTTTTATGGGGAATAAAAAAAACTGTCAAAATATTAATTACTTTTTTTTCATTTCCCATAAAATATTTCTTTAAATGGATTATTAGCAAGTGCCCTTAGAGCACTCGTTAGCATTATTAGTTTTAGAACTGTTGTTGTGGTCTTCCTCCGTTATCTCCAATAGGTTGATGCTACTTATACAAATGTGACATCACCCAACGACTTTTACGTTTTATTTTTTCTGCTAATTAATAAGCTAATGCACACATTTACACTCGTGACATGGTTTTGAGAGTACCACTTCAATAATTCTTTTGATAGATCTAATCATTTTTCATTTGCACACGTCCATTCAATGTTAATAAAACGAGAAAGTCTACTGACACCAAAAGCAAAACAAAAATTCACACTTAATTAACGTGACAAATTATTAATGGTAAGTAAAAAAATGATGTTAATAGTAGGTTCAAATAAGAACTAATAAAAATTTATTAACTTAACTATTATGAGAAATATTATAAATTTTTTTCTATGCAAGTAGTATTGCTTAAATAAATGGCAATAAAAGTATAAATAATCTAAGAATGTATCCAATTTCACATATTTAAGTGTCAACTTACAATAATTTCACTTTTCACCGAAGTAGTGATGCTACAGTGGTGCATAAGACCAAAGGAAAAAGACAAAACACGATGGGTTTGGCTTACCTCTAGTATTTTTTTAATTGAAATCTCCTTTTGTTTTAATGAAAAATTGTCACATCACCCACCAACTAAATAAACCGGGCTGTCGCCGCCGCTTACTAAGCGCTGGTTCTATCCCGGCCAAGCAACCAAAGCCGGGGACCTAGGTGGGAATAGTGAAAGAAAGAGAAGGGGAAGAAGCGGGGTAGAGGAATTGGTCGACTCATCAGGCCCATGACCTGAAGACTACAGGTTCGAATCCTGTCCCCGCCTAATCACTTAAGATGCTGGGGAAGCCGGCAGCTATGCCCTAACTCACTCCTTTGAGTCATTTTTTCATTTTTCAAAGAAAGCTTGGTGTTCTTTCGCCTTGCATAACGTAAGGAAGACAGACTGTCACACGGCCTAAGAGAGAGAAAGAAAAGTCAGTGACGGCAGAGCACTAGAGGCATTCTACTTCTCGGTTCTTTTACCAGCCAATTAAAACTCACTACCATTTGTTATGGTGTATTTAAAACAAAAAACGACATCCAATTAAAAAAGTACTGGAAGGAAGACAAATCCAAATACGAGAGACTATACCCAACAATCAAGTTAAAAATGAGAATAATGCTATAGTCAAAAACTATTTTACAACATTTTTACAAATTTTTAATATAGCAAAATTTTACTTATTTTATCTAGGCTCATTATTGGCATCACATTTTAGCTATCAATAATCATTTACAATATTCAGCCCAGTAGTTTATAAAATATTTTGTTAAATAGCTCTGGTTTATACCATTTTCCTAAAAATGGTGTCGCCTTCTGTATCATTAATGTCTAACCAATACGCATTGAAAGACACTAATATCAGCAAAATGAATCGTTTCATTAACCAATGTGTTAAGTTTGTTATTAATATCCAAGACACATGTCGAGTAGATATTTAGTATGTAGCCATTAGCCATTATCTTTTTCTGCAACCTTTGGACTTCAAAAAGTATCTTGTTGTTAAAGACTGTTTGTGCATCATGCGTAGATTGGAATCAGGATTTCAACTTTGTAAAGTTGTAATTTACAACTATGTTTTTTATTGGCTTTTATTCCGTGACAAATTTGATTGTAATTATTATCAATCGTTTATACCCTGTATTTGTTGTGGGATTTATTGTAAGGGTTGTGTGTGAGAAAGAGAGAGTGTGAAGACTCAAGAAATTGAAGACTGAAGAGTTTTCGCGGGTATCTCGCTACTACGCATCCCGCGAAATGGTGCATGTGCCCTGCACGTGCTGGAAGTTGAAGAGTCATGCCAGGCTGTTATTTTCGCGAGTGTCTCGCTGGTAAGGCCTTCCCGCGAGACAGTCGCGAAACATTCTGCCTGGAAGATTTTTATGAGTGACCTTCTTACACTTCACCCTCTCTATATATATACCCTCATTACCCACATATGTTGGTGTGGCTATTCAGAGAGAAAAAAACCCTAGATAGGTTTTCTACAACTCACCTACCCATCTTTCTGAGAGAGAGCTACTCTTCCTTAGTGAGAAATCATTGTAGCCTCTTCTCCATCCCTCTCCCATTATCATACCTTGAGAGGAGATTTGTACCCAAACACAACCTACACATATTCAGAGTGTAGAGAGTGTTTTGGAGCTATTGGGAAGCATTGGAAGAAGCCAAGGATGGCAAATGCAACATGGAGCTTGTTGCGGGATCCGGATAACTAAGACAAGACACGGTTCCGAGAAGCCTTGTTGGAGTAGGAGCTTGGAGGGCTTAGGTGCATCGGGTAGATTAGGCTTGGAGGGTCTCTTGCTAACCCATGTATCCCAACTGATTGTTTAGTAGATCGATTTCTGCTTGGAGGGCGGCGGAGAGGTTTTTCGCCGAGTTCTTCGGTTTCCTCTTCGAGAACACGTCTCGGTGTTTTCTGTGTTTGCACCCTTCTTCCCTACTCTTGTTTATTTCATTTTTACTGCTGTGTTGCTTTAAATATGGATTAGAGTAGTTGTTGTGCTCATACGCTTGTGTTTACACTATTCCGCACTTATCATTAAGTTAGTGTAAAATCAACCAAGCCATAATTTTAATTTGGGGGTCTAAATAGCTCGTGTGTTTTCAACACGTTTTTCGAGCTTTCAAACTTATAGGGGTTGAAGTATAAAAACAAAAAATATAGGCTAAATTGTAAATTACACTTTTAAAGTTTAGAAGTATTTGAATTCTATATTTTGAAATTTCAGAATTTGGATTTTACCTCTTAAAGTTTGGGAGTAAAATCCAAACACTCTAAAATTTTAGGGTTTAAAATCTAAACACTCTTAAATTTTACTCTCAAGCCTCAGGCACTCAGCGCGCTTCTCAAATGATCCTAGAGTTATAATGGTAAATTGCTGAGCAAGAATAAATTTTAGGCATTATGTGATGTTTTCATATCGTTTGATTACATATAAAATCTTAGAGAATAAGAAACTGATCCAAAGCAAAAATTGGATTTTCTAAGAAGAAATATAGAATATTAAATATTGACGAAAAAGCTAATGGGATAGAAAAGAGGATGCCAATCTCTATTGAAATTGGTGAATTCACAAATATTCATTTATGTTAAGATTAACATTACAAATATGATCATATTTGTGAATTTATTAAAGTAACGTGGTCATGACCACGTTACTTTAATAAATTCACAAATATTTAATTATTTCAATTAATTTTAATTATGTGTTACTAAATTAGTTTTTACCTTTTGATGATTTTTATTTCTATTGTTATTAAAGCAATTAAGCATAAAAAAGAATATCATATTCCAAATCAATTTTTATTTTTAATAATAAGTGTTTTCAATAAATTGTTTCTTATATGAATTTTATAAAAATAAACATTTACATTTCTTTATATACAATATATAATTACTGCACTATCTATAGTAGTATAGATAATTAATAAATATATATAAATACATTTATCCATTAACACATGACGATTAATTTACAAATCATAAATGCAATTTTGGTGAGGTGGAAGGCTAGGTGAGAGAGTTCTCTTTCCTTCTTAAGGAATGTAACGCATACTTTTTTTTTTTTTTTCTTTTTGAGAATGGAATGTAACACATACCTTATAGGCTTATTTATACTACTTATATTTTAGTATATATTAGTATCACATCAACAACATGATAAATACATTTTTTTTAAGTTGACATATTAGTTTATAAAATTTACAAATAAAAATTGTATTACCTTGATGTCATTAAAATAAATAAATAAATTTGATGAGAAATTTTTTTTTTTTTTAATTTTATTTGGTGGTGTTATTGCCATATAGAATAATCTATTGTAAATTTATTGTTCCCAACCTTACCTTACAAAAGTTATTTAAAAAAAAAGAGGGTTCTCTCCTTGTGCTGACTCTTTTTAAGCTTTCCAGTTGCACTTTCTCCGTAGTGTGCTTTGCGAATTTTGGTTCACAAAATACTGGCTTAATTATTTTAGGTTACCAAATATTCTTTATGATATCATTCAAAGTCGGATCGAAACCATACTTTGCAAATGACGTAGGTGTCCAGAATCAAACAATACTTTTCAATTTAGCAGTCCAAAGGAAAGTCACATACAAAGGAAGTTGAGAAAGTCCTTTCAGTAAAAGGCTCGAATCTTTATTGCTGTTTGTTTAAGTGTAAATCGATTTATTTTTAACTCATTGGATATATATTTGAACTTTTAAGAGCTAAAGGTTAACATCCAAAGAATACCGATAATTTTATTCTACTATCTTAATGTTTCCACTTTCCAGATTCCATACATAAAAGAAGAGAAAAAACCCCCCAACTATTAAAGATATTAACTCAAAACACTCAGTGCAAATTGAAGAAGAAACTTCAGGACACTCAACGGCTAGTTAACGGCTAGTTCTTATCATAAACGATGCCGTTTAACTTAGCTTATTTATGTTCTTAATGAAACGGATCGTTTTGGTGTTCTGAGTATTAGTTAATGAAACGGAGTGTTTAATATATTGGGCACTCTTCATCTTGTCCAAAACCAAGCTCTGTCCTCTGTTTTCTATACTGGGATTCAGAGCTTGACTTCAGCGAGCTTCAACTGCCTCCAAGCCTTCCAACTGTCGTTCCGTGATTCTCGGCGTATAATATGGAGTAGATTACATTCAGTTAGAACCATTCCAGCCTCTGGAATGCTCTTGTTGTATTTATGCTATATAAACAGTTTTGGCATTGTAATTTCTTTCAAGCTTTGAGCAATATAATTTTCACTGAGTTTTTCTCTCTTCATAGTTTTCTCTCTCTCTCTCTCTCTCTCTCACTGTTTGTACTCTTTTCCGCCATTGTTGTTCATACTCACAAGCTTCAAATTCTTTCATGGTATCAGAGCCAAGATCTATGGCTTCAACAACACCAACTAATGCAACTCAATCTGTACACACAACTCCAATCCAACCAAATACCACACCTACTACTACTGTACCCTCAACTTCCACAAATTTACTGCAATTTAATCACCATTATTGTTTCTCTCAAATATGTCGAATCTCATGTCAATCAAACTTGACTACACCAACTACATTCCATGGAGGCATCAGTTACTCACCATACTAGAGGCTTACTCGTTGATTGAGCACATTGATGGCACAGCACTGAAGCCATCACCTTTTGCACTTGATACTACAGGAAATACAACTTCAGTTGCTAATCCTGAATTTCAAGCTTGGAAAATCAGGGATAAAGCACTCCTTTCCCTGATCAACTCAACTCTTACACCACAAGTCTTCTCACTGGTGGTTGGTATAACTAACTCAAGAGAGGTGTGGAACACTTTAGAACAAAGGTTCACCTCTACTTCAAGAGCCAATATTCTGAATCTCAAACTTGAATTACAAAGCATCAAGAAAGGAAATGAATCAGTGAATTCATTTATCCAAAAGATCAAAATTGCTCGTGATAAACTCCTTGCTGTTGGAGTGATAGTTGATAATGAAGAGCTGATCTGCATTGTGCTAAGGGGACTTCCTAGAGAATTTGCACATTTTTGCTCTGCAATTCATACTAGGAGTGATCCAATCACTTATGAGCAACTAGCTATCATGTTGCAGAGTGAAGAACAGGCTATGACAGATCATATGGATTCAATTTCTCACAATCTTGCCATGTTTGCTTCTAATGGAAAAGCAAATGGTAGCACATCAAACCAGTCATAGAATCATGGCTCAAATAGAGGAAGAGGAAGAAACAATGCATATAGAGGAAGAGGTGGAGGCAGGTTCAATAATGGTGGAAATCAGCAGCATTTTCCACCACAAGCCTCTCACAATTTCACTTCTCAATCTCATAATTTCTCTCCTCCGTATGCTTCCTCTCAGAATTTTTCTCAACAAAACTCTTTTCAAGGATTTAAGCATGAAAGACCATCATGCCAAATCTGTGGGAAATCTGGACATCAAGCTTTGGATTGTTATCACAGGATGGATTTTGCTTATCAAGGCAAAAATCCTCCACTAAAGCTTGCTGCTATGGCCAGTCTCTCCAATGCAGCTATTACCAACAATCAAGATCCATGGCTAGTTGATTCTGGTACCTCTGATCATCTCACTGCCAATCTCAATAATCTCTCAGTTCAATCTCAGTACAAGGGGCCAGAACAGGTTACTGTTGGGAATGGTCAATCCTTACCAATTAACCACATAGGTAATACTACCTTACACACAAAATATCATAAGTTTACTCTTAAAAATGTCCTGCATGTCCCACGCATTGCCTTGAATCTTCTTTCTGTGCACAAATTTTGTCTGCATAATAATTGTTCTTGCTATTTTGATGCTAATCAAATTAAAATTCAGGATATTCCTACAGGGAATCTCCTTTACAAGGGCTTGGGTGAGAATGGAGTCTATCCTATCTACTCCAAGCACTTCATTAGGCCATCTCCTCACTTCAATTCTGAGTCCTCTCCACCACCGAGTCTCTCTTCAAATGGTTCTTCTTGTCTGTCAAGTTTTCATGTCAATAAGTCCAACAAATGGTTGCTGTGGCACCATAGATTAGGACATCCAAGTGATGCTGTGTTGAAAACAGCCTTATCTTCTGTTGGTCATGCTTGTATTTCAAATGCCAATAAATTTCCTTCTCATTGTAAACATTGCTTAAGTGGAAAAGATGCATCAATTTTCCTTTCCTATATCAGATTTTCAAGCATCAAAACCTCTTGAATTGGTTCACTCAGATGTTTGGGGTCCTGCTCCTGTAACATCTCACAATGATTTTCAATACTATGTCTTGTTTGTTGATGAATTCTCAAAATTTACTTGGCTTTATCTTCTTAAACACAAATCTGATGTTCTTGACATCTTCAAGTTCTTCAAAGCCATTGTGGAAAATCAGTTAAACCACAAAATTAAAATCTTGAGAACTGATAATGGTGGTGAATTTAACTCCAATGCCTTTAAGCTTTTTTGTTCCACTCAAGGTATTGTCCATCAGTTTTCATGCCCACACACTCCTCAGCAAAATGGAGTGGCTGAGAGAAAGCATAGACATTTAGTTGAGTGTGCACTCGCTATGCTCTCTCACTCTCAATTACCTCCATCCTACTGGTCTTATGCTGTTTCCACAGCTGTCCATATAGTCAATAGACTTCCAACTCCCAATCTTGACAATTCCACTCCTTGGGAAGTTTTGTTTAAGTCCAAACCAGACCTTACACACTTAAGGACCTTTGGTTGCATCTGTTTTCCCTTATTGAGACCTTACAATACCCACAAACTCTTACCTCACACCACTTCATGCATCTTCCTTGGTTATCCTGCTCATACCAAAGGTTATATATGTCAGGATCCTCTCACTTCTCGGATCTACATTTCAAGAAATGTTCACTTCAATGAATGTGAGTTTCTTTATCCACACCCTTTGCCCACTGGTCCATCTAATGATTTCTGTCCTAACCCAACTTCATCACCTCCCATTCCCATACCTTTGGTTCTTCCTCAGTGTCCTTTAACTACTTCTCAGTCTCCTATGCTATCTTCTCCTCATCCTAGTCTTCCTACTTTGTCTGCTCAGTCCCTATCTCCTCAGTCTGCATCTCACAGCACACCTATTTCTGCTACTTTATCTGTTCAGTCTCAAACACCTCACTGTGATCCTACTCCTACTACTTTACCTCATCCCACATTACCTCAACATGCCATTCCCACTGCAACTCAGTCTCAGGCCCCTATTACTGTGAACAATCACCCTATGATTACCAGATCAAAGGATGACATCTTTAGACCAAAAGCACTTGCTGCTCTCATTGATGCAGCCCCACCTATATCCAAGCCCAAAGTGCAGTGTACTACTAAGCCTGCTAAGGTCAGTCCCACTCCTAGGCCTGACTACACCCTCACAGAGCCTCCTTCCTATAAAACTGCAGTTCAGTTTTCTCAATGGTGCTCAACAATGGATGCTGAATTTGCAGCACTTCAGAGGCAAGGCACCTGGGTTTTGGTCCCCCCTTCTCCATCTCAAAATTTAGTTGGTTGCAAGTGGATATTTAAACTGAAGCACAACAGTGATGGTTCTATCAACAGATACAAAGCCAGACTAGTTGCCAATGGGTTTCATCAGCAATATGGGGTTGATTTTGAGGAAACTTTCAGCCCTGTTGTTAAACCTCCTACTGTCAGAATCATTTTGTCTTTGGCAGTTCAGTTCAATTGGCCTCTCAGACAGCTTGATGTGAGCAATGCTTTCCTTCATGGCTATCTCAGAGAGGATGTTTACATGGTTCAACCCCCTGGATATGTGGATCCAGCACACCCCAATCATGTTTGCAAACTCCTAAAATCTCTCTATGGTCTCAAACAAGCTCCTTGAGCTTGGTTTAAGAGATTTTCTACACAGCTGCTGCATATTGGCTTCCAGGCATCACTTGCTGATTCTTCCCTATTCATTCTCAAACATGGGCATCAGGTTGTCTACCTTCTGGTTTATGTTGATGATATAGTCATGACTGGCAATGATCCTCACTTCTTGTCTTGTTTGATTGCTCAACTCAGCTCTGCCTTTGAACTTAAGGACTTAGGTCCTCTTTCTTATTTTCTTGGCATTCAAATCGCCAAGACTTCCAAGGGCTTATTCTTATCTCAGGCTAAGTATGCTCAGGATTTATTACTTAAGGTCAATATGGTTTCCTCCAAACCAGCTCGCACTCCTTGTGCCCCCAATTCAAGGTTGGTACCTACTGAGGGTTCTTTTTTGTCTAATCCTCATGAATACAGAAGTCTAGTGGGTTCCCTTCACTACTTGACCTTTACACGCCCTGACCTTAGCTTTGCTGTTCAGCAAGTATGCCAATTCATGTCTGCTCCCACTGATGTTCACCTCATTGCTGCAAAAAGGATCCTTCGCTATGTCAATGGATCCTTAAATCAAGGCATTTTTCTCCAACCTGGACCTTTGTCTCTCTCTGCATTCTCTGACTCAGATTGGGCTGGCGATCCCTTTGATCGAAGATCAATCACAGGTTATATCGTTTACTTAGGATATAACCCCATTACCTGGTGTGCCAAGAAACAAGAGACTGTGTCCAGGTCTTCCACCGAGGCTGAGTACAGGGCTTTAGCCACCACTGCTGCTGAACTCTCCTGGCTTCGCCAAGTGTTGAAGGATCTGGGTATATTTCTTTCATTTCCACCCAAGCTTTGGTGTGATAACGTCTCTGCTCTTGCCATTGCCTCAAATCCCGTTTTTCATGCTCGCACAAAACATGTGGAAGTTGATTACCATTTCTTTCGTGAGAAAGTCCTTCGCAAAGATCTTCAGGTCAAATACATCTCTACTGGTGATCAATTAGCTGATGTCTTTACAAAGAGCCTGTCTACTTCTCGTTTTATTTTTCTCCGTTCCAAAATCCTGGTGTCTCTTGACCCCATGGTTTTGAGGGGGGATATTAAAGATAGTAACTCAAAACACTCAGTGCAAATTGAAGAAGAAACTTCAGGACACTCAATGATGCCGTTTAACTTAGCTTATTTATGTTCTTAATGAAACGGATCGTTTTGGTGTTCTGAGTATTGGTTAATGAAACGGAGCATTTAATATATTGGGAACTCTTCATCTTGTCCAAAACCAAGCTCTGTCCTTTGTTTTCTATACTGGGATTCAGAGCTTGACTTCAACGAGCTTCAACTGCCTCCAAGCCTTCCAACTGTCGTTCCGTGATTCTCGGCGTATAATATGGAGTAGGTTACATTCAGTTAGAACCGTTCCAGCCTCTGGAACGCTCTTGTTGTATTTATGCTATATAAACAGTTTTGGCATTGTAATTTCTTTCAAGCTTTGAGCAATATAATTTTCACTGAGTTTTTCTCTCTTCATAGTTTTCTCTCTCTCTCTCTCTCTCTCTCTCTCTCTCTCTCTCTCTCTCTGTTTGTACTCTTTTCCGCTATTGTTGTTCATACTCACAAGCTTCAAATTCTTTCACCAACCTCAGCGTGGTTGCTCAAGAAAACCCTTCAAATTGTAAACACTTACATTACCAAATGCATAAATACAACTATTTATTAAACTCCAAAGTCACACCTAGATTAAAGCAACTTCTAAAAACAGTATCAATCTTCCAGATTCTAGAAAGCCAGCACTGAAGGCCCATCATGTTCCTCATCATTTTGATACTTAAACAACTTGGCACAAATTAGATAGTAGCCAAAATTCAGCACTCCTATCACTGTTAATATCCAATACACATTATCCAATCTTCCAGCGTTAATATTATCCGGCAACCATCCCATGATTTGGCCTATCAAATCCATAATTGCCGGGCTTAGAAATAACCCAATTGCAAGTAATAACGAGACCATAGCTGTGGACGTACTTTTTAGTGACTTTGGAAATTTTTGATAGTACAATGCAATCGTACTTGGGACAATGAAACCCTCACCAATGCCTATAATGGTTAGTGGTACAACAAGCCATAGGGCTGATATGGGTAGAACCAAGTTGGATTGGCCAATAAGGCTATGGGTTTTGACCACATGGAGTCGTCGAATTTCAATTAGGGCTGATGCTATCAACGCAAGGATATTGATTATGTTAGGTTTTAGACCCCTTAAAAACAATCAATTGGATTAACCTAGTTAATTAGCCAAGTGATTTACTTAGTCCAGTTTCATGCAAATCTAAGTTAACACAATTAAATAATCATATCAAGATATAAAACAGCGGAAAATAAATAACACAAGATATTATGACCCAGGAAACCACATGGTAAAAACCTGGGGAGGATTTGACCTAGCTATCCTCAAGGTAAAAAGCAAATCCACCAGAAAGAATCGAAATTCATACAAAAGGACTTACAAGCTCCCCGCTTGACTTCCTAATGCTACCCACCAGTAGAACTTACTGACACGACCACGTGCAAGCTCTGAATCCACAAACTCCTTCTTTCTTTGGCCTTTGCAAAACACAAACACCCACGTCTGTGACTTTGAGATCCCACCCGAAGATTTATCAACACAAACTCTCCTGTTTGTGACTCCAAGACCACCCTTGAAGGTTTAGATCATAATCACCTTTGATGACTAAAGAAGGCAGCAACTTCTACAACACCGGATCTTGAGATTTTTCAAGGAATAACACCGGTAGAAAACATAAGAGAGCTTTTGGGTACAAAACCCTAAAATCCAAAGAGGCACAAGAGGCACTCTAATCTCTCTAAAAAGCTCTGAAAACCCCACCTAGGGTTAGCTTATGATGTCCTTTAAATACTAGAAAAAACGGCTCGCGATTTGGGCTTCAAACGAATAAGTTATGGCCTTTTTACGTTTGCTGATTTTGCTGATATGCGACTTTCGATCGATCGAGTCTAATTTCTGATCGATCGAACCAACCAGCTTGTAACTCATTTGTTTTTATCCTGAACTTGAAGTTTTTGTCTTGGGCTTCAATGTAGACCATTCTAAACTAATGAGACTTAGTTTTTGTCATGTTTTGTCATGGTTTGCCAACATTACAAACTCAAAACCTAACAGATTATATGGCCAATTCCAATACGCCGGAGTGGTGTCAATGTTTGACAGGTTATTTTCCTCCAAATGGGAATCAATAAACGATCGATGAAGAAGATTGCGACAGTTGTATCTATTAAGTTGAAGAGTGTGAATGACCCAACCGGGATTTCGAAATGAGGCCCAAGGTGTCGATTCATGGTTAGGACTTGGAGGATTGTGAGACTATTTAAAATACCTATAGAGAGACTTATAAAAATGCCTGTATACCATATTGGGATAATTCTGATAATGGTTTTGAGGGCTTCAACTTCTTCTGCGGTACATAATTTCCATGATCTTGCATAAGAGCCATCCATTTGTTTGTCACTTTCAGTTATTAGTGCTGCACAATTCAAGAACCTGCATGAAAATGGTGATACTTTAGTTTCATAAATAATAGTCCAGGTAGACCCAATCATGATAGGACTTTTTTTTTTTTTCTCTAGGAAAAATAAATTAGTGATTGAAGATTTGAAGTTAAACATTTAAAATTGAAGAACCTTGATCATTTAAAGTGAGAATTTGAATCCTCGCCCTTTAATGGTTAGGGAGTTTATAGGGAAAATCTTTTATTTTAATTCCTAATATTTATCTAATGATTCTAATCCATGTTCTTTAATTTACTTCATACTTTTTTAGAGAATGTCCTTCAAAAAAATATATATAAATTTTAAAAAAAAAAACCCTATAATTTTATGCTCGTGATAAAAGCAAATCCCATTTAATTATAGCGTGTGAGAATTAATGTTGCTGTAGCATCACCAACACCAATCGATCGTCTACTTGCTACCGCTACTGTGACTTGCATTACCAAAAGTACCAACGCCATTCGATCCCTTCCTTGTTGCCGTAGCAACCGCACCGCAACACAGACCAGCCTCTCAGTGTTAAGATCAACGTTGTGTTCCCCCTTTATGGTGTTTTTCTCTCACTTTCACTGCTAAGTTTCTCTCTTTCATTGGCTGCCATGATTCTCTCTAGAATTTAGAAATCATGTTGTTGGGGTTTATGTGTTTTGTTTAGGTTCCACCTGAGTAGAACTGAGTGAGGGTGGAGTTTTTCTTGGTTTCTTTGGCACATTTATGAAGTGGAAAATGTGAGGTTTAAGTAATAAAATTTGCTAGGATTTTATTCTTATTATTTATAATTCAATAATTAGATGGTTGTATAAGATATATGTGGTTCAATCACCGCCTATACCAAAAACTGATTAGTATCTTAGTTTGATGATAAAAAACAATTATCAGAAGTAGACATTATAGGTTAAAAACTCTCTCAAAAAAAAAAATTCATAAATGTCTCAAGTCTTTATTTTTTATCAAACATTAATAATCCTAATTTGCACCCAACCACCCCCCCCCCCCCCCCCAAAAAAAAAAAACAAAACCACCAAAGAAATAATTAGTGACTTGTGTGTCCTACCACGTACTATATATATTTTTCAAAGGTCACCACTTGAGTCTTCATGACATTTTAATATCGTGAGTGAGTGACAAGTTATGCTTTTGGGCATTAAGATATATATATATATATATATATATATATATATACTCTTTTTTTTTATTGATGAAATTGGGCATTAAGATATATTATATTCATCTCAATTCCTAAATTCAATTATGATAATTTCCTATATTATAATGTTGGCTACATTGATTAATTATAATATAAATAAAAAAGCAAAAATCTAAAACAATAACCACCAAAAACATATAGAGAGAGAGTTTTAAAGTGACTCATACCTAAAGCTTTTAGTTGATGCTCCAGCTTCCATTTTTAACACGCCAGTGGTTTCCAAATAATAATCTTGGTTTCTTGAAGTTCCCAATAATTTCCTTGTCCGAATTGCCGCAACCATGACATGGGCTATGCTTGTAAAAGGGCTTCCTTTTGGTTTAACTTGGCAATAGAATCGCTTTCCTAATACAAATAGGACTACTGCATTGACATTGGCAATGGCACATATTCCAAACCCCAATCCCCAACTCACATTGTCTTGGATATAAACAATGACACAGAAGCTGATTGCATTTGCTACGTACAAGGTGAAAAAATACCAGTTGAAGAAAATTCCTTGATCATTGGGCTTGTCAAATTGTTCGTCTCCCATAGTTGCAATTGTGAAGCGTGTGCCTCCAAGTCCTAGTGAAGCCAACCCTAGGGTCATATAGAGGACTGCATGTCGAAGATTTGATGGGGTTTCACACGTATATGAGCCAATTACACATTGGGCTAGTCTCAAGGAATGTATTGTAGCAGTTAGGGTGAACATGATCATACCCTGTATTCTCAAAGAAATTAGTGACATTCCGTTTTGTTAAGGAATATAAATATATTAATTTATTCATACAAAATATATTTTAAATTATTTTTTATTACGTAATTGAATATTTCTCGCCTAATGCTGTGTATGATATTATTCTCAAATACATCACATTATGAGTAATTATCACCAAAGCTACAATATGTTACTTTAATAGACCAGGTATCTACCAATCCGATAATATATACATGTTACTTTAATAAACCAGGTATCTACCAATCCAAATATATGTATATATTATCAGAATGACAATATGATACTTGGAAGAATTAAAAAATTATATGTAAACTTAAAACTTTTTAAAAATGGTCCATTAACAAATGTTGTAAAGACACCCATTAATAAAACTCTTAACTTATTATAAATTTATTGTAAATTAATAGACACAAAGACTTACAAATCCATGATTTTAACCTTTATTTAATTTTTCTTATAAAAAATAATTACAAGGATGTGACGTAGGAGCTAAAACTGATCATGAGTGATATTAAAAATTTATGTAATGAAGATAACGTTTTACTTACCTCCATCATATTGGGTTTTTGCATTATCAATAAAATAAAGGTCTTTATTCCATTCCGCTAAATATTCAGTCTAGGTTCCCCTTCCCCTATTCTAAATAAAAATAAATAAATAAATAAAGGTCACTCACTAAAAAATCCTTAACTTGTTATAAACTTACTGTAAATTAATACACACAAAGACATTGAATCAAATATTTTTATCTTAATTTATTTTTTCTTATAAAAAATAATTACTAGTATGTGACGTTGGAGCTAATACCCATGAGTGATATTAAAAAATTATGTAACGAAGATAAAGTATTACTTACCACCACCATCATATTAGGTTTTTGCATCATCAATCAAATAAAGAGCACCATTAACAAATTTTTTTATTGATTAGCTTTGTGGGGCCCTAATTGCACTAACCACGCTGGCCCACTACATGCGGCCTAAGGCCCGCGCCGAGGATAGTGGTAAGGCCGAGGACAAATGGGAAAAAACCCAGGACGTCCAAGGCCCGCGCCGAGGATGACCTGTCCTCGGCACACCGACCTCACTAGAGGGAAAATATCCCACCTCCGTTGAATATATCTCACCAACATTCTGACCACTTTAATGGTGAGGTGACCTAAAAACCCTAAAGCATCAGTCACTTCAACTATTATAAAGCCTGCAAAGGCGGCTGGGAAATAACATAAAGCCTGCAAACACAGATGATGGGACAATCCCCTACGCCTAGAGGCCCAGATTATTGCCAGATGGACGGCTAAGATTAACAGAAAGAAACAATATATAATTAAGGGATTTCCCAACAAAAGGGGGGGGGGGGAGAAATAATGGATCCTCGGCCTGGGCCGAGGACAAGGAAGCTTCATAAACACTTAGCCAAATTCGAACATTTAGAATCCAATGGATCTCATGTCCTCAATTTTCAAGATAAACTTTATACCGGTCATTGATTATTTCGGTGATGCCAAATTCTTGAACCCACTTCTCTACAAATGTTATTGTTGAGGGTCCATTACAAATTGAGTCCCTACAATTGGCGCCCACCGTGGGGCCGAATTTGTGCGCTGGCAAGTATGGTGTTCGGTGTAAAGAAATCAAGGGCAACTTTTTTAGAAACAATTTACCAAAAACGATACAATCTACTACAGCAACAATCGTTCAGAAGTCAACAATCACAAGAACAAAAATATGCGAAAAATAGAAAGAGTAAAAACAAGTCTACTTCTTTTATTCATACATAAAGAAAAATTCATTACATCTCTTACAAGTGAAGCCCGTGGGGCTTGTTCTAAAGCTAGCTACAAAAGCAGACGCTTGACAAAGCCGGCAGAGGAACAAATGGTGGAGAGCAACGATGGCAGAAGAACAAAAAAAAAAAAAAAAAGAGTAGAGGAAGAGATGAAGAACAAATATTAGAAAAGAAGTGAAGGACGAGAGGAGGAAAGAAAAGAAGAAGGCTCGTTGAAGAGCAAAAGAAAGAAGAGAGAAGAAGGATTAGAAGAAAGGAAGGCTACATAGGAGGTGGAAGAGGTCGCGGCACAGGACGGCTCCGCTTCCGGGTTCCGCCTGATTTCCCTCCCACCCCCACTGCAGCCGGCTTGGGGGGTCAATGACCCATACCCAAGGGAAGGTGGTTACGTTCTTCTTGGATCCTCCTCCAGACGGCGAGGAGGGCTCCTCCTCTGGTTAGGTTGAAAAGAAGGAGAATCTTCGGATCTCCCATACACCCATCCCAGCGTAGCGGCCAGGGTTGGAGTGCCATCCTCGGCTCCTGATAGGGGCTTTGCATCCCCAAGATCGCCCTTTCCAAGGGCCAACTTGTTCGTAGGGGCTTAGGCGGCTATGTTTGGCAGAGCCTTTTTGGGGAGGTATTTTTGGGAGATGTTTGATATGGACGTTTGTCAAGTGTGAAGGAGAAGGTGGCCCTGGAAACGTCTTATATAGAAGGTGGGATATTGATGAGTGCCAATCTGCCATAAATCCCAGGGAGAAATTTTCCGAGGCAATAATGCCGCCCCAACTTCCAAGGGGCTTGCCAACCGTTAGATCCTCGTAGATCCATGGCCGGCATTAATGAGGGGACGCCTCATTAAACGAGAAGACACCGAAGCGTCAGAACGCGTTACTCGAACAACCCAGGAGACGCCTCGTTATCTGAAGAATCCCACCAAACGAAGAGGCAAGACACGGCAAGGTCTTATCCTCCACCAACTCCAGCCTACATTTATTATTATTATTATTGCCCTGCTTGAAAAATGTGGTTATTTAATGCTTATTGTAAATTGTAGTAATGTAAAATTAAACGGCTACGGATAAGTAGATAAAACTGATTAAAACGAGAAAACTAGGTACTGGACAGAATCAAGGCATTGCATGGTCCTCGAACCCAAGCCTCATGGGGAAACCAGATACTTCAGATGATTAAAACGAGAAAACTAGGTACTGGACAGAATCAAGGCATTGCATGGTCCTCGGACCCAAGCCTCATGGGGAAACCAGATACTTCAGATGATTAAAACGAGAAAACTAGGTACTGGACAGAACCAAGGCATTGCATGGTCCTCGGACCCAAGCCTCATGGGGAAACCAGATACTTCAGATGATTAAAACGAGAAAACTAGGTACTGGACAGAACCAAGGCATTGCATGGTCCTCGGACCCAAGCCTCTGGGGAAACCAGATACTTCAGATGATTAAATGAGAAAACTGGGTACTGGACAGAACCAAGGCATTGCATGGTCCTCGGACCCAAGCCTCATGGGGAAACCAGATACTTCAGATGATTAAAACGAGAAAACTAGGTACTGGACAGAACCAAGGCATTGCATGGTCCTCGGACCCAAGCCTCATGGGGAAACCAGATACTTCAGATGATTAAAATGAGAAAACTAGGTACTGGACAGAACCAAGGCATTGCATGGTCCTCGGACCCAAGCCTCATGGGGAAACCAGATACTTCAGATGATTAAAACGAGAAAACTAGGTACTGGACAGAACCAAGGCATTGCATGGTCCTCGGACCCAAGCCTCATGGGGAAACCAGATACTTCAGATGATTAAAACGAGAAAACTAGGTACTGGACAGAACCAAGGCATTGCATGGTCCTCGGACCCAAGCCTCATGGGGAAACCAGATACTTCAGATGATTAAAACGAGAAAACTAGGTACTGGACAGAACCAAGGCATTGCATGGTCCTCGGACCCAAGCCTCATGGGGAAACCAGATACTTCAGATGATTAAATGAGAAAACTGGGTACTGGATAGAACCAAGGCATTGCATGGTCCTCGGACCCAAGCCTCTGGGGGAAATCAGATACTTCAGATGACTAATGAGATAGAGAAACTCGATACTTCCAGCAGGAAGAACATTTCACTATGAAAATTAAACGTTAAGGAAAACCAAGGTCTTGTATGGTCCTCGGACCCAAACCTACATGGGAACCAGTCACTATGAAATAATACAAACGCTGAACGAAACCAGGGCTCTTGTACGGGTCATGAGCTAAAAACTGAGGTGAAGCTAATTCCCTTCTAGGTGCCAAATAAACGAGTCCCATCAGGGACAAAAACCATGAGAAATCGAGTACTATAGCACGAACGACGCAAGCCTATCCATTCTCGGGCAACCCTTGGCACAAAAAGACAGCTGCAAAAATAGCTAAAGTAGCGATAACACTGTCGGTACGGTAAAACCCAACAGGCCGAGAAAACGTGCCGAGGAAATCAAAATCCTCCTCCCCGCCCAAGGGGACGTGCAGCAGAATTTTGAGGGGCTATTGTGGGGCCCTAATTGCACTAACCACGCCGGCCCACTACATGCGGCCCAAGGCCCGCGCCGAGGATAGTGCTAAGGCCGAGGACAAATGGGAAAAAACCCAGGACGTCCAAGGCCCGCGCCGAGGATGACCTGTCCTCGGCACACCGACCTCACTAGAGGGAAAATATCCCACTTCCATTGAATATATCTCACCAACATTCTGACCACTTTAATGGTGAGGTGACCTAAAAACCCTAAAGCATCAGTCACTTCAACTATTATAAAGCCTGCAAAGGCGGCTGGGAAATAACATAAAGCCTGCAAACACAGATGATGGGACAATCCCCTACGCCTAGAGGCCCAGATTATTGTCAGATGGACGGCTAAGATTAACAGAAAGAAACAATATATAATTAAGGGATTTCCCAACGAAAGGGGGGGGGGGAGATATAATGGATCCTCGGCCTGGGCCGAGGACAAGGAAGCTTCATAAATACTTAGCCAAATTCGGACATTTAGAATCCAATGGATCTCATGTCCTCAATTTTCAAGATAAACTTTATACCGGTCATTGATTATTTCGGTGATGCCAAATTCTTGAACCCACTTCTCTACAAATGTTATTGTTGAGGGTCCGTTACAAATCGAGTCCCTACAAGCTTATTTAGTGTCCGTTTTTTACACTATATATCAAAAACAGTAAACAATTACCAGTAAGGAAACAAAGGAGAAGATGAGAACGACAGGGAAGGAGCCTAAGAAAGAATCGGCAATGATGGCACCCGCAACAGGAAATAGAGAGAAGCAACCGAGAACAATGTTGTTTATTTTTGTAGCTGCTATGTTCTTCACATTATACTTTGTTATTAAATATACTATCAAATTCGATGCCCACCCACCAGCTACTAGGGAAAGACCCATCAGAGTTCCTGCTTGAAAAAAAAAAAAAAAAACAGTGCATATATTTTATATATATATATATATAGTGCCATTTAGGGACCAACTTAAGAATGGAGTCTATATTATTGCACAAAGAGAGAAAGAAAGAGAGAGACCTGTGATAAAGGGAAAGGTAATCCACCCTCCTCATTTAGACTCCTTAGATGCTTGTCCACCTTCTTCATTTGGTGTAGTCAAGGCAGAAAGCCTCCCTTCAAACTGTTTTGATTCTATGCCTTCCATTCTTTCTTTCTTTCTCTCTGAACTAGATTTGAGCTAAGCAGATATATCCCATATCAAACACCCCTATTATATAGGAAGCTCCTCTCTCTCTCTCTCACATATATGCATTACTAAAGATCGGACATATTTTATTTGGTAATGAAAAAAAAAAAACAATATAGAATTGTCACTAGGAAGGAAGGGTCCGTGTAATGTATACGAAATCTAGACACGATAGAAACGCGAATAATATAAGAATCGTGAAAAAGTTCTGAATTCTTATATACAATCGTAAAAAGCCATGATTTTCCATATTAATAAATTCGTCATTGTTACAAGTACCCACTCGACCTTTTTTTTTTTTTTTTTTTCCTGGGAAAATAAAAGGTGAATGGATTACAGGAGAAAAGAGAGTGTGCTTGAATATACTATATATGCTTCATCTTCAAACATGCATTATTTTAAGTCATAAAATTAAATGTTCTTTTTTTAAGGAACAAAATTAAAGGTTCCATTTTAACGTATAATCATAGCGTTTAACAATGAAAGGCTGGCTGGTGCAGAATGTCGATTGTCTAAGTTGGTGATCAGATTCATAGCCCTTCACCATTATCTTTTTCTGCAACACTTGGACCTTTCTTTCACTCTCTCTCTCTGAGCTTGGGGTACAAATGTGTGTCACCGACTCAACATAAATGGCCACGGCTAGGATCTTTTCACTTTCGACTTTAGAATTTGACGTTATGTTTTTTTTTTTTTTTTTTTTTTGATGGGAGAATTTGACATTATGTTAATGTCAAAGATATCATTTGGTAAAGAGAAGTACTTAATTCTATTTCTTTCAAATCAATTTATTTGACATTGTGTTAATTTCTGTTCGGTTTTTTAGACCCCTTAAACCACAATAGGATTAACCTAGTTATTAGCCAAGTGATTAACTTAGTCAAATTATGCAATTTTAGGTTATCACAATCACACAATCATATCAAGAATATATAAAGCAACGGAATAATAAATAACACAAGATATGATGACCTAGGAAACCACACGGTAAAAACCTGGGGAGGATTTGACCTAGCTATCCTCAATGTAAACTTGAATCCACTATGAAAGAATCGAAGTTCATACAAAAGGACATACAAGCTCCCCGCTTGACTTCCTAATGCTACCCACTAGTAGAACTTACTGACACGACCACGTGCAAGCTCCGAATCCACGGACTCCTTCTTTCTTGGATTCTCCAATTAGCTACAAGCTCCCCGCTTGTTTTTCTTTAAGCTCCAATAGTAGCAACCGAGTTGATCATCAAGATGTTGAAAATAATCTCTACCTTGAAAACCCTAAGTTTTGTGTAAAGGAAAGCTCTTCAAAGATCTCACAAGAGATTCACACAAAACAGCAAAATATGAGCAACAATACAATGTGAACAACCTCCAAAAACGTGGCTAGGGTTTTGTTTAAATACCTAGGGTAAAAACATAAAACCTTAAACGTTTAATGAAGTAGGGCTGAGTTGGAAATTCTACAGAAAACGCAACCTGGGTGATTTTCGATCGATCGAGTCTGTCCTTTGATCGATCAAGCCAGGCCGAAAGTCACAAAGATTTCTGCAGCCACTCGATTCCAACTTTACAATAATTAATCAACTTTGAGCAAGCCTAAACAAGACTAAACACATTGTTTTGATCATAGTTTGCCAACATTACAAATTAGAGTTCTAAATACATAAAATCCTAAGACCTTAGAACCTAACAAACGCCCCCTTTGGCAATCCGTGACAAAACACACAATATAAGCTCAAAGTTTACAATAAAAAGCCCTTTACAAAAGTAATGCTCATAAAACACAATTCGATCGTAACTACTATCCATTAGTTGCAAGTGTAGACAGCAGCCAAATCGAGTCAACCTGTATATTCCTGAAACACTCAACAAACGCATAAACGCATGTGTGACAGAAAAACAGTAAATCAACAAGTATGTAATCTAACTCTCCCCCTAAGTTAGATACACCAAAAATTAAAAACATTCTTGAAAGTTCACACAACACATAATAGAGACATATAATAATGAATAACTCATAAATATAAATCAATAAGCAGTGAACACAGAATCAAGAATCATATATATAAAAAAAATTTATTTCCCAACAAGAATAGCCTAAAAGAAATTATACATAGTGAAGCACCTAGATACAATCTAATCTTAAAAACCCTACTATCTCCGCAAAAAGAAATAAAAACTCCCCCTAGCTACAAAAACTCCTCTACAAGCTCCAAACTCTACTTCCCCTTTTTGTGACGGAATGCCAAAGGATAATCACAATCCATCATCAAAAGGAGGCGGCGAAGGTGAACGAAGATGCGCCAAGTCAGCTCGTAGAGCACGAATCTCATCAAGCAAGTCTACCAAAATCTGACCATGAGCCGCCTGAACGGTCATGACAGTCTCCAAGGTACGACGTACATCAAAGTCATCCGAAGGAGGTGGAGGAACAGCAGCAGTAGCAGCACCAACAGGATCAGGAACAGCCTCACAAGCAGGACCTGTAGAAGAAGAAGGGGGTGCGGTACCAGAAGGCTCAGACCTAGAGTGTTTAGAGCCAGCTCGAAGATGAGCAGCCCTCTGTCTAAGGAAATAAGCACCTATGGGAGCAATGACATGAATGGGCTCAGAAGAAGGGAAACCATCTAAACCAAGATGAAGCAGAATCCTATGAATGAAGATAGGATGAACAAGAGCATGAGCGGTAGATGAACTCCTATAAACTTCGTTCAAAGAATGAAGAAACAGATGAGAAAAACTGATAGGAGAATCAGTGACAAGAGCATACAAAAACACACACCGCTCGAGAGGAATGGTGTGAAGATGAGAAATTGGCCAAAGAGAATGACACACTATCCTAAAGAACAGATAGATAGTCTCAGGATGCTCAGCAGTGGTGATCCGAGGATCAGAACCCCACTGGATAGAAGACCCAGTGATGTAAGACATGACATCACTCAACAAAGGTGACTCATCATAAGGGTAGACAGGGTGCTGTACCAAAGGCACCCCTAGAGCATCAGCCATGACATCAGGATCAATGGTGAACTCTACACCTCGTATCCAACTCTTAACTAAAGTGTTGGAATCATAGACGCGGATAGAGATGTTCGAAAAGAACTCTCTAATTAGGGTAGCTGGAGGAGGGGGATCAAAAACATCTAGCAGCGGTAACCAGCCCTGATGCTCAAAGTTTGCCCTAATGGCAGGATCAACCTCATCTAAGGTGACAGAACGCTCAGCCCAAACTTTTCTCTTAAGGTTCAGCTTCTCAAAAATCTCTTGGTTTTTCGCACTCAAAAACCTCTCACTGTCAAAGGAAGGTAGGGGAGGAGAAGGAGAGGGAACAGACCTACGGGCTCTAATTTTCCTAGGCATGATGCTAAGGAAAGGATAGAGACACAAGGAGAACCAAAAGAACAACAAAAACAAAACCAAAGGCAGACTGCAAATTAGCACAATAAATAAGAAAAAATCTATATGATACATGAACAAATAAACTGTCATGATGCATGATCTAATGCAGTAAAAATTAAGTTCAATTGAGATCAAATTGACAAAATTGGCTTGAGCAGAGAATTTCTATCAAAAACCCCAAAATTGAAAACAACTTGTTAAAAGTTTTAAACAAATTGATGAATTGAGCATTACAAAACACGACACATAGATTATAAAGCCTAATTTCATCAAAACAACAAGCCAATTTCATCAAATTCAACCCAATTTAACAAAAGCCCCAATTCGGATTAAGAACAAACCCTAGATTTTTCAAATTTTCACCAAACTCAAAATTGATCAAATTAACAAGTAAGGATCATGTTTATAACGTGTCCTCACAAAAACCCAATGATCAATTGCACAAAATAGGGCTTGAATCAACAGAAAATCCCAATAATGCAAAGTCCGAAAATTACCCTTAATTCCATGAAAAAATGCATGAAAACGTGAAAAATAATGCAAAAAAAAGGGTAAAAATGTCTTACCGACTTGAGGAGAGAGAAGCCTTGCAAAAATTTTGGAAGAAAACGACAAAAATTCGTTGTGGAGCCTTGCCAAGTCGGAGAGAGAGAAGAAAAAGTTTGAAAAAGTTTGAAAAGTGACTTTGAAAAAGTCAGATCTGAGTTTAAAAAAAACTTTGTCGCGATCTTCGATCAATCGAGAATTACATTCGATCGATCAAATCAATCCGAGACTTATATAAAAAAAAATGAAGCTTATTTTCGATCGATCGAAAATCAGTTTGGATCGATCGAATGAGGCAGAGGCTCACTAAATTTTGAGAAAATCACAAGTTTTGAAAAACAACACCCACTTTTTGAAGACAACTTCTCAAAACATTAAAATTAAAGAAACAAAATGCATGAGTATGAGATGTAATGGAATGCTTCTTCAAAAACCCAAATTTTAAACCCAAATTTTCCAAAAACAAGTTTCAATCATTCTTCCATTGAAATTTCTCAAGCAACAAATATGTTGTGCACAATTCTCAAAATATTTTCAAACTTGGTTGGTCAGACCAAAAACACACACAATAACATGTACAGTGTTTAACAAAGAGTAACTTGTGTAGTGTGTGCTACTAGCAAAACTTGAGATACATGTGAGGTGATATGTGAATAGCAATTAAACACAAAATCTACACAATTCATCACATAGAATTTAAAAGAGACTATCACCTAAAGAGTTACATCCTATAACTCTCACATCTCCTAGAACAAAAGCTTGCAATCATGTAAGTTTCTTGAATTTTTGCCTCTTAATTATGTGAATTGGTATCAAGCCTAATAGTACACACCGGTTTTAATTGAGTGAATTGGCATCAAGCTTAATAGTACACACCAGTTTTAATTAAATGAATTAATTGAGGCTACACCTTATATTCTTTTTGTGCATGTGCTACACTTTCTCGAGCACACAATCTTATGATATGCACTAAGGTGTTCATGATTGGCTAGTGAACAATGGTGAGATGGTTATTTATGCCTTTTTCAAAAGGATCAAGTCCGACAGTCAAATAACATGTGACTTCAAGATTAAGACAAAGTGATTAATAACCACACACATCTTTCCCACACAACATGCACTACAAAATTTCAACTAGTAAAGTACAGAGAACAAGCTCATCAACGCTAAACAAGGTACACAAGACATGACATGTGTAAATAGATTGACCAACCTTGTTTTCAAGAACCAAGAAAAAATAGTGTCAAACATAGTTTTTGCTTCCCCCCCCCCCCCCCTTTTTTTTATTATTATAAGAGAAAACAAATAAATCCTAGAATGTAATGCAATGCAAGTCCTAGAACAAAAACACAAAAAAAAAAAAAAAAAAAAAAAAAAAAAACAAAGAACAATGGTCATAGATGAATAGAGCAATGAAGCACAAGGACTATGTCAGAAAGACTCAATTAGATCGAGTCTTTTGCATCCAAAACTTTTTAGATGCACCACGAGCATTGGAGTTCTTATTCACATTAGAGTGATTCCCAACTCCAGGATTGGAATAAAGGTTTAACGCCTTTACCAATTCACCAATTAGTGCCATAGGATCTTGTGCTTAAGGCACAGGCACTTTTGGTTTGTTTGCTCTCTTAACAGCTTGAAGCTTGTAACAGTTAGGACGAATGTGTCTAGACTTTCCACAATAATGACAAACCCAAACAGGTTTACCATGCATCTTGTCCTTAGATTTAGTAAGCTCCTTAGGTTTAGATTCTCTCAAATCTACTCTAATCTTCTTAGGTGGTGAAACTTCTACAGGTTTAACAACCTCACTCACAGGGGGTTTAACGGTTTCACTCACAGCCTCACTCACAAAAGGTTCAGAAGAAGATGAAGGAACAAAGATAGTGGAATGGGGTGCAAACACAGAGATGCTCTCAACAAAACCTAAACCAGATTTGTCAGAGGGATACTTTTGAATACTCAACATTTGATCAAGTTTAGAACTAGCAGATCTAGCGATAGATAAATCTTGTTCCAAAGTTTTAACTTTATCAAGCAAGAGCATATTCTCAGATTTTATATTGTCCAAAAGATCATTAGCATCAAACAATTTAACAATCAAATTCTTCTTTTCAAGCTCAAGAGATTCAATTTTCTTCAGGCCAAGTTCAACATTCATAGCATCCTTTGGAGCAACTTTGCAAAGTTTATTATAGGCCTCTTGAAGATCTGTGTCCTCAGAGAGTTCCCCATCAGAAGGGTTCTCCTCAGCAGATATGCTTTCATTGACTACAGCAGTAGCAGTGAAAGCAATGAAGTTTCCATCCTCGTCACATCCAGACTCATCATCAGAAACCTCATTATCACTAAGGGTTACAGTCATAGCTTTGCCCTTAGATCTCAAGAATGTTAGACATTCAGATTTAACATGACCATACCTTGGACAACCAAAGCATTGAGCACCCAAAGAATTGTTGGAAGATTGACCTACTATTTCTCTAGGTTTTTCAGTGTTGCTAACCTTAATAGGATCATTCTTCCTAAAATTTCTAGGTTCAACATTATTGGTATTCCTTGCCCTCCTATTAGTATTCCTAAGAAAGTTTTTAAAGTTCTTGGCAAGGTAAGCTATCTCTGTGGCAGAGAGCTCGTCATCAAATCCACTAGCATCAACATCATCAACAGACTTAAGAGCTATTGATTTGGATTTGTTAGTTTTTGGTAGGTCTAACTCATAGGACTGAAGAGATCCTACAAGCTCATCCACAGGGATGGAGTCCACATCCTTACTGTCAGTAATGGCAGTCACTTTGGGTCTAAAGTCTTCAGTTAAGGATCTAAGTATCTTCCTAACAATTTTAGGTTGATCATAGACTTCACCCAAATTAAAAGTAGAATTAACAATATCATTCAGTTTGGCATAAAATTCATCAAAGGATTCATCATCAGACATCCTAATACTTTCAAATTTAGAAGTTAATTGCTGTAGCTTATTTATTTTGACAACCTTTGTGCCTTCATGCACAGTTTGGAGGATTTTCCAAGCAGTATGAGCAACCTCAACATTTGAGATTCTCTTAAATTCCACCATAGAAACAGCATTAAAGAAGGGATTCATAGCTTTGCTATTAAATGCAGCTGCTTCTTTTTGAGAAGTTTGCCACTCACTCACAGGAGTAGTAGGGTTCTCCCATCCGTACTCAACGTAGTTCCAAACTCTCTCATCAATGGATTTCAGGAATGCTTTCATCCTTACTTTCCAATAGGCATAGTTATTCCCGTCAAAGTGAGGAGGAACAACAAGAAAGTGTCCATGTTCCATGACAACAGGGGTCAAGGATCAGCTCAGAGATCAAAAGATTTACAACAGAAGAGCTACCCGCTCTGATACCACTTGTTCATTTTTTTAGACCCTTTAAACCACAATAGGATTAACCTAATTATTAGCCAAGTGATTAACTAAGTCAAATTATGCAATTCTAGGTTATCACAATCAGACAATCATATCAAGAATATATAAAGCAGCGGATTAATAAATAACACAAGATATGATGACCCAGGAAACCACACGGTAAAAACCTGGGGAGGATTTGACCTAGCTATCCTCAAGGTAAACTTGAATCCACTATGAAAGAATCGAAGTTCATACAAAAGGACTTACAAGCTCCCTACTTGACTTCCTAATGCTACCCACCAGTAGAACTTACTGACACGACCACATGCAAGCTCCGAATCCACGGACTCCTTCTTTCTTGGATTCTCCAATCAACTACAAGCTCCCTGCTTGTTTTTCTTTAAGCTCCAATAGTAGCAACCGAATTGATCATCAAGATGTTGAAAATAATCTCTACCTTGAAAACCCTAAGTTTTGTGTAAAGGAAAGCTTCTCAAAGATCTCACAAGAGATTCACACAAAACAGTAAAGTATGAGCAACAATACAATGTGAACAACCTCCAAAAACGTGGCTAGGGTTTTGTTTAAATACCTAGGGTAAAAACATAAAACCCTAAACGTTTAATGAAGTAGGGCTGAGTTGGAAATTCTGCAGAAAACGCAACCTGGGCGATTTTCGATCGATCGAGTCTGTCCTTCGATCGATCGAGCCAGGCCGAAAGTCACAAAGACTTCTGCAGCCACTTAATTCCAACTTTACAATAATTAATCAACTTTGAGCAAGCCTAAACAAGACTAAACGCATTGTTTTGATTATGGTCTGCCAACATTACAAATTAGAGTTCTAAATACATAAAATCCTAAGACCTTAGATCCTAACAATTTCAAAGATATTATTTGGTAAAGATAAGTACTTAATTCTAATTCTTTTAAACATAAATATTGATCAGTTTGGTTTTCCTCAAAGGAAAGTAGGCACTGTCACATAGTAAAAAAATGTCGTATTTATTACAAAAAATCACACAACTTCAATCCTAAAGTAAATCAAGAAAAACCCAACTTAAATAAAATCGAAAACAGAAAAAGAAGAAGAAAATTTGACTTTAAAAGAAGAAATTAGTTAAAGAAGATAACTTCAAAATCGCACAACTTCAATCCTAAAGTTAATCAAATAAACCCCAACTTCAGGGTGGTTGCTTCAAGAATACCCTTCAATTTGTAACCACCTGCATTATCAAATTTAAAATAATTAAATAAAAAAAAAAAACTTGATTATTAAACTCCAAGTGGCGCAATTTTTCTGATCTCATACATAGATTAAATCAAATTATAATTTTTTTTTTTTTAAAGTCTCAACTTTCCTAATTTTAGGGAGCTAGCCCCGAAGTCCCGCAATGTTTTTCATTATTTTGGTACTCAAAAAAATTTGGCGCAAATTAAAAATAGTAGCCAAAATTCACCACTTCTTTCACTACCAACATCAAATACACATTATCCAGTCTCCCATCATTAATATTATCCGTCAACCATCCAGTACTATTCGATCTATTAAATCCATAGTTGTCTGGGTTGAGTATGGCCCTGTTGCAAGTAATAAAATGCCATAGCAGTGGAAGTATTTCTTAGTGATCGACAGTAAAAATTCTTGATAATACAGTGCATCTGATCTTGAAAAATGGAATCCCTTCCCAATCCCCACAATTGCTAGCATAGGGTTGACATGGGCACAACCAAGCTAACTTGACCAGTGAAGTTATGGGCTCGAACCATATTGAGCCTTCGAATTTCAATTAGGCCAGTCCCCACCAAGTCAAGGACATTGATTATATGTCCAATTCCAATACGTTGAAAGGGTGCCAAAGTTCGACGATTAGATTCCTCTACATGGAAAAGAAGGAATGGTCAATGATTAATATGGCTGCAGCTAAAAAGTACCTATTATGGCACTTAAAAAAATGCTAGTAGATCATAATGGGATAATTCCGAGTAGAGTTTGGAGGGCTTCCACTTCTTCCTTAGTACAAAGCCTCCATGATTTTGCGTAAGAGTCCTCTAGTTGTTGGTCACCTTCAGTAATTAGTGTTGCGTGATTCAAGAATCTACTTGAAAATGATGATACTTTAGTTTCACATATAAGAGTAACCGCATTGGTCAACGCAAAATTTCTGTCTATTTTGTTAAAAAAAAAAATCTATTTTTTCTATTTTACGCACTCATTTTTACAAAATATCTACATTAGTTTATCTATTCTACATATTTATTCAATAAAATATTCATTCTTTACATTTTTTTTATTATTTCCTCACTCACTACCCCTCTCTCTTTCACAGACCCAAAACTACCCAAAATCAAGCAAAATCCCAAAACCCATTGATCTTAACTTCAAAAGAAAAATCCCAAAACGCTACATGTGAAATCGAGCAAAATCCCAAGCATATGCAAGCAACATCAAATCTTAACACGCAAGCCAAATCAAAATCCCAAAACCCATTGATCAAACAAAGAAAAAAATAGAAGAAGTGAAACCACCACAGAGGTGGCAGTGGCAAGCGACAAGTGGCTTGGGTTCGAAGAGGGCTTCGGCAAGGGTGAGATCGAAGAGGGCTTCAGCTTGGGTTCAGAGAGGGCTTTGGTGAGGGTGAGATCGGAGAGGGCTACGGGTGGGTTTGGGTTTTCCATTTGATATGTTGGGGTTGATTTTAGGTTTGATTTCTATTGATTTTTGGTTTGATTTTTGTTGATTTTGGCTTTGATTTTCTATTGAATTTGTGATTGGATTTTTATGTGTTGTAAAATGGTGGTGGAAGGTTGCATCGGTTAAGTGGTGGTGGGCAGATGGTTGATCAGTTGTGTAGATGAAAAGAGAGCGTGTGAGATGAAGAAGAAAAAGAAGAGAGAAGAAGAAGGGATAGAGTATGACTATTTGAGAGAGAATATAATAAAATAATGATTTGCAAAACTATAGTAATTGTGCATATATGCGCGATTACTGTAGCAGTTTTGTATATTTGCACACTTTTACAAGCACTAATGTGGGTGTTTTTTTTTTTGTTAAAATGTGTAAAATTAAGCATTTTTTGTATTTTGCAAACATTTGCAACCACTGATGCAGTTGCTCTAATAGTGGAATAATGACACTTTAGTACTAAAAAACTCCAAAGGTGTAGATAACGATGACAAGCAAGAAACTATTGGGTTGGGTGGGTATACCTAGCCCTAACCATGATATGGGACACTTCTTTCGGGGATAATTGTAGAAATCCACCTTAAAAACTTTGGGAGTATTTTCACTTTGCACAGTAAACTATATGAAAACTTACAATTATCATCTTAATTGTATCAAATAACTTTACAAATTATACCCTATAACCTAATTGACCATTAAAACTAATGATCGCGTGCAAGTCATATGACCACAAAAATTTAGTTCATTAACTAGCTGCATGGCAAAATTGATTTTTTTTTTTTTTTGGTCAAGTGATTTGCACGAGATCATAAATTTTTGTTAGGTTCTAAGGTCTTAGGATTTTATGTATTTAGAACTCTAATTTGAAATGTTGGCAAACCATGATCAAAACAATGTATTTAGTCTTGTTTAAGTTTGCTCAAAGTTGATTAAATATTGTAAAGTTGGAATCGAGTGACTGCAGAAGCATTGGGGCTTCTCGGCCTGGCTCGATCGATCGAAGGTTAGACTCGATCGATCGAAAGTCGGCCCAGATGCGTTTTTCTGCAGAATTCCAACTCAGCCCTAACTCTTTAAACGTTTAGGGTTTTATGTTTTTGCCCTAGGTATATAAGGCAAACCCTAGCTACGTTTTTCAGAGTTGCACAAGTTGTATTGTTGCTCATACATTGCGGTTTTGTGTAAATCTCTTGTGAGATCTAGAGGAGCTTTCCTTTACACAAAGTTTAGGGTTTTCAAGATTGAGATCACTTCAACATCTTGATGATCAACTTGGTTGCTACCATTGAAGCTTAAAGAGAAAAACAAGTGAGGAGCTTGTACTTGAAGAAGGAGTTCAAAGAAAGAAGTAGTCCGTGGATTCGGAGCCTGCGCGTGGTCGTGTCAGGAAGTTACTACTGGTGGGTAGCATTAGGAAGTCAAGCGGGGAGCTTGTAAGTCCTTTTGTAAGAACTTCAATTCTTTCTTAGTGGATTCCGTTTTGCCTTAAGGATCGGTGGGTAAAATCCTCCCCAGGTTTTTCCGGTGTGGTTTCCTGGGTGATCATATCATGTGTTATTTATTTTCCGCTGCTTTATATGTTTTATATGCTTGATATGATTTTGTGGTTGTTTTAACCTAGAATTACATAATTTGATTAAGTAACAACTTGGCTAATTAATCTAGGCTACGCAATCTGGTTATAGTTTAAGGGGTCTAAACCGTTCAAGTGGTATCAGAGCGGGTTGCTCTTTTTGTTTGAGATCTTTATCTCTGAGCTGATCCTTGACCCCTGTTGTCATGGAGCATGGACACTCTCTGTTTGTTCCTCCTCACTTTGATGGGAACAATTATGCTTACTGGAAAGTAAGGATGAAAGCATTCCTGAAATCCATAGATGAGAGGGTGTGGAATTCCGTTGAATACGGATGGGTGAAGCCCACTACTCCTGTGAGTGAGTGGCAAACTTTTGAGAAAGAAGCAGCAAGCTTCAATAGTAAAGCTATGAATGCCATCTTTAATGCTGTTTCAATGGAGGAATTTAAGAGGATCTCTAATGTTGAGGTTGCTCATACTGCTTGGAAAATCCTCCAAACTGTGCATGAAGGCACAAAGGCTGTTAAAATTAACAAACTGCAGCAATTAACTTCTAGGTTTGAAAACATTAGAATGTCTGATGATGAAACCTTTGATGAGTTTTATGCAAAACTAAATGCTATTGTTAATTCTGCTTATAATTTGGGTGAAGTCTATGATCAACCTAAAGTTGTTAGGAAGATTCTTAGATCTTTGACTGAAGATTTTAGACCCAAAGTAACAGCCATTACTGAAAGTAAGGATGTTGACTCCATCCCTGTGGATGAACTTGTAGGATCTCTTCAGTCCTATGAGTCTGACTTACCCAAGACTGTCAAATCCAAATCAATGGCACTGAAGTCTGTTGATGATGTTGAAGGTGGTGGATTTGATGATGAGCTCTCTCCCACAGAGATAGCTTACCTTGCCAAGAACTTTAGAAATTTTCTCAGAAACACTAATAGAAAGGCAAGGAACACCAACACTGCTGAACCTAGAAACTTTAGGAAGAATGATCCCACTAAGGTTAACAATTTTGAAAAACCTAGAGAACAAGTAGGTCAATCTTCTAATAACTCTTTGGGTCTTCAGTGTTATGGTTGTCAAGGGTATGGTCATGTCAAATCTGAATGTCCTACTTTCTTGAGAAATAAGGGTAAAGCTATAGCTGTAACCCTTAGTGATAATAAGGTTTCTGATGATGAGTCCGGTTGTGACGAGGATGGAAACTTCATTGCTTTCACTGCTACTGGTACAGTAGATGAAAGCATATCTGCTGAGGAGAACCCTGCTGATGGGGAACTCTCTGAAGACGCAGATCTTCAAGAGGCCTATAACAAACTTTGCAAAATTGCTGCAAAGGATGCTATGAAAGTTGATCTAGGCCTAAAGAAAATTGATGCTCTTGAGCTTGAGAAGAAAAATTTGCTTGTGAAATTGTTTGATGCTAATGATCTTTTGAATAATGTTAAATCTGAAAACATGCTTTTGCTTGACAAAGTTAGAACTTTGGAACATGATTTATCTGTTGCTAGGTCTGCTAGTTCTAAACTTGATCACATGCTGAATGTTCAAAAGTATCCTTCTGATAAAGCTGGGTTAGGATATGTTGAAAGCATCTTTGATTCTGGACCACATTCCACTGTCTTTGTTCCTTCTTCTTCTTCTTCTGAACCTCTTGTGAATAAGGTTGTGAGTGAAACTATAAAACCCCCTGTGAGTGAGGTTGTTAAACCCGTAGAAGTTTCACCACCAAAGAAGATTAGGGTAGACTTAAGAGAATCCAAACCTAAGGAGCCTACCAAACCTAAGGACAAGATGCATGGTAAACCTGCTTGGGTTTGTCATTATTGTGGTAAGTCTGGACATATCCGTCCTAACTATTACAAGCTTCAAGCTGATAAGAGAGCTAAAAGACCAAAAGTGCTTGTGCCTCAAGCACAAGATCCTATGGCACTAATTGGTGAATTGGTAAAGGCGTTAAACCTTTATTCAAATTCTGGAGTTGGGAATCACTCTAATGTGAATAAGAACTCCAATGCTCGGGATGCATCTAAAAAGTTTTGGATGCAAAAGACTCAAACTAACTGAGTCTTTCTGACATGGTCCTTGTGCTTCATTGCTCTATTCTATTGTGACCATTGTTATTTGTTTTTTGTGTTTTTTTTTGTTCTAGGACTTGCATTGCATTACATACATGCATTTCATTCTAGGATTTATTTGTTTTCTCTTTTAATAATAATATTTAAAAAAAAAAAAAAAAAAAAAGAGAAAGCAAAATCTGTGTTGAACACTATTTTTCTTAATTTTTTTTGGAAAACAAGATTGGTCATTCTTTTTACACATGTCATGTCTTGTGTACCTTGTTTAACTTTGATGAGCTTATTTGTTGCACTTAACTAGTTGAAACTTTGTAGTGTATGTTGTGTGGGAAAGATGTGTGTGGTTCTTAATCACTTTGCCTTAATCATGAAGTCACATGTTGTTGACTGACGGACTTGATCCTTTTGAGAAAGGCATAAATAACCATCTCACCACTGTTCACTAGCCAATCATGAACACCTTAGTGCATATCATAAGATTTAGTGCTCGAGAAAGTGTAGCACATGCACAAAAAGAACATAAGGTGTAGCCTCAAATTAAATTAAAACTGGTGTGTACTATTAGGCTTGATGCCATTTCACTTAACTCAAACCGGTGTGTACTATTAGGCTGAATGCCAATTCATATATAAATAAGAGGCAAAATTAAAAGAAACTTACATGATTGCAAGCTTTTGATCTAGGAGATGTGAGAGTTATAGGATGTAACTCTTTAGGTGATAGTCTCTTTTAATTCTATGTGATGAATTGTGTAGACTTTGTGCTTGATTGCCATTCACATATCACCTCACATGTATCTCAAGTCTTTGCTAGTTACACACACTACACAAGTTACTCCTTGTTAAACACTGTACATGCTAGTGTGTGTGTTCTTGGTCTAACCAACCAAGTTTGAAGAATATCTTGAGATTTGTGCACAACATATTTGTTGCTTGAGAAAATTAATTTGGAAGAAAATTGAAACTTGTGTTTGAGAGAATTGGGTTTAAAATTTTGGGTTTTTGAAAATGCATTCCATCTCATACTCATGCATTTTGCATTCATTGTTCAAAAGCTTTGAGGAGTTGTTTCAAAATTGGGTTTGCAAATTTTCAAAACTGTGTTTTTCCCCAAAATTCAGTGTGCCTCTGCCCATTTCGATCGATCCAACCTGATTTTCGATCGATCGAAAAAGTGCCTCAGAAAGTGCTAAAACGCCTGTCACATTCGATCGATCGAATGTAATTTTCGATCGATCGAACATCGTGAATATGCTTTTTAAAAAAAGGGATATCTGACTTTTCCAAAGTTCAAAACTTTTCCTTTTTCTCTCTCCGACGAGGCAAGCCAAAAGATTCAAGATTTTGTCGTTTTCTTCCGAACTTTTTGCATAATCTCTCTCTCCTCAAGCCGGTATGTCTCTTATACCCTTGCTTTTGAATTTATTTACTTGATTTCATGCATTTTTCATGCATTTGAGAAGGAGATTTTCGGACATTTCTTTTTGGGATTTTTGTTGATTCGGACCAATTTGTTTGCATTTGATCAATGGGTTTTGTTGGGGACACTCTATAAACATGTTCTTGAGTGATTAATTTGATCAATTTTGAGTTTTGTGGAAAATTTGAATTTCTAGGGTTTATACTAGGTCCGAATTGGGGCTTTCTGTGCAATTGGGTTTAATTGATGAAATTGGATTGTGTAATTGATGCAATTGGTTATTATGAACTATTTCCAATGGTATGTAATGATTAATTCATCAATTTGTTGCAAAAATTTTCAAGTGGTTCTCAAATTTTTAGGGTTTTTGTTAAGAAACTCTATGTTCAAGCCAATGTTGTGATAATTGAACTTAATTTGATCCTAATCACTGCATTAGTTCATGCATCATACCATCATTAATGATTCATGCATCATATAGATTTTCATTCTATATTTTTTTGTGCTAACTTACAGTCTGCCCTTGGTTTTATTTCCTGTTCTTTTTGGTTTTCTCTCTGTGTCTCTGTCCTGTCCCTTAGCACCATGCCTAGGAAGACTAGAGCACGTAGGACCATCCCCACTCCTACTCCACCCTCACCTACCTTTGATAGTGAGCGGTTCCCCTGAGAGAAAAACCAAGACATTTTTGAGACTTTGAACCTCAATAGGAAGATTTGGGCTGAGCGTTCTGTTCTGTTAGATGAGTTAGATCCTGCCATTAGGGCAAATTTTGAGCATAGGGGTTGGCTACCTTTGTTAGCTGTGTCTGACCCTCCACCTCCGGTTCTCTTGATTAGAGAGTTCTTCTCGAACCTCTCTGTCCACGTCTATGATTCCAACACTCTTGTTAAGAGTTGGATACGAGGTGTAGAGTACACCATTACTCCTCAGGTAGTGGCTGATGCTCTAGAGGTACAGTTGGTTAGGGATCCTGTCTATCCCTATGATGAGTCACCTGAGCTGAGTGATGTCATGTCTTACATCACTGGATCTTCTATCCAGTGGGGTTCTGATCCTCGGATCACCACCGCTGAGCTTCCTGAGACTACCTATCTATTCTTTAGGATAGCCTGTCATTCACTCTGGCCCATTTCTCATCTGCACACCATTCCTCTTGAGAGGTGTGTTTTTCTATACGCTCTTGTTACAGATGCTCCTATTAGTTTTCCCCATCTTTTTCTTCGTTCTTTGAACGAAGTTTATAGGAGTTCATCTACTGCCCATGCCCTTGTTCATCCTATTTTCATTCATAGGATTTTACTGTATCTAGGTTTAGAGGACTTCCCTGCTTCTGAGCCTGTTCATGTTATTGGTCCTATAGGTGCGTCTTTTCTTAGACAGAGGGCCGCTCATCTTCAAGCTGGTTCTAAACACCCTAGGTCTGATCCCTCTAGTAGCGCTCCACCTCCTCCTTCTTCTTCTACAGGTCCTGATGGTGAGGCTGTTCTAGATTCTGTAGGTGCTGCTGCTGTTCCTCCACCTTCTACGGCTGACTTCGATGTTCGTCGTACTCTGGAGACTGTCATGACCGTTCAGGCGGCTCATGGTCAGCTTTTGGTGGATCTGTTCGACGAGATTCGTGCTCTGCGAGCGGATTTGGCGCATCTTCGTTCTTCCTCACCACCTCCTTTTGATGATGGTCTATGATGCCCTTTGGCATTCCGTCACAAAAAGGGGGAGTAGAGTTTTTGACTTGTAGAGGTGATTTTGTTGATAAGGGGAGATTTTTGTGTTAGGGGGAGATATTTTTTGTAGCATGGGATATTTTTGTGGAGTTTATGTAGATTGTATCTAGGTGCTTCACTTTGTATATCATTTTTGGGATGTTCATGTTAGGGGGAGTAACATTGATTGATATATTGATATACATTTTTTTTTATTCTTGTTGTCTTTATGATTCACTGCTTATTGATTTATATTTATGAATTGATTTATTGATATATTTCTTTATTTTGTGTTGTGTGAATCTTACAAGAATATTATACCTGTTTATATACTATTTGCTGCCACACATGCGTTTATGTGTTTGTTGAGTATTTCAGGAATATACAGGTTGATTCGACAAAGCTGCTGTCTACACTTGCAACCGATGGATAGTAGTTAGGTTGAATTTGTGTTTTATGAGCATTATTATGTAAAGGGCTATTTACTTGTAAACTTTGAGCTTTTATTGTGTGTTTTGTCACGGATTGCCAAAGGGGGAGTTTGTTAGGTTCTAAGGTCTTAGGATTTTATGTATTTAGAACTCTAATTTGTAATGTTGGCAAACCATGATCAAAACAATGTATTTAGTCTTGTTTAAGTTTGCTCAAAGTTGATTAAATATTGTAAAGTTGGAATCGAGTGACTGCAGAAGCATTGGGGCTTCTCGGCCTGGCTCGATCGATCGAAGGTTAGACTCGATCGATCGAAAGTCGGCCCAAATGCGTTTTTCTACAGAATTCCAACTCAGCCCTAACTCTTTAAACGTTTAGGGTTTTATGTTTTTGCCCTAGGTATATAAGGCAAACCCTAGCTACGTTTTTCAGAGTTGCACAAGTTATATTGTTGCTCATACATTGCGGTTTTGTGTAAATCTCTTGTGAGATCTAGAGGAGCTTTCCTTTACACAAAGCTTAGGGTTTTCAAGATTGAGATCACTTCAACATCTTGATGATCAACTTGGTTGCTACCATTGAAGCTTAAAGAGAAAAACAAGTGAGGAGCTTGTACTTGAAGAAGGAGTTCAAAGAAAGAAGTAGTCCGTGGATTCGGAGCCTGCGCGTGGTCGTGTCAGGAAGTTACTACTGGTGGGTAGCATTAGGAAGTCAAGCGGGGAGCTTGTAAGTCCTTTTGTAAGAACTTCAATTCTTTCTTAGTGGATTCCGTTTTGCCTTGAGGATCGGTGGGTAAAATCCTCCCCAGGTTTTTCCGGTGTGGTTTCCTGGGTGATCATATCATATGTTATTTATTTTCCGCTGCTTTATATGTTTTATATGCTTGATATGATTTTGTGGTTGTTTTAACCTAGAATTACATAATTTGACTAAGTAACAACTTGGCTAATTAATCTAGGCTACGCAATCTGGTTATAGTTTAAGGGGTCTAAACCGTTCAATTTTAACAATCAGTGATATTATAAGGTGAAATTTGCAAAATTGGGGTGGTGATTCCATAGGTTATAAAGTACAAGTATCCCATAGTTTAAGGTAATTTACTGCATTTAACCCTTTTTTTCTTTTTTTCTTTTCTAAAAAGAAATTGGTGATTGGAGATCTTTGAATTTATTTTCTTTTATTATTATGGGTAAGTTACCAATACACTAGGCCCACAACCTTATTTTTCATCCTATCATTAGGGGAGAAGGAATTAATGGCACTTGAACTATTAACTCCAATCATTACCCTTCAATAGTTAATAGTCATGATGTCGATGGGGAAGACTTGGAATTTAATCCTAATATTATCATTTACCTACTCTTATGTTGTTATCTAATTTACTTCTTACTTTATTTTTCCTCTTTTTGTTTCTCAGCTTAAAGTAAATAAATTTCTTAATTCACACAAATCAAAAAAAAAAATTTCCATAACATTTTCACAAGTATTAATTCACCATAAGTTAAAATAACATAAAAGATATTACATTCAAATCCACCACAACTAAAAATAAGATTGTTATGAAAATATTATGAAATTCTATCACGCTTCTGGACATTGTCATTTAAAAAAAAGTCACATGAAGAATAAGAGGGACCGAAATTAGAGAATTATGTTTTGAATGTTAAAACTTTAAAGGCAAATGTTATCATTGTTTCAGTGCCATAGCCCATATGTATCTTTCAGGTGGCTGGTCGACTATCTAATATATATATATATATATATATATATATTTATTTATTTATTTATCAGATACGTCTATATAAGTGTTTAATTATGTGTGACTTCAGAAAAGGAAAGAGAAAAGGTCAATAATTAAGACCTGAATAATAGCATCCCTTATATCATAGCCGCGACAAGTGTAAACATAAGATATTTTATAAATTTATAATTTTCTCTAATTTTCTCACATTGTTGACCTCTTCTACCAATATCAAATTACAGAGTTTCCTATATGTCATAAGGCCACACTAATTATCAGGGCTGGTGGACCCAGATGTACATAATGTTACACATTATGAATATAATTAGTTTTGTGGTCTACTACTATTATTTATTACTTTATGTTCCGATTTCACCACTTTAATATTTGTGAGATTTATTTTAATGTATTATTGTAGAGTGACAAGTTCTGTTTCTGGGCATGATAAATTTCTTTGTTAGGAGCTATAGTGGAGGTTCCTTTTTGAGTACTTCAAATACTTCAACAACTAGATGCTGGTGTAGAATATGGCTTGCGGAATTTGTTGATCGATCGAACTTGTAGGTGTTGGAAAGTTGAACAAGGGTAATTTAGTATTGAGGTTTGAGATTGGAAGTTCTTCACAGAAGTTCTCTGGTATCTCAGGTTCTTGTACACACAGAGCACGAACTTGTGATGTTTTGGCCTAATGATAAAAAATAATAATCATAGAAGGATGGTGATGATCACTCCAAAACTTAACACAGTAAATTGGAAGCGATAAAGGATTTTTCAAATGAGTCTTTTAGTTCTTAGTTGCATAAGGATGGTGAGGGAGGTATTTATAACATTCTCATAATCAGATTATTTTTCAATGTCGGGGTCTCTCTTAAGGCCATTGGGCCATGTATCACTCACTCACAAAACTCATAGAGGATATAGCCCAGTCATGTATAGGAATTTGTTTATACATATCTTATTTGGGGTAAGCAAACACTAGGTGTGTAAATGGTTTTTACAAAGTGTAGATGGTCTTGGAACTTAGGGGCGTTTGTTTGGTTTCCTTTATAAAGAGAATCAAACCTCCCCCCCCCCCCCCCCTCCTCCCTCACTTGTTTTTACAATTAAATTAAAAAAAAAAATTTAATGGCCTTTACCAATGCTTTTAAGGTATTATTTAACTTCATCACAAAAAGGGTCTAGACACATAGAATAAGAGCAACCGCATCAGTCAATGCAAAATTTCTGTCTATTTTGCAAAATATATATATATATATATATATATATATATATATATATATATATACTTTTTCTATTTTACACATTTATTTTTATAAAATACCCACATCAGTTTATCTGTTCTACATATTTATTCAATAAAATATTCATTCTTTTACATATTTTTTTATTATTTCCTCACTCACTACCTCTCTCTCTATCACAGACCCAATGCTACGCAAAATCAAACAAAATCCCAAAACCCATTGATCTTAACATCAGAAGCAAAATCCATAAATGCTAAATCAAGCAAAATCCCAAGCATATGCAAGCAACATCAAATCTTAACAGGCAAGTCAAATCAAAATCCCAAAACCCATTGATCAAACAAAGAAAAAAGAGAAGAAGTGAAACCACCACAGAGGTGGCAATGGCAAGCGACGAGTGGCTTGGGTTCGAAGAGGGCTTTGGCAAGGGTGAGATTGGAGAGGGCTTCGACTTGGGTTCGGAGAGGGCTTCAGCAAGGGTGAGATCAAAGAGGGCTTCGGGTGGGTTTGGGTTTTTCGTTTGATATGTTGGAGTTGATTTTTGGTTTGATTTTTGTTGATTTTGGCTTTGATTTTCTATTGAATTTGTGATTGATTTTTATGTGTTATAAAATGGTGGTGGTGGGTTGCGTTGGTTGAGTGATGGTGGGTTGCGTCGGTTGAATGGTGGTGGGCAAATGGTTGATCGGCTGTGCAGATGGAGAGAGAGCGTGTGAGATGAAGAAAAAAAAGAAAAGAGAAGAAGAAGGGATATAGTCTGACTATGTGAGAGAGAATATAATAAAATAATGATTTACAAAGCTACAGTAATCGTGCATATATGCACAATTACTATAGTAGTTTTGTATATTTGCACACTTTTACAAGCACTGATGTGGGTTTTTTTTTTTATTAAAATGTGTAAAAATTAAGCATTGTTTGTATTTTGCAAACTTTTGCAACCACTGATCCGGTTGCTCTAATAGTGGAATAATGACACTTTAGTACTAAAAAACTCCAAAGGTGTAAATAACAATGGCAAGCAAGAAACTATTGGGTTGGGTGGGTATACCTAGCCCTAACCATGATATGGGACACTTCTTTCGGGGATAATTATAGAAATCCACCTTAAAAACTTTGGGAGTATTTTCACTTTGCATAGTAAACTATATGAAAACTTAGAGCACTCATAGTAGTGGTGCTATATTGGTATATTGATATTTTTTAACTCCTCAAACATCAAAAAGCATGCTCCAACAGTGGAGTTAAATCTATTTTTTTTAGCTCCATTGCTACAGTGCACATCTATAGATAGATGTGCATTGTTCATGAGAGCTAAACAAAAAAAATATTATTTTACTCCTGGCCCCGATTAAAATAATATTCCCTCAAACTCTCTCAAAATCGTCTCTTACTTTCTCTCTCCCCTCTCAGCCTATCTCTCTCTCTCCTCACTGCCTAGACTTTACAATCAGCCTTTCGTCATTCTCGGCCACACGTTCTCGGATTGTGAGATCGGTCTCTCGCTCTTAACTGTCGTCATCGTTTTCCTCACCACCATCGGATCGTTCCTCATCTCGGTGTTGATGCTCGGCTTCGCGATCATGTGCGCGAATGGTGCGTTTAAAGTTTAAAAGGATCTCTTCCTCGACGATCAAGAGCCAGCGAATTCCAAATTCCTCTCCTTCCACGGCAACACTGCCTCTTTCGCCGCCGCACATGTCAGACCCACGCCACCGATCCACCTCAGAACCATTTCTCTTCTGTCGATCAGACCCACTTCTCTTCTGCCGATTAGACCCACGCCGACACTATCCTCCTCACCGAAGCCCAGCTCTGTGATTGGTTATTTTTTATTTTGTTTGTGATTGGTGATTTTGTTTGGTCTGGGTTGAGGAAAAAGATTGGAGATTTGGGTTGGTGGTTTTTTTTTTTCTTTTCTTTTTTTCCTACTGTGAACTACTAGTGGCGGTGGTGGTGGTGGTTGTGGCTACAGCTGATGGTGGTGGTGGTTGTGGTTGGTGCTGTGGATGTTTTTTGGATAGAGGTATATATTATTTTATTGTAGTGGATATATTATTTTATTATGATGTTTATATTATTTTATTATGTTGAAAGCTAAAATAGATCTACTGCTGCACCATGTGTGTAGGTAAAATAGATAAAGTAACTTTCAGTGGAGATAAATAGCTAAATTTTTAGATCCACTGTTGTGGATGCTCTTACAATTATCATCTTAATTGTATCAAATAACTTTACAAATTCTACCCCATAACCTAATTGACCATTAAAATTAATGATCGCGTGCAAGTCATATGACCACAAAAATTTAGTACATTAACTAGCTGCATGGCAAAACTGAAATTTTTTTTTTTTTTTTTTTTTTTTGGTCAAGTGATTTGCATGTGATCATAAATTTTAACAATCATTGATATTATAAGGTGAAATTTGCAAAATTTGCTACAATTAGGGTGGTGATTCCATAGGTTATAAAGTACAAGTATCCCATAGTTTTAAGGTAATTCACTGCATTTAACCCTTTTTTCTTTTCTAAAAAGAAATTGGTGATTGGAGATCTTTGAATTTATTTTATTTTATTATTATGGGTAAGTTACCAATGCACTAGACCCACGACCTTATTTTTCATCCTATCATTAGGGGCGAAGGAATGGCACTTGAACTATTATCTCCAATCATTACCCTTCAATAGTTAATAGTCATGATGTCGATGGGGAAGACTTGGAATTTAATCCTAATATTATCATTTACCTACTCTTATGTTGTTATCTAATTTTCTTCTTACTTTATTTTTCCACTTTTTGTTTCTCAGCTTAAAGTAAATAAATTTCTTAATTCACATAAATTAAAAAAAAATTCCATAACATTTTCACAACAAGCTTAAGTATTAATTCACCATAAGTTAAAATAAAATAAAAGATATTACATTCAAATTCACCACAACTAAAAATAAGAGTGTTATGAAAATATTATGAAATTCTATCACACTTCTAGACGTTGTCATTTTAAAAAAAGTCACATGAAGAATAAGAGGGACAGAAATTGGAGAATTATGTTTTAAATGTTAAAAATTCAAAGGCAAATGTTATCATTGTTTCGATGCCATAGCTCATATATATGTATCTTTCAGGTGGTTGGTCGACGTATCTAACATATATATTCTTATCAAATACATCTATATAAGTATTTAATTATGTGTGACTTCAGAAAAGGAAAGAGAAAAGGACAATAATTAAGACCTAAATAATAGCATCCCTTATATCATGGCCGCGACAAGAGTAAACATAAGATATGTTATAAATTTATAATTTTCTCACATTGTTGACCTATTCTACCGATATCAAATTATAGAGTTTCCTATATGTCACAAGACCACACTAATTATCATGGCTGGATGGACCCAGATGTACATAATGTTACACATTATGAATATAATTAGTTTTATGGCCTACTACTACTATTTAATACTTTATGTTCCGATTTCACCACTTTAATATTTGTGAGATTTAATTTAATGTCTTATTGTAGAGTGACAAGTTCTGTTTCTAGGCATGATAAATTTCTTTGTTAGGAACTACAGTGGAGGTTCCATTTTGAGTACTTCAAATACTTCAACAACTAAATGCTGGTGTAGTATATGGCTTGCGGAATTTGGTGATCAAACTTGTAGGTGTTGGAAAGTTTAACAAGGGAAATTTAGTATTGAGGTTCGAGATTGGAAGTTCTTAGCTAAAGTTCTCTGGTACCTCAGGTTCTTGTACACACAGAGCACAAACTTGTGATGTTTTAGCCTAATGATAAAAAATAATAATCATAGAAGGATAGTGATGATCACTTTAAAACTTAACATAGTAAATTGGAAGCGATAAAGGATTTTTCAAATGAGTCTTTTAGTTCTTAGTTGCATAAGGGTGGTGAGGGAGGTATTTATACCATCCTCATAATTAGATTATTCTTCAATGTCGGGGTCTCTCGTAGTGAAGCCTAAGGCCCTTGGGCCATGTATCACTCACCCACAAAACTCATAGAGGATATAGCCGAGTCATGTATAGGAATTTGTTTATACATATCTTATTTAGGGTATGCAAACACTAGGTGTGTAAATGGTTTTTACAAAGTGTAGATGGTCTAGGAACTTAGGGGCGTTTGTTTGGTTTCTTTTATAAAGAGAATCAAACCTCCTCCTCCTCCTCGCTCACTTGTTGTAACAATTAAATTTAAAAAAAAAAAAAAAATTAATGGCCTTTACCAATGCTTTTAAGGTATTATTTAACTTCATCACAAAAAGGGTCTAGACACGTAGAATAAGTAAACCAACTTACTTCACACATAGAGTAAGTAAACCAACTTCATCTCAAACAAATATCTATTAAACTCTAAAATGGCACAAATTTCCTTCCTTCACACATAGAGTAAGTAAACCAACTTATAAAAACACTCAATTTATCTTCCCAATTTTAGGGAGCAGACCTCGAATCTCCATCATGTTCCTCAATATTTTGGCATTTGAACAACTTGGCACAAATTATATAGTAGCCAAAATTCACCACTCCTATCACTGTCAACATCCAATACACATTGTCCGCTCTTCCAACATTAATATCATCAGGCAACCATATAGTGGTTCGCTTTACCAAATCAATTATAGCTGAGCTTAGAAAGAACCCAATTGCGAGTAATAATGAGATCATAGCAGTGGACATACTTTTTAGTGATATTGGAAATTCTTGATAATATAATGCAATTGATCCTGGTAAATGGAACCCCTCTCCAATACCCATAATGGCTAGTGGCACCACAAGCCAAAATGCTGACATGGGCACAACCGAACTAGGTTGGTTAGTGTGGCTATGGTTTCGAACCACATGGAGTCTTTGAATTTCAATTAAGGCATATCCCACCAAACCAAGGATATTGATTACATGTCCAATTCCAATACGTTGGATTGGTGTCAAAGGTCGATGGGTTAGATTTCGCCATATGGGAATGAAGAAACGATCAACAATGAAGATTGAGATGGCTATAGCTAATAAGTTGAAGAGTAGGAATGACCCAGCTGGGAATTTGAAATGTGGCCCAATGTGTCGATTCAAGGTTAAGGCTTGGAGGGTTATGAGGCTACTAGAAATACCTATTGAAGTACTTAAAAAAATGCCAGTAGACCATAATGGGATAAGTTTTATCAGGGTTTTGAGGGCTTCCACTTCTTCCATGGTACACAATCTCCATGATCTTGCGTAATAGCCATCTAATTGTTTGTCATCTTCAGTTATCAAAGCTGCACAATTCAAGAATCTGTATGGAAGTGGTGACATTTAGTTTTACAAACAATAATCTTTTTTTTTTTTTTTTTGATAAATATAATAAAATTTCAACTTATGGCATAATTCATGATTGTTCTCTTAAACAATAGTCAAACAAGGTAAACTAAAACACTCCACATCAGTATAAATAACTTGGGAAACAAGAACTATTGGGTAGACCCAACCATGATATGGTGGGAACAAAATTTGGACCGACACAATCTAAGAAAATTAAAATGAAATGAAAGGTTTTATTCATTGTTTTGGGTAAAAATGTTACAAATTCATTGAAGGAATTACCTATATAATCATAAAACTAGTTTAATTATATATTTGAAGTCTAATTTATATAGGGGAAAAAACGTTTATTATATTGGTTAAATAGGTTTGTGTTTAAAATAATTAAGTCAATTTGTATTAACACAAATAATAAATCAAGTCATTTCTTTTTTTTTTTTTTTGAGAAACAAGTCATTTCAAGTTGATTGTAGGTTAAGCATATCAACAAAAAATTGACACAATATATTATTACTCATGTCAAAATGGTCAACCTTTTTAACATGAACTTCTTTACATTAAACACCAACCAACAAATAATTGTGTTGTGTTTATGTGGTGATCATTATTAATGTCAAGCATTACCGCCCTTAAAAGGTTATAGGTAATCAAAGGCATATGATGCTAGAGATAGTGTCATTTTTAATATTTGACTTATTCTACTTAATCAAGTAATTGAATATTTACTAGATAAGTATATTGATCTATTATGCATAACAAATTTTCTTTAGTTTTTCTCTCTTTTTCACCGTTATAATATCAATAAAAATACAAAATGGTGATATATAGCTAAGATAATTACCAAAATAGAGATATAGTTAAAGTGATTCATACCTTAAACTTTTCATTGATGCATCATCTTCCATATTTAATGCCTCGGTGGTTCCAAAATAATAGTTATTGCTTCCAGAAGATCTCAGTATTTTCCTTTTCCGGATAGCTGCAACCATGACACGGGCTATGCTTGTGAAAGGGCTTCCTTTTGGCTTAACTTGGCAATAGAATTTCTTTCCCATTATAAATACGGCTAAGCCAATGACATTTGCAATGGCACATATTCCAAATCCTAATCCCCAACTCACATTGTCTTGGATATAAACAATGGCACTGAAGCTAATTGCATTAGCAATGTACAAGGTTAAAAAATACCAATTAAAGAAAATTCCTTGATCATTGGCCTTGTCAAATTGTTGAGCTCCCATAGTTGCAATTGTGAAGCGTGTGCCTCCAACTCCTAGTGAAGCCAGCAATAAGGTCATGTAGATGACTGCATATTGAAAATTTGATGGGGTTTCACATGGGTATGAGCCAATTACACATTGAGGTGGCCTCAAGGAATGTATTACAGCCGTGAGGGTGAACATGATCATACCCTGAATTCTCAAGAATAAAAATAAAAAAATAAAAAATAAATAAAAAAGATAGAGAGATTAATTTCATCTAAAATAGACAGTTTGTGACAATATTCCATTTTGTTTATCTATATAAAATTATTTAAGAAAATATTCTAAATTATATTTTAGATTACACAAAATTGAAAAAAAAATTCAATGAATATTGCTTTTGATATCATTCACAAATCTGTCAAATTATGACTAAAGCTATAGTCTATTACTCTAATTGGGCGTCTAAAAATCAAAAGGTATATAAATGTCCATGCATTTCATGGATTAATCAAGAATCATTTGTAAACTAAAAAAAAAAAAATTTAAAATATAATACAATTTAAATAATAAAATAGATATTAAAAATAAAAGAATAATAATCATTTTAGGTTACATCTTACATGATGTATGCAAATGATATAATTCTAAATTTAATCAAAAACTACAGATTATAATCGATTATAAAATAAGTTAAAATATAACATAAATAAAATCCTTTGAAATATGGAATATTATTATGGATATTTTTTGTGACCATAAGTAAATAACTTGAAGAAAAAAATATTATTATATAATTTATAATTCCTATTTACTATGCTAGAGTTTATATAATTTCACGTGGAAGGTTTTTTTAATAGATTTTAATCCTAACTTATTTGAATTTTTATTACTTTTAGTTAATAGTAGTTCATTGAGGATTCAAATAGAAATGCCTTGAAATGTCTATGGAATTGAAAATTTTTAAATTTTGAGATTTAATAAAATGGTAGTCACATAATAGACATTAGGCTTAACCATAATATCTAAGACCCAACTTTTGTTATATCTGTATATGATGTGTGTGTTATGACAAACTTAGTTTAAAAGTTGTAATACTGAAAAGCGCATAGCAACATTGAGGGCAACCATTTCCATAATTTCATTTGAAAATTTTATATTTAGTACAACAATTTTATGATATTAAGTCATGTCAAGAATTTATTAATTGCTTGGATTAACTTGAAACTAACGTGTATCTATGGTGGAACACCAAAAATAAAATTGGTAGAAATAGTAAACAATTTCATATCAATTGAGAAAGTAATTGAAAGTATGATTTCAACTTAATAAAATGACGGGAACAAAAAAAAATCTTTGTGGGTATGTATATCTATATAAGTAATAATTTTATCTGTTTCCTCTTTTCTATTTCAAATGAAATAAAGAGAAATTGCACTTTTAAATGAGATTTTTTTTTTTTTTTTTTTTTTTTAAGTGCAAAGTGCTTTGCTTTTTTTTTCTTTGTTCTAATAAAAAATTGGTATTTGGTGTGAACTTATCAATCTCATGTCATGTGATGGTAATAAATAATACCAAGTATATATATACTTGTCAAACTAATTATTGGCAAAATTTGCCAAATATTAGATTTTTAGAAAATTTGTTGCAAAAACGCATGCGGATGAAACATTTTAGTAAGTTATACTGTTTAAAAAAAAAAAAAAGTGGAAATCAAGTTTCCTAGACTCGAGTTCCACTTTTTTTTTTTTTTTTTTGGTCCATGTCAGACTTCACACAAGGAAATTGAGTTTGAATGGGTTGGAACTTGAGTTTATTAAACTTGATTTCCAAAAACAATCCAACTTACAAAAATGTTTCATCCACATGCCATGCACCAAAAATTTTTCTTAAAATCTAATATTTGGCAAATTTTGCCCTAATTATTATATATACTTGTCAAATAGATTTACAAATACATTTACCATCGCAAATAAAGTGCATTAACTTAGAAGTAATGCTATAGTTATAAACTATTTTACAACATTTTTACCAACTGTTATTATAACTAGTTTCTTATATATTGGTTTTCATTTAGGTCCATCATTTTTTCATTTACTAATAATCGCTCACTAGGTCAGCAATTTATAAATTTTTTTGTAAAAATGTTTATATTTGTAGCATTAATCTTAACTTAGTAAGTTGAGAACTTAGTACCAACTCTTTTAAAAATAGACACACACAAGGTGATGAAATGAGATTCTAATAACTATTCCCCCAAATTTATACCCTTTGATTAACTTAGTAAATTGAGAACTTAGTAATTCTTTTTTTTACAGAGACACTAGTTACCAGCAAGGAAACAAAGGCGAAGATGGAAACGACAGGGAAAGAGCCAGAGAAAGAGTCGGAGATGATGGCAGCAGCAATAGGAAAGAGATAGTTGCAACCGAAGGCAATGCCGAGTATTTTTGTAGCTGTTATGCTTTTAATGTTATACTCTGTTATTAGATACACTAACAAGTTCGATGACCACCCACCAGCTACAAGAGTAAGACTCATATGACATCCTGCTCAATTAAGACAAATCCATATATTAGACCAACTTAAAAATTTTGAGTTTAGATTAGAGCACAAACCAGTATAGTAAGAGAGAGAGAGACAGAGAGAGAGACCTATAATGAAGGGGAAAACAACCCAGCCTCCTCTCTTGGAGTCATTATTATTAGATGCTTGTTGTTGTGCTTGTGCACCTTCTTCAAAGTGTAGTGATTCCATTCTTTCTTTCTCTCTAAACTAGATTTGAGCTAAAGATATTGTCCAGAAGACTTCGTCGGTGTCTGCATTATATAAGAAGGTCTTGTCTCTGAGTCACACACACACTGGCTAATGACTATTACGTTTACGAATATTGTGGTATATACGTGGCAATCACTTCAATCAAAAAACCCCCCACTGAACAATCTAGTTTAAAATGGGAATAATGCTACAGTAAAAAACTATTATACAATATTTTTACAAATTGTTAATATAGCAAAATTTTACTTATTTTATTTAGGCTCACTATTGTCATCACATTTCTACGTATCAATAATCATTTACAATATTCAACGCAACAGTTTATAAAATATTTTGTAAAATAGCTCTGGTTCATACCATTTTCTAAAAATGGTGTCACCGTCCATATCATTAATGTCTAACCAATATGCATCGAAAGACACTAATATCAACATAATGAAGTCATTTCATTAACCAATGTGTTAAGTTTGTTATAAATATCTAAGACACGTGTCGAGTGTATATTTAATTCAATTTTGATTAGTTGTAGAATCAATAATGAAGTCGTTACAGCTAAGACACGTGTCGAGTAGATATTGAGTAGATATTTAATTCAGTTTCGATTAGTTGTAAGTTGTAACAACTAACAAACACTATGCTTATGATTAATGTTGCTATTTGGATTGAATAGAGTTTTTTATTTATTTTTTTTTTTTTTCATTCTCATCATTTGGAGAGAACTGTTCATGATGGTCCAATTTCTAAGTTATGAATGTATATTAGTCCAATGGGCTTTAGGCTTCGGTTTCTTGTATTGCACACATTTGTACAACACATTACTTATACTGCACTCATATGCCTTCTATACAAAGTTACCATTTATTTTGTCAAATGCAATAAAATTATTTCACAATTTTAATATGAGCAATGTAATCCAATCACAAAATAACATGCAAACATGTTCTAAAATTAAGCATAGATTTGAGTGTGTTTGTACGAGGATTATAAATGATGAATGGATTAGATAAAAAATGTGTAAGTAAATGAGCGAGAAAGTATAATTTCCGAATGACTTAACTGATAAAGTCTATTGTCATTAAATAAAACATTTAGAGTTTGAATCCAACTTAGGCCAAAAATCAATTGGTGTTTAGTTTGATTATAAGGAAAAATTATACTAGAGCAAACAACAATAATAGTATTGCTCAAATAAAAGGCAATAAAAGTATAAATAATCTAAGAATGTATCCAATTTCACATATTTAAGTGTCAACTTACAATAATTTCACTTTTCACTAGAGTAGTGATACTGCAATAGTGCATAAGACCAAAGGAAGAAGGCAAAACACGAGGAGTTTGACTTACTTCCAGTACTTTTTTAATTGGAATCTCCTTTTGTTTTAATGAGAAACTGACACATCACCCACCAACTAAATAAAATATGGAGATTAAAACTCACCACCACTTGCTATGGTGTATTTAAAACAAAAGAAGACCTCCAGTTAAAAAAGTATTAGAAGTAAGTCAAACCCAAACACGAGAGACTGTACCCAACAATCAAGTTTAAAATGAGAACAATGCTACAGTCAAAAACTATTATACAATATTTTTACAAATTGTTAATATAGCAAAATTTTACTTGTTTTATCTAGGCCCACTATTGACATCACATTTCTATGTATCAATAATCATTTACAATATTCAATGCAACAATTTATAAAATATTTTGTAAAATAGCTCTGGTTTATACCATTTGTCTAAAAATGGTGTCACCGTCCGTATCATTAATGTCTAACCAATATGCATCGAAAGACACTAATATCAGCATAATGAAGTCATTTCATTAACCAATGTGTTAAGTTTGTTATAAATATCTAAGACACATGTCAAGTATATATTTAATTCAGTTTTGATTAGTTGTAGAATCAAGAATGAAGTCATTATAGTTAAGACATGTGTCGAGTAGATATTTAATTCAATTTCGATTAGTTGTAAATTGTAACTACTAAAAAACACTATGCTTATAATTAGTGTTGCTATTTGGATTGAATAGAGTTTTTGATTTTTTTTTCATTCTCATCATTTGGAGAGAACTGTTCATGATGGTCCAATTTCTAAGTTATGAATGTATATTAGTCCAATGGGCTTTAGGCTTCGGTTTCTTGTATTGCACACATTTGTACAACACATTACTTATACTGCATTCATATGCCTTCTATACAAAGTTACCATTTATTTTGTCAAATACAATAAAATTATTTCACAGTTTTAAAATAAGCAATGTAATCCAATCACAAAATAACATGCAAACATGTTCTGAAATTAAGTATAGATTTGAGTGTGTTTGTACGAGGATTATAAATGATGAATGGATTAGATAAAAAATGTGTAAGTAAATGAGCGAGAAAGTATAATTTCTGTAGGGGCCTTTTTTGTGTTTTGAGTTGAGCTGGGCTGCCTCCTGCGGTGATGGGCCCGAGTATTTCTAAGTAGGAGAGTTGAGACCAGCCCAACTGTAACTCACTTTCAGCCGACTTGTGCACAAACTAAGCCTTGTCTGCCAGGAACGTTCTCACAGCAAGCAGAGCTATTACAAAAAGTTTACGGCAGGCAAATATAATAATAACAAAGAAAACAGAGTACAGTGGCCTTCTCTTAATGGAAAAAATGACCGAGTGATCTCTATTTCTATGACAATCACAGTAATAACAATGGTAATGATAATAACGGCTTTTACAAAAAGGAGTAATTGACTAAGCGATAATAGAAGTTAATCAAAATAAATGTCAAGTCAAGTTTGGGTCCATAGTGGCAAAGAATCAAAGAGGAAGAACGCTTCCTCTCAATGAAACTAATCCCCCAGGAAAATATCCTGCTGTGGGGATTAATGACTTTGAGGGAATCGGACCTAAATGATAAGTGCCTAAAGGAATTCCTATTACTTGATCGTCTCCCAGAGAGTGGGATTTTGAGGGGGAGAGAAGGGAACCGATCTACTGGTGCATGCCCATTACACTCTTTCTCTTTGTTTTCCTGTTTGCTTACTTATCTTTTCTTCTTTCTTTTCTTTTTCTTTTGTTTTTCCTTGTACTTTCCCGTTCCTCTGTTTTTTCCTCCTTTTTACAGGGCACGGCAAGAGTCCTTTTATAGGGCCTGCCGTGATCGAATTTTACCACTTTACCCTTTAACCGCCTTTGTCTGGTCTGGGCGTACTTGCTGACCACCCAGGAGCTCGTCTGTGTACCACTTACCCTCGCCAGACAAAGGCAGGTTTGTGTTGTTTCTTAGTCCACCGTGGCACTTTCTCCTGCCATGGCGTAAATGCTCTCTCTCTCTCTCCATGGCATGCACCCAACATTTCCCCTCCAACCTTGCCTCTTTTAAGCGGTCTGTCATCCCAGCAGGACGTACCTCCCAAAAGGGGCTTAGACAGGAACCGCAAAATAAATCTTTTCCCCTCTCCCCACCACCAAACCACACCCCCCCCCTTACCTCTTACCTCTAACCCATGGCCCCACCACGTCCAATATTGGCTGGGTACAAGTTGGTGGTGCCTGGGCCTTGCGCGTGCTTTCCTATTATGTACGTTCAAAATCTGTCTGCGGCTCATGTGTTTGCCGCGATCTAGAGCTTTGTTTGCACCATCTGCCATGCTTCTTTGTTCTTTTACATGGGCCGTTCTATATATTTCACTGTTTCCCTTTGAGGCTGGGCTTCTTTTAATACTGAGTTTTACATTTCTCTTTGCCCATTTCTTGGTTGCCCTCATGTCTTGCCTCATTTACTTGGCATTTCCTGCCGTGGCGATTTGCTCCTGCTAGACCTCTTTTCAAGCATGCCGTTTCATTCTTTCCCCCAGTGACTTAACATGGCCACTAGTGTTCTTACTTATGGGCTCCAGTGTCCATTTCCCTTGGGCCTGCGGCCCATTTACTTCCTTTAGGTTTTCTCGGCCCATTTACTAACTCTGCATTCCCATGGGCTTTTACTAACTTGATTGGGCTTCTCCGGCCCAATCTCCTCATTCTCATCCTTGGGGTTCATGGGCTTGCCATCAACCCCTACTTTCTTTGTTTACATTGCCTTGGGCCTGCCGCGGCCCATTCTCACTTTTCCATACCATATACCACCCATGAGTGCCATTTCTCTCTTTCCGGACCCTTTGGGCCCATTTGCTTCCTCGAAACCCATTTGTTCATGTTATGAGCCTGTGATTTATTACTCCTGCCGCTTGGGCTTAATAGTTTTATTCTATGCTTGCCACTCCTATTTGTTGAGTTGGGCCTGTTTTACAAAAATGACCCTCAACATTTAGCCCCCTGAACATATGGAGCATTCTTGCGGTTCATATGTGAATGAAGGACTTTTTTGTCTTTTTCACTTTCCTTTTTTCTTTTCCTTCGCGGGCTTTTTTAAACCATGGACTCCTTCCAGCATATATATTTCTTTTCTTGTCATGAACAGTGGTGACTCTTCGAATTTCCCAAAATGACAGTTGCTTTAAAACATAGCTACCGCCTCATTAATTTCATCCTTTTCTCAATGGCTGATCAGTCGCCTCCCTTCACACTGGCATTAATAACTCAAGTACTTAAGAAAAGAGTCCCTTCCCAACCCAGACACAAACTCCTTCTATTCCAAAATATTTTCCTTCCCTCACCATTTTCTTCTTTTCGAACACCCATCCCCCTCTTACTCTGATCAAATCCTCACGCCATGACACCGGTGAAAACTCAAGCTTCTTCCCGTCGTAAAGGGAAAGGCGTCACTTTGGATCCTTCAGTGGAACAAGAAGTAGAAGAAGAAGTTGTGCGCTCCGATTCGAACCATTCTGATGAGGAGGAGGCATAACGTGACCCAGATAGCGAGTGCGCCCCTCTGATCGACCCTTGGTACAATATTAGTCCCTACTTCCCCAAGGCTCCTGAAGATTTTGTGTCGCCGCCACCGGGCCGCGTATGGCTCGCTCTTTGCCAGCGAAACCCTAATGTTTCTTGGGCTCCAGTGTCTTCCTCCATCTCCAATTTGGTCATTCATCAAGGCGTTGCCCTTCCTGTACCCATTCATTTCGAGTTTGGGTCGGGTACTGCCTTGGGTTGGAAGGAGTAGGTTGACAATGAGTTATCTGATATAGGCTTCATGGGTTTGCTTCAGAGGGCCGGTGTTCTAAAGGCCGTCATTCTTTCCCGAAGCCTATCCAATTTCCGAGACCTCTACAATCTTCGTCATTTAGTTCGCCGGTGGTGTGCCACCACTCACACATTCTTCTTTTCTTACGGCAAACTCACTGTTACTCTTGAGGACGTGGCCAATCAGTTACTTTTGCCGATTCTTGGTGATGTTGATCCTACCACCATTGAGCTTTCCCCAGAAGAAGAAGCCATCGAAGCGGAGTTGAAGAAAAGGATGGCCGGAAATGCTAAATTATCTTACTGGGTTAGTTCTTCTTCCAAGTTTTCTGCTGTTGCCTGCCGTGCTGCTTTTATTGCTTTTTGGCTTTGTAAGTTTGTCTTTGGGTCTCATCCTCATTATGCCATAAAGCCTTTGTATTTTCGTTTGGCCATAAAAATATCTGCCGGAGTGAGTCTGTCGTTGGCCCCGATGTTTTTGGAGCATTCATATGTTCAACTAGATATCCTACGGAATGACGAGAGTCAGGCTGGCTCCTGCCACATAGTTGCTTCCTTTGTACACAGCACCATTCTACAGCAGTTTTTGTTTGAGCGTTGTGCCCAATACTTGGCGAAGTGTAGGCCTGTCAGATTTGCTAAAGAGAAGTACCAATCCTGTCCACGGGCCATTACTGATTTCTGTGGCAGATTTGAGTTTGATTTTCCTTTGGCTTTTCGTTGGTCCGGTTTGAAGCCCATCGATTATTCTGTCATTGAGTCCTTTGATGAAGGTATTGGTTTTTCCTGAAGAGGTTATAGATATTTGCGTTCTGGTTATACTTGTGTTGATTCTGCAATGGGTTCATTTGTTGATACTATTGGTACTACCACTCCGCTGGCTGGTTTTGATGAGACAGGTATCATCTATTTGGCTGCCACTAATGCCGGATGGTTGCCCTATTTAGCAGATGAAGGTGTCAGGTTCGTCCATTATCCTGCCAACCGAGTAAGGAGACAATTTAGGCTGGATCAGGATATTCCTGATGACCTCTCCTTCCTCACAGAGTCTCCTACTTCAACTAGACCCTTTCTGCGGCACACTGCTTTTGATTTTTGGAGACAGCACTTCAGTGCAATCACAGTTTCTGGTTCTCTGAGGGAAGGCATTTGCACCCCTGCTATGCACAGCTATTGGCAGGCTGTAATGACCTCATTTGATACAGAGTTGGCTAGCAGTCACGGTTTCTCTCTCATACCTCCTGAAGGACTTAGCATGGTTATCTCTCCCAATTCTCGGTTGCTCCTTCGTTCGAGGTCCGTACTGGCCTATGCCAAGAAATAGAACCGATCCGCCATCTTTGAATGGGACGAAGAGAAAAGAGGATAGTATTGGCATACAGGTGATTACCCCTTAAGTTGGGAGAAGAAAGTTAAAGTAGTAAACATTCCTGCGCCAGCCAAGAAAGTCACTGCCAAGCTTAAATCTGCCAGTAAGTCTAAGTTTGCCACTCCTCAGCCTCCCATAGGTGCTACTCCTGCCAACAGAACACGAGGCAATAAAAGGAAGACAACTCCCCATCCTGCGTCTGCCGTTCAGCGAAGAGTAAGTCTCTAAAAAAAAAACTTTTATTGCTTTGTCTTCCAAGTACATATATATATACTTCTTCCCTTTTTTCTTTGACTTTTCCTAAATGGTAAAAGAATGCTTGCGGCAGGCCCTATAAAAGGAGCCTTGCCATGCCCTGTAAAAGGGACCGAAAAACAGAGGAAGAAAAATACATAGAAAGAAAAACTAAAGGAAAAGGAAAAGAAAGGAAAAAGATGAGAAAATCATTTGTGAGGATAATAGGCATGCACCAATAGATCTTTTCTTTCCTCTCCCCTTCAAAATCACATTCTCTAAGGGATAATGAAGCAGTAAAAAAAATAACAATAAGTTCCTGCACGCCTCAACCATCTAGGTCCGATTCCCTCAAAGTTGTTAATCCCCACGGCAGGATACTTACCTGGGAGGTTGATTTCATTGAGAGGAAGCGTTCTTCCTCTTTGGACGGTCACCATTACGGACTTGATTATTGGCTTGATTTCTATCTTTGATTAAACCTCCATCATCGTATTGTTTTCTTTTCTTTTTAAAGCCATTATTATTATTATTATTACTACTGTGACATTCTGCCACCATTATTATCGAAAGCTATAACATTCTGTTTGTTCATTTGGTTATCATTGTATCTGCCTGCTGTAATTTCGTTATAATAGCTCCGCTTGCCGTAAAAGATGTTCCTGGCAGACTAGGTTAAGTTTGTGCCAAGCCAGCCCAAAGTGAGTTGCAGTTGGGCTGGTCTCAACTTCCCTACTCAGAAACACATCAGGGCCCATCACTTGCAGAGGGCAGCCCAGCCCAAACACAACAGAAAAAGGCCCCTACATTAAATTGGCGACTCCGCTGGGGAGTTGAAGACAGGGACAAGAGCCCACACAAACAAATGCCTCCAAAGTCCAGGACAACTCGAAACATGAGTGCTGTACCCTCACAAGCAGAGTCGAGGCCTACAACGCCTCACCAACCACCACCCAACCAGGCAGAAGGTGCCAACGGAACGGGGGCTGACCCCCAACCGCCACCAAGAATGCCCACCGACAATGCCAATATTTTCATTGAGGTTTTACAGTCATTGCAACACTCGCAGCAGCAAATGATGGAAGAAATCCGTCAGCTGAAGACGGACAAGACAAAAGAAAAAGGAAGTCAGCATGACCCAGGGCATGCGACAGATAAAGAAGAGACGCCGGCGGGAGGCGTCCCACACAATGCAGAGCAGCGCTTCATCACAATGGCTGAGGTATCCGCCTTCTTGGAGCAGGAAAGGGCCAGAGCACCTAAGGAGAGGTTCTATGCACGAAGGCCTCCTTACCCACTGAGGGTATTCAGTAAACCATACCCTGAGAGGTATGAACCAAAAGCTTTCGCACAGTACGATGGTAGAAGGGGAAGTGCTGTCGAACACGTGAGCAAATTCATCGACACACTTGGCCCTTACGCCGCAGACGAGGACTTATGTCTTCGAGAATTTTCTAAATCACTATGCGATCGGGCTTACACTTGGTACATTGGGTTAAAGCCAGGAACTATCCCAACATGGGATGATATGGTAGATGTATTCTGCACCAAGTACTTCCATGGAGAAGAAACGGTGACACTTGCAACCCTGCAAGCAACCAAACAGAGAAGCGGTGAAGATTTGATGGAATATATCAAGAGATTCAGGGACATAGCACTTGACTGCTATGACCATTGTGAAGAAAGGACGTTGGTGGAGATGTGTATGACTAACATGATCAGGGAGTACAGGGCTGTACTTGAGAATTTGGAAATCTCCCAATTCGCCCAGCTATTGCAGAAAGCAAGAAAGACGGCTCAGTCTGTAAAGCCAAGCTCAGACAAGAGAAACGCCCCACAGGCGATGGCGGTGTCCACTGGAGAACGGAGAAGGAAGACTGAGGGGAGGGAATATGACACTCCCCCGCCAATACCATGCACCTCAAAAGAATTAGATGTACTGCTAGACAGATGGATAGCAGATGGAATTTTCAAACCTAACCAGGTTGCCAGGGAACCCTCGGAGGAAGAGAGGAGGGACCCACGTTTTTGTCGTTTACACAATTATGTCCAACATGCTACGGCAGAATGCTAGGCCCTCCGCAGACTTGTTCACCGCAGGATAAAAGAGGGGACTTTAGAATTGTCCCAGCAGGAAGTCCAAAGAAACCCACTCCCGAACCATAAAGGGAAGGGTGTAGCAGCGGTGGTAATTTGTGCTGACCCAGGAGAGGATGAAGAAGAAAACTTGGCTCTGCCTGCGGCGGCCATTACCACTCTGCAGCAGAGTTCTAAGTTCAGAAATTTATTTGACCAGCTGGGACTATCAGCAAAGGAGAGAAAGGTAGCCACCGAGGCCTTGGTGAGCATTGCCTCTGGTGCAGGAGTAAAGCGCCTATCGGCAGAAATATCAGATGAGAAGGCTCTCTTACAGGAGTCAACTGAAATCACTTTTAGTGGAGAAGATATGGAAGTGGGGCAACCGGACCACAGGAGACCCTTGTACTTGGCGGCATCCATAAATCAAATCCCCATAAAGAGAGCCTTAGTAGACACAGGCGCTTCTGTGAACCTCATTCCATTGAGCACTCTGCAGGCAGTAGGGATTTCAGAAAGAAAGATTCAGGGATGCCCAATGGAAGTAACAGGGTTCGGCGGAAGAGGTGAGTACACAGCAGGCCACATACAGCTATGGCTGAAGGTGGGCCCCATAGCCTCTTTAGCACGGTTTCACGTGGTAAAAACTGAAGTATCCTACCACGTGCTTCTGGGGAGGCCATGGTTGCATAAACACCGGCTGGTCCCATCCACCTATCACCAATGTGTGAAAGGAAGATTGAACGGTAGGATGGTACGCATAGCCGCGAATCCCTCACCATTTGAACGAGCGGAGGCTCACTTAGTAGAGACTATGTTCTACGATCAATGGGCTCCCTCTGGGGAGAGTTCAGTGTCAAAGCCGCTGGGTACTTTCGTACCTAGATGGAAGGATGTCCAAGATGACCCAGAACCCGATCTGAGGGAATTATTGGCAAGAAAGAAACGAAGGAAAGAAGCGCTCGCCGCAGAATTTGAAGACGCACCCCAATGCACAAGAGTCAGAGGCTCTGACGGCAGAATCATTTACAAATTATGAAGGCACGTAGGGCCCACGGTTGAAACCCAGAAGGGCCCCACCCAGAAAGAACAGCACGAGGGCTTGATGTGCTGTAGAGTCCAAGAAAGCCCAGAGGAGGGAGGTAACAAAGAGGAATACGAAAGAGTTATAACCGAAAAGGAGGTGCAAGTCATGGCAGAAGAGGAAATGGAAGAAATTGACCTGGGATCTGTTTCACAAGGGCCGAGACCCATCTCGATCAGTGCAAGCTTAATGAAAGATGAGAAAAAAGAATTGGTATTGCTACTGAAAGAATTCAAAGACGTGTTTGCATGGGACTACAGTGAAATGCCAGGGCTAGACCCTAGGTTAGTAGCGCACACATTGAATGTGGACCCGCAGGCTAGGCCAATAGTCCAGCCTGCCAGAATATTTCACACAGAAATCGAAGGGCAGATAGTCAAAGAAGTGCAGAAACTGCTAGCCGCAGGATTCGTTAAACCTATTCAACATCCTCGCTGGTTATCCAACATAGTACCAGTAAGAAAGAAGAATGGCCAGATCAGGTGTTGCGTAGATTTCGGGGATCTCAACAAAGCATGCCCAAAAGATGAATTTCCATTACCCAATATGGACTTATTGATAGATTCTGCGGCAGGAAGCGCTATGTTCTCATTCATGGATGGCTTCAGCGGATACAACCAGATCAGAATGGCATCAAAAGATGCGGAGAAGACAGCCTTTAGAACACCCATGGGAAACTTTCACTACACCGTAATGCCCTTCGGGTTAAAAAACGCAGGCGCAACTTATCAACGGGCAATGACGGCTATATTCCACGACATGATGCATCAGGAGTTAGAAGACTATGTGGATGACATAGTAGTCAAGTCCAGGAAGAGGGAAGAACATTTCCATGTGCTAAAAAGGGTGTTCGAAAGGTGCAGAGCATTTAAGTTAAGAATGAATCCCCTCAAGTGTGCGTTCGGTGTATCCTCGGGGAAATTCTTGGGCTTCCTAGTACACAGCAGAGGGATAGATGTTGACCCAGCAAAGGCTACGGCCATTGCAACTATGAGACCCCCAACCACAGTGAAAGAACTAAAAAGTTTCTTAGGGAAAGTCTCGTACATCCGAAGATTCATCCCTGGGCTGGCATCGATCACCTCGGCTTTCACCAAATTACTGAGGAAAGGGCAAAATTTTGTATGGGGAGAAGCGCAGCAGGCGGCCTTCAAGAGGCTGCAGCAGATTATGATGAACCTCCCTACCGTACAAGCCCCAATACACAAAAGGCCATTACTGCTTTATATGGCTACCAACTCATATGCCATCGGTGCCTTAATTGCCCAAGAGGATGGAGGTGGCGTCGAGCAACCAGTATATTACATCAGCCGCGCCCTGAAAGACGCAGAAACTCGTTATCCGAGGGCAGAAAGGGCATGTTTGGCTATTGTTTATGCCTCACAAAGATTACGCCATTACTTCTTGGCATATGAAGTATGGCTGATGACTAAGTCCCACGCCATCAAGGCTCTATTACAGCAACCAATCCTCTCTGGCAGGATATCACAGTGGCTGTTGCAACTGTCGCAGTATGATTTAAGAATGGGGGCGCCCAAAGCAGTAAAGAGCCAGGCTATAGCAGATTTGTTGGCACAGTTTCCAGGGGAGGAAGAATTCCCGCTGGGTGACGAAGTTCCAGGGGAAGTAGCCATGGCAGAAGAACTCAGGGAACAGTGGGTAATGAAGTTCGACGGATCTTCCACCGCCCAGTCTGGAGGGGTTGGAGTGGTCTTGTATCACGAAGAGGATAAAGCAGTAGCGCTATCGTTCAAACTGGAGTTCCCCTGTTCAAACAATACGACAGAATATGAAGCTTATTTAACGGGGCTGGCCACAGCCCTTGAGATGGGAGTTAAGCATTTGAAAGTATTAGGTGACTCCAACCTAGTAGTCTGCCAGACCAAAGGGAGTTTCTCCCTGAAAGAACCCAATCTTGCCCCGTACAGAGCAATGGCACAGAAAATGGAAGAAAAGTTCTTAACATTCGAAATAGAACACACCCCGAGAAACGACAATCGATTTGCTGATGCGTTGGCCGCGCTGGGTTCGCAAGTGATGTTTGAAGGGGAAAGCACCAGAGTAGAGATTAGCAAGAGGGAAGAATCCATAATTGAAGTATTGAAAGAAAGATTTCAGGAGGAACACCACGAAGGAGATTGGCGAATACCCATAAAGGAAGTTTTGATGGGAGGAGAAGAAGCCATGGGGCTAAAAGTACTCAAGGACTACGCCCTGATGAAAGGAGAATTATACCGCAGGATGCCAGGCGGAGTTTTGCCCAGATGTGTGGGGCAAAATGAGGCCCAGAGAAAGTTGAAAGAAGTACATGAAAAGACTTGCGGATCCTGCGGAGAAGTCAGCCTTTACCGCAGACTCCAAAGGGCGGGCTTTTATTGGCCAACCATGAGTAAAGACGCAGACCAAGTCCAAACCCAATGTGGAAGCTGCCAACTCACGGCAGACAGAGAAGAAAGTTACGCTGTGTTCATCAGTCAGGACTGGAGAGACCCATTTATACAGTACCTGACCGAAGGCATCCTGCCACAGAAGCACAGCGAAAAATACAAGCTCAGGAGGTTAGCAACGCGCTATTTTGTGCACAACAAGATCCTTTTCAAGAAGGGGTATGAAGGAGACCCCTTGAGGTGTTTGAGCCCTGAGGAGGCAAAAGAAATGATAAAAGAAGTACACTCAGGGGAATGTGGGGAACACCAGGGAAAGAAGAAGCTTTACAGGTGCCTGCTGCAAATGGGCTATTACTGGCCTACCATGAAAAGGGACACGGCAGAGTTTGTGAAAAGATGCCATAGTTGCCAAGTACAAGCCAATTTGATTCACACTCATCCGCAAAACTTGCATAGCATGGTCACACCATGGCCGTTCCACACTTGGGGGCTTGACTTAGTTGGACCGTTGAATCCGCCATCACGAGGATACATATGGATACTAGTAGCTACAGAATACTTCACCAAGTGGGAAGAGGCAATGCCACTTCGTAAGGCCACAGGAGGGGCAGTGGCAAACTTTATCAAAGAAAACATAATCATAAGGTTTGGAGTCCCCCACAGGATCATCAGTAACAACGGCACACCTTTTGTGAATAGCGAGGTGAGGAAAATGCTAGAGTTTTATCAAATCAAACATCACCGGTCATCACCATATTACCCTCAAGGAAATGGGCAAGCGGAGGCAACCAACAAAACCCTCATAAGAATCATCAGTAAAATGAGCCAAGAATACACGGGAGGCTAGGCAACGCATCTGCCAGACGCTCTTTGGGCCTACAGGAGTTCGCCTAAGTCAGCCATGGGTTTTTCACCTTTTTCTTTGGTCTACGGAACTGAAGTAGTAAGCCCCGCAAAAAAGATAACCCCTTCCCTGAGAGTCATGCAAATGCAGGAAAAGGATAATGATGAAGAAGTCTCTGCGGCAGAAAGATGTGAAGACTTGGAAGGACTTGATGAGAAGAGGGAAAAGGCTCAAGAACACAGCCGCAGATACAGGCAAAAGATGACTGAGGCTTACGGTAGGATGACTAAGGAAAGAATATTTACGGAAGGACAACTGATCCTAAAGGTGGCAGACTACGTTAGGAGAGGCCTGGCAGGACCATCGAAGTTCGCACCAAAGTGGGAAGGACCCTTTGTGATAAGAGAAGCACATCCAAGTGGGTACTATCGTTTGACTCAGATGGATGGAAAGGACTTAATGGATCCCATCAATGGGAAGTGGTTGAAGTACTACTACGCCTAAGGGGAAAAGCAGTGTGACTATCTATTGCCCTTTTGTTTTACCAAAAGTTATCATGTTTTTCTTTTACTCTGTTTTGTCTCCCAAGAAATGACTATGTCATGAATCGAAATCTGTAACTTGCTTCCTTGCAATGAAAAACACGAAGTATCTTGTTATCATACATCATAGCAAAAGTAGCAAAGTATAGCATCATAAGTATAGTATCATGAAGTTAGATTACAAAACCCAAACTGTGGCAAACAAGCCCAAATAGGTGCTATAGAAAAGCATAATGTACTAAACAGAGTAACAAGGCAAAAGAAAAACTACGAAAAACAGGAAACAACTGCATCATCAATAAAGTCCGGAGATAAGTGACTGATCCCCAAAACGACCAAGTCCTCCCACACTAGAAAGAAGACGCTCTCGGCGGCCCTCCAAGTCTGCCACTTCATTCCTCAGGATCGCAAGGCGAGAATCAATGGCATCGACGGTAGGCTGAACTCTCCTCATGAAAACTGCTCGAGCAATCTCTCGAAGGTGATCCAAGATAAACTCCACCGCAAAGCCAACACTGACGAGCTCCTGTACCGCGGCTCTCCACTGCAGAATCCTCTCTGTGGAGACAGTATCCACGAAGTTGTGCTCGATGTCGTTCAGCACGCTACCTAACATCCTCAAGAAATGCTCTCTGATTGATCGACCAAGTCTGAATCCCTGCATGAAGTCCCCGCGGCTATCATAGATCATCACCAAGTGAGGAGCGCAATCCGCAGGGACTCTGAAGCCATGAAAATCTATGTAAGGGGGTCCGGAGCCCCAGAAAGAAGCAGGATCAAGGTCGTTGACTTCGGGCTGATCAAAGCGCACAAAGAAGGCCGCAGCCTCGCTCGCAGGATCTGGAAGGGTGGCAGAGCTACTACCTATCTCAAATTGAGGAAGCACTGAAGGAGGTAGACCTGCCAGAAAATGCAAAGGTGGAAATAAAGAACCTTGGCAAGAATAAAAAGAAGAGAAGCCCGCGGAGAAGAAATGAAGAAATGAGATATGAAGCTTACCAGAACTAACAGTAATAGGGGCTGTGGGGAAAGCAGAAGCAGGAACGGAAGGAACCACAGAGACAGAAGTTGTAAATATGGCAGGAATAGGTGTTGTGAGCATAACAGGAGGAGCTACTGCAGACACCCCCGCTGAAATGCCTAACTCTTCAAAGGTCTCTGCAAGCAAAGAAAAATAGACGCGCAAATGAAAAAGGAAATGAATAAAGTTTAACAAAGGAAGAAAAAGAAAGAGGGAGAGTGCATACCCATTGCCTCGGGTGGAACAATGTCTTCCTCCTCAGACTCAGAAATCCTCCTCCCCAAGCCAAGCTCATCCTCGGGATCCTCAAAGATCTCCTCAGACTCTTCTGAGGACAATTCGGCACGAGACCCATGTGTGGCAGAAACAGGAATGGAAGAAGGGGTGACTACCAAAGAAGAAACACCCTGCACTGCCTGAGAGAGAGCGGCGAAGGGGTCACTAGTGGAGATGACAAGGGGAGTAGCAGGGGTGACTTCAGTCTCAGTGACGGCAAGAGGGGTGGTTTCCTTGTCAGGAGATGTCATGGCAGGAGTGGGTATGGCCTCACTAACCTCCCCAGTATGAGTACCCTCATCCATGGGTACCGGTCCAGTAGGGGAGATAGTGGCAGTAGGAGGAGCAGGCGCAGCAAACTCGCCCCCATCAAAAGAGCCTGCCATAGGAGCGCCCATGGGGGCAGAAAGCTCCTCGGCCGTGGGGCGGTATATGGAAAGAGGCTCAGGCTCATCCTGGAAGAGCAGAGGAAAGAAGTATGAGAGGCCGAGTTAATACTTTGAGCGAGTAAAGTAACAAAAAAAAAAAAAAATGTGGCAGATTAGACAAAGTACAGGAGTAAGAGGAAACATACCTCTGATTCAGGCTCCTCAAGTACAATGGGATGGGTGGCTGACGTATCCTCCTTTTGCTTGGACTGCAAAAGCAAAAAGAGTCAAAAAAAAAAAGACAGCCAAAGTTCAGGAGAAGTCAGAGAGAAAGAGAAAAGAAATGTATACATATATACATGTACTTGGAAGACAAAACAAGAAAAGGTCTTGGAAACTTACCCTTCGCTGAGCGGCAGACACAGGATGGGGAGTTGTTTTCCTTTTGCTGCCTCGTGTTCTGCTAGCAGGAGTAGCACTTGCAAGAGGCTGAGGAGCGGCAGACTTGGGCTTACTAGCAGACTTAGGCTTGGCAGGAGTTTTCTTGGCTGATGCAGGAATGTTCACCACTTTAACCTTCTTCGCCCAACCTGGGGGGTAATCCCCTGCGTGCCAAAACCATCCTCTTTTCTCTTCATCCTACTCAAAGATGGCAGACCAATTCTGTTTCCTAGCATAAGCCAACACGGACTTAGAAGGAAGGAGCAACCGAGGGTTGGGAGAGATAACCATACTAAGCCCCTCAGGAGGTACAAGGGAGAAACCACGGCTGCCGGCTAACTCTGCACCAAACGAGTCCATGACAAGCTGCCAATAGACATGCATAGCAGCAGTGTAAAGGCCCTCCCTCGAAGAACCGGCAACTGTGACGGCGCTAAAATGTTCTCTCCAAAAGGAAAAGGCAGTAGACCGCAGGAAGGGTCTGGCTGAAGTGGGGGACTCCGCAAGGAAGGAAAGATCATCAGGAATATCCTGGTCCAACCCAAACTGTCTCCTCACTCGGTTGGCAGGATAATGAACAAATCTAACACCCTCATCCGCCAAGTAGGGCAGCCATCCAGGATTGGTGGCAGCCAAGTATGTGATGCCCACCTCATCAAAGCCAGCCAGTGGGGTGGTAGTACCAACAGTATCAACAAACGGGCCCATGACCGAATCCGCACAAGTATAACCAGGACGCAATTGTCTATAAGCTCTCCAAGAAAAACCAACACCTTCATCAAAAGACTCAACAATAGAATAATCTATGGGCTTCAAACCGGACCAACGAAAAGCCAAAGGAAAGTCATGCTCAAACCTGCCACAAAAATCAGTGACGGCCTGCGGACAAGAGTGATACTTCTCCTTAGCAAATCTAACGGGCCTACACTTCGCCAAATACTGAGCACAACGCTCAAACAACAGCTGCTGCAGGATAGTGCTATGTACAGAAGAGGCGACTATGTGACAAGAACCAGCTTGACTCTCGTCGCTCCGCAGGATATCCAGTTGCACATATAAATGCCCTAAGAACATGGGGGCTAGCGGCAGACTCACCCCAGCAGATATCTTGATAGCCAAACGAAAATATAGAGGCTTTATGGCATAATGCGGAGGGGACCCGAAAACAAACTTGCAAAGCCAAAAGGCAATAAAAGCAGCACGGCGAGCAACAGCAGAAAACTTAGAGGAAGAACTAACCCAAAAAGACAGCTTGGCATTTCCAGTCATCCTTTTCTTCAACTCCGCCTCAATATCTTCCTCTTCGGGGGAAAGCTCAATAGTGGCAGGATCAGCGTCCCCAAGAATAGGCAAAAGAAGCTGGTTGGCCACATCCTCAAGAGTAACCGTAAGTTCGCCGCAAGAGAAGAAGAATGTGTGAGTGGTGGAGCACCATCGACGAACTAGGTGGCGGAGGTTGTAAAGGTCTCTAAAGTTGGAAAGGCTTCGAGAAAGGACGACGGCCTTCAGAACACCGGCCCTCTGAAGCAAACCCATAAAATAGGTATCGGACAACTCACTATCAACCCATTCTTTCCAACCCAAGGTGGTGCCGGACCCAAACTCGAAGTGAATGGGTACGGGGAGGGCGATACCTTGGCGAATGATCAAGTCGGAAATAGAGGAAGACACCGGAGCCCAAGAAACTTCAGGCTTTCGCCGGCAAAGAGCAAGCCACACACGGTTCACCGGCGGCGGCACATATTCTCCAGGAGCCTTAGGAAAATGAGGACTAAGGTTGTACCAAGGATCAATTAGCGGGGCGCACTCGCTGTCTGGGTCGCGCCGTGCTTCCTCCTCCTCGGAATGGTCCGAATCGGAGCGCACCTCTTCCTTTTCCACTTCGTGTTCTACTAGAGGGTCCACGGCGACATTTTTTCCTTTACGGCGAGAAGAAGCCGGAGTTTTCACTGGCGCCATGGTGTGAGAATTTGAACGGAGCAAGAAAAGGGTGGGTATTCGAGAAGAAGAAAATGGTGAGGAAAGGAAGAAGTTTTGAAATAAAAAGAGTTTGTGTCTGCGTTGGGAAGGGACTCTTCTCTTAAATACCTGGGTAATTAAGGCCGGCGTGAAGGGAGGCGACTGGTCAGCCATTGAAAAAGAGAATAGAATTAATGGGGCGGCAGTTATGTCTTAAAGCAACTACCGTTTTGGGAAATCCGAAGAGTCACCACTGTTCACGGCAAGAGAAAAAGAAAAAAATACCTGTACGTGCAGGAAAGAGTTCGTGGTTTCAAAAAGCCCGCGAAGGAAAAGGACAAGTGAAAAAGACAAAAAGGTCCATCGTTCACATATGAACCGCAAGAACGCTCCATATGTTCAGGGGGCTAAATGTTGAGGGTCATTTTCGTAAAGTCAGTCCAACCCAACATAACAGATAATAATAGTGGCAGGAACGGAATAAAACTATTAGGCCCAAGCGGCAGGAATAGCAAAACGCAGGCCCATAACACAAGCAAATGGGTCTTGAGGAAGCAAATGGGCCTAAAGGGCCCGGAAAGAGAGAAATGGCACCCATGGGCAATGTATGGTATGGAAAAGTGAGAATGGGCCGCGGCAGGCCCAAAGCGATGTAAAGAAAGTAGGGGTTAATGGCAAGCCCATGAACCCCAAGGATGAGAATGAGGAGATTGGGCCGAGGAAGCCCAATCAAGTTAGTAAATAAAAGCCCATGGGAATACAAAGTCAGTAAATGGGCCGAGGAAGCCCAAGGGCCGCAGGCCCAAAGAAGAAAGAAAGGGACAATGGAGCCCATAAAGTGAGAACACCAGCAGACTTCCATAAAGTCACTGGGGGAAGAAGTGAAACGGCAGGTCTGGAATGGGCCTAGCAGGAACATGTTGCCATGGTAGGAAAGGCCAAGCAATGAAAAACAAGGCATAAAGCATAAAAACAAGAAATGGGCCAAGGGAGATATACTAAGGAAAGCCCAATCCAAAGGGGGTAGTGAAGGTGCAAAAGATCTGCGTAAAAGAATCAAAAGGAGCGGCAGACGAATACCAACAAGGCCCCATGAGCCGCAGGTCGGCTTCGAAACACACATAACAGGAAGCATGCGCAAAGCCCAGGTGCCACCAGCCTGTACCCAGCCAATATAGGTCATGGTGGGGCCATGGGTCCGTGGTAAGAGGGAAAGGGGGGTGTGGTTTGGTGGCGGGGAGGGGGGAAAGGATTTATTTTGCGTTCCCTGTCCAAACCCTTTTTGGAGGTACGTCCTGCTAGGATGACAGACCGTCCAAAAGGGGTAAGATTGGAGAGGGAACGCTGAGTGCATGCCATAGGAAGAGAGAGAGAGCATTTAAGGCCGCGGCAGAGCAGTGCCACTGCGGACAGAAACAGAACGAACCTGTCTTTGTCTGGCGAGGGCAAGCTGTGCGCAGAGGGTGGTCGGCAAGCATGCCCAGACCAGACAAAGGCCGTTAGAGGGTAAAATGGTAAAAGAATGCTTGCGGCAGGCCCTATAAAAGGAGCCTCGCCGTGCCCTGTAAAAGGGACCGAAAAACAGAGGAAGAAAAATACATAGAAAGAAAAACTAAAGGAAAAGGAAAAGAAAGGAAAAAGATGAGAAAATCATTTGTGAGGATAATAGGCATGCACCAATAGATCTTTTCTTTCCTCTCCCCTTCAAAATCACATTCTCTAAGGGATAATGAAGCAGTAAAAAAAATAACAATAAGTTCCTGCACGCCTCAACCATCTAGGTCCGATTCCCTCAAAGTTGTTAATCCCCACGGCAGGATACCTACCTGGGAGGTTGATTTCATTGAGAGGAAGCGTTCTTCCTCTTTGGACGGTCACCATTACGGACTTGATTATTGGCTTGATTTCTATCTTTGATTAAACCTCCATCATCGTATTGTTTTCTTTTCTTTTTAAAGCCATTATTATTATTATTATTACTACTGTGACATTCTGCCACCATTATTATCGAAAGCTATAACATTCTGTTTGTTCATTTGGTTATCATTGTATCTGCCTGCTGTAATTTCGTTATAATAGCTCCGCTTGCCGTAAAGGGTGTTCCTGGCAGACTAGGTTAAGTTTGTGCCAAGCCAGCCCAAAGTGAGTTGCAGTTGGGCTGGTCTCAACTTCCCTACTCAGAAACACATCAAGGCCCATCACTTGCAGAGGGCAGCCCAGCCCAAACACAACAAAAAAAGGCCCCTACACCCTCAAAGGACTCTGAGGAGATCTTTGAGAATCCTGAGGATGAGCCCAGCCTGGGGAGGAGGATTTCTAAATCTGAGGAAAAGGTGAGTGTTCCACCCGAGACAATGGGTATGTGCTTTCTCCCGTCCTTTCTCTTCTTTCTCCATTAAGTTCACTCTTTTCCTCTTTTTCTTTTTTTCTTTTTCTTTTTGATAAGTTCCCTCTTCCTCTTTATTTGCTTGTCTATCTCTCTGTCTGCAAAGACCTTCGAGGAGTTAGGAATTGCAGCAGACGTAGGGGTGTCTGCGGCAACTTTTCCTGCCATGTCCACAACACCTATTCCTGCCACATCTTTTGTACCAGTTTCTGTCGTTTTTACAGCGTCCGTTTCTACCATTCCTTCCGTTCCTGCCTCTGTTTTCCCCACAGCCCCCATTACTGCTGGTTCTAGTAAAAAGAAAATTTTATTTTATCTCTTTTTTTTTCTTACTTCTTCTCCGTGGATCTTTCTTCCTCCCTTGGAAACTGTGCTAATAAATCTGCTATAGCCTAGCTTTTCACTGCTCTGGGAGCCCCCGTTCTCAAGTCATACTGCGACAATTGTAACAACCACTGGGATATCCTGCCAAAAAGGATTGGCTGCTGTAGCAAAGCTTTGATGGCATGGGACTTAGTCATCAGCCATACTTCATAGGCTAAGAAATAGTGGCGTAATCTCTGTGAGGCATACACAATAGCCAAACATGCCTTTTCCGCCCTCGGATAACGAATTTCTGTATCTTTCAGGACGCGGCTGATGTAGTGTACTGGTTGCTCGACGCCACCTCCATCTTCTTGGGCGATTAAAGCACCAATGGCATATGAGTTGGTGGCCATATAAAGTAGCAATGGCTTCTTGTGGATTGGGGCTTGCACTGTGGGGAGGTTCATCATGATCTGCTGCAGTCTTTTGAAAGCCGCCTGCTGCGCTTCTCCCCATATAAAACTTTGCCCTTTCCTCAGTAACTTGGTAAAAGCTGAAGTGATTAATGCCAACCCAGGGATGAATCTTCGGATATACGAGACTTTCCCTAAAAAGCTTTTTAGTTCTCTTACCGTGGCTGGAGGTCTCATAGTTGCAATGGCCATGACTTTTGCTAGGTCTACATCTATTCCCCTGCTGTGAACCAAGAAACCCAGGAATTTCCCTAAGGATACACCAAACGTACATTTGAGAGGATTCATTCTCAACTTAAAGGCTCTACATCTTTCGAATACTCTCTTCAACACACAAAAATGTTCTTCTCTCCTCTTTGACTTAACTACTATGTCGTCCACATAATCTTCTAACTCCTGATGCATTATATCGTGAAATATAGCCGTCATTGCCCGTTGATAAGTCGCACCTGCATTTTTCAACCCGAAAGGCATCACGGTGTAATGGAAGTTTCCCATGGGTGTTCTGAAAGCAGTTTTCTCCGCATCTTTTGGTGCCATCCTAATCTAGTTGAATCCACTGAAACCATCCATGAATGAGAACATGGCACTTCCTGCCGCAGAATCTATCAATAAATCCATATTTGGCAATGGGAATTCATCTTTCGAGCATGCTTTGTTGAGATCTCTGAAATCTACGCAACACCTTATCTGGCCATTCTTCTTCTTTACTGGTACTATGTTAGATAGCCAGCGGGGATGTTGAATAGGCTTAATGAATCCTACAGCTAACAACTTCTACACTTCTTTGACTATCTGCCCTTCTATTTCTGTGTTAAATATCCTGGCAGGCTGAGCTACTGGCTTGGCCTGCAAGTCCACATTCAACGTATGTGCCACTAACCCAGGGTCTAGCCCTGGCATTTCACTGTAGTCCCATGCGAACACGTCTCTGAATTCTTTTAACAACAGTACCAACTCCTTTTTCTCCTTTTTCGTCAAACTTGCACTAATTGAGATGGGTTTTGGCCTTTGCGAAGCAGACCCCAGGTCAACTTCTTCCATTTCTTCTACTGCCATGACCTGCACCTCTTTTTCGGCTACAACTCCTTCGTTTTCCTCCTCATTACTTCCTTCCTTTGAATTTTCTTGGACTCTGCAGCACGTCAAACTCTCGTGCTGCCCTTTCTGGGTGGGGCCCGTCTGGGTTTTAATCGCGGGCCCCGCGCGCCTTCATAATTTATAGACGATCCTACCATCAAAGCCACGAACTCTAATACATTGGGGCATGTCATCAGATTCTGCAGCGGGCACCTCTTTCCTTTTTCTCTTTCTTGCCAATAACTCCCTTAGATCGAGTTCTGGGTCATTCTGAACATCTTCTCACCTAGGCACAAAGGTACCTAGCAGCCTTGATACTAAACTCTTTCCAGATGGAGCCCATTGGTCGTAGAACATAGTTTCTACTAAGTGGGCTTCTGCCTGCCCGAATGGTGAGGGGTTCGCGGCTATGCGTATCATCCTGCCGTTTAACCTTCCTTTCACACATAGGTGATAGGTGGATGGGACCAGTCGGTGTTTGTGTAACCATGGCCTCCCTAAAAGTACGTGGTAGGATACTTCTGTCTTTACCACATGAAACCGTGCTAAAGAGGCTATGGGGCCTACTTTCAATCACAGCTGAATGTGGCCAGCTGTGTACTCGCCCCTTCCATCGAATCCTATCACTTCTATTGGGCATCCCTGAATCTTCTTTTCTAAAATTCATGCTGCTTGCAGAGTGTTTAATGGAATGAGATTCACAGAAGCACCTGTATCTACCAAAGCTCTCTTTATGGGGATTTGATTTATGGATGCCGCCAAGTATAAGGGCCTCCTGTGATCCGGGTGTCCCACCTCGATATCTTCTTCACTAAAAGTGATTTCAGTTGACTCCTGTAAGAGAGCCCTATCATCTGGTATTTCTGCCGATAGACATTCTATTCCTGCATTAGAGGCAATACTCACCAAAGCTTCTGTGGCCACCTTTCTTTCATTCGCTGAGAGTCCCAGCTGATCGAATAAATTTTTGAACTTGGAACTCTGTTGTAGAGTGGTAATGGCTGCCGCAGGCAAAGCTATGTTTTCTTCTTCGTCCTCTCCTGGGTCTGCGCAAATTACCACTGCTGCTACACCCTTCCCTTTGTGGTTTGGGAGTGGGTTTCTTTGGACTTCTTGCTGGGACAGTTCTAAAGTCCATTCCTTTATCCTGCGATGCTAATTGTGTAAACGACAAAAACGTGGGTCCCTCCGCTCTTCCTTCATGGGCTTCCTAGCAACCTAGTTTGGTTTGAAAATTTCGTCTGCTATCCATTTGTCTAGCAGTACGTCTAGCTCCTTTAAGGTGCATGGTATTGGTAGGGGAGTATCGTATTCCCTCCCCTCAGTCTTCCTTCTCCGTTCGCCAATGAATACCGCCATTGCCTGCGAGGCGTTTCTCTTATCCGAGCTCGGTTTCACAGACTGGGCCGTCTTTCTGGCCTTCTACAATAGCTGGGCGAATTGAGAGATTTCCAAATTTTCGAAGACTGCCCTGTACTCCCTGATCATATTCGTCATGCTTATCTTCACCGGCGTCCTTTCTTCGCAATGGTCATAGCAGTCGAGTGCTATGTCCCTAAATCTCTTGATGTACTCCATCAAGTCTTTACCATTCCTTTGTTTGGTTGCTTGCAGTGTTGCAAGTGTCACCGTTTCTTCTCCATAGAAGTACTTGGTACAAAATACATCCACCGTATCATCCCATGTTGGGATCGTTCCTGGCTTTAACCCAATGTACCAGGTATAAGCCCAGTTACACAGTGATTTAGAAAATTCTTGAAGACATAAGTCTTCGTTTGCGGCATAAGGGCCAAGCGTATCAATGAACTTGCTCACGTGCTTAACAGCACTTCCCTTTCTGCCATCATATTGTGCGAATGCCTTTGGCTCATACCTCTCATAGTATGGTTTGCTGAGTACCCTCAGTGGGTAAGGAGGCCTTCGTACATAGAACCTCTCCTTAGGTGCCCCGGCCCTTTCCTGCTCCAAGAGGGCGGCCACCTCAGCCATAGTGATGAAACGTTGTTCTGCATTATGTGGGGCACCTCCTGCCGGTGTCTCTTCTTTGTCTGTCGCATGCTCTGGGTCATGTTGGCTTCCTTTTTCTTTCGTCTTATCAGCTTTCAGCTAGCGGATTTCTTCCATCATTTGCTGCTGCGAATGTTGTAGTGACTGCAAGACTTCGATGAAAATGTTGGCATTGTCGGTAAGAATTCTTGGTGGTGGTTAGGGGTCAGCCCCCATTCCGTTAGCACCTTCTGCCTGGTTAGGCTGTGGTTGGTGAGGCGTTGTAGGCCTGGACTCTGCTTGTGAAGGCACAACACTCATATTCCGTGTTGTCCTGGATTTCGGAGGCATTTGTTTGCGTGGGGCTTCGTCCCTATCTGTTTCTCAACTCCCCAGTGAAGTCGCCAATTTAATGTAGGGGCCTTTTTTGTGTTTTGAGTTGGGCTGGGCTACCTCCTGCGGTGATAGGCCCGAGTATTTCTGAGTAAGAGAGTCGAGACCGGCCCAACTGTAACTCATTTTGGGCCGGCTTGTGCACAAACTAAGCCTTGTCTGCCAAGAACGCTCTCACGGCAAGCAGAACTATTACAAAAAGTTTACGGCAGGCAAATATAATAACAACAAAGAAAACAGAGTATAGTGACCTTCTCTTAATGGAAAAAATGACCGAGTGATCTCTATTTCTATGACAATCACAGTAATAACAATGGTAATGATAATAACGGCTTTTACAAAAATGAGTAATTGATTAAGCGATAATAGAAGTTAATCAAAATAAATGTCAAGTCAAGTTTGGGTCCACAGTGGCAAAGAATCAAAGAGGAAAAACGCTTCCTCTCAATGAAACTAATCCCCCAGGAAAATATCATGTCGTGGGGATTAATGACTTTGAGGGAATCGAACCTAAATGATAAGTGCCTAAAGGAATTCCTATTACTTAATCGTCTCCCAGAGAATGGAATTTTAAGGGGGAGAGAGGGGAACCGATCTACTGGTGCATGCCCATTACACTCTTTCTCTCTGTTTTCCTGTTTGCTTTCTTATCTTTTCTTCTTTCTTTTCTTTTTCTTTTGTTTTTCCTTTTACTTTCCCGTTCCTCTGTTTTTTCCTCCTTTTTATAGGGCACGGCAAGGGTCCTTTTATAGGGCCTGCCGTGACCGGATTTTACCGCTTTACCCTTTAACTGTTTTTGTCTGGTTTAGGCGTACTTGCTGACCACCCAGGAGCTCGTCTGTGTACCACTTACCCTCGCCAAACAAAGGCAGATTTGTGTTGTTTCTTAGTCTGCCGTGGCACTTTCTCCTGCAATGGCGTAAATGCTCTCTCTCTCTCTCCCCATGGCATGCACCCAACGTTTCCCCTCCAACCTTGCCTCTTTTGGGCGGTCTGTCATCCCAGTAGGACATACCTCCCAAAAGGGGCTTGGACAGGAACCGCAAAATAGATCTTTTCCCCTCTCCCCACCACCAAACCACACCCTCCCTTACCTCTTACCTCTAACCCATAGCCCCACCACGTCTCATATTGGCTGGGTACAAGCTGGTAGTGCCTGGGCCTTGCGCGTGCTTTCTTGTTATGTACATTCAAAATCTACCTGCGACTCATGTGTTTGCCGCAATTTGGAGCTTTGTTTGCACCGTCTGCCATGCTTCTTTGTTCTTTTACTTGGGCCGTTCTGTATATTTCACTGTTTCCCTTTGGGGTTGGGCTTCTTTTAATATTGGGTTTTACATTTCTCTTGGCCCATTTCTTGGTTGCCCTCATATACTGCCTCATTTACTTGGCATTTCCTGCCGTGGCGATTTGCTCTTACTAGCAAGATTTTCAAACCCGGACCGTTCATTGAACCGTAAAAATGAAAGGTTCAAGGTTTTTAAGGTCGAACCGTAATGACGTCATAATTAATTTAATAATTATTTTAATATAAATAAATATATTAAATTAGTATAAATAGAAAATTTAACTAAAAGAATCCAATTAAATATAAATATCTATATTTCAAATATATATTTTCATATCATAACTTTTACAAGACAAATAAGAAATATCAAATCCTAAGTAAATTTAAATATAATATCTATTTATTTATTTATTTATATATTGATTAGTTAAACTTGTAATAATAATAATAATTATTATTATTATTATTATTATTATATAAGAATTAGAAAGACACTCGAATAAAATAAAATAAATTGTTTAAATTATTTAATAATTTTAAATTGAAATAATTATTTAATAATTATTATATACTTAACTGTAAATATTAATTAAAATTAGAGCAATAATAATACCATAACATTTTATACAAATTTTGCCACAATTTGCCACGTGATGAAATGTGAGTGGTAGAGATGTAAACCCATAATTTTTTTTTCATTACTCACACTTTGCCATGTGTTAAATTATAGCAAAAATTTGTGTAAAATATTGTGATACTACATTACTCTTAAAAAAATAATGCTAGAGATACAAATTATTTTACAAAATTTTTTACAAACTACTGATGTGGTGAGTGATTATTGGTAAATAAAAATGTCATATTAATGGTGGGCCTAGATAAAAACCAATAAGAAGTTGGTCACATTAACATTTTGTAAAAATGTTGTAAAATAATTTGTGTAAGAGCATTACTCCTCTTAAAAATACTTAAAATATTTAATGCACCTAACAATGCATGTCACATCATCAGCTGAAAAAAAAAAAATCTGAATCTAATGGTTGAAATTTTTTTGCTTTTATTAAAAAATTAATACCTTTCATCATTCCAATGTAAGCCACGTGAGGGAATGCATGTCACATCATGCTGGCAGCCGAAAAAAAATCTCAATCTAATGGTTGAAATTTTTTTTCTATTATTAAAAATTTAAAACCTTTCATCATTCCAATGCTAGCCACGTGAGGGACTTAGGAATTCAAAACTCACAAGGAGTAACAAAGTAACACAAGAAAGAAAGAGAACACATAGCACTGATAGCAGTAGTATTCAGCGAAAAAGAGGAATTACAGAGTGATCTCCATCAACGGAAAAAAGAAAGAGAAGAAGAAAAAAAAGTAGAAAGAAGAAGAAGCAGCAGCAAATGATGAAGGCATGATCGGCGACTGCGTTGGCAATCTGCTGGCTACTACTTCAACTGGGCGCAAACCCTGTTTCGTTGTGTTCTTCTTCTTCCTTTTTTTTTTTTTTTTTAAGGAACTTGTCTTCTTCTTCTCTAGTTCTTTTTTTTTTTTTTTTCCTTACAAATCCCTTTGTTCAAGATCTGAAATTATCAGATCTCCTTTTGATCTTTGTTCTTCTTTGTGTTCTTTCATTTCTTCTAGATCTGATCATAACTTCATACCGGTGTATTGGCCAAAATTCACCGGAAAAGCTGAAATAAAGAAAAACCGTTCGAACCTCAAAAACCGATCACGGTTCACAGAACTGAGTGGTCGAACCGCGGTCCATGCGAGTCCCTGCTTTTTTTGAATGGAACGGTTCTTCACTTAAACAGACCGTAAAGCTGAACAGTTCGAGGTATTCCCGGTCGGAATGTACTGTCTGATCCGGGTTTCAAAACCCTACCTGCTAGACCTCTTTTCAAGCCTGCCGTTTCATTCCTTCCCCAATGACTTAACATGGCCACTGGTGTTCTTACTTATGGGCTCCAGTGTCCCTTTCCCTTGGGCTTGCGGCCCATTTACTTCATTTGGGCTTCCTCGGCCCATTTACTAACTCTGCATTCCCATGGGTTTTTACTAACTTGATTGGGCTTCCCCAGCCCAATCTCCTCATTCTCATCCTTGGGGTTCATGGGCTTGCCATCAACCCCTACTTTCTTTGTTTACATTACTTTGGGCCTGCCGCGGCCCATTCTCACTTTTCCATACCATATACCGCCCATGGGTGCCATTTCTCTCTTTCAGGGCCCTTTGGGCCCATTTGCTTCGTCGAGACCCATTTGTTCATGTTATGAGCCTATGATTTATTACTCCTGCCACTCGAGCTTAATAGTTTTATTCTATGCTTGCCACTCCTATTTGCTGCCTGCTTTGCTGAGTTGGGCCTGTTTTACAAAAATGACCCTCAACAATTTCCAAATGACTTAACTGATAAAGTCTATTGTCATTAAATAAAACATTTAGAGTTTGAATCCAACTTAGGCCAAAAATCAATTGGTGTTTAGTTTGATTATTAGGAAAAATTATACTAGAGCAAACAACATAAGTTAAAATTCTATCGAATTAAAAAATAAAAACCAAAAAAGATTGTCACCAGAAAATGCACTCCATCTCTTATTTTTTAGCAAAAAATAAAGTGCTCTTTCCCCGGTGATATTTCTGTTTTTGTCACACATGCATCATTCTTAAGTCATCAATTATGCACTGGGCATAAAAAAAATATTGTTCAATGTTCCGTTGAATTTGAAGGTGACAGCACTGGAATATATATTAGGTAGCTTTTGTAGAGGTCCCATTTTGATTTTTGAGTATTTAATGGGCCAAAAGGGGGCTTCTGCCCTTTTTGGGCAAATTAAATAGGAAAATGCCCCCCTTTCCAAACTAAATAGGGAAATACCCCTCTTTTGAAAATTAAGTTTCTCAAAATAGATTTAGGCCCTATAGCGGTGTTTTTAAGGAACCTATAGTGACGTTTTAAGGACCTATAGTGACGTTTTTTAACTCGACTTTAAAGAAATCGAGTTATAGGTAAAAAAAAGCCACCATAAGTTGATTTCATTGCTAACTCGATTTTATTGATATCAAGTTAAAAAATGTCACTATAGGTCTTTAAAACGTCACTATAGGCTCCTTAAAAACGCCGCTATAGGGCCTAAATTGATTTTGAGAAACTCGATTTTTAAAAGAAGGGTATTTTCCTAATTAGTTTGAGAATGGGGGCATTTTCCTATTTAATTTTCTTGAAAATGGCAGAAACCCCTTTTGTCCGTATTTAATGTGAGAAAAAAAAATTGATAATTGCTTATTTTCGAGAATTTATTTGCATAATACGAGACAAAAAGTTAAAAACTAGTTTATTTATAACAATCTAAAAGTTAGATTATTTAAAATCGAATTGAGACAAAAAGTAGTATAGAACCTAAACCAATAGATAATTTAAGCAAAGAGCTATCTTATAATCAGTTGCCAAACGCGCTCTAAATATTGTTGAAAAGTGCTCAGCTCCCATCCCATTGGATGACTCTATTTTCATCATTGGATAGTTTTTCAAAACATCAATTCTTTTAAAAATATAATTTTACAATTTTATTTTTTACATAACTGACTAAATAAACAAAATAAGTTGACGAAAAAAAACTCATCCAAAGCACAAAACACAAAATAAAAGTTTGTAGAACGCTGCATGTGGAATTTGGTGATCAAAGGCATAACACGCTGTCTTTTTCTTCTCTTTTAGTTAATTGCAAAAGTACACTCTAAATTGTAGAATACTTGCACTATACATTCTGAATTATAAAAACTTAACATTACAAATAGCACTCATCGTTTGTTAAATATAACAATCACGTGCTCTGCACGTGACCTTCAGCTAATTAAATGCCATAAATGCCCTTAACACATTTGCATTTATTTAAGTGCACAAGTCCCCTATAATTATCTACCTCTCAATAAAATTTTGGCTAAATCTTTCACTAGGCTCATAGCAAAACCCCCCAACAAAATAAATAAACTTCACACAACTGCACGTTAATACCTTCTTTTTTTAGAACCAGGTTCCACAATCGCCAATTGCTTTTCTTTTAGTTCTGTACCTTATTTGTTATGTTTTTAAGTTTCTTGTTAAATTTTTTATGCTTTGCAATCCCCATAGAAAGTGCATGCAGAGTTTAAAATGGAGACATTGTGCAGGAAAGATTAGAATTTGTGTATAAAACTAGATTATGAGGTAATAATTCTTCCAAATCATGATTAACAGTAACACTACATACATATGATTCAGAAGAATAGTATTATAATTATCAATACGGTTCAAATATTTATATACAAATTACAAAATGGACTAGTAAATACTATGATGCATTGCAAAGTAACAATGAACCGAACAATGCATTAGTTCTGGCTTTGTGCATCAACGGAAATGGAACGTTTAACTACACCCACCGAACAAATTTCACCGAATATTTCACTCTTGTTTTTGTGTCAAATTTTTGAAGTAACATTTGGTGATTGTTGCAAGACTCCAACAGAAATTAGTCCTAAAGATTAAGTGCTGACCTGTGGACAATGTCATAAACAGATAAAAGTATTTCGGCACCTATCAGAGCAATAATGAGCCACTCCAGAAAATCTGATTTCCTATTCTGAAGAATTTCCTGAAGAAAGCGGATATTGTGCTGTAAAGAGAAAACAAGATGTCACCACAGCATGCACATCAATTGAAACATTAAATTCATTCAGATGATATACGATAAGTTCAGAAAAGAGAAATTTCACCTCCACAAACTTCAACTTGAAATCAAGACTAGCGAATCTCTGAGTCAATTCAAATTCGTCTCTGAGATATTCCCATATTTGAGCATATTTTGCATCCTTCCAGGCAATGTCCGATCTGTAAAAATCAGTAAAGTTTGCTTGAGTAAAACTGAGCATGCATAGCAAACAAAATATAAATCTTAAATGAGATGGAAGAATACAAGATAGTAACCGTGTAGATTTACATGGTTACCGTAGCAATTTTCTATTTTACACAATTACAGCTGAATGTGTAAATTGGCTTGAATGTGTAAATTGTACCCTTATGCTATTTTGCAAACACTGGTGTGAGTGCTCTGCTTTAAGTATGGTCAGAAAGTTGAGATGGATCATTATCAAAGAAACTAAACTGAATACTTAAAATTATCATCATCCTCATGCTGTTCAATTAAGCCAAGTGTAAAGATCAAAATAGTAATTAAAATTGCTTTCCAGCTCAATAGTCAGAGCAGTGAAACAATCGGTAAAAGAAAATTATGGAAATGCATTAAATATTTTAAATTAATATTTAATTGAATAAGAAATATAGAAAAAATTAAATAAATAAATAAATTGGAGAAGACTAAAATAATCAACACTAACGTGGATACAGTTTTGTCAAATTGGGTATACTACAGATGCATTTAGGATAAATCATGTTTCCCAACCTTGAAAACGAAGACAATACTAGGTAATACACTATATGGAAGGGGAAGAAAACAAGAATGATCCCAAAAAAAAATTCTATTAGAAAAAAACAAAAGCACAACGAATAAAGAAACTCTAACAAAATCTAACACTACCACTGGGATTAATGCTTTCCTGCTACAAGTAAACAGAAAGAACTAGCAAACAGAGGTTAATCATCAATTTCATTAACTTTTTTCTTGTTACTCATACAGGGCTCCCAGTTTCATGAGAATACCGTATAGACGGTTCTTGAAGCTTTAATTCCCATTTTCTTTTTGGGGAAAAGCATTGAGAAAGTCATCTTATATAGGCTGGTGAACCATCATAAACAATTCGTTTAATGCAAGCCATTAAACTTAACACTATTACCTCTCAAAAAGCCCAAGCTTAAGAATCACATCAGCAAGATTAGAATTTGCCTTTCCCACTAACTGAAAAAGTTTTTTCCTCTTCATTTTGAACTTTCCAGTTGTTTCCATCTCACGATTTATATCAGTAAATTCTGCAACCATGCCATCAACCTATGAGAAGAAAAAGAGTTATGAACACGCTTACCTTCACAACATAAAAACTTCTACATTGTCATAGAAGTCTTTATTCATTTATTTTTATTTTTAATATATAACTGCATTGTCATGGAACATACCTGGCGCACATAGTAATCAAGAGCAATACTTTGGCCAAGAACACTACCAATAGTACGGATCCCATCAGTACTCAGGTACTGCAACATAATGTAATCTAATCCACCTTGCATCCACGTGTTCAATGATGCCTTTTCCCTCACCTCATACTCTGGAGTATTGAAAAAATTCAGATTCAGATATTAAAAACTCCAAATATGTCAATGGGCTCTAGTTCAATTGGCACTTCCTCCTCTCCCAAGAACATATGGAGGGCAAGGACCCACAGGATGTGTATGCAACTTTGTAATTAAAAAAGAATCCAAACATATAAGATCTTCAGCATTTCTTATTCATTAGAGGCAAAAAATATAACAACGCTCAAGCAAAGAAAGTTGGTAACAACAGGAGAAGATTTAAGAGGATAGTTCTCAAACCATATATATCAACAATTTGAGCTACCTGAAAAAATAAATGAAATGACTTACTAAGCTTTAAATTAAACTTAAAGATAAGTGAAGTTGCCCATCAGGACCTGGTATTCTGTCCTTTTGGAGTGCAATAGGTCATGCCAAGGAGGGTGGTGGAGTTGTTGGAATGCTGGAAGGGGTGCTTTGTCGAAGTTTTAGGTTTTAAGTATGAGGAGCCATGCCTCATAGTGTGATGCAGACTATTTGGAGGGAGAGGAACCATTGTAATTTTGATGGGGCTAAGCGTTTGTCTGTGGCGCTAAAAATGCATCTTCTTCATACCATGTTTGATTGGCCGGCTGCCTTAAGTAGCCATTTGTTGTCTTCTTTAAATGAATTTCTAGATCTATGTCATTTTGATTGAATTTTTTATGTATCCATAGTACACTGTCTGTGTACTTGGGTTCATTTACTCTTCTTTTTATTTTCAATAAGCACTATTACTTATAAAAATAAAAATAAAAATAAAAACAAAAACTTTTCCAGCAGGGCCATCATTTAATTGTTTCTATTGAGTAAGCTTATCTATATGTCAGTCCTGATACAAGCATATGATAGAAATCGACCAAATAAAAAAGTTATCTATTATCTAAACTCATTGATAATAATCATGCTATTTCAAAGGGATATCATTGATTCTTTTTTCTTTTTTTTTTTTGGGAATAAGTAGGGAGATCATTAACTTATAAATGAGGAGTATGAAAGAAGCGTAACAGATTCCTCCCCCCACCCCCCCCCCCCCCCCCCGCCCCCCAAAAAAAAGAATAACAACACAACTACGTAAATGTGTCATTAACAGAAACCTTTTTAGGTTCCAATATATATGTGTGTGTGTGTGTGTGTGCAAATCAGCCACTCAAAATCTTGGGAAGGCCCATTTGCGTCCTATCCTTCATTCATTTCTCCCTTCTAACAAAACCTTGGTTATGTCCAAAATGAATTTTTCCAGGAAAACTATAAGTGCCAAAACTTAATAGAAACAAATACAAAGATAAGTTTTTGAAACAAAGAAGGGAAAATGCTATAAGTTTGCAAGGCGGGAGGACACTAAAAGTCAGAAGTTTTAGCTTTTTGATCATTAATACTTCTTTGCATTCTGGCTTGACAATGAAAAGCTAACTACAATGCAGGAAATTCCTCACAAAGGTTTGCTTGTAATGATTCAAACATATTTACAAAAGATAACCCAATAAATTCATATTCAATCAAAGAGCCAATACGTTTTGCCTCAAATGACACCTTCTTCCCCATAAAAAGGGGTGGAGGGTAAGGCTACCAATCCAAAAACCTTTATATTCAATTGAAGATATTCTGGATATAAGATCTTACCATCCTTTCTCATTTCAGGTAGTAATCCTGAAGCATGTTTTTGTACAATTTTCAGATACCCATCAACCTCGTGTTCACGGACATTAAACAAGACGATGGAGCCATACTGAAAAACTACCATGTAACAGCAGTTACTTCCGCTTAAGGACGCACCCAAACCCTGAAGTAGAGAACCCTCCTCAGCAATACAGTCAACTTAATTGCATTACACAAGCAAATGCTATATATATGGTTAAGATGCAAAACATGGACACATTAAAGGCACAAAAAATCAATAGAAAATTATAAAGAACTTACATTGATCTCAGAAAGATTGCCAAACTTAAGAACAACATAATTAGTCATACGAGACGTTGGCGGGATAAAATTTTGCCTATTCTGTTCCACTAAGCTTCTCAAGTCCACACTATACCAAAAATAAATAAACAAATGAATTAACCAGAAAATTCAGATAAAGATAAGTAAACTACAATTATGCAAGCATTCTTTGTTTTCCACTTCCTATGTTGTAGGCACTGCTCCTCCCATTGCAAAAAAAAAAAAAAAAAACCCAATTAAATATTTTGGTTCTTGAACTATGTGCAAGTGTTTAATTTCATTAGTAAACTTATCAACTATGCCAATTTCGGAAATCACTCAATTTTTTTTTTTAAGTTTCAACATGCAAATTGAACCATTTTAAAAAAAAAAAAAAAAAATCACAGCCTAATTATAACACAATCGATGGTTTCATTTCACGTACGAGATTGAACACTTTCAGAAACGTTCCTAAAAAAAAGGTCAAAATGCAAACCTAGTAGAGAAGAAATAAGCGCGAACAGGAATACAAGGTTTGTTGTCTTCGTCAAGGTTGTCATCGTCGCCGTTGCCCTCGCCTACCTCGGAGCACGAAACGGGCTCGTTCCAGTCCAATGAACCCGCAGGAGAGAACGACGAAACGCACCGTACCACAGTCAGACTTGCAGAGCAAGAAATCGAGTCGGTGGCGGTGGTGGCGGTGGCGAAAATGGTGCGGAGGATTAGGGTTTTGGGGGCTAAGCAGAGAGTGTGGTGAGGTTTTGGGTTAGTGGTGAGGAATGTACGGATGGTTTTGAGTGAGAAGTGAAGAGGTTGTGATTGTGAGGAAGATGAGAAGAGAGAAGGGAAGAGACGCGCGGCTCTTAGCTGTGCGTCAATGGTGCGCCACATTTTTTTGTGTGTTTTTTCTTTGGTTGTTGGGGTTTTGGAAGAGAGTCTAATATAGTAATAATATATTTGTCAGGGTTTATCAACTGGTTTGTTTTTTGTAGCTAGATATTTTTTTATGGGTAATGTTAACGAGTGCCGTAAGGTATTAGTTAACAATCCAATTAAAGAAAGTTTTATGGGAAAAGAAATAAAAACAATTAATATTTTGACAGTTTTTTTCATTTCCTATAAAAATGATATCAAAACTTTCTTAAAATGGATTCTTAACCAATGCTCTAACGGCACTCGTTAACATTCTCTTTTTTTTTTTTTTTAGGGGTTTTGTGGTTTTTGACTTTTTGCCTTCAAATGGGTCAGGTTTTGTTTCAAAATCTTGTGTCTTAATTGAGATCATAATAATGGTGCATAATAATGGTGTATATAATGGTGTAGAAAATTATACATTTTCTAGAAAACTATCTACTTTTCGGTGTTTGGTAACAACTTTAAAAATGAGCTTGAAAGCATTTCCCGGTGTTTGGTATGCACAAATTTTTTATAACATTTCTTGTATAATTTAAAACATGTATAACAAGTGATTTGAGTAAACTCAACTAATGTAATCAATATAAATAAAAAATCAAGAATGAATTTAGTTTTTAAACTAAAAATTTGACAACTAATACAATTAAAATTAGGTGTCTAATTTTCATGATCTCTACCATTCATCTTACTTGTGTGTGTGTGTGTATATATATATATATATATATATTAGGACAAATAATGTACATAAGAAATATAAATTGATCACTTTGTAGGACAAAAAACAATTACAAGTTACTCAAAAAATTTCTGCATAATATATCTACAATGCTAGTCCATACACAGGACAAGGGTATAGATTACAATTGATACAGTAGTTTAAAGAAATCAATGGCTTTTAGCGTTGAAGTTTGAGGAAAACATTGCAATCCACTTTATAATATTAATATGATAAGCGAAAAATTGCAATTCCCCTTAAAAAAAATTATCATTTATTATATTATTATTTGTAACATTATTAATTTATTGTATGGATTGCCCTATGTAAAAGCAATTAGCCATATAGCACTATGTTGGCAAATTTTCGTCTTTTACTTTGTTCATTTTTTCTTCTTTTTTTTTTTTTTTTTTTTTCTTTTCTTTTTTGTTGCACTTTTATGTGCGAAAAAGAATGAAACTTTTGCAGTTGTCCATTTAGGAATCCATCAAGCCAAAAATTGTTTAGAGAAAAAAGAAAATATAGCTCAAAATTCAGAGAACTGTGTTACAGAGGGGCAAGGAAACCGAGAGAAAAGAGAAAAGAGAGACAAATAGGGAGAAATTTGTGAGAAAAGAAGAGACCAGACAGAGTAACAGTGACGGCATGAGAAGAGAGAAAAAGTAAAAGGAAGAAAAGAAGTGAGAAAGTTATAAGAGTTATGCATTGCACAAGAGAAAGATTGTTTTTCAAACTTTTTTTTTTTTTTTGGAAAACAACCTATAGAAAATAAACTTTATTTTTGTTAGAGTTTTCCTTTGACTAAAAATAGTTTTTCATTGACCAATTTTTTTTTTTTATGCTACCAAACACTGAAAAATATGGAAAACTATATTTAGAGAAGGTTTTCCAACGAAACAAACAGAGCATAAGGGCCGTTTGGTTCACTGTAATGTGCCCTTAATGTGATGTATATTACAATGATATGAGATTAAGATTTTTGGTTTATTTTATTTTTTCTAATATTACCATAGTCTAAAATTACAAAATATATCGTATCACCTTAATCTAATCACCTTCCTAAAATAATGTTGTATTATTGTATTAAGATTATATTAATGTAAGATTACAATAACATGATATATATATATATATATATATATATATATATTAGGTACAATAATGTGATATTACGGTATAATGTAAAATCATGGCAAAGCAAACGCCTCTTAAAATCTAATTGCATCCTAGAATTTTTAAATATTTCCCATTAATTATTAAATAGATTGTTTAAATTTTATTAACAAATAAAATTTTAATATTGACTGAAATAATACCTTAATATGGCTCAATGAACATAACGATAATATATATAATTGTGTATATATATGAATTATGGAGAGATAAATTTCAATTATTTGCTGAAACAATGTAGTATTGAATCCAACTAAATGTGATTGCCTATTAACTCAATAATAAAAAAGAGAATATCGGTATAGTACAAAATAAAATTGATCAGTGGCAACTGGCAACAAATTAGGTTGATTTTTTATTTTTTTAAGGAGAAGAAGAATGATATAATCTAAATACATTGAACACCATCTAAGAAATTCTTTCATCCTATAGTAGAGCCAAGTAGCAACCATAATGTTCAGTGACATCAAATTCAGCTTCAAAAAGCTCTTGTATCTTCTTGATATATAAAGTAAGTTACTATTTTTTTTCAGAAACTATGTGCCATGGAGTGAGAGAGAGAGAGAATTGAAGTTGATAAATCTCCTAAGTCCTAACCAATCTAAGGCTTCGTTTGCGAGTTTATCAAACTCACTCCACTAACAAATTTTATTGCACCAAATTCTCATCAACCTTTTTCAATTAAAAGCAACAATTTCTTTAGCCGAGGATGATAACCTTCATTGAAGGTAAGAAAAAACAAAAATGTTACATAACAAAAAGAACGTTTTTAGAGTTTCTTATATACAATCGTATTATAAGTCATATTTAAGCTTCATAAAGGTATGGCTCCTCCTTTTAACAAGTAATTAATGGAGAGTCATAATTTAATAGGAATGAATTAAATTAGTAACATATTAATCTTTTCCGATTATTCTTACACCAACTGTAATGTCCCATGTCATATAAATTTGGATTTTATAAATATGTATTATGTGGGTATATGTTGAATACTACATTCACATGTACTAGATCAATTTGGACCATATATCCGATTTTGAGAAGTCTTAAACTCTTAATAGTAGTTTAATTGATGATTTTCGAAAAAATTATATAAATAAATGACTAGGAAATACCCTAATTAATCACAACACATTTTATGGTGACACCAAATGTGGTTGCGGGGAAAGTGACAACATCAAGGACCCTGTTCACATTGTAAATTGTCGAAGGGATTTAATTTAGATAGAGTTACCGGAACAAAGTGTATAGAAGCAATCCTTTGCTCCGTTTATTTCGATGTAAAATATTTGCATAGGTAAAATATTTTACATGTAAAATATTTGCAAGAAAATATTTTCATTTTACAATGTTTGGCAATGCACATGAAAATTTTGTGTAAAATATTTTCCAATGTTTGGCTTAACGTAAAATGAGGAAAAAAAAAAACAAACAAACCGATAAAAATTTAAAACGTTTTTTTATTACCTTCCAAAAAATACATAGAGACGTGCGAATGTTTAAGGGATACTATAATAAATTGTACCGAGACACCACCAATAGTTAAAAAGCTTAATCTAATTATGGTCTGTTTAAAATCCACTTATTTTGTTGAAACTGAAAACTTTTTACTGAAAGTATAAAGGTAAAAGTTAACTGAAATAGTACAGTGAGACTTGTGAATAATACCAAAAAGTGTAGTAAGACTCATAAATAGTAACAAAAATAAGCTAAATAGTAAAATAAGTTGACAAAAATAATTTTTGCCAATCCGACACTTATGTACCACTTCTTTGAGCTTTAGCTTAAGCTTGTAAATCATCTTGTAAACTTCTTTTGTTATAGAAAGCTGTGTAGAGTGTAATTAGTTAGTGCACAGAATTTTGTGCAACAAGCAATTGATCAAACAAGGAGACAAGCACACAATTATATTAAGCATATCACTAATTAACCTTTCAAAAAATTATTCCAAAAATAACGTAGTTACAAATTTTCCAATTTAACTGAGAAACTAAAAAATAAATAAAACTACCAAAAAGTTAAAAACTCTTGAGCCAAAAAAAAAAAAAAAAAAAAAACACCAGACCATCAATTCCAACCATATGAAATAGTAGCAAAAACTTCCTAGAATGCCGCTGTTTAACTAAAATTCCTATGCAATCAATAGACAAAAGTACCATTCTCGACAAAACTGGAGCAAAAGGAGCAGTCAACCTAGCTCATGCTGCCTTGACTGGCTTGGCGTGTGGCTTTTCCTCCACCATTTTGGTAGACACTATGGCCAGTTTCTTCATTCCGTCCAGCATTACCACGAGTTCTCAAATCGTCCCTCAAAGTCATTTCTCCCATAGCCACGGCCTACGCTAAAATTCCCACCACTGAAGTTTCCACGGCCCCTAAAGTTTTCATTTCAATAACCAGCCCGTCCTGAAAACCTCCCTCTGTCATTGTTAGCTGCAAGAAACACCAGACCATCAATTCCAACCATATGAAAAAGAAAGCACAAAGGTAGCCATGGCCCATCCAGCAGGCACTCAAAGACTCCAGACTCTCATCACATAAAATAACCGAATCCATGAGACAAAAACACTTAAGTTTCTTCACAACATTAAGTTAACATGCGTAACACACATATCTACAAAGTACAAAAAGTTAATCATGACAGCCACACAGAAAACAGAGGATGAAGTTTTGTGTGTCCTCGCTTGGTGAAAAATGTGAGAATGAAGCTTAGACTGTACAATGGTAGTTTAGACAGGTAAGTTATCATCGATTAAAAGGTTAATCCCCAATATACAAGATAACAACAAATTAGGTGGTGAAGAATATAAAACAGAAAAGTCAATACCTCAATAGCAATTTGCATCGAACTGGCAGATTCAAATTCCACAAAACCAAAACATGTCCCCTGTTGCTGGATAGAAGATAGCATAATAAAAAACATGTGAACATCATTATAAATAAGAAATCTAAATGGAGTTAACCAAGTTAAATATGAAACATACCTTGCTACTTCTAACTTGAATACCATCATGCTTAATAGGCCCAAAATTGTTGAAAACCGCTTCAAGTTGTTCAACAGTTGCATTCATAGGCAGATTTGGTACAAATATGGCATGAGTCTTAGTTGGACATGTACAATCATAGATATTAGAAGAAACAAGCTGGGTATGAAAAGGGAAGTTTGTATAACATCTAAAATTGAACACCATTCCAGGTATCAATAAATAAGATCACAAGAAGAAATAAACAACTGCAAAATATTTCTGGACAAAATATAACATTATCATAATACTAATGAATCCAAAATATAACATTATTCCATAATAACTCCAAAACATGTCAATCAGTGTTGCATAACCATCCATAAGCACACTTACAATAACAAAACCCAAGGACTACGACAGTATAGCTAACATCAACACATAACCTTCCAAAATATGGAATTGTTCCATAATTATTAATAACCTAAAGAATACCATGGTACCACTAACATGTTTCACACAACGTATCCAGCAACTTCAAGTTAGAAGGTTTTGTTGAAAAATTTCTCCAACCAAAGCTTTCTCATCCTATCATTTTTAGCTACAGAGGCCCTTCCTGCCTTCTCATCATTAACCAAATGAACAAAAGCTTCATCAAGCATGTCTTCTTTGAAGCCTTCAACATTCAAAATAGTGAAGTTGACATACTAATCTATATAGCATGGGGGACTTTTTCTGGGGTAAAGATAGATATATTATTGGTATAGTTTGTATACAAAGAAGTATAGACCCTGGGGTCAATCAGGGGAAACCAAAACAGTACATGCGGCTGGAGCTAAACTACAACAAAACTAAAACCAGTGCTGCCAACTAAACCCAGTGCCAAGAGTGAAATCAGTGCAGAATAAGAAAACAGCAGCCCACACGCTGCAGGCAGCAGAAATCCAGCAGCTACCCAGTGCAGAAAATAGCATGGGGTACTTAATTTCATTTATTTATTAAAAAAAAAAAAATCAAGGGGACCTACTATAAGGGACTTCTTAATGGAGGACAGTGGCCAAGTTTGTCAAATAATATATGTGGCACAGCAAGCTTTACTCTATTCAGATATTTTGGGGCAACTTCTTATGTATAACTCAACTTCTTAAATCCAAAAGAACTGCCTAATTTTGATTGAACTCATGTACCCATCATAAACTAGTATACAATAATTTCATCACAAAAATATCATAATGCCACATATAAATAAAACCCCCAAAAAAAAATCCAGATCTGAAAATCATAAACCCTAACTCATATCAAACAACCAATGTCAAAATCATCAAATAAATAAATAAATATCACACAACTAAATCAACACCGAAAAACCCATATGAAAAATGATAAGAAATCAAATATATGTAAAAATTATGATTCATTAAAAATAAAACCTGAAACTTTGAGGAGTTTTTCCAGCAAGGAGTAGAAATCGAACCTAAGAAAAACCAGAGAAAGGTTAGAGATGATGAAAAACGAAAAGAAAAGGAGAAATCTAATCTAAAAACATAGAAAACTACCTGGGTTTCACCGGTGATGGGCGGCGCCGGCGGAAGCTGGAGCTGACAGTGGTGCCTCAGACCTTGAAGCCGGGGATTGATGGGAGAGGGGACCGGAGGTGGCTGGGTTTTTTTGGAGAGAAATCTGATTTGGGAGAGTTTGAGCGTAAAGTAACTATGGGTGGGAGTGAAAAGAGGAGCGATAAGTATCAGGTGTGAGGGAGTGAGAAAATGTAAAATGTATTACCAAAATTTTAAATGTAAAATATTTTATTTTACATCAATTTGATTAGGATGTTTTGATTGACTAAAAATATTTTCTTTTTGAGCAAATATTTTACTATTGTGAGGCCTCAAATATTTAATAACCTCGGCCCATTCTACATTGGGCCCAAGGTCCGCGCCGAGGATAAGCAGAGCCCAAGAATAAGTAGAGCCTGAGGATAAGCGTACGAATCTCAAGTCATCAAGGGACCTCGCCGAGGATGCTCACGTCCTCGGCAAACTGACATTGATGGTGGGAAGCTGTCACTCGCCCATTAAACGTACGTCGCCAAGACTCTGGCCACATTAATGGCGAATTGACTAGCAAACAGTGACGCCTTGTTCATTTCAACTAACAGAAAGCCTGCAAAGGCGGCTGAGGGGACAAGTCCTCAGACACAGATTTCAAATAACCGACAAATGGACGGCAATGATCAACGAAATAAAACTATATAGTAGAAAGAACCCCCAGCAGGGAAGGGGACCCCAAAAGGAGGCATGGAAAAGGGGGTTATCAGGGTGCCCGAGGACAACCCTTGTCTTTGTCAGTTCTAAGGAAAGAGATCCTCAGACTGAGCCGAGGACGAACCTACTTCGCAAACACTTAGCTAAAATCATTATAAAGACCCTCACAAACACTTAGCCAAGGTCATGATGATTATCCTCAAGAAAACTTAGTCAAATTCCTTTGCCATTATTCCTATGAATTTCACGTCATCCATTGCTTGCTTTGCTAGTGCTTAGCCCTTCTACCCACACTCTACAAATTTTATTGTTTAGGGTCCAATACAATTTGAGTCCTTACAATTGGCGCCGTCTGTGGGGAAGGACTTGTGCACTAGCAAGTGCGACGGTTGGTGTGAAGAGATTAAGAGCAACATTTTAAAAAAAAAAAAAAACACCAAAACAATACAATGTGCAGCAACAACATTCACTCAGAAGGCGACAATCACAAGAAACAAGAATATACGAAAAATAAAAGAGATGAAACAGGTCTACTTCTTTATTAATATATGAAGAAAAAGTTACATTTTACAATTGATGCCCATGGGACTTGTTCTAAAGCTAACTACATAGAGAAGTGCCTAACAAGGCTAGTTGAGAAGCAAGAGAAGAGGAAATGAAGGAAGGAAGGCTGGTTAAGGAGCAAAAGAAGAGGAGAGAAGAGGAAAAGAAGGAAGGAAGGCAACGTTGAGGGAAGAAGAGGTCGCGGTACCGAGCGGTTCCACCTCTTGGTTCCGCCTGGTTTCCCTCCCAACCCCATCGCCGCCAGCTTTGAGGGTTCACAGACCCAGATCCAAGGGAAGGAGGTTACGTCTTTTTTGGATCCCCCTCCAAGCGGCAAGGAGGGTTCCACCTCTGGTTAGGTTGAAAAGAAGGAGAATTTTCGACCTTCTCCTACCCCAACCCCAGCATGACGTTCAGGGTCGGGGTGCCATCCTCTGCTCCTGAAAGGGGCTAAGCCTTCTCGAAACCGCCCTTTCCAAGGGCCAATTCATTTGGTGGGGCTCAAACTGCTATTTTTGCAGAACCCCTGAGCAATGTCTTTGTGAGAGTTTAACACGAATGTTTGTCGAGTGTGAAGAAAAAGGTTGTCCCAAAAACGCCTTATATAGAAGGCGAAAAATTGGTGAGAGCCAACCCGCATTAAATCCTGGGGAGAGATTACCGGAGGCAATAACTCCGCCTAAATTCCAAGGGGCTTATCCGCCGCTAGATCCTCGTAAATCCACAATTGACATTAATGAGGAGGCGCCTCATTAACGAGGGGGCACCGAAGCGTCAAAACGCATTACTCGAACAACCCAAAAGACGCCTCGTAATCAGAAGAGTCGCGCCAAACGAAGAGGCCAGAACAGAGCAGGGTCCTCTCCTCGGCAAAACTTAAAATCAAAGAACTAGGTACTGGACAGAACCAAGGCCTTGCATGGTCCTCGGACTCAAGCCTCTGGGGAAACCAGCTACTTCAGACCAAAAATTAAGTGTTAGACAGAACCTAGGCATTGTATGGTCCTCGGACACCAGCCTCTGGGGAAACTAACTACTTAAAATCAAAAAACTATGTACTGGACAGAACCAAGGCCTTGCATGGTCCTCGGACTCAAGCCTCTGGGGAAACCAGCTACTTCAGACCAAAAATTAAGTGTTAGATAAAACCTAGGCATTGTATGGTCCTCGGACACCAGCCTCTGGGGAAACTAACTACTTAAAATCAAAGAACTAGGTACTGGACAGAACCAAGGCCTTGCATGGTCCTCGAGCTCAAGCCTCTGGGGAAACCAGCTACTTCAGACCAAAAATTAAGTGTTAGACAGAACCTAGGCATTGTATGGTCTTCGGACACCAGCCTCTGGGGAAACTAACTACTTAAAATCAAAGAACTAGGTACTAGACAGAACCAAGGCCTTGCATGGTCCTCGGACTCAAGCCTCTGGGGAAACCAGCTACTTCAGACCAAAAATTAAGTGTTAGACAGAACCTAGGCCTTGCATGGTCTTCGGACTCAAACCTATGATGAAACTAATCACTATAGGGCGATCTAAACACCGGACAGAAATTGGGTTTTGTACTGACCGTAGGCCCAGACCTACGACAAAACCAGCCCCTTTGGTGCTAAGTACTGAGCCCTGCTAGGGACAAAAACCAAGAAAAGCTGAGCGCTAAAGCACAACAGTTTAAACCTACCCATCCTAGGAGAACTAAGAAGGAACTCAGGCGGAAAATTATAGAAAAGAAAACTTACAGAAGTAAGGAAAAACTCCTCAGGCGAGCCCTTTGTGCTAAAAAGAGTTGCAGGGACAGTTGAAAGGATGGGTACACTAACAGAAAAGGCAAAGCCCGACAGGCCAAGATGGTAGGCTCGAGAATGTCAAAATCCTCCTCCCCGCCCGAGAGGTCGGACAGCAAAATTTTGAAGGGCTATTGTGGGGCCTCAAATATTTAATAACCCCGGCCCATTCCACATCGGGCCCAAGGTCCGCGCCGAGGATAAGCAGAGCCTGAGGATAAACGTACGAATCCCAAGTCATCAAGGGACCTCGCCGAGGATGCTCACGTCTTCGGCAAACTGACATTGATGGTGGGATGCTGTCACTCACCCATTAAACGTACGCCGCCAACACTCTGGCCACATTAATGACGAATTGACTAGCAAATAGTGATGCCTTGGTCACTTCAACTAATAGAAAGCCTGCAAAGGCGGCTGAGGGGACAAGCCCTCAGACACAGATTTTAGATAACCGACAAATGGACGGCAATGATCAACGAAATAAAACTATATAGTAGAAAGAACCCCCAGAATGGAAGGGGACCCCAAAAGGAGGCATGGAAAAGGGGGTTATCAGGGTGCCCGATGACAACCCTTGTCTTTGTCAGTTCTAAGGAAAGAGATCCTCGGACTGAGCCGAGGACAAATCTGCTTCGCAAACACTTAGCCAAAATCATTATAAAGACCCTCACAAACACTTAGCCAAGGTCATGATGATTATCCTCAAGAAAACTTAGTCAAATTCCTTTGCCATTATTCCTATGAATTTCACGTCATCCATTGCTTACTTTGCAAGTACTTAGCTCTTCTACCCACACTTTACAAATTTTATTGTTTAGGGTCCAATACAATTTGAGTCCTTACAACTATAAAACAAATATCATAAAATTGAAAAATATATTTTTGCAAATATTTTACATTGAAACGAATTGGTTTCGTATATGTGTTATGAGTTAATACAGGATTTAACATTGTACAAATTCAAATATCTAGTGAGGGAGCTATTGAAACTGCTTAGCTGCTTGCCCTGAAGGAAGGTTTGCTGGTGGGGATTTCATCTGGTGTTGCAGTAGCTACTGCAATAAAGGTGGGAAAGATGCCAGAAAAAGCTGGGAAACTTCTTGTCATGATTTTCCCTAGCTGTGGGGAGTGTTATTTGTCTACTGCACTCTTTGATTCCATTAGACATGGGGCGGAAAATATGACTTTTGACTGATGTTTTCATTGAATAAGAGCATAACCTGCTTGAACTAATAATGTGCCGGTTTGGATAGTGAGTTTAGTTGAGTTGCGTTTTGGCCCCCGCGTTTTCAGTTTTTTTTTTTTTTTTTTCTTTCTCTGCTGGAGTTATTGACTTTTGAGGGACAAAAAAATACTGTGCATGAACAGTGTGATACTGTTTACGCACTGTTCATGTACTGTTTACGAATTAAAAAAATATTAAAAATAGGTCCCGCAGTACTATTCATATATTTAAAAATTATTTTGCTACCGTGTTTTCAGTAACAATCAGTTTTCAGCAACTTTCAGCAATAATAAGCTGTATCCAAACGGACCATTATGCCTCCACAAAGATAGAAGTATGATGAATTTGAGAGATTATTTTCGTTGTCTCTATTTTCAAGATATACCGGTCTAAAAAAGAAAACATGATATCATCCATTATTGACTCTTATATTTAAACATCTCTATGTGCTCTGAAGCACAAGGAAAGGCTCAAATAGGATGGAAATTTAATTTAAACACATGTAGTTTTATATTTGTAAAAAAAAAAAAAATATATATATATATATATATATATAAATAAAAAAATAAAACACACATTGTACAAATTCGTGTATAAAAGTTCAATCTACCTGCCCCCATGATGGTGGGACTTCTCCATATTTAATGAAGAAGAGGCTAGAAAACATTTCTATCAATTCATTAATTAATAAAAAATGAATGCAAGAATAAATAAGATGCATTGTGGCTTAGCATTTGAAAATACATGACTATTTAGTGCCCGTTTGTTTCAACTTTTAAAAGCTGAAACGCACGTTTTGAAGAAAGCTGGAGTCCAAAACCCGTTTGGTTCAGCATAAAACGCAACTTTTTGGAAAAAGTTGCGTTTTGGGTTTGTGAAGAAAACACGCAAGATGGGAAAGGAGCTCAGAGCTCCATTTTGGAAAAAGCCCTGTGCGCGTTTGAAATCTATTTATTGGACTCACAGGGTAATTACCAAATTACCCTTTCACACCATTCCTCATTCCTCTCATCTCTCTACTCTGCCGTCTGCCCTCTCAATAACAAATTTCCAAATCCAAACACAAAAAAATCTATAACAAATTCTCAAATCAGCTAAGGAAAAAAAAAAAAAAATCAATCCCTTGCAAATTAGGATTCCTCAAAATGCAAAACAAAAAAACATCAGAATATAGCAAAATGATAGAATTACAAGACGAAATTGAAGGCGAATGCATCAACAACATTGATTTCTACTTCGATTAAATCAGCGAACCCCTCCCAATCAAACCCTCCGACTTCGACTCCGACTCCGGCCCCATTTTCGATCTCCAAGCCCTTCCCTTTCAGCCACTCGCCGTCTCCGAACTCCACCGCCTCATCTTCGTCGCGCACTTCGATGGATTCTACTTCGCCAGAACCAAGGACGCTATCGATTCCGCCAAGAACCAACAAACAAAGTGCTAAGAAAAAAAAAAAAAAAAGGAAGAAGGAGAGCTTTGGCACGTTCTGGAGTTTGGAGGAATGGCAGGGAAAAAAAAGGAGGAAAGAAGGATAAAAAAAAAAAAGAAAAAAAAAGAGTAAGGGTACATGTGTGGAGGAGAAAAAAAGAGGGGGGAAAAAATGCCGTGTGTGTGGAGGATAAAAAAAAAGGAAAAAAGAAGAAAGAAATGTTATCACAATTTTTTCACAATAAATTTTAAGGGATAGGTTATTATTAGCTAATATTTGTAAGAAAAAAAATAATTTTTTTAGAAAGAGAAAAAAATAATTTTAATAGTACATTAAAATTAAAATCAGTATCAATTTTTATCACAATATTTTCACAATACTTTCACAATAAATTTTAAGTGGTAGGTTATTATTAGCTAATATTGGTGAGAAAAAAATAATTTTTTTAGAAAGAGAAAAATTGATTTAAGTATGATGAAGTAGTTGATTTAAGTATGAAACAAACTCACATAAAAAACATTAAAAAAAAAAGTATGAAATAAACTCTCTTATATATACATTGTCTTTTTTGGTAATTTATCCCTCAAACTGCCACTTTTTAAGTGCTAGCCAAACACTCAGCTTTTTCAAAAAGTATTTTTTAATAACTTTTACCAAATACTCAGCTTTTTGAAAATGCACTTTTTCATTATGCACCTTTTAAAAACTCAACTTTTTCATTATACACTTTTACAAAAAGCTGAACCAAACTCACCCTTAGTTGATATGACCACAACAACTAAGTGCTAGCCAAACACTCAACTTTTTCAAAAAGCATTTTTTAATAACTTTTACCAAATACTCAGCTTTTTGAAAATGCATTTTTTCATTATGCACTTTTTGAAAACTCCACTTTTTTATTATACACTTTTACAAAAAACTGAACCAAACTCACCCTGAGACCTTAGTTGATACAACCACAACAACTAAGTTCGAAACTAGAAGGAGGTGGGGCAAAACCAGATCAACATCGACATTTACTTCCTCAAGTCACATGAACTAATCCTCATCCCCTCTCACCATATTCGTTGGCCGAAACAATACTTTGATACATGCCCTGGATGAGAGAAACAGGGGAAATTTGTCATATAATTCCCCTGCTATGAAACAAAAATGTAAAAAATTGAAGCTTTTTTTTTTTTTTTTTTTGAAAAAGTAAAAAATTGAAACTTGGACATGAAAAATACTAAACTTGTAATCTTAACATTATAATAATAATAAATCACATTTTCATGTGAATGAACTCATGACTCTAATCTTGTTTAATTAAAACCAAACACTGAAAAAAAAAAAAAAAAAAACAACCAAACACAAATAACCACAAACCCCATTACCTATCCGTTCATTAAAATAAATGAACCATCATTCAAACAACAATTGTTAAAAGAAACAAAAAGAACAAGATAAATCTTAAAGAAACTGCAGAGCCCACCGCCATCTCCTTTTCACTTTCACCCACCTCAAAGAAAAAACAAAAAAAAATTAGAAAGAATAATAAAAAATAAAACACAGATTCCAAAAAAAAACTAGAGGATTATTACCTCAATCGACCAACTGGATGCCATTTTTGTTTGCCATTGTGACGATTCTTTCATGCTTGTTCGCTTCTGCGATGACTTTCACTCTTCCACTTCATCCATACTGTTCACGTAGAAGGATGACAGTCCTTAGCTCCATCCTGGAAGACACTGTCATTGTCCTCCTGTCCGTAAAGAATCGGGAGAAGCGGTGTTGATGACAATAGACGGTAAAGAATCATTAACATTAATATCGTACGTGTGCACCCTCCAACCAAGTTTGGATTTTCACAATGAATCCAACCGAGGTTGGAGAGTGCACACAATCTGAATATTAATGATCCTCTACGGCCTACAGTTATCAGCACCGCAAGAAGCGTTCAACAAGATTTCTCAATTCTTTACGGACAAGAGCATAGTAACAGTGCCTTCCAGGATGGAGCTTAGTGCTGTCATCCTTCTACGTGAAGAGTATGGGTGGAGTGGAAGAGTGAAAGCTACCGCAAAGGCGAACAAGCATGAAAGAATCATCACAATTGCAAACGGGAATGGCATCCAGTTGGTCAATTGAAATCCTCTAGCTTTTTCTGGATTTTTTTTTTTTTTTTTTTTTTTTTTTTTTTTTTGAGGTGGGTAAAAGTGTGAAAAGGAGATGAAGTTCTTTAAGCTTTATCTTGTTCTTTTTGTTTCTTTTAAAATTTTTTGTTTGAATGATGGTTCATTTGTTTTAATGAACAGATAGGTAATGGAGTTTGTGGGTAATTGTGTTTGGTTGCTTTTTTTAGGGTTTTTAATTAAACAGGATTGGAATCACGAGTTTATTCACGTAAAAATGTGATTTATTATTATTATAATGTTAAGATTACAGGTTTAGTATTTTCCATGTCCAAGTTTCAATTTTTTAACTTTTCAAAAATAAAAAACTTCAATTTTTTACATTTTAGACTTTTAGTCTCATAGTGGGGGATTATATGACAAATTTCCCGTTTCTCTCATCCATTCTCTGACTCACTCACTCTCTCCTTTTGGCCTGTCTATCCTCTTTCTCTTTCTTCCTTCCCTCTCAAAATAAAAACCAAACAAAATGCATGAATTTTGTGTTTTTGAGTCAGTTTGATATGGGGTTTTTGAGGTGGGGTCAGGTGGTTGCGTCAGTGTGGGTAAGGTGGTTGAGGCGGATGTGGGCGGTAGGTCACATGGGTTGTGGGATGCTGCTGGGTTTTGTGTTTTGGGATGCTGCAGAGCCAAAACTTGATAGGAACAAATACAAAGATAGGTTTTTGAACAAAGAAGGGAAAATGCTAGAAGTTTGCAACGTGGGAGAACACTAAAAGTCAGAAGTTTTAGCTTTGATCATTAATACTTCTTTTGCATGGTGGCTTGACAATGAAAAGCCAACTATAATGCAGGAAATTCCCCACAAAGGTTTCCTTGTAATGATTCAAACATACTTACAAAAGATAACCTAATAACTTCATATTCAATCAAAGAGCCAATACGTTTTGGCTCAAATGACACCTTCTCCCCCATAAAACATGGTGGAGGGGAGAAGGTGATAAAAAAAAATCTAGTAGAGAATGGGAAGAACGAGAAGGTGATAAAAAAATCTAGATTTTTTTTTCAAATGACACCTTCTCCCCCATATTCAATATTTTTTTAAGTTTTGTAAATCGAACCATTTTAAAAAAATTCACAGCCTAATTATAACACAATCGATGGTTTCATTTCACATACGAAATTGAACACTTTCAAAAATGTTCCTAAAAATAGGTCAAAATGCAAACCTAGTAGAGAAGAAGCCCCAACAGGAATACAAGGTTTGTTATCTTCATCAAGGTTGTCATTGTTGCTGTTGCCCTCGCCTACCTCGGAGCATGAAATAGGGTTGTTCCAGTCCAATGAACCCACAGGAAAGAAAGACGAAACGCACCGTACCACAGTCAGACTTGCAAAGCTAGAAATCGAGTCAATGGCGGTGGTGGCTGTGGCGAAAATGGTGCAAAGGATTAGGGTTTTGGGGGCTAAGCAGAGAGTGTGGTGAGGTTTTAGGTTAGTGGTGAGCAATGTATGGATGGGTTTGAGTAAGAAGTGAAGAGGTTGTGATTGTGAGGAAGATAAAGAGGTTGTGATTGTGATTGCGTCTATGGTGCGCCACATTTTGTGTGTGTGTGTGTGTGTGTTTTCTTTGCTTGTTTGTTGGGGTCCTTGGATAGGGGTGGCAAAATAAGCTCAAACTCATTTGCCCATCCAAACCCATCCACTCTAATTAAATCCAAACCCACCCTATTATTAGTTAGGTTAAATGGGCATCAACCCAATTAGACCCAGTAATAATTGGGTTTTAACTAAAAACTCATTCAACCCCGTTTAACCCAATAACAATATACCCAAACTCAACCCAGCCCTTCCCACCAAAAAAAAAAAAGACCCCAGCCCTCACCTCAGACGTTTCAGGGTTAGGTTTTCGTTTTCCCCCTCACTTTCTCGGCCTCCAATCACTCATTGGTAAGTTTCGAATCTCAGATTTGGACCTTCTGGTTCGACAACTAGTCCAAACCCAAACAAGGTGAGGCGTGGGGCACCTCTCTCCGCAAGGTCTACACCTTCAACACCGTCGAAGATTTCTGGTGGTACCTTTCTAACCTTCCTCAATTCCTTGATTTATTCATGTTTTTGTGCCTTTACTATGATTCTTGATCTTGGTTCCTCTTCATCTTTGCCCTTTTACGTTTTTGTATGTGTTAAGGATAGAAATATAGCTTGCTTTTCGAGGCTTTTCATTTTTTTTTTAAAATCCAGAACAATAGTGGGTTTTGTATTAATTTCGATTGCTTGAACTTTTTTTTTGGTAATTTAAATCTGTGAAAGTAGTTAGTAGATGTCAAATTTCTTTTACATTTCCAAATTTTATAGATATGTAAATGCATTACAAGGTATGAGTTTGCTTGTTTGAGATTCAATTGCAAGGTTTATTAGATTAATCTTTCTTCCTGTTGGTATTATTGTTTTAGTTTCTCATGAGGCATATTTTTGTGAATAAGTTGCTTTGATTGAGCTTTTAAGAAAATGTGATGCATTGATTAATTCAGCCATATGATTGAGCTTTTAAGGTACAGGACTTTTGTTGCTGCCTATTTAAAATTTTGAGCATTCCATGGTTGAATTTATGATCAAATTTTAGATAGTACTATATGCTAAAAAGTAGAGGGGTGAGGTTCTTGGATCAAAACTATAACTGGGTATGTGTGTAATTTACTAATTAAGAAAGAGTTTTGAAAACCCATCTTTGTGCTAAGCTAACCCGTCTTTGTTGTTTAGGATGTAAAGTTGTATTCTTTTTGTCTACAACATGGTTGAATCTTGGAGGAGACTTATTTGTCACTGGGTACCACGGGTCGAGTCGGATCGGGCTCGGGTAAACAGCAGTCAGATCCAACTTCGACCGAAAGACAAAGATCAAAAGACCCGACTTGGTTCAAATTTCACAAATCTGAAAGAACACGAACAGATCTACAAACCCAAACACCAGTAGCACATAAATCCAAAGAACACAAACAGAAATAGAGAGAGATGATAGCAAATCTAAACTTGCAAGAAACTGAAATGAAGAAACAAAGAGAGAAAATGACTCAAAATCAAACCCAAGAGAGATATTTGCAGATCGGCTATGGGGTGATGGAGGAGACTTGCAGATCGGCGATGGTGGAGAATCGAAGATTTAGAGATTCTGAACTGGAGAATCGCAGATAGGCTGTTGAGAAACCGAGAGACTGAGAGAGATCCAAAGACTATGAGAATGAGAGAACTGAGAAACTGAGGTCTGGGTGAGGAATCTGAGTTATGTATCACGGTTGGATCGGGTTTTGAAAGGGAAGACCCGCCACTCGACCCGCCGTCGACCGCCTGGTAGTCTGGTCAGGTGGCGGACGATTCGGGTTCGGTCAGTTTGACCAGGTGGTTCGGATCTTCGGTTCTGTTGGACAGGCCTTGTAGTGTTTATCAACTAGGTTTTTTTGTATCAAGATTTTTCAAGGGTTTTGTGGTTTTCGTCTTCTTGCCTTCAAATGAGCAACTTTTGTTTTCAAAATCTTTTGTATATTTTTAGTAACAGATTATTTTAGTTGAAACTTTTTTTTTTTTTTTTTTGGGAGAAATACTTTAAATCAAGTTAAAAAGTAACTAAGATAGTATAGGAAAATTCATAAACAGTACTAATAAAGTGAATAATAAAAAATAACTGATTTTTTAAACTAATGCCAAATGTACACTTAATTGAGAATTGAGATTACAATAATTGTATATATATATATATATATATATGGAGAGATAATAAATTCTAATTGTTTGGCTAGATTAAGCCAAACAAAACACACTAAAAGCTAATTGCATCTACTACCATGCAACTTCAGTACGATAATCACTCTACAAATATAAGTATTTGTAGAGTGTAGGATACAAGAGCAAGGCTAAGTTTCGTCAAAATTTGTACAAGATAAAAATCAACGTTCTTTCTTAATTCCCTTTTATTAGGCTCCACTTGGGAGGAGAGAATGGAATAGAAAAGAATAAAAAGAATAATTTTAAAATATTCTTCCCTTCTCTTGTTTGGGAGTTTTAATGGAGTGAATGGAAAATTTATTCCCTTGTTTGAGAATTTAAGTGGGAGAGAATGGAATGAGTAGGAGGGAACACTCGTTCCTCTCTATTCCCTTAAAACCTCAAATTTTTATTCCCCCGGAATTGGGAGGAATGAGAGAAAATTGAATTAGATTTAATGATTTTTTTACTAAAACTTCCAAAATACCCCTATATATTCAACTATTTATTTTAAAATAGGGGTCTAATAGTGATATTGTCATAAAATGATACCATTCCATTCTCTCCATGTTACTCCCAAACAGGATTACTTACATTTCATTCATTTTCATTCATTTCCATTCCTTTATTTTAAAACATCCAATCAAAGTTACTTAATTTCATTTTTTTCCATTCATTTCCCTTACTTAAATACATTCTGTGGGGTCGAGTCCAACGCTGCGAATTGGGCTTAGGGCCCAATTTGTACACCACTGTTTGTCCGAAGAGGTAAAAAAGGTCAATACTGGGCCCGTTTGGTGGAAATACGCGCGGAAGGACACTGGGATACGTCCGAAGGGCTACCCTACCTGTCCGAAGAGGTCCCAACGTCGGATCATCATAGTGCTTGATCAATCAAATATGTCGGGGGCGAAAGCGACCTTCCCAACTGATTCCACGGAGGAGAGCAAATCCTGGACGTGCCTAGGGATGAAGAGGACATAAAAATATCTTAAAGGAAAAGCTGCTACCACCGCATTTAATGCACTGCAACAACTTTCCTGGCCGCATTTATGTGGAGAAGACACCTGAACAGTGCAACCTCAACCACCACCACTCACTGCAGGTTAAAGCAAACTACTGATGTGACTAGTACTCAAGTGGACGCTTAGATAAAGAACAAGTGTGCGGTGAAGATGAGGTGAAAAGTGTATATATAAAGGAAAGAGGTCTCACGGAGGAAGGGGAGGAGAAATTGTATTCACTAAGTTGATAAATGCAAAGCCTCTTCGGATCGAAGAAACTTTTATTAAATATTAGTCTGAATGTCTTTTTATTCTTGTTTGCTTGCATGAACCGTAGCTAAATCCATAACCAGCCTAGCTGTTTAACCCATTCTCTACAAATTTATTGTTGGGGATTTGTTGGGCTCACAATACGGAAAGTTATTGCCTAGTCCATCAAATTTCAACCTTACACATTCCATTCCATTCCCTTATGACCATCTTATTCCATTCCATTTCATTCCCTTATAAATTCTCAAGCGGAGCCTTAAACTTTCAAATAAAATAAATAAATAAAAAATAAACCAAATCAATCCATTCCAAATTTCCAATACACATTCATTTCCGTCTTCCAAAGGGACTTGAAAATGTAAAACCCATTTACAAAAATTGGGGTTCTTTTGATTCAAAACTGAAACATTTCAGCCAGAATCCAAACGGGGCTTGACTTGGGCTGTATTACTTACCCATGTTGTTTACTGGCTTAAGCCTATCCCAATTCCCAGCTAGGCCCAGCCCATTTCCTGTTCTAGCCCAACTGTATACGATTTCTTTGCTCCCAAATTCAGCGTCCATAAAAAAGCCCTCGGGTATACCCTACCAATAAAGAACTTTTTTTTTTCGTTGAGAATACTATGAATAAAGAGCTTGCTCATATCATTTTTCAGTGTTTGCAAAAAGTGTAAGAAAACTAATTAAAATAGATGTGCTTGCAATATGGTTGATCCAGTTAGGCCAAAACCAACTCCATGATGTTACTCATTTCGAAATCATGTTTTCACTAGCAAAGAATGTAGCAGACAGAATGTTTATATATGACTTAAAATGTGCTTGCAATTCACAATCAATCACTTTAATCTAGGTCCATCATGGGATTGATTTGCTGGCTAATTTGGTGTCACTCTCCAGGATGAAGATTGGGTCTGCCTAACAATTCATGTTGCATTCATTTAAACTGCTTAGGATTTGCATGTCCTATTACTATTTTCCAGCCCATTGGTCATTCTAGTTTTGGGTTGCTATAAGCCCTGACCTGAACTACCATGGCGGCTCCACCAGCAACAAAGAGTAACTGTTCTGAAGGAGTTGATTGAAAAAAAAAATAAAAATAGGGCACTTTTTATGCGTTTATATATATGCTGTTACTATAACTAGTCCTTGGCAAGCCCTCACAAAGAACTTATGGTTCAGGTCTCCTTGGAGATCATTGCCACTCAATTCTCCGCAACACTTTATGCGGTCACAAAACAAAGGGAATAAAGACAAGCCATATTAACCTTGGATGGATAGAACTGACTAGTAGAACAGTCCAAGTCACTTTCAATTCAAAATGCCTACATTGAAAATCTTAGTACTAGGAAGTCTCAAGAACTAAGCAATGCTAAGGACTTTTTTTTTTTTTTTTCACAATTTGTTAAGGTGGGAAGTTATTATATCCTTAACACATTAGCACACCACTGAATTGTTGACATCTTTATTATTATAAATCAATCGCAACATGATACATTAATATTTGTAAAAAGAAAAAATCTTGTGTCACTGTACTTATTTGTAAAGAACTAGAGCCAAAAAGAGCTGCTGATAAGTATGCTTGCAACTTGGGTGGGTTGAAGTTGACCCAAGCTGTGACTGAACTTTTCAAATGAATCAGGGCCTCATTTGGGTCGAAAATAGTGACTGAACCTTATTTTAGTATTATCCTTTTTGAATGCTTGCAAGTTTGCAACTTGGATAGGTTGAAGTGGACCCACCCGAATGACAAGAAAGCTTGAAATGTAAGTTTTAGCTGCCGGGTTGGACCAGGCTAATGATATTTATTACTTTTTTGGGGGGACACATTTCTAGGCTGCCAATAAGTTCGGAGGTCCAAACTCTAATTAGCCTACTCAAATGGTGGTGATATTACACAGCGCTACTCAAGTGGTGGCGACTGTTTATATATATAATTAATGCCAAATTTATTGAAGGTAATAGGCAAGAGCACTCATAACTTTGTGCTCCATCCATACATTATTAGCCAACTAAATGCACGCCATTATTTTCTGAAACTTATATAATTTTTATCACAAACTCAAGGCTGGCCATGATAAAGGATAACTTGAAAAAAGATTAAAGTGTTTTGGAAACTGTAGCAATATATGCTTTATATTATAAAGATACACACCTGTACATAGTACAGACTACTATAATTGGCTAAGTTGTCTTGCTTACCTAACCTTCTAAAGGCATAAAGACAAATGATTACATCTTGGTTTCAGCTCCTCCTATAAGTGAAGTAGTTAGAAATGTTGGTTTTTGATGTGGGTGTGGTGGGTAAAGGAAGCAGGGGATTCTGGACAGAATTGATCTGGGCGTTAGATGGAAAGGTAGCTGATGGAGCAGTACTCGTAGAAGAGGAGAATCCTGATGATGCTGCAATAGAGAATAAGGGTACTGGGGCAACAATGCCATTGCCTTGCATTTGCCATCCCCAGCTGGATAATCGTTGCGAAGAAACAGCTTCAACTTTCTTCTCTGTGGCCGTTCCCTGCAAATAAAAGATTAATTAAGTTTTGCTATTAAACCTGAAATGCAAGGCTTGTAAACAACATGCATGACACCCTAATAACCATAGGAAAGAGTGTCAAAAGAACAAGGAAAATGGTGTCCTAAAGTAAGGTCATTTAGACCTTTTCTACTGGCTTACTTCTTGTGCTAGACTGTAATATTAATTGAAGTTTGATACTTAGAATTGTATCAAAGCAAAGTATCAAACTGTCTGAATCATAATTACCTTGTGGAAGGAAAAAGTAGAGAGCATGATAAGTGAAAATATAAATCACATTGTTAGTTCTTCTTAATCAACAAAGAACTACATGTATCATGTTGATCTTTCTCAACCCTGGTTGATATTTCTGCTACAACCCAAGAATTGTGGAAGAAGTTGTTTTTTTTTTTTTGGGTAATTTGAGGGCTAATCCCATGATTAACTACCAACTAAGCAGATCACAACATGGCCTTCATCACTTTAAACTGGGCCAATTAAGAGTCAAGAAATAGTCACTGTAGAGCATACTCCATACATTGACATTCAGTGAAGCACAAAAGACCGAAGAAAGCATTGACAATGCTTGTTGTTACAGGGATCAGTGGTGCTTACACTAATATTTTTCTAAACTTCCACAGGGTAGAGGTAGTGTAAATTAACCAGTGTTACAAATCAAATTTTAAATGGAAGAAAGATAATTACCTCATAACTTTGTAAGTAACCAGGACATATGCCAGACCATATGGGAAGGTGCTTTGATGCCATTGTCAGACTATGAGCGGGTTGGCCACCCAGTGGTGCAGAAGCAGAGTTATCAGCCTGTAAAAGTGGGGCATCAATTATTAATGGCAATATGATAAGATTTTGTATGATTCCTAAGATTTTGTATCATAGGTCTTCCAATTTAATTCAATTACATGGTTGTATTGATTAATGCAGCAAAATAAGTATTATCCTTTCCAAGAATAATTTAACTCAACCAAGTGGTTCATTGATGAATGCAATCACGTGATTAAATTTAATTGGGAAACCTAAGGTATAAATACCTACGAAACTATACCTTAAGTTACACAGAAAAAAAAAAGTGTAAGCATTGTAAAAGACTGAAGGGCTACCATTAATCTCTCTCTATTGCAACGAGAAAGACAATCCCCCGCATTGTCCTTGCCCTTTGAACCATTAGATATCCCAAGGCTTAGATCAAGATTGTGGCCATTTCCTGAACTCATAGAAACAGAAATTCATTCAACATATTTATTAGCAGAGAACTTGGTTTTTACTTGTAAATGCAACCAAAAAATTAACATTTGAAAAATTAAATAAAAGACATTAATATTTATTAGTACCTTGAGTATTGCCATCTACAATGACTTTCCCTTCATAGGTGCTTGGCTCAAAGTTGGTTACTGCTTCCCTTCCATTGCACTTGATGGCTGCCATGTCATAGGCCCTGAATTCAACAACAACCAAAAAAAGGAAATGAAGATTTCTGTTAAGATTAAACCCCACCTAAATCAGATTTCAGACCACAAATTAGTGTCAAGGACAATAAATTCATGATCACAAGGACCTTGCAGCTTCTGCTTCACTGTCGAACAACCCAAGGTATTTATACCTGCAAGCAAGCATGATAATCTCATGGATAAAAGAGAGGATTGCCTAAGCATTTCATCTTTTGTATAGTTCTTTCTTATAGCCATATTACGCTTCATTTCATTAGCAGAAGAGCAAAATGACTAGGTCTAAGAATTCAAGCTGGAGCGTAGGATAGGACTTATATAATACCAATTTTTGACAGCTACCGCTTGTTTTAAAATCATCAGAAATATGGTTTAAGGGAATGTTCTCTTACTTTTTCCCAAGGAATTGTCCCATTCGAGCTTCCCATCGACCACATTTGTGCAGGGTTACACCTCTGTATTTTGAGCTCCCTCGTGCGAATCCAGTGCTTTGACGACGAAGAATATGAATAAATTCTTCCTTAGTCATATTCCTGGTCTGCAAATCAACCAAACCACAATTAATATGCAAAATAAAACTCACAAAAATTCAGCCAGTAGCAATTAAACAAATCCCACTTCTACCTGTTTCATATCATCCTCATAATCGCTTACACTAAAATTGATATCAGCATCAATCCCCCGGAACTTAATTGCAGCTCGATCATATGCTCTGAAATCACAAGGTCCAAATTTAGGAAAATTTAACAAAAGCATGAAACAAAGTATGAACTTTATTCAAAACATCAAGCATATCAACTCACTTAGCCGCAGCATGAGCAGTGTCAAATCCACCTAACAAATCCCAACACCAGAATTCATCAAGATATCCCAGAACCAAAAAAGAAATCATTCATTGAATTAATTTCCCCAATAAAATCAAATTACACAAAGAGATCATCATCTACTTACCTAAATATACTTGCTTTCCACAATCCCTGTATACGCATAAAAAAGGAAATGAATTAATACAATTGAAGAAAACATATATACATACCCTCCAATACAAAGAAAACAGATAATTGATTCATTTGCATAGCACAAAACCATTTATGTAACTGCTTATACTATAAGACTCAAAGATCAATAAAGAACATTAAACCATTGATGACATATAAAAACAGCTTCTTTCTTTATGAATAAACAAACATATACTTTTTTTTAATATATATATATATATATACCATATATGTGATTCCCATCGCCCGGTTCTCCGGTAAAACGTAACGCCCCGGTACTGAGAGCTCCGGGACCTCGGTCCCCGTCTACTTTTCCTGGCTTGCTGTTGCTTCTGCTGCATAATTCTCAGCTCAGGCTGACCACTACCAGAGTTAGCAAACGACAAGTTCAACCATTGAGTCTTTGTCGACGACAACGAAGAAGATGATGATCCTAAGATGAACTCTGATTCCCTGGAATCTCTTTCTCCGGTGACCGGAAAAAGTGTCCTTGTAACAAGTTCTGAACTAGGGGTTTTTTGTTTGACCTCGTTGGTGTTGTGGACACTACTGTATTTTTCTTTTCTCTTCAAGATGTCAAACATGAACTCAGAGGAGGAGTTGTTGGAAGAGTCCTCATCTCCGGCATTGGTTGGAGCTTCTTCAGCATTGACGATGGAGGAGGTGGAGGTACCAGAGTCTTCTGGGAGCTTCACCCACTCCATTACCGTGTCTTTTTCATCACAAACTGAATTGTTTGAAAGGATATCAACATTGAGATCCAACATGGTTTTTTTAGGCTGTTGAGTGTTGATCTTTGAAGAAAAAAAATGGGTCTTTTTTGTTTTTTACTTAGTATTGTGTGTTTGACACGAAAACCCCATTTGCATAGCTGAATTTTCTTCAAGAAATATTAGCCAAAAAAGTTTCCAAAAAAGGAAATCTCTTTGAATGAAGACTGGGAAGGTTGCTTGAGCTAGCTTCTTATGTGTAATGGTAGGGGAGAGAGAGAGAGAGAGAGATGTGATCGTAAGGTGTTGAAAAAAAAACGGCAGTCTTGAGGTTCTACAAGGACAAATGGATCAGAAAGAAAAGTCCTGCAAAGGCGAAGAGAGAGAGAGAGAGAGAGAAGAAGAAGAAGAAGGGAAAAGAAGAAACTGATGAGATAGGCAATAATAGATGATCAGAGGCTTGTGAAGCACAAGAAACTGGCTGAGCAACTTAAAAGAAAGAGATGGGGACGTGTTAACATTGTAGGTAGAGCATGGTTACACTTGGCCCTAGTACTTATATATTCACTCGGTATATTTTCTCACATAATTGGGACAAAACTTAGTTTAAACCTTGTATTTTAGGTTTTTTAATTACATTTAATTATATGATTTATTAGTCAATACAGCTCATTGGGTGGCTAATTAGCTCATTGGCTAATGCAGTTTCTTGTTAACGGCTACAACTTTCAATTTACGATTAGTATCATCTTTACCCACACTATTTTTTGACATGCTAAACCAGTTTTAAGTTTGGGCAAATTTTAGATACAGTTATTTAAATGATGATGTAAGTTAAGTTTTTCAATTAATTTTTAATTATATGGTTTATTAGTCCATGCAACACAATTGTGTGGCTTATTAGCTTATTGACTAATGCACTTCTTTGTGTATAATTACATCTTTTGAGTTTTACCTTTCAAATTCCAATTCTTTATTTTGGATAATTCAATAGTTAGGGTTACCGAAATTTAAACTCTATCCGTCTCCTTTAAAAATATTATAAGTAAATTGAGTTATAAGACTCTTGACTTATAAGTTTCAACTTCATTATTAGGCTCTTTTTCAAGAATATTATAAGTTAGAGTTTAAAAGTACCCTACTTACCAAATTAGTAGAAAAACAATAACATATTTATTATTAGCAACCAACTAACTCACTAATGGCATCGTTTATATCCAAACACAAATCTTAACATAGGTTGACTTTGTGCAATTGCGTAGTTGGCAATTAAGTATAATAATAAGTAATTAAGTTTCAACCATACAAATCAAAATTAACTTTGAAGAAGTGGAATGTCAAATAGATCTTAGGTTGACGTGTCATGAACGTATGGATGTGATGTTACATGTTAATATTATTGGTAAAAGTTGTGACTTTGAAAAACTACTTCATGGTAGAACCGTAGAACTAGAAGACAATTAGTTTTCCTTAATCCAGCATCTTCTTGGGACTAAAGGAATCTTACATTGTTGAGATTTTTTCATGCAAGTTGATTGAAGTAAGTTTGGTCCACAAAAAGTTAATCTCACGACATAGACATCCTCGCCTCCAAACCCAACTTCACTTCTATCTCCAAATTTGGAATTTGTGATTTCTTCAAAGATTATAATATTAAGTTATTAACTTTAGCAAGTCCTATACGATAATATCAACATGACAGTAGCTTTGCATATTAAAATCCAAAAAATTGTGTTTCTTTATGTTACTCTCATAGATAGAAATAACGCGGAAATTACACTATTTCCTCCATTTTCAATATACTAATAGTATATATTTAAACAGTCCTTTTCACATTACTAATATTTATTCATTTCTGGTTGTTCAGTCTTTAATGTACCTAAGAAAAGTTGACAACAGAGTGAAATACAAAACAAAGTTAGATACTTTCTTGGTTATTACAAGAGCCATCATGGCGCATAGCATAAATGGCCAAATGGGTCATAAAAAGTTAATTATGAAACCGCCAAATCCTAGAGTCCAAATCCCAAATCCTATATAAGTATTGCTTGTTTTGGGTTGTATCCTACACCTTAATGTTTGGAAACTAGGAAAAGCATTTCCCTAATTGGTAAAGTCATAGGTTTTAATTGCGGAATAGGTGGCCGCGTCTAATGACTTAGACTTCATATTATTGGTCACCAAATAGCATACGCGTAAGAGTGGAATTTCATTTTCCACGCGCATTCATCAAAATCTTTACACACCCAATTCGGGAAACTTTTTCAAGAAAATGTTTTTATTGATTTTTTTTCCATGATTTTAATACCTTTATGGTACTCCACGTTTCAGTCAGTGATAGGTGCGAAACTTCCAGAGATTAATAGGGCTATCATAGCCTGATCCCAAAACTTGCTAAAGCTGGACAACGTTGACTGTACACTATATATGAAGGACCACCCTTCCTTATGTGAGAATGGTCCCCCCCTACAGAGAGATTCAATAAATCAAGCAGTTATAGGTTGAGTCACTCATCCCCTTAGGTAGGACGCCACAAAATAAATAGAACGTGGCCAAAACTACTTCAAATATCATAAGAATTTATTTACCTACTTCATTTTAATATATGTTTTTATGTTCGATTATTAGTATGAACTAAGAACAACGTTTTCCTCCAAATATGGTTAAAAAAATATTCTCTAATTCATACGTAGTAGTTTATAAGATTATATACATGATTATTAATTAAGTCTCGTTACTAAAAGACACAAGATGTTTAGTTAACTTACCATATAATGAGTTGGACAAAAATTTGGTCTTACTAGCATTAATAAAGGTATTATGCCTATGACACGGTGGTATCTAGTCCAAGGTTAACAATCTTGTTCAAGTAACCATTTCGATTTGTCCATTAATGGTTTACTTTGACATAATATTTTATAATATATATATATATATATATATGTGAGAGAGAGAGAGAGAAATGCTACATAGATTTTATCTAATTCTTGATGATGCACACGATACCATTTGTTATCATGTCCAAACAAGCTTTGAAATACTTGCCAAAAACAAACGCACAACATACTAGTGTGGTACTGGTCAAGATTTTTCAATTAAATAATAGGTTTGATTAACAGATGCCCTTAGAGCATTTGTCAATAAACCATTTTTAAAAAGTTTTGATAGTGTTTTTATGGAAAATAGAAAAAGTTGTCAAAATATTGATTTTTTTTTCTTATTTTCCTATAAAAACTTTTTAAAAATGTTTCAATATTAAATGTCCTTATAACATCTGTTTATACGGATTCAAATCCTCTAGATTTCCTAAAGTACTCTACCAGTAGATTTTTTTTTAATCCTAAACACTCTTTAATGATTTAATGGTTAAGATTCTGTCATGTCAACATTTCACTAACAATATTCTTAAAATAATAAAAAAATGTTGCAAACAAAACAATTAAGATTATTGTTAGTGGAATGCTAACATGGCAGAATCTAGACCATTAAATCATCTAAAAATGGTTAAGATTTAAGGAAATTTATTTGGTAGAGTACCCTAGGAAATCTAAAGAATCTGAATCCCTGTTTATACACCCTTTAGATAGATGAATAATGCTAGAGATAGATTTTATTTTATTTTATTTTTTGAGAATCAAATGGATTTTTTTTTACATGCCTAATATTATATCCCTCGTATGGAAATTTTTTACAATATGTATATTGTTTTTATGGGTATGATATATTAATTTATTCTTTACTAGTAGCGTTTTTTTATTACTTTAGTAGTAACATGGTTACGCATTACAATAATTTCGTTACATTTATTGAAAACTAATGGTCACAGTGAATAGTTTTCTTTCTAAAAAAAAAAAGTTTAGTATTTTTTATTATATTTTTTCAAATTAAATTGTAATATGATCAAATTAGATAATGTATACATTAAATCCAAGTTTTTGCAAACATCACATGTTAACACACATTTTTTTATATTTAATAAACAATAAAAAAATTCACATATGATAGTATTTTTGACACATTCATTAATCATTAATAACTTAAATCAAATTAATCAATAATTATTCTTTTCAAAAGCTCAGCTAATACTTTTCGAAATTTTCAAAATAAAATATGTTCAAGATTCAAATTTTTCATTCCTCATTTATCAAATAATTTATTTTTAAAAAATTATTCTTAAAAAAATTATTAAAATATTAAAAGCTCCGGTATTGTACGGTGTACACAATAAATAACATATGAACCATGAAAGTACCATCTCCTATCCACCATTAATATTACATCTACCTATTATAATGATTTTATTTTAAAGAATTGATGCTCATCTCTCTCCTAGCCATACATTTTAACTATCACTTCTTAAAAGTTAAAATAACCAGAAAAAAAAAAAAAAAAATATATATATATATATATATATATATATTATTTTTACCACTTCACCAAAAAAAAAAAATATTATTTTTACCAGGTGGTAAAGAAGAAGGAAATGACGAGGAATTGTAATTTATACGGATTTGTCCTTTCCTTAAAAATGTGAATGTCGTGTCTTTGACATTGACAAAAAGGAGGCCTCTTGGTCTTGGCCAAAGTAAAAAAGAAAAAATAAGGAGGGCCTCTTGTGTACCATTCTCAGACCATAATTTTGGATTTTTCAGGGGACCCAAATCCAAATTTCAACGAAATACAGATTCATTTGTGTACTTTACTTTATCTTTATTCACATGAAAAACAAGGCCATTAGATTTTCATTATTATCACTGTTTTTTTGATTGAGAGACTCTCATTTACTAGGAATCTTGCTTAAATGACCTAATTGTCCCTTTAATAATGTCAAAATCAGTAAAAATATCGTTAACATATGAAAAGTGATATCTAGTAGCACTTTACACCCGAAAATTGTATTTGATACCTCGCATATATGCTGAGTCTCTCACATACAGGCGAGCCCCACACACAGTGAGACTCGCCAATGTGTGAGTGACATCATATACTAGCTCCTTTACACCTCTTGATTTTGAATTAATATTTCAGAATTTTCATTGTTTGAATTATATATTATTTATATCGTTAACGTCTATATATCAAATTTCATATCAATCAAATGTTAGTTGCTATTTCATTCGCATACTCATATATATAAATTTAAAATTCAAAAACCTTAAAATTTACTCATTTTTTAATTATTAGTCTTTAATCATCTTGATATTTTGTAAGTATATAAAATATAATTAAATCATGTAATCTAATTATATAATTGTAAAAAAAAAAAAATCAATAACAATTTATTGAGTGATGTGACATTAACTAAAATAACTTTTCATTTTATTTTTTTTGGATAAACTAAAATAACACAAGACCTAACATAAACTCAACCATATTTTTGTGAGCAATCTTATTAGAATATTTATACTAAAATCATTTTACCAAATAATATGACATCATAAAGATACATGAAAAAACATAACACGAGAAGAAAAAAAAAAGTTTAATTTCATCATGTAAAAATATTGTAAATTATATATGGGAACGGCTTGTGTCCAGTGGCCAGTTCCACTCACAACATGTCCAATAGAACTGACCACTGGACACAAGCGCCACCCACCATGTATTATCTTACATAAAACACAAAAATATATGCAAACAAAAGTGCCTAACATGATTATATTCTACGCTGGCATAGCAGCCTGAATTTAGTTCTTAAAATTAATTGCTTCAAAGAGAGTCAAAGATCTATTTTCTCGAGTAGAGATATATATAGAGATCTACTAGATGTGTTTTAGCTCTTGATTTTATTAACATAATGCATTGTTTTAATGTAAATATGTAATGTAATATTATTATTATTATTATATGTGAGGGACTGTGCTGTAGATTATGCTTGCTTGACTGGAAGAGAATCACGTGTTTGATTTGCAGAGTAAAGTGCCTCTTCCCTTGTTTCAAAAGGCAGATGTTCTTTGCCTTTCGTGGACCACAATGTGGTACCTATGAAATTACGTCTTTCACACTTCTGCTTTAGGTTTGAGGTTACATATTATATTACTATTATAATATATATATATATATATATATATATATAGTGGGGGGGGGGACGATGATCCAAAACAGCTAATAGAATAGGTAAGGACATTTTCGAAGAGGTAAACTTCGTGGAATATTGGCAGTATGCCCTTGGAAAGTACTCACCTAACTTGTGAAAAGGTTGAACTACTACACTTGGCAAGGGCACCGAGGACTCCTAACTAACCTCGCAAAGTCAAAAGTCAGGGGTGAAGAGAGCACGACGTAACCTGAAAGAGAAAAAAGGTGACTTGGCACTGAATAAGGAAGAGAAGAAAAATGAAGGAAAAAACAATCATCCCCTCCACATTAAATATACTGCAACCACTTAGCTAACCGCATTAATGGGAAATGACCATTAATAGTGCTCACACAGCTCACACCTTGATGTAAAACCTTCTAGCAAGGCCTTGATGGGACAAGTATCAAGAAAGTCTGATCCTAACCCTCCAAATGTAGAGTCTAGATGCATTTTAGCTAACTATATAAAGCCAATAAGCACCTAGACCAGGGTGAGTGATTCTTTTTGTGTGTGTGTGTGTGTGTGTGTGAGAGAGAGAGAGAGAGAGAGAGAGAGGGAAACGGACCAATTGTAGCATCTTCCTCGGACTCAACTAAACCCGAGGATGAACACTTAGCCATTCTAAGGCTTTTTCCAATTGAATATATTCACTTCATGCTAGAGACTGATCTGACTATTAAATTTTGTCACATAATGGGTACTTAAAGGTTGATCTTGCATTTCACCTCTAAAAATTAATTGTGTGAGCAAATAGTGATACGATTAAAATCTACTTAATTTTTCTGTTTTACACTTTGCTCACCACACACACACACACATATATTATAAAATTTCAGGTTCGCTAGCTTATGAAAATTGCACATTTTTAATTTGTATTATAAGAGTAAGATATTAATTGATTTTAGTGCAAGTAAGAATAAATATGAATTCTTTTATTTAACTATTAAAAACTTTACTTGTTGAGCACCTAAAATTCATAAATTGAATTTCTTTCCAAAAAATATTAACACATAAACAATGTAAAAAACTAAGAAGAAAAATGTAAATTACAAGTTGTGCTTAGCAAGTAGCAACTAATAATTAATTGTATATATTATTTGCATTACTTGGTTATTGTCAAACCCAAAATAGTACAAGATGACGTCTGACAAAAAAATGGAACACAAAGTAGCTCGATTTTATCAAATACTATTTGATAATCACAAATCTATGTTATCGTATTATAATTATTTTCCGTGTCAGACTAGTTCTTCTTAAATATAATATATATTTTTCTTGTAAAAAATAAATATAATATATATTTAGTGAACAGATATGATGAGGCTTCCCACAATTTTTCTCTTCTACAATAAGTAGTTGACCTTTTTGTATCTGCATTATAATTCATGGCATGAAGATGATGGGAACGAAGTCATTGCACTTTTAAGAGAATGACTAGTATCTGCACCATACATAGTTGTCATGATTAGACCTTAAATCTTACCAATTATGGGCACAATGTGCTGTTCACTTAAAAAACAAAAAACTTTTATTGATACCACAGTAAATACACATTCAGATTGATTCAAATACACATTCAGCCCTAAAGTTTGAGATTGTTTTTGTTTGGGCTATTTTACGTTTTAAATTTTTTATTTTGACATCTTATATTTTGTTTGTGATGAGTAAAATTATAGCATGCAAGACGCTCTAGATTTAACCCGTCAGCTTTGCTCGCGCAATGGAACCTACAGCTTAAGCTGACGAGATGAGTTATGGGAAAAACTGAAGACCCTAAAGCTGGCGAATAGTAATTTGATAGGGTCGTAGAAGAGAGTCCGTGAAGCACACCAAGGGGTTGACACCATCGAAAAAGCTGACGCCGATATGACCGAAGGGAATAAGATAAGTTGACGATCCTAAAGCTGACGGTTCTAGCAAAATCTTGGCTTGGCCACCACACATGAGTATATAAGGAAATGACTTGCGTCCCACGCTTAATGTTAGTCTCCTACAAGGAAAAGATTTCGTAATATACGCTCATGAGGTTTCCTATAAGGAAAAGACTTCTACCTAAGGAAGAGATGGTCAACTCTTTACTACTATAAAAGCCTCAATGCCCTCTCAAATCAAGGTATGCATAATTTACCCAGCTTTGGCACTCTAGAGTTGTAGAAAAAGGTTTATGGACTTAACCTTCGGAGGGTATTTGGCCGGTACCACACTAGTATCCTCTTGAGGTTTTCTCTTTGTATTGTGCAGGGATCGCTTTGAGTGTGCGAGGACCGTGTAGCTACTGGTGACTTTTTTTGGTATTATCAGTTGGCGCCGTCTGTGGGAAAACGATAAAAATGATTTGCAAGTCATAACATCATCTCCCGGACATAAAAAGTTGCATGGTACTCACTCGCTTAATGGTGACCACCAACGACATCCAAGAAGAAGAACCACCCACGACCGCCCTCGAGAGACAGGTTAAAACTCTCGCCGCTGCCGTGGAACGCCTCACCAAACAAAACCACCACCTAGAAGAACAGCTGCGCCAGAAAAACCCAGCACCGAAGAACCAAGGAGAAGAGCAAGAAGGAACCAGCACTGAAAAAAGGAACCAAGAGGGACCAGAAGGCAGTCATGCCCTAAGCAGACAGGAATGACAGGATACCAGCCGTCCCTTCGGCTTAGATATGGCTCCCCCTTACATAGTCACAGAGATGCAATTGATGAAGGAAATGATGGATCTTATGATGAACGCTCTTAAAGGACGGGTCTCTAGCGACCTCAACGATTTGGTTCACCGAACTGATTCGCTATTCACTACCTTTGTCAACTCCTTCCCCCTGCCACAGAAGTTTCAAATGCCACAGATTGAAAGCTACGATGGAGCCAAAGACCCGCTTAATCACCTAGATACCTTCAAGACCTTGATGCATCTTCAAGGAGTAGCGGACGAGATCATGTGTAGGGCCTTCCCTATAACACTGAAGGGCCCTGCAAGAATTTGGTTCAGCCAGTTGACACCCAACTCCATCAACACCTTTAAAGAGCTGAGTGCCCAATTCACTTCGCACTTTATCGGAGGGCACCGGTACAAGAAGTCTACTGCATGCCTGATGAGTATCAAGCAATAGGAGGATGAAATGCTGAGATCTTATATAGCTCGCTTCAATAAAGAAGCACTTTCGATTGACGAGGCCGATGACAAAATACTCGTGGCAGCATTTACGAATGGATTGAGGAAGGGTAAGTTCTTATTTTCACTATATTAGAATTACCCAAAAACTATGTCGGACATGCTTTACAGGGCCACTAAGTACATGAATGTCAAAGATGCTTTACTAGCTCACGAAGAAAAACCCAAGAAGAGAGAAAGGCAGGAAGATACCCAACAGGAAAAAGCATTGAAAATGGCGAGAACCGGAGAGCGAAGGGATGATATGCGCTCCAAGCCCCCCACAAGGAGGTTCACAAGCTTCACTCTACTAACCACCCCAATCGACCAAGTCCTCATGCAAATCAAGGACGAGGGGGCATTGACTTTCCTTGGAAAGCCGAAGGGAGATCCCAACAAGCGGTCCCGAGACAAATACTGTTGCTTCCACCACGACCATGGGCATGACATAGCTGACTGCTATGACTTAAAACAGCAGATTGAAGCTCTCATTAGGCAGGGGAAGTTACAGAAGTTCGTTGGTAAGGAAATGGCAGATCTGCTCCCTCAAGAGCAAGCTCCCCGACGAGACAACAAGCGTCCAAGACAGCCCTTGGGAGACATAAGGATGATTGTAGAGGGCACGGCCGCCAACGGCCTATCAAAAAGGGCTCGAAAGACTTATCTTAGAATGGTCCAGAACGTTCAGCTCACCGGCGTCATCCCAAAGATACCACGAGTCAACAACCCCCTTATTGGCTTCTCGGAAAAAGATGCTCGACGTCTCCACCATCCGCATGACGATGTGCTTGTCGTTAGCATCCGGGTAGGAGACTATAACATGTACCGGATCTTAGTCGACAACGGGAGCTCCGCGGATATTCTTTACTATCCAGCATTCCAACAAATGTAGATCAGCAGAGAGCGACTAACCCCAGCCAACGCTCCACTTGTCGGGTTCAGAGGAACCAAAGTGTACCCCTTAGGCGCGGTCACATTGCCGGTTACCATTGGAGATTATCCCCAACAAATCACTAGGGATGTTACGTTCCTTGTGGTTGATTGCTCCTCTGCCTACAATGCCATTATAGGGCAACCTACCCTTAACTCCTAGAAGGCCGTAGCTTCGACTTATCACCTGATGATCAAATTCTCCACTGAATACGGAGTAGGAGAATTGCGAAGGGACCAAATAGCCGTGCGCGAATGCTATATTGTGATGCTGGAAATGGACGACCATTTGCAAACCATGAGCATAGAAGAGCAACGGACGAGGGCAGAACCCGTAGAGAAGCTCGAGGAGATACCCCTCTATAGCTCCAGTACGGACAGGACCACTAGGATCGGTACTCTTGCCAGCCCGGCGATTCGCTCAGCACTCGTAATTTTCCTTAAGGAAAATCAGGACATATTCGCCTGGAGCCATGAGGATATGCCAGGAATTGACCTCTCAGTCATGGTGCATAGGCTGAATGTGTCACCATCCTATCCACCCGTTCGACAAAAGAAGCGAGTCTTTGCCTAAAAATGAGACCAAGCAATAGTAGAAGAAGTCGGAAAGTTTCAAGAGGCAGGCTTCATTAGGGAGGTGTACTATCCCGACTGGTTAGCAAACGTGGTAATGGTCAAGAAAGCCAACGGAAAGTGGAGGATGTGCTGGACTTTACCGACCTGAACAAAGCTTGCCCCAAAGACAGCTATCCCCTCCCACAGGTCGACATCCTAGTAGACTCTACAGCTCAGCACAAGCTGCTAAGCTTTATGGATGCTTTCTCTATTTACAATCAAATTCAAATGCTTGAAGCTGATCAGGAGAAAACTTCGTTCGTAACTAGTCAAGGACTCTTCTGTTATAAAGTGATGCCATTTGGCTTAAAAAATGCAGGCACGACGTATCAGAGGCTTATAAACAAGATGTTCACACAGCAGATTGGGAGAAATGTCCAAGTCTACGTTGACAATATGCTGGTGAAAAGCCGAAGGGAGGAAGATCACTTGGAAGACCTCAAGGAAACATTCGACACTCTTCGCTCTTATAAAATGAAGCTTAATGCAGGAAAGTGCGCCTTCGGAGTGACGGCAGGAAAATTCCTCGGATTCATGGTGTCGTAGAGAGGCATTGAGGCCAACCTGGACAAGATCCGGGCCATAATGGAGATGGCACCCCCGAAGAATGTGAAGGAAGTACAAAGCCTCAACGGCAAAATAGCGGCACTGAATTGATTCGTGTCAAGGGCTACAGACAAATGCTGACCCTTCTTTCGCACACTGAAGAAATCTTTTGAATGGACTGACGAGTGTTAGCAAGCATTTGAGGAGTTAAAAACTTATCTCTCTTCCTTGCCATTACTAAGTCCCTCGCAGCCCGAGGAGGAGGTTTTCCTCTATCTAGTCGTCTCCCCTGTAGCTGTTAGCGTCGCCTTGGTCAAAAAAGAAGAAAAAGTGCAGAAGCCCGTGTATTACGCTAGCCAGGCACTTCGCGGTGCTAAAGAAAGATACTTGCCGATGGAGAAACTCACCTTCGCACTAGTTACAGTGGCACGCAAACTCAAACCGTATTTTCAAGCCCACACGGTGATTGTTCTAACCGACAAGCCCTTGCGGCGGGCAATGAGCAACCCTGAAGCTGCTGGCCGATTGGCACTATAGGCCATAGAGTTTAGCGAGTTTGACATCCAGTACTGACCAAGAACCGCTATCAAAGGGCAGGTCATCGCCGACTTCATAGCAGAATTCACCAACGAAGAAGACAAGGGGGCAGATAAATGCCCACAATGGAGTGTGCATACAGACGGATCATCCAACAAGCACGCCGAGGGTATAGGTGTCGTGCTTCTTTCCCCTAAGAGACCAAATCGAATGCATGGTCCGCCTCGACTTCCTTACCACCAATAATGAAGCGGAGTATGAAGCCTTAGTGACCGAGCTTGATCTCGCCAAAGCAGCAGGAGCAACAAGCGTGGTACTTTACTGCGATTCTCAGGTTGTCACTAGCCAAGTGAATGGGGATTATAAGTGCAGAGGCGAAAGAATGAAGAGATACTTGGATCAAGTAAGGAGGGGTAGACGAGTTGAAGGCCAAAGTTATCCAGATCCCCAGAGGAGAAAACGAACATGCCAACCTCCTTGCCAAATCCGCCTCAGCCGAACATATAACTACTCTTAATAACGTACTCTCTTTCGTTCAACTCTCTCCACTGATAGATTTAGTCGATGTGCAGGAGATAGGTCTTGGGAGCAATTGGACCACACCGTTAGTCTTATACTTGAAGCTGAAGGTCCAAGCCGCACATTTCGTCTTGATAAAGGACGTGTTGTATAAAAGAGGCTTCTCCCGCCCATACTTAAGATGTTTGGATGATGGAGAAGCGGATTACATCATGAGAGAAGTCCATGAAGGGATTTGCGGAAACCATTAGGGGTCAAGATCGTTAGTGCACAAGCTAGTATGAGCAGGATACTTTTGGCCTACCATACAGAAGGATGCTGAAGCTTATGTCAAGACCTGCGACAAGTGCCAAAGGTTCAGCAATATCATTAGACAATCAACCGAAGAAATAACCCCAATAACGGCCCCATGGCCATTTGCTCAATGGGGACTAGACATTACGGGACCATTCTCTATGGCGGTACGACAATTGAAGTTCCTGGTAGTAGGCATTGACTACTTTACCAAATGGGTAGAAGCTAAAGCCTTGGCCACCATTACGGAGAAGAGAGTGCGGAGTTTCGTTTGGAAATGCATCATATGCAGGTTTGGCATCCCTAGAGTCTTAGTCTCGGACAACAGGAAGCAATTCGACAACGACTCCTTCCAAGACTTTTGCTTGCAGTTGGGGATACCGAACTACTACTCCTCCCCCGCCCACCCTCAAGCTAACGGACAGGTCGAAGTCACGAACTGATCCTTGCTTAAGATTATCAAGACTCAGCTCGAGGGGGCAAAGGGTATATGGCCTGAAGAGTTACCAAGCATACTTTGGGCATACTTTGGGCATACAGGACAACGGCGAGGACGCCCACAAGAGAGACACCATTCCGACTAACATACGGGAGTGAGGCAATCATCCCTGCCGAAGTCAAACTCACAAGCTACAGGGTGCACAACCATGACGAGAGCAAGAATGAAGAGGCTATATGTCTATAGCTCGATCTAGTAGACGAAGTCAGGGCGACAGCAGAACAAAGGCTTGCGAGGTACCAGGACCGCATGGCCAAGCATTACAATTCCAAGGTCCGACACAAAAACTTCCAAGTTAGAGATCTCGTTCTAAGTAAAGTCATGGGTGCTATGAGAGACCCAACCCAAGGAAAACTCGACCCAAATTGGGAAGGGCCTTACTGAGCCACGGCATGGTAAAGGAGGGGCACTTACCACCTGGAGACGCTAGACAGGCGGAAGTGTTCTGCATTCCAAGGGCACTTACCCCCGTTCATTTATAGTTTACCGCAACAAATTTCAGTTATACTCCTCAAATTTATCGCTTTAGTTTTTACTACAATAAACACAAAGGGCATGTTTTTACTTTAGTTTTTGCTACAATAAGCCCAAAGGGTAGGTTCTTACCTTAGTTTTTGCTACAATAAGCCCCAAGGGCAGGTTTTTTCTTCGGCCTTTTACTTCGGTTCTCTTTTTTAGAACTACTTTTTTCTATAAAAGCATGGCAATAAGAGGAATTTTTCAGAACGGCTGACTTTTTTATTTACAAGTTCACAAAAAGAAGACAACCTCAAGTCCCTAAAAATGGACGACCTTAAGTCTGTAGAAGTATGCGACTATAAGCCCATCCCAAGAGGATGAAGCATGGTTGAAGCCCTTGAATGGGCAAGAAACCAAGTCCAAATATGGACGAATCCATAAGAAGCAGATGACTTCATTATCCAAAAACTACATAGCATCAATGTCGGCCAGCTAAGCTGACGGGCTTATCAAAGTGACGAAAAAAAAAGTTCACCAAGCCCATAATATGGAGTTATAAAAACCGACAGTCCCGTAAAAGTAACGGCCTCATCAAAAGGATGGGATTATAAAAAGGATAAGTCCAGTGCATAACAAGCCGACGGACATATCATACCAACATTAGCCCATAAAACTTCACCTCAAAAGAAAGAAAGAATGATTAAAAATCCCTTAAAGTGACAAACGGCTTTACTAAGCTAATAGCGTCATAAATAGATGAACCGAACAAGGTCACTGGAACTGACGGCTCCATTAAAATACTCCACGTAAAAAATGGTTGTCAAGGCTGACGGCCTCACTAAGCTAACGACGTCATAAATAGACGAGTCTGTAATCATACATTAAGGTGACGAATCAGTACCATTAAATCATAATCCACGACTAGGCTGACGAAGCCAGCCTACGACTAGGAAATTGCCTTAGAATCTACAAATCAAGAAAAAGAAGCACACGGACAAATGGCCATACATACATGTTCAAAAGCGACGGGTACTAGGTATCACAAACAAAAGTAAATTACTTACAAATAAAAGCCCTGAAAACTAAGGGGCACTTAAAAACATTGTTTGCAAATGGTACAAAACATAACAGTTGCCAAAAAAACTAAACTATGGTCGAGAATAAGGAGCGTCACTTGAAGTCTTTTTACTTTTTTGAACAGGAGGATCCTCTACAGCAAGGTCCTCCACAAAAGGATCGGAAGTAGTGACAGGAGGGTTCGCAGCAGGCTGGGCCAAGACAACGCCGCTATCTTCAGGAGGAGAGGCATCCACGAAGTCGTCACCTTCGACGACAACGGTGTCATTAGCAGGCGTTGCTGGTGGGGGATCATCTATAGTAATCCTAGATAGATCCAACTCAGGAAAGGCTGATGCAACCTGCTTAAGGTAGTTGTCGAACCCCGTTTCATAAAATCCACCATAAGAATCAATAAAGGAATTTGACGCCTTGAATTTTTGGACCGCATTAGCCCCAGCCTGCTCCACCTATTTATGAAGGACTGTCAGTTCTTGTTCTAACTTCTCCTTCTGACGGTCCGCCTCCTCCAGCTTCTCCTTAGTCTCCTTCAAATCGACGTTCAGAAGACGGATGACCTCCTTATATTGAGCATGTTGGTGTAACAAGTTGGCGTTGTGCTTCCTGACGCAACCGACGACACCCTCCTTGGCCACACATCGGTCCTGGAGCGCTTTTACACGTACCAAAGCCTAAGAAGGACACAGCCGTCAGTCAATAATTAGGAAAAAGATAAGAAGAAAGCTAGCTAAGAAAGACAGCTTACCCGTGTTAGGTCGAAAATGGCTGACGCCCCCAAATCCTCTGTCCCCATTTGCGCGCAAGGGTCTATATCCGTCGGTTTTATGAATGATTCTATCTCTTTGATAGCGTAATCCTTGTGCGTCAGTAGGCAACAGGGCCTTTCAAAGACAGGACCGGAAGAAGTCATCACCCCCTTTCCTGCTCCATGGCTTAATTTGGGGGGTGATTTCTCTGGGGGCTCATTTCCAGAAGTAATGGCCACCTTTTTAAAGGGACGGCTGTCCTTCCCGTCGGTTTGCCTCTTCGGCGGACCCTTGGTGACGGCTTTAGGAGCTAACAAAGATGCCAACTCCCTCTTCTCCTCCTTTTGACGGGCAGCAACAGCCCTTATCCGTTGCTTAGCTAACTCCATCTCTGCAAAGATAACAGACATGTATGAAAAAATTGACGGCAAGAGCTAAAAGTGACGGGACCATAGGAAAAAGAAAAACTACTCACGATGGCGAGAAAATTCTTCTAACTTGCGAGTATCAGGCATCAGTTCCAAACCCCCGCAATATGCGTGAAGGGTATCAAGAGTAATTAAGTCCCGACACTTTCGCTCCCCTAAGGGAGTCTCTAAAACCCGACAGATAAAATCCCTCTGCTCTTCAGTTATGAGGGGGCGAGTGTTGGCTGAGAGGAAAAACAAATTGACGACATTAAGACACTTCAAAAACAAATAAATATATGCGTAAAAGCTAACGGGGTTAAAAGCTAACGGCTAAAACCTGAATCCCTGACAAAAGACCAAGTGTTATCAAAATAACCACGAGGTATCGTCTCCCATTCTTCATGACGACACACCCAATCCGTCCCTTTAACAAAAAAGAATCTACTCTTCCAGGCTCTATTTGAATCCGGCATCTCAGACACTAATCTTAAATCCCTCTCCCTAACGGCAAAATGGTACATCCCCTTAGAAGAAGCAAGGTGCTGGGGCCTATAGCAGTGGAAGAACTCATCCAAGAAAAGTTTACGATGTCCTCCACTTAGACGACCCCATAAGATCTCAGCACTTATAAAGATCCTCCATGAATTCAGAGCAATTTGGCTGATGGACAACCCCAGAAAGTCTGCTAGCTAACGGTGTAAGGCCATCAGGGGTAATTGGAGCCCCGCAGCGAACATAGCATCGTACATACCAACGTCTGCGGTTCTCCCTGTATAGCATTTTTCATTTTCCCTGGGGAGACGGATGAGGATGTGGTCTAGGATTTGGTAACGAACGCACAACTCTTTGAAAACCCTATCACTCATTTTTGGTAAAAATTTATTGACGGCCCATTCTTTGGGAAGGATGAAGGGACTGCTACCTCCAGGACTTCCTGAAGTTCCCTCACAGGACTCCTCGTCACCTTCATCTCCGTCACTATCCCTCTCTTCTTCCACCTCAACTTTACCCTCCTCACCTACTACCTCCTCCTGACCTTCGTCTCCGTAACTCCATACCTCCTTGTCAGGAGATTGGGCTAACGTCTCCCTCTCAGACGACCAGGAAAAGCTCCCGGACTCATAACCAGAACCAAATACCTCGTTGTAGCTCGCTCCATCACAGACTGATGACTGGTCACTCGACGCATCACTTGACATCTGACTACCTACAAGTGACAGATTTATTCTAAGCACCTAAGAAGATGACCTCGCTATAGAAAAATCAATCGAGATAAGGCATATATAAAGAAAGAAAAAAGAACTTACGAGTTTCTTAAAACGAGTGATAGTTTTGGAAGCGACGGCAGCAACATAGGCAACGATGCAGGTGAATGAATGGAACAAAGCCGACGGGTCTTCTCTTAAGGGATCAGCAAAGATAAAATAGGAAGAAATAAGGAGAAGAGGTGGGTTATATATAAAGGGGAAAGGCACAAAAGATGAAGCGACGCCTTCGTCCAGAAGCGAAACCAACCAGAACACGCCACGTGTCCGAACATTTAATAATGGCTTCTCGAGGAATCGCCTATGAATTATTTTCTCTCTCTTGGCCAAAGTGAAAATTGGCTACAAAAAATTAACTCCATAACCCGTCAGTTCAAACTGACGGAAATATGAAGTAGGGGGCAACTGATGAGTAAAATTATAGCATGCAAGACGCTTTAGATTTAACTCGTCGGCTTTGCTCGCGCAATGGAGCCTACAGCTTAAGCTGACGAGATAAGTTATGGGAAAAGCTGAAGACCCTAAAGCTGGCGAACAGTAATTTGATAGGGTCGTAGAAGAGAGTCTGCGAAGCACACCAAGGGGTTGACACCATCGAAAAAGCTAACGCCGATATGGCTGAAGGGAATAAGATAAGTTGACGATCCTGAAGCTGACGGTTCTAGCAAAATCTTGGCTTGGCCACCACGCATGAGTATATAAGGAAATGACTTGCGTCCCACGCTTAATGTTAGTCTCCTACAAGGAAAGGATTCCGTAATATACGCTCATGAGGTTTCCTATAAGGAAAAGACTTCTAGCCCAAGGAAGAGATGGTCAACTCTCTACTACTATAAAAGCCCCAATGCCCTCACAAATCAAGGTACGCATAATTTACCCAATTTTGACACTCTAAAGTTGTAGAAAAAGGTTTATTGACTTAACCTTTGGAGGGTATTTGGCCGGTACCACACCGGTATCCTCTTGAGGTTTTCTCTTTGTATTGTGCAGGATCACTTTGAGTGTACGAGAACCCTATAGCTACTGGTGACTTTTTTTGGTATCATCAGTTTGGTTGTCATATTGGTCATGTTGCCAATTTCTGTTAGTGATTTAACCATCCCTAATATGTTTTTCTATCCAATAATGGAGGTTTGGAAATCTAATAAGTATTTGATGAAATAGTTAAACACGAAGGATGTTTATTAGTCAAGTTATTAATGAAAATTGACAATAGAGTAAATATGAAGATGAACTCGAAACATGAAGGTCAAAATGAAATTAACTCCAAACTTTAAGGACCAAAAATATACTTTAGTATTTGAATTCTAATATTTAATTTTTACAATGAAATATTTATATTTCAAATAAAAAGAAGAAAATGAAAGTTCTTTTTCCTCACTAAATAAAGAAGCAACTTCAAATCTAAAATATTTTATGGATCAATCCTCTATTCTCAAACTTGAATTTTTACCCATCATTCATGTAAAATGAGAGAATACCACATCATTGTATTCTAGAAATACTCTAATATTTTTTTCCTATTTTTTTAGATAAATATTTGTAAGGACAACTTGTTGTATTAATTGACATTCTTATTTTATTGTATAATCTGATAGTTGGGGGAGGGAGATTAGAATATTAGATGTATCTGTTGGAAACTTCAAGATATACCGGTTAAGCTACAAAACTTTTTGTATTCTTTTTATTTTTTTTATATTTTATAATTCAATATTTGAGGGAGGGGAATTCCAATGGAGTCTTTGTTGAAAACACTAAGAAATATCAATTGAATTATAAGGATAACGACAATTTAACAGTACTATAATAGAATTTAAAAAGTATGAAATATGTTAATGGGTGCTAGATTGCACTCCTTAAAAAAAATTGAATAAGTCTCATTATATTGAAAAGTAACATCTCTTCAAAAAAAATAAATAAAAAATAAAAAATAACAAAAACTAATAAATAAATACTCCTTTCATTGAATGTAGGGTTAGGTGACTCTTTAAAAATAAAAATAAAAGCCGATTGATTGCAATAACAAATCTAATCTTACCTAATGCATTTCACTGTTTGTTGATGAAACTCTAAAGAGTAATTCTACTACTATATAAAAAAAATCACAACTATTTTACCAGACAGATTATGATTAACTTTCTGTCATTTTCACATAACTCACTGTTTTTATCTTCATCATTCATAATCCAAATCAATTTGTGATTTGTGATTTTTTATTTTTGTAGTGGTATGTGTGTTTAAATAATAGTTTTTAATTTTTTTAAAAATACATATGAATAAAATAATATGTAAAAATATAAATAATATTGTTTAAAAACTAAAAACGTATTTAACCACATGTATCAAACATGCCTTATATTTTTTAGACTTTGAGAACATTGTAGAGGAAGAAGGGCATGACGATAATCTATGACAAAATGAGAGAACCACCCAATTAATAACTGGAGAGAAAAAAGATCATCAATGGAGAGAGAGGGAGAGAAACCTTAATGCCAATTGGGACAGGACGTCTTGTCAGTTGTCACTGACAACAACTAACCCACCCCAATCAATTCAATTCTCTCACCCCAAAAAAAGCAATAAATATCGTTGGACAAATCTGAGCCGTCCAAATTTTCCTTAATTTAGTAAACAGAAATGGAAAGTGGCAATGGTGTTGATTGGTCACTGGTCAGAGATAAAGAAGACATAGGGCACGAGAATCTTTCATACACTGTCTCGTAGGAACCTTTCCTCTTATGGTAATCCCTCTACCTTAACATAAAAGAATTTGTCCTTTTTAAGATTCCTTTTTCTGGTTAAAGTAAACAGTCCCCACTGGCCACTCCTTACTTGATTTGTCTATTATACCGGCATTACTAGGTAATCTTCAAGCTGTAAAGACCCCCCATCTTATTTATAATGATAATTAACGAGGACACTTTGGTAAATATATACCCAAAAATATCAAGTTTGATTGATTAAAATAATAATAAATAAATTGTAAATATCAAGATATTTTAGGTAAGAATTAGCTAGCTTGCTCCGGATTCCAATATTTTAAGATTCTCAACCAAAAAAAAAAAAATCCAATATTTTTTTTTTGAAATTATTGGAGCAAATAAAAAAAAAATTTTTTGCTAGGTGGTTGAATCAAATATTTGTTTTTCTTATATTAAAAAATTACACTTTTTTAAATTTGAGACATTTTGTTTGAGAATTTGAATTTTCATCATTGATGTCAAATAAGGCTTTGATTCAAGTTTTTCCATCCATACTCATTGTTCTTGAGATGGTTAAGTATGACCTTATAAAATTCTAGATCACCAATGAATGCAAAAAGCTAGCACCCACTTTTGCATAAGATAAGATAGTCACGTGATATAGTCGCGTGTTTAGAAAGTGTGCATTTTTCTACTATAATATCACTAAAAATCATAATAATTCAGTTAAAATAGAAATCTTTATTAAAAAAAAAAAACACAATTCCCTGACCTACCCAAAAAATATACATGTTTCCACAAGCAACCAACCACAGACACCAAGCAAAACCCCAAAATCACCCTAATGCCTAAATTAAAAAAGGCAATAAGAGAATACTTTTGACAAAACAAGCATGATACATTCAACTTCAATCAGGTATTGATGCAACACAAGTGGAAGGGAGTGCCACTTGTGGGGTGACATAGTTTCAAATGATTAATAAAAAGAAAAAATCATATCAGTTTGAGTTTATATGGCATATAATGGGCATGGCCACCTCATAAATAAGGTTGGGCATGGATGAAATGGCTCAAATCAAAGTGCTACATAATGTTAGGACCAAAAATCCATTTTTTAAACATAAGAGAGCAATATTGAATGATCAAAATTTAGAGGATGCAATTAATAATTTAACTTTTTTCCCCTTTATATAATTTATATAAGATTAGAAAAATAGAGTAAAACTAATCAAGAAATTAGAAGTTGCTGTCAAATATCGAGAAGAGTTTTAACTTTTGACTACATACTTATAAAGTGACCAAATTGTTTATAAATGCATTATTTGAAGTTGATACTCACAAGTTAACCACTCTCAAAAATAAAAATTTTGTGCATCACACAAAACACTATTGATATTTATTGCTAACAACAAAAAAAGGATGGACTATTCGAATAAAAATCATTGTAGGAAAATCCTTAAGTTACAAGGTTTTTATCAAAAGATTCAAAACATTGGATGAAAAGAAAACTAGAAAAACCTATCTCAAAGGTTGTGAATGATGTTTTGTAATAATGATTATGACCCTCCATCCATGTGATTATTTTAGTTTCTTATACCAATGTGATGATGAACTTTGCACAAGTTAAAAACTCATTGATGTAACCCCAAAAAAAAAAAATCATGAGCAGACCAAACCGGCTGTTCATGTGGCCGGTTGCAATAAATTTGTGCCTCATCATCAATGACCCCAGCATAACCAATCATTGGTTGCCACGTACGCAACACAAACCTTCTATTACCCAAAATGATAAGGTACGGTGGGCCGTTGAAAAAGAACGTTAGAGCATTCTCATCAGCCGTTGCATAAAAAATGCCATTTTCACACATCAAAAACCTACTTTACTATTTTACAACATCATTTTACAACATCTCATTTATCAGATGTTCTATTTTTCAATCCCATACATTAAAATAATATATCTATCACATTAAAATACCGTTAAAAAAAAAAACTTCAAACGGTTTCTCCTTCTCATTCTCATCCTCCTCCTCGTCCTCAACAACAACAACAACAACAAAAACACAACCAGAGAGATCGGCTTCACCTCAAAAAAAAAAAAAAAAAAAAAAAAAAAAGACACAACCAGAGAGATCGAACCCACAGCCACCAAACCCACCACCGGCGCACAAACCCACAGCCACCAAACCCACCACCGGCGCACAAACCCACATCCACCAAACCCACATCCACCAAATTAAACAAACCCATCCCAAATCCACCAAATCAATTATGAAATTAATTACAAATTACACTAACATCATAAACTGAATCGGACATACACCGCGGCGAGATCGGCGATGGCGAGACGGCGCGGCGAGACGGCGATGGCGAGACGGCGCGGCGAGACGGCGATGGCGAGACGGCGCGGCGAGACGGCGATGGAAAGTGGGTCAGTGATCAGTGGCGAGCTTGGGCGTGGCGAGACGGCGATGAGACGGCGTGGCGAGACGGCGTGGGCGTGGCGAGACGGCGATGAGACGGCGTGGGCGTGGGCGTGGGCGTGGCGATGAGAGTGCTCCAGAGAGAGAGAGCGAGAGCCAGAAACAGAGAGAATGGTTTCAGAATGACCGAGAGAGAGAGAGAGAACTGGGAGGAGGGGAGAGAAAAAAGAGTTAAATATGTGAACAGTAAAATGGCATGCTGTCCGTACGCTCTCATATTTGAGAGCGTACTGTAGCATGTTGCATTTTTTTGAGATATTTAACACACCTCATGGGAGGTTGTTTTTGTGTTTGGTGTGCTAAATGTGCCAAATATTTGGCATTTGGCACATTTAGCACACCTGATGGTAATGCTCTTACAAAAACCCAACTGTTCAAGATTTAACACGCGCCAATCGGCGCGTGTGTTGTAAAAAAGTCACTCTTTATTTTTTTGGGAGATTGTGGTATGTGACCGTACTATTAACCCATCTGTTTTTGAAAAAAAATTATTAGGTATTAAAAAGTTGTCAAAATTTTATTAATTTTTAATAAAATTTTTTAAAAATGATATACTATTGTAAAACACGTTAGTAAAATCCAAAAAAGAAAACAGAACACACACGATGAGTGCCACTCAGTTTTGTGAATACGTCATTGCTTAAATCATAGCATTCTTTGTGAACTGAAAATAATTAATAAAATATTAGAATAAATAAAAAAAATTAAATGGAAATAAAATATAATAATGGGGTACTATTTTTTTATTTATTAATTTGGTAAGATTAGGACGAGAATTGAAGATAATTTTTTTATAATAAGATTTAAATATTTTATGTTGTGGTGGTCATTATCTATCAATTTTATAATGAAACATGCGAGAGTATTTTATATACTAGTCCTAACATGGGAAGGAACAAATAAATACTTTTTATTAATAAAATAGCAACAATGGTAAAGTGTTGAGAAATTTCAACGAGGAAAAAAAAAATGACTCGACTAGGTAATAGACAAAGGGAGAAACAAGAAAAGTGTCATTGATTCTGTTCATCGTTTAACACATTGGAAAAATGCTAATCACATATTATTAATTTTTGTCGGCAGTGATTTACATGCATAAGAACATGAGAGCAGAGTCAAGATTCAAAAACAATGGATTTACATTGATGTTGTTCAACGTATTACACATTCAAAAAATGCCAATCACATATTATTAATTTTTAAAACTAGCGAAGTGATTCACATGAAAAAAGGAATAAAAACCCAATAAACTTACGGGTTGTGCCAATCAAAATTTACTATTAAGGATATGGATTACAAATTCGTTCAACCAAATCTTACTAACATAATTACTCTCAAAATCTCTCACGGGATGAGCCAATCAAAATTTACTATTAATGATATGGATTAAAATAAGTTCAATCAAATCTTACTAACATAATTACTCTCAAAATCTCTCACAACTAAAATTACTTGCAAACCTCACCTATCCAAACTCACAAATCTACTATTAATTATATCTAATGTTACTCTCTCACTCATAGATAAGCACTTTTCAAATAAACTCATTCATTATTATTATTATTATTTTTCATAGAATTTTATCTTTCCCCCAAATGGGATGATCAATTGATCCCTAGGGCTAAAGATACCTTTTTTTTTTTTTTGCAATACTATCTATGATTCTATTTATAAGATTTTGATACATATTCCTTGAATTATGAGAACTTTTTAAATCGATAAAGAAATATCAAATTACTTATCTAATAAAGAATAAACTTTTCCTTCATTCTCAGAAAACCTGAATCAAGTTAAAATAAGAATTTGAGATAATAATTTCTAATACATATATTGGAAAAAAAGGATGATTGTTCCAATTATCATTGATTTTTAAGTTTGTCCTATCAAAATTCAATCAAGGGTTGGTTTAGTGCTTCCTCAAATTCATGAAATCTCATCACTATATGGTTTCAAATTCCAGTCTCCACTAGTATCTAAACAACAATTTGGAATTAGTTTTGATAATTGCCTAATGTGTAGAGTGGGAAACTACATTCAATTTGAAACTAGTTAGATAAGTTCTTAGCACTGCATTCCCCCCCCCCCCCCCCCCCAACCCTAAAAAAAACAAAAACAAACAAACAAACAAACGAGAACAAGGTTTGATTCACCGCATAAGTGGGCTTCAAATTGTAGCGTTGAATGCAAAGTCAATAATGTTACAATCATGGTAACCACTGCCCATTTTAAGCATTAAGTTTAAATCATGAGTTAGTTGTTGAATAATTTGATCATTTGAGAGATGAAGTTTCATTAAAAAATTGACTAGATACTTGATTAAGACCAAAAAAAATCTCAAATAGAATGCATAGTGTACCTATCTTAGTATTCCAAAAGAAATCATATTAGAGTAGAAAGACTAAACGTTGATTAAGTCTCAAATTATCTTTCCATATAAAAATAAGAAAATGCTAAAGGTACTATAAGTTTTACTACGTAAAACTTACAAACTGATGTGATAATGAATTTGATCGGTGGGTTTCAACTATTTCATAAATTGAATTTTGAAGTGCCTCTTTCTAATTAGTAACACATTAGTTTGTAAGATTAATATAGTAAATATTGTAGTACACGTAGCATTACTCATAAAAATAATGCACGAACTCTTTTGGAACTTATTGTGATTAGGCTGCCCACTTAATTGCACAAATGCATTTAAGTTGAAAATTTTGAAGTTTAATTGAGGAAGCCACCAAGATTGTTTATAATTAGATTAAGGTCTTTAGAGTTATCAGGGTAACTGTGGGTGAGAAGGCCCAGTGCCATATGTTAGGCCTGAGGCCCTGTTCAGACACGACTCTCTGTCCGAAGACGATAAAAGTGTCAATGCTCTACTACCCTGGTGAAGGTGCAATCCACAAGGGGCAGACGCGCCGTCCGAAGACAATCTAGCTGGGCCGAAGGGATCTTACCCACCAGAACCGCCCAGAACTTAATCGAATAGATATGCTGAAGAGCCCCATACCAGAGCTGAGCTTCTGGCACGTCCAAAAGCATAGCTATCATGAAATACCCTGCCAATAAAGCTGCCACCGCCACATTTAATGCACTGCAGCAACTTTCCTGGCCGCATTTATGTGGAGAAGACACCTGAACAGTGTATCTTCACCCACCACCACTCACTGGGGATTAAAGCAAACGGCTGATGTGACTAGTACTCGAGTGGGCGCCTAGATGGAGGACAAGTGTGCGGTGAAGATGGGAAAAAGGGGTGTATATATAGAGGGAGCAAGTCTCACAGAGGGGGGGGGGAAATTGTATTTACTAAGTCTTTACATACTGTTCCTCTTCGGACCAAAGGGTTTTTCCTATTATAAAAGCTAGACTCAATCCTTTTTTCTTTCAGAAGGTTTTTGCTTGTATGACCCGTTGCTAAATCCGCTACTAGCCCAGTTGTTTGACCCATTCTCTACAAATTTATTGTTGGGAATTTGTTGGGCTCACAATACAGGGAGCTGGTGTCAGGCCCAACAAATTTAGACCCTACAATTGGCGCCGTCTGTGGGAAACAGCTTGAGCGAAGGTGGAAGCAACACCTCAAAAGATGGCTGAACCAAGGCAACGACCGGCTGAGTCCAGGTCATCTAAGCACACCGATCCCTTTCTTCATTTGGAACGGAAGCAGGATCGTGAGGGGAGTGTACACACCGCACATGACGATCAAAACCAGTCACATGGGGAGAGCCACATGTCTCATGCAGAGAAGAACAAAGACATGCAGAAGGAGATAGACAGGCTCAAAAGGGAGTTACGACATGCAAAGAGGAAACGCAGTCCCTCATATTCTGACGAAGATTTTGAGGATGAACAGGATGTGGGCTATAAACAGAAGCGTCGAACGCCAGTCAGCGAATCCTTTACATATGAGGAAATGCGGCATGACAAGAGGAACCCTCAGAATCCCTTACCAGGGGGCGCAGGGAATGATGCTATGAGCAAAGCTCTGGATCAGATCTCCAGGTCTCCTTTTACACGTAATATTGAGGGTGCTAGACTTCCCAGGCGTTTCCACCAACCTACATTCACCATCTATAATGGCCGGACCGATCCAGTGGAACACGTGAGTCATTTTAACCAGCGGATGGCAGTCCACTCTAGGGACGAAGCCCTGATGTGCAAAGTTTTTCCCTCCAGTTTGGGACCAATAGCCATGAGATGGTTCGATGGTCTGAAAGCGAACACTATTAGCTCTTTCCAAGAACTAACCCAGGCCTTTGGGTCTCGTTTCGTCACTTGCCGAAGGGTTCCTCAGTCCGTGGCCTCGCTGTTGTCCGTTAGCATGAAAGGGAACGAGACTCTGAAGTCGTACTCAGATAGGTTTTGGGAAACATACAATGAGGTAGAGGAAGACTGTGAGTCGATGGCTGTTAGCTCTTTCAAATTGGGCCTCCCCACTGAACATCCCCTGAGAACATCCTTGACGCGCAACCCTGCCACCAGTATACGCCAGTTGATGGACAGGATCGATAAGTACAAAAGAGTGGAAGAAGATCAGCAGCAGAGTAAGGGGAAGGAGAAGATTATCCCTCAGGAGGGGAGGGATTTCAGGTCGGACAGGCAAAACCACAACAGGCCGAGGAAGGACTGGACCGGGCAGAGCACAGCAAACTTCCAGGCGGTCAATGCGGTTTTTCGCGAACCGGTACACCAAGTACTGGACAAGATAAAAAACGAACCTTTCTTCAAGAGGCCGAACAAGATGGTAGGAAACCCTGAAAGGCGCAATCACAATCTTTATTGCCAGTACCACCTGGATCATGGACATACTACCGAGGATTGTAGGAGCCTTTGGGTGTTAGGGTTTGTGCCCTAAAATCCAATTTATTGGCATGTCATAAATAATTAAATTGTTTAATTATATGAGACTATCTAGAAATGAACTAATGGGATATTATCTTAGTCCATGAGATGCATAGTATGTGATTTATGTGATTTAGTCACAGAAGATATAAATCACAAGTTCTTTGTAAACTCAGAATTTAGTTCGTAGTCGGTGATGAAATTGGGCATTTCATCTGCGAAGACTATAACATATCAACTACGATGATTTGTCTTGATCATGGAAGTGGAGACTTCTAGTTGGTATGTTGATATGTTTTAAGAGTTAAGACATATTGAACTGGACCGCTGTGAGATTTATTATTCTCCAAATGACTGTCAATTGAATAATAAATCTCACGACTTCTATTTATATCAACTCTAAATCCTGAGAGAATAATGGACCTGATCATGAGATGTAGGTTGCTTTGATATATCAGGAGTGAGATCTATTAGTTATGGTCAAAACCTCAGTATGTTGGGCAGCCGCATTTAATGTTGATGGAACATATATTTTCAAGATGGAATTCATAATCTCTTCACGGAGATATAAAATATTCCCTTGAGATAAGTTTAATGGGTTTTGTTATTCAGAGTGTTGGGCCCAACCACTTTAGTAAGGAGTTACTAAAGTATATATTTATGGAATTGGATTTCATAAATATATGAATAACATAAAGGATTAAACCGGGTACTCAAGGATTAAGATGTAGTAATTTTCAAAGTGGCAGTCTATATTTATGACTTTGTATTACTACGAATATTTTAATGAAGGGGTTGAATATATAATAAAGTCTTGGGAAATAATTTATTGATAAGGCCTAGAGTGCAACTATATTTATATAGTGGTATTAAATATAGTTAATGGTAACTTTGGACTTGTCAAGAGTTGACAGAAAAGCCCAAGGCCCATTGGAGCTAGTGTCTTATTGGTCCCTTTTGGTCCCACTCCAAGCCACACATTTAAGCCCAATTGGAAAGGCCCAAAAGGCCCACCCAATTAGATAATTGGTTAGATACAAAAGGGAAAAACGTTCAGAATTTTATAAGAGGGTAACATCATTGTGAAATGAAAAATATGTGAGTTTTTGTCACTCTCTAATCATCCCTTTTGGTTACCAATTGAGAGACCACACATCTTGGGCATCAAGTGGAATTGGAGTGAAGATTGAAAGTCTTCCCAAGAGCGTTTGATCTTCAAGGTTTTGAATTTCACTACACCAAGGTACGCATCTTTTTCTTTATTCTAGAATTCATGGTTACATGTTTATCATTCATGATTGAAGTAGATCCGTTTTTATTTTGTTGCTTCCGCTGCGTGTGTTTTTGTATGAGATACAAAAACCAGATTTTTCCAACATTGGGATCATTTGGATCAGTTAGTCAGTGAAGGCAAATTAAAGCACCTCCTGCACCATTCATACGGACAGGGCAATCAGACAAGCACGGGGCCCAGGAGAGGCAACTCGGTGAAACCTCCCTTGGGGACAATCAATGTCATTTTTGCTGCACCTGGGAGGACAGGGTCCCACCCATCCAGGGTGCTGTCAGTAGCCCGAGCACCTATGGAAAGTGTTAACAGAGAGCCGAAGAGACACAGGGTGGATATTCCAATTCTGGGATTTTCGGAGGAGGACAAAGTAGGGACTATCCAGCCGCATGACGATGCCCTAGTAGTTACTCTAAGAATAGGCGGATACGATGTCAGGAGGGTAATGGTAGATCAGGGTAGCGCAGCAGAGATTATGTACCCAGACCTATACAAGAGGCTGAACTTGTCCCCCGATGACTTGACCCCGTACAGTTCTCCTTTGGTCAGTTTCGACGGCAAAGTGATCATTCCGAAGGGGCAGATTAGATTGCCTGTGCAAACCGGTCCTGAAACGGTGGAAGTGGATTTCATAGTAGTGGACACCTATTCACCCTACACCGCTATAGTAGGCAGACCTTGGCTTCATACCCTTGGGGCGGTGTCCTCCACACTACACCAGAAAATTAAGTATCCGTCCGAAGGAGCAGTCGAAGAAATCCGCGGAGACCAGTCTACGTCCAGACAATGTCTCGTAGCAGCTATCCAGCACCATCCTCAGGCTGAGACCTCGGGCTGTAACGAAGGGAATTTGTAGCAATTAAAGTCGTCGGTGCTGGACACCGAAGCTTCGGCCAAAGAGGCAGAATGCGAAGGCCTAGTAAGGGTGGTTATCGGTAACGACCCAGAGAAGTTCTTTCAAGTTGAATCCATGCTTCCCCCTCAGGAGAAGGAGGGGTTGATAGAGTTCCTCAGAGCCAACGTTGATGTGTTCGCATGGGACCCTGCGGAAGCCCCAGGAGTAAGTCCAGAATTCATCTGCCACCACCTAAACGTTAATCCTTCCATTATTCCTAAAAAACAACCACTCCGACGACCGTCAAGGGAACACGCTGACGCAGTCAAGGATGAAGTGATGAAGCTCAAGCAGGCAGGGGCCATCAAGGAGATCTTCTACCCCGAATGGCTGGCTAACACGGTGGTGGTAAAAAAGAAAAGTGGGAAGTGGCGGGTGTGTGTGGACTTCACGGATCTTAATAGAGCTTGTTCGAAGGATCCGTTTCCGATGCCGAAGATAGACCAATTAGTTGATGCTACTGTCGGACATCCTCGGATGAGTTTCTTAGATGCCTTTCAAGGTTATCATCAGATACCATTGGCTCTCGTCGACCAAAAGAAGACATCCTTCGTGACCCCAGTAGGAAATTATCACTACAAGGTGATGCCGTTCGGCTTAAAAAACGCAGGGGCTACCTACCAGAGGATGATGACGAGGATGTTTGAGCCACAGCTGGGCAAAAGCATGGAGGTGTATATTGACGACATGGTGGTTAAAAGCAAAATTATTGCCGAACACATTGGGGATCTCAGGGATATTTTCGAAATTCTGAGGGAATACAGATTGCGCTTGAATGCCTCCAAGTGTTCGTTCGGTGTTGGATCAGGCAAATTCCTTGGGTATATGGTCACACACAGGGGAATCGAAGTTAACCCCGATCAAATAAGGGCCATCAAAAATTTGCGAGCTCCTCGGAATCCCAAGGAAATTCAGAAGCTGACTGGGATGACCGCTGCCCTTAATCGGTTCATTTCCAGATCAGCAGACAGGTGCAGGCCTTTCTTCTCGTTAATCAATAAGTGGAAGGATTTTGAATGGATAGAGGAATGTGCTATTGCCTTCCAACAACTAAAGGACTACCTGGCTAAACCCCCCATCATGTCCAGTCCCCAGCCAGACGAAGTCTTGTTTGCTTACATTGCCGTGGCCCCCAACGCTGTAAGTTTGGTGCTGGTCCGAACAGACTGCGGAGTGCAAAAGCCAGTCTACTACGTAAGCAAGTCGCTACAAGAAGCTGAAACCCGCTATTTGCCACTAGAGAAAGCTATTCTGGCCGTTGTGCTGGGTACAAAGAAGTTGCCCCATTATTTTCAAGCTCACACCGTTATAGTCCTTACTCAACTCCCACTCAGGACTGTACTCCGAAGCGCCGACTACACTGGAAGAATTGCCAAATGGGGAACGATGCTAGGGGCTTTTGATATCAAGTACATGCCGCGCACATTAGTGAAGGACCAGGTCCTTGCGGACCTGGTCGCCGAGTTCACAGAGCCCCATTTAGAGGAAGCATCACAAACTCTCGGCGCGGGAGGAAGGCAAGTCAGCACGATCGCGTCACAAAACGCCTTGCCCTGGAAAGTGTATGTAGACGGAGCATCGAATCAGAGGGGCTCAGGCGTAGGTTTAGTGTTGATATCCCCCGAGAAGATCATCATTGAAAAAGCCTTAAGGCTAAACTTCTCAGCAACGAATAACGAGGCAGAATATGAGGCTTTATTGATGGGGATGGAGATGGTGCGAAGGATGGGAGGAAAGGCCGTTGAGATATCCTCAGACTCAAAGTTGATCGTCGGCCAAGTGCTTGGAGAATTTGAGGCGAAAGACGAGAGGATGCAGGGATATCTGAATCTAGTCAAGTCCCTGCAGTCGGAGTTTGAATGCTTTACCCTTCGGCACGTCCCTAGAAGTGGCAACACGCATGCCGATTCTCTAGCAACACTCGCCACCTCTGTGGCACAGGAATTACCAAGGGTCATCCTGATTGAGGACGTACAGAGGCCTACGGAGTTAAGAAAAAAGGTACTCCAAGTTCACTACGTCGGAACCAACCCATGCTGGATGGATCCCATCGTCAAATTCTTGAGGGACGAGGTGTTGCCGGAAGAAAGGGTGGAAGCAGACAAAATACGGAGAAAAGCTACAAGGTTCTGGCTATCCGAAAACCACAAACTGTACAAACGATCCTACTCGGGCCCGTATCTGTTGTGCATGGCCCCCGAAGCGGCTGAATTAATGTTAGAAGAACTGCATGAAGGAATCTGTGGGAGCCACACTGGAGGGAGATCTTTAGCTCATCGAGCTATTACTCAAGGTTATTGGTGGCCAAACATGCAGAGGGAGGCTCATGAATACGTGAAAAAGTGCGACCAGTGCTAGCGGTTTGCGCCGAGCATACATCAACCTGGTGGAACCCTTAATCCGCTATCCAGTCCATGGCCTTTTGCCCAATGGGGCCTGGACATCGTAGGCCCTTTCCCTAAGGCAGCAGGAAACAGGAAATTCTTGCTGGTCGGAACGGACTACTTTACCAAATGGGTAGAAGCTGAGCCTCTAGCAAATATCAGAGACGTGGACGTGAAGAAGTTCATTTGGAAAAACATCGTCACCAGATTTGGAGTCCCACATACTCTCATCTCGGACAACGGGCTTCAGTTCGACAGCAAAGCTTTCAGAAGCTATTGCAGTGAACTGGGAATCACAAATAGATATTCTACCCCCGCCTACCCCCAGGGGAATGGGCAGGCTGAAGCCACCAATAAAGTCATAGTGAATGGGCTAAAGAAGAGGCTGGATGATGCGAAGGGTAGATGGGTAGAGGAACTACCCCACGTATTGTGGGAGTATAGAACCACGCCTCGAAGGTCCACTGGGGAGACCCCTTTTTCGATGACCTATGGGGCTGAGGCTGTTATACCTCTCGAGACTGGTTTCCCCACCTACAGGATTAGCTCTTTTGACCCAACCAACAACGATAGGCAGCTGGAGAAGAGTCTGGATCTGATTGAAGAACGAAGGGAAAGCGCGATGGTCCGATTGGCGCACTACCAGCAGAAACTTAAACAGGGATATGACGTCAATGTGAGATTGAGACCCCTTGAGCCTGGTGATCTTGTTCTAAGGAAGGTGGTAGGGAATGCAAAGAATCCAGCATGGGGAAAGCTGGGGCCGAATTGGGAAGGGCCGTATCGTATCACTTCGAGGGCAGGCATTGGAGCGTATTTCCTGGAAGACCTAGATAGTCACATGGTGCCCCGGCCATGGAATGTAAATAACCTCAAAAGGTACTATTATTAAGAGAATTTTTCTTTGTCATGTTTACACTTGTTACGCTAGTTTTATTTTTCAAGTGTTTAAACTTAAATCCAAGCATGCCTGTAGTCCTCGGACCAGATGATTTGGGTTAGTTAACACTCCCTCACGATTTCTCAAGTGTTTAAACTTAAATCCAAGCATGCCTGTAGTCCTCGGACCAGATGACTTGGGTTAGTTAACACTCCCTCACGATTTCTCAAGTGTTTAAACTTAAATCCAAGCATACCTGTAGTCCTCGGACCAGATGACTTGGGTTAGTTAACACTCCCTCACGATTTCTCAAGTGTTTAAACTTAAATCCAAGCATGCCTGTAGTCCTCGGACCAGATGACTTGGGTTAGTTAACACTCCCTCACGATTTCTCAAGTGTTTAAACTTAAATCCAAGCATGCCTGTAGTCCTCGGACCAGATGACTTGGGTTAGTTAACACTCCCTCACGATTTACGATTTCTCAAGTGTTTAAACTTAAATCCAAGCATGCCTGTAGTCCTCGGACCAGATGACTTGGGTTAGTTAACACTCCCTCACGATTTCTCAAGTGTTTAAACTTAAATCCAAGCATGCCTGTAGTCCTCGGACCAGATGACTTGGGTTAGTTAACACTCCCTCACGATTTCTCAAGCGTTTAAACTTAAAACCAAGCATGCCTGTAGTCCTCGGACCGGATGACTTGGGTTAGTCGACGCTCCTTTACAATTCTTACAAGTATTTATCCTTAGATTCTATTGCGCCTGTAGTCCTTTGGTCATTTGATTTGTTTTAGTATGCATGCTCGCGTTATTAGTCTAATCTGATGGTTGGCGGAGTATGTAGACTTAAGCAACATTCCGCCAACTGTTATTGCCATAATTCTTGGTTTTAGCTCCGTATGAAAGGTTATCATGTTTTTGATTTATTCTTAATTACCACACTAACATTATTAGCCACAATAACGCAATTGGATTAGTACTGCAAAGGCAACAAGTGGCAAAAATAGACTATTTCATTCATTGAAAGACGATTTTAATACAGAAATGGCAAAAATATCTAAACGATTACACAAGCTGAGGTTCCTAAGTTTTATTTTGAGGCTCCGGGTTAGGCTTAGGCAAATCACTCGCATCTCCGGTCTGAAGAGGGGCCTGGCTCGTCTCAGCTGGGACTGGGGGATTCTGATCGGCCAAGGACGTTTCCAAGGTTTCAGGCACGTCACATATATCGGGATCATAGTAGATGCTCCCAGGTTGCCTTAAAGCTGATTCTGCAGGGACCCCAGCTACATCGAGGCATTTGCTCCACGTAATGTCGCAGTAGCCCCTGCAGACCTTGGCAAACTCCTCGGTCAGCCTTGCTTGGGTCTCTTGCACCCCCAGCATATAAGAAGCCTGCTTCTCAGCCTCAACTGCTTCCTTGGCCAGCTGAGCATCCTCCTCGGCCAATTTGGCAGCGTCCCTAGCTTTTTGTAGCTCAGCACGAAGCTCCGTTACCAGCGCCTTCTGAGTCTGCAGATTAAGTTCAGTGGTGTAGAGCTGCTGGCGTTGGTCTTCGGCTTGCTTCTCAGCTGACTTCAGGCCTGCCTCTGCACTTTTCCTTGCCTTAGCCTCCTCTTTCAGCTGCTCGGAGAGGCGAGCGCTTTCATCCTTCATTTTGCCCAGAGCTGACTCAACATCATCCCTGGCTCGAGCTGCAGCTTGCACATCGACGTCTTTCTTTTTATTCCACTCTTCGGCCACATAAATCTGTTGGGCAATCTGCATGAAAAACCAAAAAACTCGGCGTAAGGCTATGAACGCACGTAAGGGATGAAAAAGGGCAACAGGTGAACACCGCTTATCTCACCATGCCTAAATCCCTTTTGAGGGACAAAAAGAGCTCCTTTTCGCTGAAGCGCCTATAGGACTCCATGTCCTTAGAAAGGAGGAGAGGCTGCTCCAGCGCCTCTGCTATATACCCGGCCTTCCCACCGGCGTAATTTCGCAGAGAAGCGTCGTAGGGAATGGCTGTGCCATCCAATGTCAGCTTTGGAGACCACTCTGGAGTCCCCCGCCGCACATCTGCGACCATACTGTCTTCTCTATTCTCAGTTGAAGAGGCCCGCTTACTTCTAGTATCATGGGCCTTCTTCTGTTGCTTGTGGCCCTTCGGCGGGACCACTTCCCCTTCCTCAACGTCCGTTACCTCAGTCACCACCCTTTTCTTCTTCAGATCAGGCAGCGCTTTTAAGCCGAGATCCTTCGGAGCTGGAGGAGGAGGAAGGGGAGGTGGGAGTTTGGCAATGGGCTGGGACGTGCCAGTACCCTTGGCCGCCACGTTTGACCTCCTGTTCTTCATCAACTGGTCCAGACTCTGCATGTCTTCTTCTGAGTCATCTGGCACAGCTATGTTCAGGAGCGGAGCAGCAGAATGCCTGTCAAGCACCTCTTCGGCAGACAAAATTTCTACTTCCCCGGAGCTTTCCCCTTCGAACTTGAACTGGTCAATCTACTGATCAAGTGAAGGGGTGGAAGAAACTCTTTCCTCCTCGGCTACCGGTTCAAGGGGGACTTGTTGAACGGGCTGAACGAGTGCTGGTATGCCTTGCGGATTAGGATGGGGCACTGGAGCGAGGTCGAAGGGGGCCAAAAAGGTCTTCCGAGCGACGTCAATACGATTTAAACGGCGATCCCCAAGTGTTATGGCGTTGCCTCTCGGCTGGAACTCTGACTTCGGGGTGTAGCCGAGGATGAGTGGAACGGATCTGAGCTGCCCGTCTTCACTCACGAAGATCTCCGACCGAAGAAGATAGTTTAGGGCCGCAGTATTAGTGAGACTCAGCCGAGGAGTCACGTGTCTCCTATCTGCAAACATGGTGATAGAACTGTCAGGATATTGCCACATGGCGAAAAGGAAGTCCGAATAGCTAGATACAAGAAAACTCAAGGGGGAAAGTCCCACCTGGCGTTCCTGGCGTGGTTGGGCAGTGAATCCCATCATGCCAGGCACCCGAGACGATCAGATAATCGTCCTTCATCCCTTTGTTGGACTTGGGAAGACCGGAGAGGAGTCTGACGATATCGGATCGGGACCTTAAATAGTATCCCGCCCCTTCTTTGGTACGACATTCGTACATATGTACCACGTCGTGCCAAGTTAATCCCAAGCCTAAATGGCGGTTTAGGTCATCAACTGCACCTAAGATTCTAAAGGTGTTGGGTGCGCACTGATCAGGACTAAGCCTATGGGCGATAAGGTAACTTCTGGTGACGGGACCCATGGGAATGGTCATCCCTCCCTCCAGGAAGGCGATGATGGGGATTATCACCTCACCCTCCTCTCGGTCTAGTAATAACCCCTCCGTGGAGCAATACCTCAAGCCCACCTCCCGAGGAATGCGATATGTCGCCCTAAACTTCTCTATCTGGGAGGGACTGTCCACTAGGTACTCAAATCTACCCATTACTAACAAGGTTCGAGGAGGGGAAACACGAAACGGCGATTGGGACAAACTACCACTGGCCGAAGAGGCAATCTGAATGAAATACGAAAATCTTGTGGAAAGAACTTACGCAGAATCGAATCGGAGGAAGAACTATGGCCTCGCGGTGAGATAGTAGCGGATTCTGGAATGGTTTGAAGCAGATGACAGGAAGAACTTTGAGAGTCTGAGCGCTTGAGTTCGCCGGGAGTTCTGAAGTTTGTAAAATGAGAGGACAATCCCATCTGTGGCTTTATATAGTGGCAGGTAAAGGGGTGGGACTTACCCCGCCCAAAAATTTCGAGGAGAATCTCGTCCGTTGATTTGAAATGGACCGCTAGATTTCAGGGACAAGAAGCCGCCTGGAGCAATTAATGACGCCTCGGAAACGACGCGACATCAGCGGTTATAAAGAAGGCGCCCAAATTCATGCACGCAGACGTGTGGCATCAAAGTTCAATGCCATCATGTCAAAGGTCAAAACCCCACTTTTTCTCTTCGGATGCGAGGTAAAAAGTGAAATTTTGAGGGGCTATTGTGGGTGAGAAGGCTCAGTGCCATATGTTGGGCCTGAGGCCCTGTTCAGACACGACTCTCTGTCCGAAGACGATAAAAGTGTCAATGCTCTACTACCCTGGTGAAGGTGCAATCCACAAGGGGCAGACGCGCCGTCCAAAGACAATCTAGCTGGGCCGAAGGGATCTTACCCACCAGAACCGCCCAGAACTTAATCGAATAGATATGCTGAAGAGCCCCATACCAGAGCTGAGCTTCTGGCACGTCCAAAAGCATAGCTATCATGAAATACCCTGCCAATAAAGCTGCCACCGCCACATTTAATGCACTGCAGCAACTTTCCTGGCCGCATTTATGTGGAGAAGACACCTGAACAGTGTATCTTCACCCACCACCACTCACTGGGGATTAAAGCAAACGGCTGATGTGACTAGTACTCGAGTGGGCGCCTAGATGGAGGACAAGTGTGCGGTGAAGATGGGAAAAAGGGGTGTATATATAGAGGGAGCAAGTCTCACAGAGGGGGGGGGGGAAATTGTATTTACTGAGTCTTTACATACTGTTCCTCTTCGGACCAAAGGGTTTTTCCTATTATAAAAGCTAGACTCAATCCTTTTTTCTTTCAGAAGGTTTTTGCTTGTATGACCCGTTGCTAAATCCGCTACTAGCCCAGTTGTTTGACCCATTCTCTACAAATTTATTGTTGGGAATTTGTTGGGCTCACAATACAGGGAGCTGGTGTCAGGCCCAACAAATTTAGACCCTACAGTAACTTTATTATAAAGTTTATAAAATCATATCCTTCTTTTGGGAGAAATTGAAAATTTAATTAAGAAAATTAAGAAGTGCAAAGTCCCTGGTATACAACACCTTAAGCATTAGCTATAAACTGCTACAAAATAAAGGAGGGAAGATAAGAATGCAACATAAAATGATATAAAAGGATTAGAGGAAGAATTTCCTTCCTTGGCTAAAAGATTCGTGCAATGGTTCCCTTTGCAGTGGATATGGCTAATGTGAGCTTCCTCAAAATGCTAGAGGAGAGACATGCAATTAGTAATTTCCATTCATATTGAAATGAGTGGATTGAGTTTCTAAAAAAAGAAAAAAAAGAGAAAAAAGAAATGAGTGGATTGTACAACATATAAATAGATGTTGATAATTATCATTTTGATAATTATTTATATTATTAATAAATGCAATAAAATTTAATTCACTCATATCAAATTTGATGGATTAGTCTTCTTCTTCTTCTTTTTTTTTTTTTTTTTTTTTTTTTTTTTTTTTTTTTAATAATAATAAAAGAAAGGATGAATTATGTAGGGATAAGGGTCCAAAAATTGTATTTTGGGCTTTGGGCCTTAGCCGAGGACGTTGATTGGCCTGAGGATAGATAAATAGTAGTGGGGATGTTGAGTTCAGAAGCCCGTGAGTAAGGTGCAAACGGAAAGATTGGAAAAGATGGTCTAAGGAGGATTATCTCCTCGGACAAGCAAAGCACGGATCATATATATATCTTATCATTCAAGGTGACCTTCCAAGACGTTCTACTAATAGGAACGCGCATTCGGAGCGTACATGAGGGATGGAAGCTCAAAATATCTAAGGAAAAGTTGCTGCCACCGTATTGAATGCTCTACAGCTAATTTTCTGGCCGCATTTATGTGGAGAAGACCCCTGAATAATGCTGCCTTGACTATCCCAACTCACAAAGGGTCAGAGAGGATGTTTAATGAGACAAGCACTCAAGTAGTAGCTCTGATGATCAACAAATGGAGGGCCAAGATTATGAAGAGAAGAATATATAATGTAAGAGACCCTTAGAGGAAGGGGGATCAAAAAATCAAGAAAGAAATATTGTAGCAATCTAGAATCATACTTGTAAACATACTTAAGAACATTATATAGGAACCAGTCTCCTCGGAAATTGCCGATGACTTTTTTCTTAAGTTTAAACTTGTTTATTTTCACTCTTTTGTCATCAAGCTTGCCTAACTTCTTGTTTGATTAACTAAAACCCAATTTTCTAACCCATTATCTACAAATTCATTATTTTGGACTTTTTAGGCCTAGGTCCATTCATACATTGGGCTAGGAACTCAAAACAGGTCCTTACAAATTATATTTTAGAATTTTCATTGTGGATTTATTCTAAAAATGTTAGACAATTCTATTCCACTGAGGACTATGCTTTCTCAAAATAAACATTTTTTTTACATTTTGAATTTAAGAAAAGTGCTATTTATTGTTTTTGTCAAATGATCCGAGTAGAAAATTTGCTTATTTAATCTCGCATTGTCTGGAAGCCCTTCAATAATGACATACAACCATGAACATATTGGTAATGTTTAAAGTATATGTTAAACATGTTTCAACGAGTTACTAAAGTTTTTTAGATTAAATGAGCAAATTGCTGCTCAGATCATTTGAGTATTTGTCAAAAACTTGGTAGAGAACTAAATGAGCTTGTTGGTTTATTATATAAACAGGCCCTATCCGTGTATCAAACGGGCTTAATGTATATGCTACTAGTATTGTTTACGTATGTAATGATGCTTGTGAGACTTCTTTAATAAAAAAAAAAATATATATATATATATATATATATATATATATCTATATATTTTAGAGAACTTTAAAAGCTCATCCTCAAAGGAGGTGTCATCAATAAATCAAATTCAAGCTCATTCTTTTGATAAAGGCAACTATTCTAAGGCACTTAGCGTGGATGGGGGCATTTTGCCTAATTCGTGCATATAGCGTTTTTTTAGTGAGTTCTATAGGTACTGTTCACGTACTACCAAACTCAGCAAAACACAAATTTTTAGGTAAATTTGAGTCTCACAATACTATTTACACATTTAAAAATTATTTTGTTACAGTATTTTTAGTAATAAGTTTTTAATTTTCAACAAATAAGTGGCATCCAAACACTCTTAGTATATCATGCCTTCCTTTTACGTAATTATAAGTTCAAAATCTATATGTGTGGTCAATTTTTATAAAAGAAGAAGGTACGTCACATCTAATGTCCCGAATAATTTTACCTTTGACAAAGGGCCGAGGTTTTACTCGGCTAAGAAGCCTTTTTAAGTTTTAATTCATCCTTAAATAAAACCTTACTTACTAAAGCAACACTTGTCATTTTCCACTTTTGAAGAAGTTTTCTTTAGTTTTAACTCATCCTTAAATAAATCTTTATTTATCAAAGAGACACTAGTCGTTTTCCACATTTAACAAAAATAAATTAGCATGTAATAAAAAAATAATATAATTAATTGAAACTTTTCTTTTAAGTAAAGGAACAATAATTGGATTAAAGACATAGGGACATATAAAGGTTCCCCTATGCAACCGCAAGTGGGAATATAATAAAAACAAAGAGTATTAATTTAGTTTAAATATTCATAAATCGGAAAAGTAGATAAGAAATTTATGTTTTTTTTGTGTACTTGTCGGCAAGGATACGAGGTTTTAATGCTATTGAGTGACGTGGCCCCTTCCTCTCCCTTCAAATTAAGGCCTCTCTCTCTCTCTCTCTCACATATTTCATGCCATTTAAGTCACATCTTGCCTTAATTTACCAAACCATCCTCTCCTTTTTCTTATGCACGTGTTATTAGTGAACAATCCAGTGTTGATAAATTATGCACAACTGTTTGTTTTGTGGCTTAGGAGTTAGAAAAAGACGAATAGTCTTTGTTTTTTTAATAAACAATAATTTGTTTCATTTTTATTATTTTACACTAGTTTTCTTTGTTCTTGTTGGAGATATAAATTGACCAATGGGAATGGTAACTGTTGTCGTTAGTATGTGGGGAAAGGTTCTATGATATTCATATCCCATTGTTCCTACAAAGTGCAGTTTTAGAATCATTTAGATGTGCCATACACCAAACATAAAAATTGGATGAATTAATCTCACATATATTATTATTGTTCTTTAATTAGTTAGTGTTACCACAGTCAGTCTACTGAATTTTTACTGGTAAGCGTGTCCTTGATATCATTTACTTGTTTCAATTTTTTTTAGGGGGAAATGTTTGCAATTATTGCATAATAGATTATGTGGCAGTAAAAAAAAAAGTAATATGTGTTCAAGGGTCACGTGTAATGCACATGATCAAGTGAATTTTTAGACGCGTGTTACTTTCTTTTTGTATTAAAACTTTTCTAAAATGATCTATTAGCAAATTCCTTAATAAATCTGTTAACTGGACTCTTAAACTTTTGTATATTTGGATTTGTCTTGAACCAAAACTTAGTTTTGTATAAAACTTAAACCCCTTCATTAATTGGGCTACACAAACCCAAGATCCGAGATTCCTCGTTTCACAACAAACCTAATAGTTCATTGGCTAGCAATTTGGAGCTTTTCCTTTTCCTTCACCTTCAAAGTGTTGTCTTGAGTCTTACAAAATGTAAGGGGCATGGTTTGCGCATGGAATCGTCTAATCAAAGCACTGGTTTAGAACATAAAATTATATATAAGCTCAAAAGTTATAAACAAAATCTTTGACTTCTTGCTCTCTCTCTCTCTCTCTCATCAATTAAAACTTTAGTAGAAGATTGTAGAACTTGCCTGTTTTGGCTATCATATAAATTTTGGCTGAAAATAAATGACAACAACATAAGACATGATTCGTATAATTTTTTTTTTTTTTTTTTAGTTTATTATGATGACTTATGTTAGTAAACCTTGTGTCTCTGTCTAGAAAAGAATATGTGACACAATAATACTTCACTCACCATGGATCACATTACATGACAATGGTCATTTTAAAAAGTTTACCCTAGTTTAAGGTGTCACAAATTTCAAACATAAATGGAAATACAGGTCCCACATGTTACATCTGTGGCCCACAATTCTGAGCTGTAAAACTAGAACAATGCTCCAATGGCATTTAAGTATATGTTTTATGGCCACAAGACAAGACTTGGGAGAACCAAATTCCTTGCAATAAGTTATGTTTCTTGCCTGAACTTTTTTAAAGAAAAGTTTTGCCTCAGTAACACCTCCAAGTTTACATGCCCTCATCATCAATAACCAAAGATTAAAGCCATTCTAAGGTGGATGCTTTGGATTTTATTATATTATTATTAAAGACTTTTGTCTTTAGAACCTACCATCCGCAATGATTTAATAACACTAGTGAAAAAGGCTATACTAGCTAAAGCCTTTCCAAGCTAAGGATAAACCAAGGAAAAGCAACCACTGCTTGGTTTGGACACTCAAGCATGAGCTCTTTAAGGTTGAAAGTGGCAAAATGTATGGCAAAATTAATGCTTCATTTTTGTTAGGACTCATTTGAGGAGAAATTATTTGTTACTCAAGAAAACCATAACATTCATAGGGACTGTTGGTTTTATCTTAATCTTTATCTCACTCAGACTCAAAAAATATAAGAAGGTATCGAGGTTTTGCTACAAAGTAAAAAAAAATTAGAGAGTGGTATCGGTGATCAATAAGTTAATCCAGCAAGAATAGAAGAAAGGAATAATAATAGTGGGGTCTATTAATTATTTCTTGCTGTTTCTTTATTTTGTCTTTTTTTTCCTACGTAATATTCGCAAAGAGAAAAGTGATATATATAGTTTACTTATATTTATCTTGAAATGATTCTAGACAGGATAAGAAAAATTCTGAATTGCAAGATGGACCGCTTCTTATTTTAGCAGCGATGTCTTGGTCGGTGACTCGGTGGTAATATCGTGACCACAAGGAAATAATTTATTAAATATCCAAACCAAACCAAACCAAAATATTTGCAGATATATTAACCTGTCCGCGTCCTTCGAGTTCTGATGCTTGTTCTTACTCAAACCAAAAAAATGAAAAACGTGGGCCTATAGTCGGTGTTTGAGGTCACACCTAATTAATCAAAGTTCACACTTCACACTGTGCATTCTTTACCTACCATGACAATTGTGCTTAGATTCAAACCAAAGCCAATATGAAAAATAATTGTGAAAATATTAGTAACACAAACAGATGAAAATGGTTACACTATAATTTCATTCTTTAGGTTCTCACGCTGATTTGATCGTTTGTTGATACTTTCTATGGAACACCATTGAGGACTCCAAAATAACAAAGAAATGAAGACAAAGTAGTGCAGCACATAAAAACCACACATACATTAATTTCCAAGGAAAAAAAGCACAGAATATTAATCAGAGTTCCTTTTCTCCCATATCGACAAATATACAATCATAGAGATATGCATCGATTTTTCTGTCATGATGCATCGGATGTAATTACAGCGTAACTCCAAAGGAATTTTCTGGTTGCCATCGGATGTAATCATATCGGATGTAATCGTACCTAATAACCTTCGTATATCCAGTGTTTTTTTTTTTTTTTGGTCAGGGATCCTTTTGTTTATCCTCACTCCATTGTCCATATGCCACTACCTTTGATATAGTCCAAATTTAACCTCACCACATTTCGAGAAAAATGGCAGGGTAGTGCCAAAATGCTTGGGGTTCTTCACCATTGCATAGGAACATCTAATTGGATTTATGGTTGATGTACCACAGTTGGAGAATTCCAGAAGCTCAAGGTAAATATTGTCAACAATTTAGCATTGCCAGACAATTACTTTTCACCTTTTTCTGCTGTAATAGACTCCACCACCTGAGTAATTATGATGCCGATGACGTGATCCACTAGCCCTACTACCAGTTCCTTCCCAAGTGTTGCCACGACTGGCAACTCTGCTGCCCCCACCTTGTGACCAGTTAATTGTTTGGGTGCCCAATCCATTAAGCTCCTCCTCTTCTCGATCATTATACTCCAATACCAACCTCTTAATGTCTTGTTTCTCTTCAAGCTCAGCTGCTTCTTTCTGTTTTGTGCTCTGCACAAGTGAGCAATCCCGAGGGATCAACATCTGCTTTGTTTGTTGCTTGTTCCCACGCTTCACAAGAACTTTCACCTGAACCTCCTTGTTTCCTCCAGCTTCCTCATCTAATGTCTCGTCTCCACTCTCCCCTCCCCTTCCATGATGATCCTTTGTGGGCCCCTCAAACACATTCATTGGTATCATCATATTTAATGTAGGTCGACCCCGCAGCTCTAGACGGCGCTGCTCCATGCTCTCCTGCAGTCAGGGCATAAAAGTTACCAAATGTATCCCTTCAGTATATCATTCTAGAGAAAATAAAGACACTATTAATTTGAGAAAACATAAAATGCAAACATCAGCAGAGCCAGAAGAATGTGATCGTTGAGGCAACAATTCCATTCCATGTAAACCAAATATTGGTGTCAAACAATAGCACGGATAGCATCATTGCTCACACACACCTCATGGATCTTGAGCCCACAACCTCACCCTCCTAACTATGTTTCAAAATCACTTCAAACTATTCAGAAAATTTAGGCCCCCCATGGATAAAGAAATTTGGAATAGAAACCAAAAAACCATAGAGCATACTAATTAAGCCCCGCACAATATATTTCAAGAAATTGTAAAGATGACCTAATTCAACCTGAAAGTATAACAAAAATATTGAGTAAAAAACAATCTCAATCGTACCTGCATTACAGCCTTAAGCTCCAGTTCAAAATTAGCTTCTTCCAGAGGGTCCACCTCAGGGGCCTTCTGCCTGACACGGACTTCATCATCCTCATCAGAAGCAGGTCCACCCCCATCATCATCATCCTCATCCTCACTATCACATCCATCATCATGATTCTCTTCATCCAACTCTTCATCATCATGTCCCTCAGGTTCGCTGCCACTCCCCGACTCACTATCACTGTCCCCAATGCCTTCATGCACCCCGTTTTCGTCAGTGCCATTAATGCTCTGTCCATTCGCTGAGGTGGCATCAGAAGTACTCCTCCTTGAACGCTTTTCTGTGTCAGAGTGCTTCTCATTACTAACCTTGTCAGTTGAAACAGTATGTTCATGCTCCTCAAGTTCTATTATAGCTGCATTCACCTCTTCAATGGTAGAGTATCGAGTCATATTGGGCCGTAATTCAGCAAATAAGTCCTGAAAATGCTTCAATTTTTAGGACCTTACCATAATAGAAATGAAGTTGGTATTATCTAATAAATTCAGTACAGAAGGGAATTAACTTTCCAAAATCCAAGTTTAAAATTCCTCAAAACCCAACAAAGATTCTTAAAAGATTAATGACAGAGGACAGAGAGGAACTCCAAGTATGCTACTTGTTGCATGATGCAGTTACTCCTCTGATTCAGAGTAGTGCTAACCTATGAAGCACGGGTGGGTTTCCGGATTCAGGTGCAGCTGCGGGACTCGGAAATTTTTGAAAAAGTAGGGTGCGGGTGTGGCGGGTTGCCGTGATTGAAAAATTATTAAAAATATTTTTATTTATATTTTCTATATATTGCTAAGCATACTTTTTCACATTATATAAACATATACCAAATTTAAGAGCAATAGTAGATAATAACTAAAACATGATGTTCATAAATTAAATACAATCCACAAGTTTGAAACTAAAACATTGAAATTAGAATACAGGGAGGGAGGCAGAGAGCAGAGAGGCAGGGAGGCAGTAATGGCTTTAGGGTTTTTTCTTTTAAGATGTTTTTGCACTCTTATTTTAAAAATAATTTTTACTTGAATTTCAGCCTGATTCAAAGCTGGTATCGGCCTGAATCGGTCGGTTTTGGCCGGTTGATATGATCCAATTCGACCCGAATCAGCCCGAGTCGGCGTGTATCCAGAAAAGAAAAGAAAAAAAAAAAAAAAAAAAAAACCGATGCGGCACCAACGCACAGGCAGCGGGCATCGCCCACCGCACCCCGTGTCGGACGCCAGTGCAGCACCCCTGTAGCCGCGTCGGTGCTTTTTTCTAGGTGCTAACCAGGTTCTAAAATTACTGGATATTCTTACTACAATTGATCGCTAATATGTTAGTGATTAAATTTGCAGCAAATATGGAAGAATGCTATTGTGCTAATGATTTAGCATATAAGATGGTAGAATCAAAATAATATAAACTTGTTCAAAACACAAAATTTAGTAATCCAAAAATTGTTTCTTCCTAACTCTTCACAGAATAGTCAGAAATAAATAAATGGTTTTGTGTTTTATTTCATTAAAAAATAATCAATTAAACAGAAATCAGTCTTAAATTTGATAGCTGTTTGTCATGCTCAAACTCTAGGACCTGAGATTGACAAGAATGGGGCGAGGCAATTCCCACACAAAAATTTGGCATAAACTTCCTCTTCCCTTGCAAGAAAGAGCAAAATCTGATTAAGCCAAGGGGAAGTTTTTGGAAGCAAGTTTCCAGCCAATCAGCATGAGGATTTACTTCCCTACAGACATGCCAAAGTTGCAGATCCAATTTTGGTGCAGCAGTTCTTTAATGAGTCAAAAGAAAAAAAAATTATCTTGCTGCATTGTAGGTTTCAATTATTCCTAGCCCTCAAATAAGGCAGGGTTTGGTCCTACCTTATTGAATGTGCCTTGAGAATCAGATCCTAGCAGAACACCCCTTACTCCCAGCTAAAAAACTAACTTGACAGCAAATGGCAAGAGTTTAGCTGTCATTTCTACATATAAAGTTGTCAAAATCTTACAGCCTTTCCATTCCGGTTCTGTGCTAATATTGGTCCATCATATTTGTATATAATCTACACCATTCATTAATAACTCTCCCCCCACAGCCTTATTGCATAATATTTTAAATTTACTGCTTAGCAAGCTTAATAAATTAACATTCATATCAAATTGTGATTGCCTAGTTTCCTATAATATCAAGAATAGAAAAAGGAAGGGAATAAAGAGAAGTATGACTGACCTGTAAATCAAATTCAATATCTAGAGGTAGTGCACCTTTGCTGAGAATATACCTCTGAAAATGTACTAAGAATCTATCAAGCTTCCTCTTGGAAGAGCCTCGATCAAAGTAGTGCCCACAGGTGTCAAGAAGAGTACAAACCATCCTGATGCGGAAACTATCTTCTGGTGGGTCTAGTGCATCTTGCTAATAGCATTAAAAAGAAAAAGAAAAAAAAGGAAGATGCGTTATCCATGCGTTATACATATAATCAGAAACATTCTTATGCTTTGTAGATCAGAGTGGCTTCTTATCCAAGTGTTATACACACATGTGGGGCCTGTGAATGCATACAAACACACACAAGCATGATCAAATTTAAATTGAGTGACTTTCCTAGTAAGCAACTACATGCATAGAAATCAATATAATTATTATTAGTAAGACACTTGCCTGCTGGGGAGGCAAGTCAGACACATAGGACAGGACATCTCTATCCTAATCCAACACTCATTTTGAGAAACATTAAAGAATTTAACTTAATTTACTACCCAGAAATTTCATGTATGCAAACAAGATATTTTTAGTAATATATATCAAAAACTAAATACAAAGCCATGTTCTCATATCTAGATGATCAGGAGTTGCTTAGTCCAAGACTCATTTCCATATCTGCTAATCATGACATTATAGACAATTATTCATTCTTAAAGCATGTCAGTCAATACAGACTTCCCACATCTATTCAAAGAAAAATACCCATTTAAGAAAACTTGTGCATTCACATAATTCATCTTCCACTTCCCTCGCCATGTAGAAGTTGAAAAAAAAAAATTCTACACACCAGAATTCTTGTGAATACATATTTTGACCTTCAGTCTTCTACAAGCGTAGAAAATCCAAATTAATATTAATGAAAGCAATGTAAAGCAAGCAACACCTATTTTCAGAATCATTAATTCTGTTGTCATGGACAAATTCACACATTATACAAATAGAACCATCACAACCAAGCCTTTGTCCCAAAATTTTTGGGTCAACTATGGATCCTTAGTTGTCATGTATCCACCATTTTATTCTATCCAAAGTCATATTGTCTTACCTCCTTAATTGACATGTACTTTTTTACTATTTCTACTAATGTTATTGCAGGCCTTCCTCTATCATTTTTTTTGTTCCCTACACTTGAATCAACTCAATCTTCCTCATTGGTGCATAAATTACTTTCCTATGAACATGACCAAACCATGCAACTCTCCCAAACCTTTTCATCAAGAAAGGCCACTCCATTTTTTTTTTATTGGTAAGTTACACACATACCCAATGGGGTATGAATCCACAACCTCACCCTTCCCCTAGAACTTATAAGGGGATGAGATGCCAATTGAGCTAGAGCTCAAAGGCTCCACCACCTTTAAGCAAATTTCTTCATTTTGAATATCTTTCCTTGTATTTCCACTTATCCATTTTAACATTCTCATTTGAACTACACCCATTTTATAAACTTCTTAATAGCCCAACATTCAGTACTATAAAGCATAGTTGGTCTTATGGTAGTCTTATAAAATTTTGCATTTAATGTAATACATATCCTACAAACACATAGTACACAATTCACCTGATATGCTTCTCCACTTCATCCGCTATGATCTTACCCTATGATTCACATCCTCTTCAATCTATTCTCATGAATAGTTGATCCAAGATATCGAAAACCCACTCTTTGGTATCTCCTGACCATCCAGACTTACAGCATCTTCATCTTTGTTTCCACTTTTACTAAACTTACAATTTATATTCCATGTACTATGTTTTAGTCCTACTTAGCCAAAAGCCTTAAGACTCTAAAGCAACTCTCCAAATTACTAATTGAACATTAATTTCACGTCTAGTTTCATTCACTAAAACTATATCATCTATAAAAAGTATACACAAAAGACTTCATCTTGAATTGATCTAGCAAGCTCATCCATCAATAGTACAAGAAGAGATGGACTTAACTTTGATGCAAACCTGTAATAATAGGAAATTCACTTGTGATGCCTCCACTTGTTCTCACACTAATTCCAACTTTGTCATTTCTATCCTTGATCAACTTAATATACTTTATGAGAACTCCTTTCTTTTCTAAAGCCACTACATAACCTATCTATGTATCCTACGATATGTTTTCTCTAGGGACAAGGCCCTACATAAAAACCATATGGAGACCTCTAGCTAGCATCTTGGAGCTACCCAAAGGGATTCGCCCCTTTATTGACCCGGTGTGTGTGGGACAAGAGGATTAAACATACCTAGGGGAATAGTCAGGCTCTCAAGAGCTTTGGAGACCCTTGTTAGTAAAAAAAATAAATAAATAAAGATGTTTACTGACTTCTCTATATTTTTCCATTAAACATATAAGAAAATAGCTTCTGGCATAAAACCAAATTGATTTTTCAATATTGTGGTTTCATGTTTTAACCTATATTCAATCACTCCCTCCCAAAATTTCATAGTGTGAAAGTCTCATAGTGTGACTCAAGCTTTATTCCACAATAATTTGTACAGTTTTGAATATTTCCCTTATTCTTGTAAGTATGTAATAGAGTACTTCCCCTTCACTCACTAAACACGTTAACACTAAAGCTCTTAATGAAAATGTTTGTCAACTAGCACATCAAACAAAAAAGAATTTAAAAAATAAAAATAAAAGAATTCTTTTGATAGACAATCAAAAAAAAAAAAAAAAAAAAGATACAATTCCATACCTCTGGAGTGCCATGGCCAAAGACAAGAATCAAATAAAGTGTCTCAAAAATAACGGATGAGTCTACATGCTCATAATTATACAGCTCCCCTAAGAACCGCATATGGGCAATGCGTCTTTGTTGCATCCCATAATCATTTAATTCTAGCCCAAGCCTAATCTCCTCCAAAACCTGAATGTAAAGTCATCATCAATGAACTGTCAACAAAAACTCCAAAAAAAAAAAAAAAACACAGGAATGCCTACAATAATATACACTTCATATGTATGTAGAATTTTACAATATTTCCAATATTTTCCCCTTCCTTCTAGGGTATTTTCTTCAGAGCCAGTCACAGCACTGATGAAGGGAGGCTACTTTGAGTTGACAGTAACAGAATCAAAAGTGTTGAGCAAAAACACGAACGAAAATTTTGAGGGTTGATCTTATTAGAAGGCATTCTTTCCCCCAAAACAGCATTTGGCAAGTTGTGATTCTAATTAGAGTATCTTCTTTCCTTTAGACAGCAGCCTTCCATCATATTCTAACAGTGGAGAGTTTAGAGTGGCCTTAAGCCAGTGCATTAAGCTCAAGAGCAATGAAAAACTGTTGAGCATCTATCAGAAGATCCATTGGGTGACAGCATTACCTTGTTCATGGGTTTTTTCTTCCATTAGAATAAGAAATTTCACTTTTAGAAAGTGGACATGTTTTGGGACATCCCAAAAAGAAAAGTGATAGAGTTATGGAAGATTAATATGCTATTGCTCTGCAAATTCACCTATTCAAGAATTATTTTATTGGGTCCTCGTGTGAAGTCCAATTGAAGTGAAAGTCATGCCCTTTTAATGGTCTAAGTATGAGTCTTTTAGGGTTGAAACAATTTTTTATTTAAGTTTTTATTTTACTAGTTGTTATATTGAGGGGAAAATTTGTAATTTCTGCAATTCCTGCGAATTAAGGATATTTTGGTAATTTAGTTGAGGCTAGAATCTTCTAAGGTATTCTAAGTATCTTAGGTTTATTTACTTTGGATCCAAGTTAGTATTTATTAGGTTTTATTAGTAGTCCTAATACTAGTAGGATTCCTATTACTACTAGTACGAGTAAGAGTCTATATATATATATATATATATATATATTGTACTCAATGTATTTAAAAAAAGAAAAAGAAAAAAGAGAATGAGTTGATTAATAAAATTGAGTGTTTTGAGCAATAGGCACGCTGGCCTTTGTTGTTTCTTTCTCCTTCTCTCTTCTCTTTATTTTCTCTTCTTTCTTTCTAAGGTTATGGCTCACAGGTACTATTCACAAAGCCCCTAAACAGCCCGAAAATCTATCTAATTCTTCTTCTTTCCTAACCCTAAACCCACAACAACTAAACATAGACAAATCCCTAATTTGTCCTACATCAACAAGTGAGATGTTTAAAATGGGATGAAGGAAGTTAAAAGTTACAACATATTACTCAATGATGGATGAATTAATAGTGTTCAAGATGCTAACCACTTAATCAAGAATTAAAAAGTCAATGATCTTGCTCCTACTGATCAAACATCAACTTCAATGGTAGATATGTTAGAAAAGCTAACCAATGGATATTGCTCCCCCTCTTCGATTTTCCCCAATATTCACCCAACCAAACAGCCTTATAGACACAGCCACTTTCATTTTATATCACTATCCCAAGGACAAAGAATAGAAGCTCTTGAACATGAATAAAAAAAGCTTCTCTGAAACTGTCAGCCCGAGTTGTCCACTGGAACCAACAACACTTCAGATTTTGCTCTTACATCTCAATATAGCAAGGAAAAGAGACGAGCTTTTATGATGAACAACAAATAATTGTTACTAAGAGATCATTTTGTATCATTTCAGTTTTTATATCCAAAGATCCACTTACGTCAAAAGGTTCTATCTATTTTTAAGTTTTTGGCCTCAGACTTCAAATAGTTGTAAACACCAATTGGGATTTTTTTTTAAAATAAAATTTTCTTTTCAAAACACTCAGCTTATTCCAATAGAACGTAACTTCCCTAGACGCATTTTCTAACATTAAGCATTCCACATTATGTAAATTGAAAAATCCAAAATTCAGAAGCTTGCACCAGCAAAAGAAATATAAAATGGAGGAAACGTATATCAAGAAAAAAAAAAAAAAAAAAAAAAGTGGATAATCTAGATTCTCTCTCAAAATCAAGATCATGTTTCTTATGGAAAACTTCAATCAACTGAATAAAGGGTTATCTGAATTGAAAGTTAACAAACCTCATCAACAACAGCAATGGCAAACTCATCATGATAGCGACTCAAACCAGCAGTGAGAGAAGCAATTAAGTGAATCTGACCATACTTCCCTTTGTGAACCTTCATAAAGCATTTTAAAAGATATGGCTCACATTCACTCCATGGCAATTTGCGAAGTTGCCTCAGGACATGCTCAATTGTGTTCTTATCAAGATCTGAAAATAGCAATTTCCTAATATACTGCCAAAAGATAATCAAACAAAAAGTTAGAGTCAGATGGGGGTGGGGGGGAACCAATGAACCTGAGAAATTTGTCACACCTGATGCAATGGAGGACGGACTTTAGAGACTCGTGCAGATCTTTCAGGTGGTTTGCACAGGTAGTAAGCATTTTCTACAAGGGTGCTGTGGCGAGGATCCAGATTTTTGACATTTTTCAAGCGCATCAAAATTTCCAACATGTTAGCCATCCGAATGGTAGTTTCAGGAGATCGATACAGAAAACGACCACATGTCTCGAGAAGATTGCAAGCAACATCAATGTTGTGATGAGTGAAATCATCTAAACAAGCCTGGTGAGAATATAAAGCATCAATACAAGAAACATCAGTTTATGATGAGAAATCTTATTAATGAGCCTGGTAAGAAGAGAAAGCATCAAAATATATGTATCCAATATGAACTAAAGTATTAACCTTAATGAAAAATATTTATCTCAAATCTCAACAAATAGCATACACAGTTTCTTAATTCATCTTTCAACTAAAATTCAATAGACCAAGAGATGGAAGTTAAATAAGAAAATGCAAGTAATGGAAATGATAACAACAAAGCTGATTTCATGGCAAGATATCACCATGCTTGTTACTCGTTTGCAACCAAAAGGTATACAAGAACCGCAGAGAACATCAAACATTGTAGAAAAAGAAATTGAAGAGGATAACATCCTACCCATGCTAAGCTTTTTTTTTTTTTTTTTTAAATGAGTAAGTTTTGGCCCCAAGGAGAGGGGAGACAGGACAGGAAATTTGAACTAGTGACTTCCACTTCACAAGGAATGGTGCTAGGCTTAAGGACCCATATTGTCAATAACACAAAGTAATTGTCAATAATACACACACGCACGCACATAATTACCTTCAAACAACTAAAAACAAGGCCAGATGTTGCAATTTTAAACTTGCAGAGTTCTCCAATAAACCTAATATTCCTTATCTTTGTTTCAATGTTCATTTGATCCTGCAGCAAATTACAGTTCAAAAGGAAAATCATGAATAATTAATGAAATGAAAAGGCAGCAGGACATAAGAAATAACCATCAACTCCTATTTATAATAGAACACCTATTTGATATGTGAAACTTTACCTTTTTATTAATTAAGAAGTTAAACTCTTCCTCCAACATCTGCAACAGCATGGAAGAGACATCCTTCATACAAGTTGAAAGTGTCGCAACCATGCGTGAGTAGTATGGTAGTAGTTCTAGAGATGTCCTTGGGACATTAAACAGTGCCCTTACAAGCTTTTTCCGACTGGACTTTGAATTTAAATAACAGAATTCTACCTGGAAGAGAAAATACAATGATAAGCTCTTCATTGTGAGGGTTTTGATACCAAAATATGAAAATTGGTAGTAGACAATAAAGCTTAAAGACACAGAGATGATTACAGTCAGTTGATCGATAAGATCACGGCTCACACAACCCGGAAGCCTCTGTAATAAAGCATCCAAATTTGTGCCTTCAAGACCTTTTAATTTCTCCTTTTCATTTTCCCCCTTTTTATCTGAATCTTTCTCTTTCCCTTTCTCTTTGTCCATATCTTTAGTCTTTTCAAGACCTTTTAGTTTCTCCTTTTCATTTTCCCCCTTTTTATCTGCATCTTTATCTTTCCCTTTCTCTTTGTCCACATCTTTAGTCTTTTCTTTATCTTTTTCTTCCTTATCTTTCCCTCTGTCTAAGTTTTTCCCCTCCTGCAAAGTGCCAGAGTCTGCAGAAACCTCTGTTGTATCTTGGGTAGCCTGCTGACGTTGGTCTGATTCAGGTGCCAGTTCCTTACAAACAAACCAAAATTTCAATTTTATAGCATCTTCAAAAGGTAGATACCATACCCTATGAACATGAATTTCAACAGCTAAATTCTAAAAATTGATGATTAAAAAAATATTAATTAAAACAGCGCCTTTTATAAAATCATAACACAAACAATCGAAAAATTCCCAAACATTTTCCAATGATTGGATATAAGAAAAGATCAATTTTCACCACAATGTTTTGGCTAGCTCAAAAAATAACCAGAGCATTAGATAATAATTCAGAATTTAAGCTTCTTACAGTCTGTTGTTCTTGCGTCTTTGCAGATTGTTCATTCACTTTGGGTTCTGCTTCTCCCAATAATACTGCTGGTACAAATGCTCTGAGAAAAAATAGATTCATCAAATCATAATAACATGTCAAGCAAGCAAATTTACTTTTAAGGGAACCACCATCTAAGGAACAAGCAACAAAAAAAGCATTCATAATTGTCAACAAACAACACTACAAAAGTGGAAAATTTATTTAAAGGAGACTTTCAATTGGCATAATAATCTGACCAAGACAAACCTGAGATCAGGTAAGCCTTCATAGAAAGCCCTGGTATCTTCATCATCCCACAAAGCTTCTAGAACAGAAGAATCTTTCCCAGAAGCAGGAGCTGAAGCATCCTCCCCAGTAGTAACCCTAGTTGTGTGACCATCCTCTGGCATCACTGGGGGCTGCATATCAAGTGCTTCTGCCAAACTGCAAAAAGAGGAATTCATACAATCAGATAAACAAGAAATTAAGTTACTAAACTGGAATTTTTATGAAGAACACATGTCAGTTGAGTGGAAGCTGAAGGGAGATCTAGTTTCTATTTAAGGAGCACAGACACTTCAAAACCCCCCGGTGAGTCTGTGTTCTACATGAACACTCCATCCTCATTGTGTTTGGAGAAAAAAAAATTCCTCCGATATAAAATATATTTTAAAAGGCTTGAAAGTTATTATTTATTTTGAAAATTCAGAATAAACATAAAATATGCTTATAAATACATAAATATTCCTAAAAGATACATATTAATTAATTAATAGTAGTATCCCCAACATGTCATGTCCTAATTTTACAAGAATTGCCAAGTCTCCATGTCCGTGTCCGTGTCCATTTCCATGCTTCTTAGATTTTTATTCCCCCCATTGAGTTTCTTTTATTTATTTATTTATATGCACCAGCTACAGCAAACAACTATTATGCCATCATCCTCAACAACGGTAAAAGAATATTACAGTGTCCCCAGAAACAAGAATTCTTATCTTAAGAACTGATGGAACTTTCTAGGCTGACCACCCTACAGCTCAGGAGTCTCGATGAATTGTGATTGAAGTGAAGACTAAGGGGGAAAAAAAAAAAAAACTTAAGCAATCATGCAAGCCAGAACCTTCAAGAAGCATTTACAGATCAAGAAAATTAGCAAGAGACTTGACATATACTTTAATTGCTGCATCTTTCCCCATGTTAAACCAAAAATCATTAAGATCTACAGAAAGCCAATTATCCTATTCTACAGGACGGCTTCAGCAGTTCAGCTTTTACACCTCCCCAACAGCAATTCTCATCTTGAAATATACCTGAAGAATTCAAAGATTTTATGACCAGAGCTCCTTGATTGAGTGTCTGCAGCTCAGGGATTCCAAAACTTCCAGTCAAAGTATAGTTGAAGCCAAAAATGTCAAAGATTGAAATAACTTCCACAAGTAAGTTTGTATCTTTCAAATTTCAAAAAAAAATTCCAGAGTTATGCCACCTTTATTGCATTAGCATCTATGTGATATAGATCTTCAGTTCATACTAATTTCATGACATAAGCCATTAATTCACCAATTAGTAGAAACCACATAAATCAGCACGTCTGGATCATGTGACTAGTATCCTAAACTGCCTTTTAGAAATATTGATGGTATCAATGCAAAGTCACAGAAGTAAATTAACGAATTTAAAGTCCTTCATATAAACCCAAGATCAGCTATGATATAAGCAATCATTAGTGTAGAGCATAAAGAATAAGAAATTATCTAGTGAGACATCACATGATAAAAGCATGAAAAATGTCAAAGCAATGAAATATTGTAGGTTGTAAATCTTACAACATAAATAAAATCCCATTGAGGAATTACCAATCCCATTGTTCGAGTCACTAGCGAAACAGATGCAACGAAGAGTATAAAATCATAAATAACTTACGAAGAGATATTGCGGTACAAATGGTCATAAGATTTCCGCAGCTTTTCATATGAAGAGACATTTTCATCACTGAGCTCTCCTCTAGCATTTAGAATCTTAGCATTTTCATGCTCCATTTGACGAAGTGACTATACAGAAATACAAACATAAAAGTCCATCAACTACAACCATTATGAAAAAAATATAAAGAGGGAATAATATAAAATAATATAAAAAAATAATTCTTTATTCAAATAAATATAGAACACCAGGATCTAAAAAAATGGAAGTAGGAAAAGTTAAAAAACAGAACCTAATTTTTTAAAAAATAGGAGTAACTTAAAGAGTCTTACAGCATGCTCGGACTGAAGTAGCTCAGCTGCAGCATCATAGTATGTATGGAATGCCTTCCTGAAAAACTTCTTTTGATCTGTTGTGATATTAAGGCCCTTAAAAAACTGTAGCACAATGTCAGTAGAGTAACTAGAATAAAATAACACTGGAAAAGTAATCCTTAATACCAAAAAAGGCCAAAAGAATGAAAAAAGAAAAAGAAAAAGATAAGCGTGTTAAAGATTTTCATTGAAAAATAAAACCCTTTCAAACAAGAATAAATTTAAATGGAAATCACAAACAGCTCCACTTCTGATTTAAATGATGAAAAGCCATAAACAGAACAGGGATAACAAGTCTAATAAGATGCACTAAGTCAGGTAAAGGACCAAAGAGAAATTGTACCTCTTCATGAATTTCTTGTCCAGAGAATGTAAGTCCTAGGAAAATTCTTCCTTGTCGAGCAAAACTAGCAAGAAGGGTCATATTTGTCTGAGTAGTATCTCTGTCCTTTAAATGTTCTAAGTTTGTAAGATCCTTAATGATATTCATGAAAATGCCACTGTCTTCGATAACTCCAACAAAGTAAAGTTCCAAAAGGAGTTTCAGAGTGCTGCGCTTTTTCATGGCCTTCAAGTTCTTATCTGCATCCAAGTCATCCCCAGACTTTCCAGGAAAAAAGACCTTCAAGAGCCCTTGAGTCAGGCTTGGTGAGAAATCTTTATACCTTTGATGAAGCAAAGAGCAGATCTTTGAAAAAATAGACAAGTGTCAGACACTGTGCAGGAGAACAGTTAAAACACATAAACGGTATCCATATGTTTGTCACTAAGCATCAATTAAATGAGTTCATATATGCACTAAAAAACAGAAAACGGAGCTTTCACTCATAGGAATGCATGAAACAAACCCACTCTAATATGTAGAAGTAAAAAAAATTGCACGAAAAACTAAAGTCTCAAAATATTTAGTGCAAAAGAGTACCTGAACCGCTGCTTGTATATCTGAACTTCTAAGCTTGGCATCGCAAATAGCTGTGACGGCTTCACTAACAAATTTGCTTAGGTTGACACCTCGCAAATCTTCCATCAGGCCTTCGCGCTGCTCTTCATTTATCTGCTTTAGTTTTTTTATAACTGCTGTATTGCGTTTAATGCTGGAGTCCAATGTCCTAAGAAATCCTGAATCTGGTTATGTTGACGGTGTCAATATTTTAAAAACACATAATATTGTCAAACAAAATAAAATGCAGTAGTCAATTTCAAAAGCAAAAGAGATTCTGCCAACTAAGCCTGGGGAAGTATAAAGACCCTGAAACCCTCACTAAGATATTCTCAAAAACCCAATTAGAAGAAAATTCAAAGCAATGTAAGTGTAACCAATGATATGCAGAGATTGTGATAGCAAGAAATGTTTACAAACAAAAATTGATTCAAATGGGGCACTAAACAAGTTGGTTCACTCAAAAACACTAAAGCAAGTTCCTGAAGAAAAGAACATGAAGGAGAGCTCAAAAGCAAGTGCCCTTAAAGAATTACAAGCGGACCCTCATGAGGTCCAAAAATCAACAATAGTACCACAAGACACCCCCCCCCCCCAAACAAAAAAAAAAAAATCTAAGTACAATATTCAAAAAGAGATCTCAAAAAACTATTCTTAATCCTTTGCTAGAATGCTGTTCATTGTAAAAAGTCTCTCAATTCCTCTCTCTCCAAATAGTCCACATAATACAATGCTGTGTAGCTTGCCACAATGCTATTATGATGATACGAAAACACCCCTCTCCAAATGGTCAACAAATCGATTACCTGGCCTAACATAACGCAAAGAACCCCAAAAGCCATAAACGCAAAAGACCACAACTCCCTAACAATAGGGCAGTGCAGCAACAGCCAACAAGCAGTCAACAATTTCAATACTGCCCTTGCATGTTATACATTTGTCAACCACCACTAGCTTCCGCTTTGCAAGGTTATTTATGGTCTAATAAGGAATTCAAAGCTACCTAAGGGGTACCTTACTACCCCATATGTCTTTCTAGACGAACCCAGATTGAGGGGCTCGTCACAAACATATGCATAATAGGACCAAACATTGAATTGGCCTTTCCCATTTGGATTCCAATTTCCAAAACAAACAATCCTTATTCCTTTCAACAATCTGTCTAGAGTAAAGTAATCCCATCAAGTCATTCACTCCTTCTAGCTCCCAGTCATGGAAATCCCTAATGAATTGAAGATTCCAACACCCACTTCTACCATTGTCACCAAACGTAATCAAAGAATCTACTGAAGCATCTGTGTCCACTGCAATGGAGTATAAATCTGGAAACAAGGTCTACAAAGACTGATCTCCACACCATACATCATGCCAAAATCTAATTATCTTGCCATTCCCCACCCTAATGGATATAAAATCAGAGAATCTATCCCAATTAGCTCAAATTCCTCTCCACAGACTACAACCATGAGGTCACAATCACCGTATACCAATCACCCAATTGCTCTCTATATTTAGCCATAATGATACCACACCAAGGCTGCCCTTGTTCAACCCCATATCTCCATAACCATTTACCCAACAAAGCTTTATTGAATGTGGTGATTCTCCAAAATCCTATTCTCCAATTTACAATAGGAGAGCACACCTTATTCCAACCCACTAAATGCAATTTACCTTGAACATGGTAACTTAAAAGTAAAAACTCACACTTTGAGGTACACTCTTGAACCAAATGATCCCCACCAGCCAGTCTACTCCTTAATACTCGGCTCCCATGAGGCTAAAGTTATATGCACATTTCTAATCTTGGAATTGACAACGATGCCACATGTCCCATTCTATTTTAAAACCTTAATATTTGCATTCTCAATCCTAGCAGAACCTTTTAAAGCAAATCCTCTTTTCTCTCTCTAGTCCCAACACTGATTCAAGCTCCTTCCCAACAACGCAGATTTGATGTACCAAATCTGGGCTTGCTAATTGAGCATAGTTGCACAAAACTTGAGCTAGTGACCTAGTATAATTTTTTTTTTTTTAAGTGAGACCCAGTAAAATTATGAGCAGCATACTATTACGAAAGATGTGGTTAGCTCTTATAACAAGGAATTTTTTTTGATAGGTCTTAATTAACAAGGTAATTGTGGGAGGTAAGGACAGGAAAACAGGATTTTCACCTGAAAAAAAACTAAAAATCACATAGGTAAATTGAAAGTGATTATAATAAATTAAAGCTACAAGTCAAATGCATGAGAGATGATCTGAACTGAAAAGACATGGTATTTCTTCTGATACATTGTAAGTTGGGGAGGGAGGATTTGAACCTTGGACGACTCTGTTGGAAACACCGGGAAATACCATTTAACCTAAAGGTCATTGGCGAAAAGACATGGTATCTTTGCATATACCTCCAGAAGAACACTATAGATTCTTCCAGAAGTTCCAACCTCCTCTTTCTAAAATCACTCCATTAAACACAAACACCTAAGATTGACTGTTCTGAAAATAACTCTTATCAGCATTGTTTTATCAAAATAATTTATTAGCCTCGCTCATTTTATTATATGCTGTCTAATTAAGCATAAATTATGAAGTTCATATCAAATTTTTAGCTTCTGTATAGAGATTTACATCCTTTTAGATGACCATTCAAACATTGATATACAAGGTAAACCCTGAAATTCTTGCAACATTCGCTAACCAGGTCTTTCAGGATTCATATTGCTTTGACGAAGAGCCATTTTTGACTCAACTGATTTCTTCATTTCCTCAAGACGAGCAGCAGCTTCCTGCAAAAAGAAAATAATAGCCTTGAAAAGTCATTTCTATAAAGAAATACCTGTCCAAAATGAGCACAAAGAAGAAAATAATAAGTTCTCAGCACATTATCAAATGCTGTTTTCAAATATTATCCATCATAACCCAACTTCGAGCAAATAAAATCAATATCATCACGTGCACCAGTTTTTGCGAATTGTAACAACACTAATAGACAAAAAAATATTAATAATCTGCATAACTAAACCAAAGTGCAAACAAAGCAACTAAAAGAACGAGTCATCGTGAATCAATTTTCAGAACCAGATACACCAATCTCACCTCCTCATCTTGCTTGCCATGATTTTCAGCTCCAACACGGCATTCGTCCTCATGGTGATCCATCTTCCTATTTGTATATATTAATAATTTATATATACCTATATAACAGGTCATCGAAAGAATTAATCAGCAAAGCTTCAAGAATTTACGTGAAGGCAAAGCATACGATTGAATCCAACTCGTGCAATCTACAAACTAAAACAACATCCACCAAAGCAAAACCACCTCCACATATCACTCAAAATCAAGCAAAAAATTGTGCAAGAAATTCCACTCCACTCTTATCATATCAAAATTTCCGCTTTAAACAAATCCTATGACTTCAGATATAACCAAAATCAGTTTTAACATCCCCATACTTGAGCTTAATCATTCTTTTTTTCTTTTTTCTTTTTTTTTTTGATAAATCGCATAATGCATAGTCAAAATAGGACCAAATTCTACAAAGCCTAAATATACATCGCTTAGCAATTTGCTTTATACGGTTACAAACTTCCAAACCAGGAAAAAAAAGAGTATGAATTAGGTTATATGATATCAATTTCACATAGAAGAAAGAAACCTATGTGAGGTTATGGAATTTGCTACCGAGATCTCGCTCCTACAGAGTGAGAATACGCATAATTACACGTGAAGAAGACGAAGTTATTAGGGTTTACCTTGTGCGAGATTTCGTCGGAGAGAGTCGCCGGAAAAGTGAGGAATGGAGTAAATAACTTAGAGAGAGAGAGAGAGAGAGAGAGAGAGAGAGAGAGAGGCTGAGAGTGAGTTGTGGCGAAATGGAACATGGGGAAAAAAACCCAAAATCGGTAACCGATTTGAAATTTGTGTGTTTAGGGTCCGAGAACGGGTTAACCCGTTTGGATGTAATTGTAAAATCAAGCCCATTTTCTTAGCCCAATAGATATTGAAAGAATATACACAAGGCCCAGTAAGGGCATTGGGATGAATCAGATGTGGTTCGTCTTATTTGAATGGGCTTGGGCTGCTCGCAGCTAAGGTATAAATTTTTTTTTCTAAAGCTTCATTTCTACTTTTACTTAGCTTATTTTTTAAATCTCACAAAAAAAATTTATTGTTAAAATAAAAAAACTAAGCAAATAAGCTATTTTAAATCACATGACAAATGAGGAAAATAATGTTAAGATAAATTATTTTTATAAGGCATTCTTGAAATTTCTTCTTTATTTTTTTTCTTTTTTCTATTTTTAAGGTTTTTTTTTCCCCCAAAAAGACTTCAACGTAATGTTTTTGAGAAAATTACCTTTTGAATCCTATAATTAACGAGGTGTAATAAATAAAACCATGTAATTTTAAAAGTAACAAAATAAACTTAGAAATTTCAAACAATTTCAAATTAGACTCTATAATTTCAGAATTAACAAAATTAAACTTTGAGATTTCAAAAAGTAACAAATCAATCTCTAAGCCTATATTAAGCCCCAAATACAATGTTCACTTAAACCGTTTTTGTAGGGGCATTGGGCCTTGGAGTCTATTATCTATGTATATAATGGACCTAAGGCCCAAGTCGAGGATTGAAGGCGTCCGAGGGGGGTAAATGCTGTCAAAAGAGCCCAAGTTGGCAAATGGAGAAGTCAGTTTAGATCATAATAGCCTAGGGGGTTGTGCTGAGGATAAAAGCCTCCTCGGCTAACCGAGGCCGAGGTTTGTAGGAGTGGTCTGCCGTCCGGGAGAATGTCATAAAAACACTCAGTTGATACGAATAAGCACTATGAGAGCTCAGGACAAGAAAATATCCTAAAATATCTAAGGAGAAAACTGCTACCTCCGCATTAAATACATTGCAACTAACTCCCTGGTTACATTAATGTAGAGATGATACCTGAGTAGTAGATTTCAGCCTTACAGTTACTACATGAATACTTATGGGAGATGTTGATGAGACAAGTATCAACACCAACCATCTGATATACACGTGAATGATAGGGATGAAAATGAAAGATAGTATAAAAGAAGGAGGGGGCAACGAGACTAGAGGATCGCGAAATGAAGAGAAAACTACTGTAACAATCTAGGACCAGACTTGTAAAAAAATTTGAGAGCATTATATAAGAACCAATCTTCTTGAATTTGCCGATGACATTTTTTCTTCAGTTCAAACTTGTCTATTTTCACTTTTTTGTCACCAGCCTACTTAACTTGTCGTTTGATTAACTAAAGCACAGTTTTCTAACTCATTTCTCTACAAATTTATTGTTTTGGGTTTTTTGGGCTTAAGTCCATTCATATTTTAGGCTAAGAATTCAAATCTGATCCTTACAATTTTAAATTTAATTTGTTACTTATTGAAACATTGAGATTTAATTTAATACTTTTAAAACTATATGGTTTAATTTGTTACACCCCTAAGGAGAATATCAAAAGGTCAACATTTAAGTAGAGATTTCAAAAAGCTTATGGTTTTTTGGTGTTTTTAACTTATTCTCTTATAAAGGAGAATTTGGATTCAAATATCTTTTTCTCTAGTTTATTGTGGAAAAAAAGAAGAAAGACAAACAAACAGGAATTCCAAAATCACGGCTTACATTTTACCAAATAGCTTTCATCAATACAAAGAATCGAAGCTAACTAACATAACATCAAATCACAACTGTAGCAAACCTAATTTCTGTCACGTTTCTTCCACCATTGCAGGAATTCACATTGACCAATTCTTGATAATCAACAACCTCTAACTATACTGAACCAAAATTCCACAAATTTCCAAAGAAACTTTTGTTTTTTTTTGTTTATTGGTAATTACAAATGCACCCATTACATTATGGACCCATGAACTTCACATTCCTTCTTCTTTTTATAAGGAGAAGAGATACTGGGAGTATGGGGATTTTGCCCGGAAATGAGTAGGGTGCTGTTATAGTCACGCCCAAGTAGGAAAGCTAAACTAGTCGTCTTCCTCTGCCCATTTTTTGTTTACCAAAAAAATAAAAAAATAAAAGAGATATCATTCAAGTTAAACATTATTAGCCAAAAAAAAAAACTTCGAGGGGCAGCTGGTCAGTTTGTTTTAGGCTTTGCCCCTCAAGTTTTCTTTGATGTATGGGTTCGTTTGGATAACACTTATTTTGCTGAAAACTGAAAACACTGTAGCAAAATAATTTTTAAATATGTGAATAGTATTGTGAGACCCATTTTAATATTTTTAAATGCATGAACAGTGTTTTTTGTTCCTGCACAGTAAATTCATGTAATGTTACTGTTCACACGTTGACATAAAAAAAAAAAAAAAAAAAAAAAAAAAGAGGGACAAAACGCAGGGGACAAAACGTGCCATCCAAACGGGTAAATAGTTATATCTGAGCATGCGTTGGATGAAAACTTAGTGTAGTTTGTACCGTTTCTGCTGTTTCAATAAAATCTTCTTGATTTTCATGTATAAAAAAAATACCCTATTAATCAATTGCTTTCCACCATCCAAAATGAGCACAAAGAAGAAACTCAGCACATTATCAAAGCCGTTTTCAAATATTTTCCATAATAACCCAACTTGGAGCAAATAAAATCAATATCATCACGTGCACCAGTTTTTGTGAATCGTAACAACACTAATAGACAAAAAAATATATATATATATATATATATATATTTTTTTTTTTAAGGAGAAGGTAAGACAGTCTTATTTGAATGGGCTTGGGCTGCTCGCTGCTAAGGTATAATTTTTTTTTTTTGCTAAAGCTTCATTTATAATTTTACTTAGCTTATTTTTTAAATCTCACAAAAAAAAATTTATTGTTGAAATAAAAAAAACTAAGCAAATAAGCTATTTTGAATCACATGACAGATGAGGAAAATAGTGTTAAGCTAAATTATTTTTATAAGGATTTCTTGAAATTTCTTCTTGATTTTGTTTTTCTTTTTTTCCTTTTTAAGGGAGTTTTTTTTTTTCCCCAAAAAGACTTCAACGTAGAGTTTTTTTTTTGGAGAAAATTACCTTTTGAATCCTATAATTAAAGAGATGTCACAAGCTAACGGGGGCTTGGCTCAGCTGGATATGGTTCGTTCGCTCTATTTAACAGGCTCAGGTTCGATTCCCGCTACCAGTAGAAGCCCGTTGGTGGGCATCACATCGCTAAGTCGAGATTTAATTTAATACTTTTAAAACTATATGGTTTAATTTGTTACACCCTTAAGGAGAATACTACAAGTTCAACATTTAAGTAGACATTTCAAAAAGGTTATGGTTTAGTAGTGTGTTTTACGTATTCTCTTAAAAAGGAGAATTTGGATTCAGAGATTTTTTTCTCTATTTTACTGTGGAAAAAAAGAAGAAAGACAAATAAATAGGAAGTCCAAAATCACGGCTGACATTTTACCAAATAGCTTTTTTTTTTTTTTTTTGATGGGACCAAATAGCTTTGATCAATAGGAAGAATCAAAGCTAACATAATTTCAACAACCTAAAGCATCCTAATTTCTGTCACGTTTCTTCCACCATTGCAGGATCTCACACTGACCAATTCTTGATAATCAACAACCTCTAACCGTACTGAACCAAATTCCACAAATTTCCAAAGAAACTTTTGTTTTTTTGTTAATTGTTAATTACACATGCACCCATTACATTATGGACCCATGACTTCACATTCCTTTTTTTTTCTTTTTTTTAAGGAGAAGAGATATCATTCAAAGACCGGGAGTATGGGTCTTGCCTAGAAATAAGTAGAATGCTATTATAGTCACGCTCAGGTAGAGAAGCTACACTGGTCGCTCCTTCTATCCATTTTTTGTTTACCCAAAAAAAAAGAAAAAGATATCATTCAAATTAAACATTATTAGCCCAAAAAAAAAAAAAAAAAAAAAAACTTCAAGGGGCAGCTGGTCAGTTTGTTTTAGGCTCTGCCCCTCAAGTTTTCTTTGATATAGTTATAACTGAGCATGCGTTAGATGGAAATTTAGTGTAGTTTGTGCAGTTTCTGCTGTTTCAATAAAATCTTCCTGATTTTCATGTATAAAAAAAAAAAAAAAAATACCCTATTTATCAATTGCTTTCCACCATCCATTTTGATAAGTAAAATGTACCAGCACCTCTTAATGATAAAAAGGAAAGGCAAACTGAACCATTGAAATTTGAGCTATATTTAGACTTCCTTAAAATAAATGAAACTACATGCATTTCTCCTTATAAAATCTCTCCCACCGTGTTTCAATTCCTACTTCACTTAGAACTTCATTGGAGAATTTCTCAAAACAAACTTATGATGGTAACTTCTATGAAGAAGTTCTCGGTCGGGTTCCTTGTTATGTTGCTGGTGACCCTAATTGTATGCTCTAGCTTCACAAATGCAGACGAGGAGTTTAAAGTCCAGGACGAGAATAGAGATTTCTTGGTTGGAATACCACTTTATAGGTTCAAGGACAAGCCCAATGTGCTGATACCTGCCTTTGAGATTGACTCAGTGTCACATAATAAGAAAGCAGATTCACCATGAAATTATGCAACGGCATGGTGCTAGTGCAGTTCCAGTCATGTGTAATCAATGTTTTTTATGTTTGAAATTTGGAATTGGGTTTGACACAAGAAGGAATTCCCGGGTGGAAAAAAATGTAAGGACTATATGCAATGCTATATATTGGATATATTTGAATTGAAGTTTTGCTTTGTGTATATTTGGGTAATGAAAAGTGTGTGGCATAATGACTTGGAAAAATTAGAACCATATTGTCAAGGTTGGAAATTAGTACAATGATCAAATTATGGCCTTCAAGTTTTACCCAGATAAATTTGTTCAGTTCCAAAGAGATTATGGGCACAAGTCCCACCCCAAGGGTGTATATAATTTTTTATTTAATATATTATTAAATTCTTTATATATAATTTAATCTTATTACACGAATCTTATTTATAATTTATTTTGTTTATATATATATTGCAATACCATCTTAAAACAATTTTTTTTTTCTTTTTAGCACTCACATGATTGCACGTTCCTTTTCTCTTTCATCTCTACCTTATAAATGTCATAACCACGTTTAAATGACCTCAAACTTGCCCCATTATGAACCTGTTCCATACAGGTTTTTCCTGCCCCAAAGATGGGATAGGGACATGTATCATTAAATTGATCCTACCCCACCCCCTTGCCATCTCAAACTATACAAGTTGTAACTTCAAAACCCCAAATCCATTGTAAGGATACACAGAGGAAGCACATTATATGGACCATTATTGGTTAGAACTTAGAATCAATGCTTAATAAATAATTTTTGGCCGACTCCCCCCTACTTCTCCTCAATCTAAACAAGCCATTAGGATATCCACGTCAGGACGTGTTAATTTTCAATGTACATTTTAGTTTTGCACTGATCTTCATCATTCGTGACTTGGAGCAAGTACATGGTTGCTTTGGACTAAGGTGCTCCATGGGTGGTATTTACTTTTCTTTCTGTTTATTTTCATCATTCTTATGATATAGTGACACTTTTTTTTTTCTTCATTTTTATATATTGATAGTAACACTTTTGAATTGAATTATACCAAGTATTTAAGCGAAATGGAATATAAAGAAAAAGAATAATTGGTGTAATTAGTAGTTAACTAAAGTCACATATATCGTATATGTCAATTTGGTAGAACATATCGATAATTCTCGCATTGCTAAGATCATTCCAAGTGTAATTTTCAAGTGAATCTCTTTTTCCTCAAAAAATGAAAAAGAGAAAAAGTTACCAAGTCTATATAAAGATTAAAGATCTCATTCACGCCAATATGAAGAGTTCTCTAAAAAGCTTGTCCTTGGAAAGGGATAGCTGATTATATCCTTTGTGTTTGGGAAAGTAAAGGTGCATTTTAGCAGGGAAAAGTTAGATCATATTGCAGCAAATTATGATTGCTGTCACAACTCACTATCCCATACAGGCTGCTCCTTATTCAATGGTTAAAGGAATAACTATGATCACCCAGATACATGCTCCTTTAGTTATGACGTTGGTATGGTAGGTCCTGAATTTGAACCTTTAAGGGATGATGGTGAGTCTAGATTGGCTTGAGGATATTGCATCCAATTACTTGAAATCACTAGTACTTTTGGGTGGTGTTGAGGTCAAGCTTTGGCTCAACTCACTTGAAAGAGTGCCTACAGTCACTATCCCATTTAGACCGCTCATTGGCATTGATTATTCAACTGGTAGTCAGTAGATGAATTATTATGGTCACGCTAAGGTAGGGTAGCCACGAATAATTCGGTAGGGTTGGGATTGTGTCCATTGCATCAATGCACTGGGACACATTAGGATACGAATACATGTTTGTATCCTAACATGACTAGTGCACTATACACTGGACACAAGCCGCGTCCAATCCAGTAATCCCCACCCTTTTCCATTACACAAAAAAGAAGATGACAAGATTGCTGTCCAATTAAAATATTGATGTGCTAAGAAGAAAATTGTGAATTGTGATGCTCCTAAGGGAACCACCCGAAATAATAAAAAAAAAAAAAACGGAACCAAATTTGACAAATCCCATGATCTGTTCTAGTGCTTCTATACAAAATGAGTACACGTGGTGTTGTATTTTTTAAGTCGGAAAGAAATCTATCCAAATTGCATGTAGAAGATAAGAAATTATGAAACATGGGACTTGGTAATGATGTGGCCTTGTACCTGGTTATTCTTCAATTAGTGCTGCTCTAGGGAACATGTCAATGACTTTGCATAATTAAGCTATACACGTGAGATATGATTTATATTGCTGAAGATTAGACTAAATAGCTTCATAAATATGCAAGTTGTTTTCACATAGTCATAGGTATTTGTCACAAACCAGGGATTTTCTGTCAAAAACACTCATGAAGTCAAGAAGAATCTAAAAAATGAAAATTTTTTTTTCTTATGATGCAATTTGTCTCCGAACTTGCACCAAACAACACACAAAATTCATTAAAAGTTTAATGCACTGAGAATTGATTGAGAGGTTTTATCATTGAAGAAGAAATACAAAATGCAAAGATTAGCTGGCTTCTGAGGAGGAACAGAATTCAAAGAGATTTTATTCCTGAATAGCTTTTGAATTTCATATTATTCAGTACATGCTAATATTTTGCTTTTGCTATGGCCTACTCTCTTTTTTTTATACCCATTTGATTCTATGTAGATTGTAAAACATGACCGAACTTGTTCACTTTGCTTCCTTATTCTATTATTATTGCAAGCATTCATGCATAATGATTTGTTGGAGACTAGACACCTCTTTTAGAAAAAGTACTAGGTTAACATTACCTTTCATTAAAATCAACATTATGTACTTCTCATCAATAGTGATGATCATAACTTTTATTGTAGTACTAGTTTGGTTTTTCTTTATGAGATTTGGGTGTTCAATTCATGGTACATCTGAGATGGCCAATCCAGCCATGGGTTCTCAACAAACAGAATGACATCAATTGAATGGCATAAACTGTTTACCTGGGCTTTTGAAATGTCCTTTGCCCAATAAGGTGAAAGGGTAAACTTAACTATTTTACTCTCTATCCACAAGACACTTTGAAAACCTCGTAGGCTGATAATGCGGTAGATGGAAAGTTGACAATTAACATATTACACTCTTTATAACCAAAGATTATTATTTAATCAAGGAAAATGTTAAAAGATATTACAAATTTTATTATATAAAATTTACAAAGTAGCATGAGAATAAATGTGATTGGTGGATTTTAACAGCGTAATAAATGAATATTTGAATTACTTTTTTTTGGGGGATTGATGACACATCAGTTTGTAAAAGTTATTGAGTAAAATTTGTAATATCCCTTTCATTACTCATTTAATCAAGGGAACACCCTGGTTTGATGTGAGTAAATATTAAGTGCATTATATGCTCAAATTAGGCCAGAACAGAACATGTGTACAAAACATTGACTTAGCTTGTTTAGAGGACAATCTAGTGTCATTTGATTCTATGTAGATTGTAAAACATGCCTGAACTTGTTCACTTTGCTAACTTATTCTATTAATAATGCAAACATGTATAATGGTTAATTGGAACTGAACACCTCTTTTAGAAAAAAGTATTATGTTAACATTAGCTTTCATTAAAAACATCACTATGTACTCATCAATGGTGATTTTGACTTTTATTGCAGTACTCAATTTGGTTTTTTCTTTATGAAGAATTATGTGTTCAATTAATTGTTGCTTGGAATATCTGTGATACAGTGATAGCCTAGCCAATCAGGCCATGAATTCTTAATAAACTAGTTCAAGGATTCTTTTAGCTCTAGAAAGCAAGGGAAGTCCCTAGCAGAAGGACATCAATGGAATGGCATAAATTGCAATCTTGGGCTTTTGAACTGTCTATTCTCCAATGCGGGGAAAGCACAAACTTAATTTAAATGGTTTGTTCACATTTATTTATGTCAATAATTAACATTTTATATACATCCCAGCCTTCTGGCCAAACTATTCTATTCTCTGCCTATGAGACATTCAAGAAACCCCATAGACTAATAGTGTGGTGGATGAAATGTTGACGATTAACGATTAACTTGAATTACCTATTTTTTGTTTTTTTGGTGATTGGTAACACATCAATTTGTAAATGTAATGTAATAAAATTGATAGTATTATTAAGCATCACTCATTTAACCTTGTGAACACCTTGGTTTGTTGGGGGCATATATTAAAAGCATTATAGGCTTAAATTAGGCTAGAAAAAATACACAAAAAAATTGACTTGGCTTGTTTAGAGGACTAATGACATTCAAAGTGAGTCAGGAAGTCGGTCCAATTTGTTTCTATTTGAAAGTTGGAATTTTCTTTCGACCTTAGCATCAGTTTTATTGAGTCTTAAAGGGTTGGTTAAACTTAAAATCCTAAAGCTGATTGGTGTGCTTTATCACATTTTCCACATTGCACTCTATCAAAATCAGGTAGTAAAAAGCAATGACCATATCCATTAAGAACACTTCTAATTTTTCTTGTTCTCATCACTATCAAGGGACATAATTAGAGTGGCCTATTTGTCAAAGGCTTCATATTCTTTATTTGCTACAAGCTTTAAGCTGTGTGTTATAGAAGGTTAAGATACTCAAGCTGATTGGTGCGCCTTCATCATATTTTTCTAATGGTCTTGCAATCTATCAACAATAAGATTTTAGAAAGCAGCAATTATTTCCCTTAAGAGCACATCTAATTTTTCTTGTTCTCATCACCTATCTGGGGACAAACTGAGTGGCCTATTTGTCCTCCCATATTTGTCAAAGGGACGGAGGAGCTATCATGTTCTATATTTTCTAAACAACTTTTTTAAGCTCAGTGGGGCTTTGCAATGGAGTAGTTGTGCTTTTGACATAAGGAATCTATTCTGCTTGCATGAAAGTAGTAATTACTTAGTGCAGAGAAAGAAGTGATGTTGACTGTCAAAAATAGTTTCTCTTCTAGATAAAGTTTTAAGAATATCCTTTCAAAAATCAACAACTTTGTGCTTTATAGGTCATTGATACGCTCATAGGTACTCATGCTTTGGATAAAATGGTTACCCCCAAATTAAACATGGCTTTGAAAAATCAAAGTTACTATTTGTTGCAAAGTCACTGCCTTATAAGGGGTGCCTTCTTTGTAATTAAAAATGCCTTTGGGGAAGGAGGTTCAAATTTTCAGCCTTTCTAGTTATACAATATAATGCTTCTTCTTTTTTATACTAAATTTTCAATGTTGTGTTTCATGATTAGGTGAATATAGATATGCAGGTGGATTTAGATTTAGATATTGTATTATGAGAAGAGGCTGCTTCTAAATTTTTTTTGTTGGTTTGTTGCCATAGATGTCATCATTTCTCCAAAAGTAAATATCTTATTGGCTGTTGATCACAAATTTGTGGGCACTACTGACACCCAAAAAGATTATTATAAATCATAAAAATATGAAATGACCCTATAGTCTATACCCATCAGTGCCAGATATACTAAAGAAACTTTAAACTGAATGAAACAAACAGCTGTGTGACTGATCACCTCTCTTGTAAACTATACCCCACATTAGAATTTTCCTTTCTTTCTTGGAATTCAAACTTCCAATTTTTTTTTAGTGTTCACACTTTGTGTGTGTGTGAAACCTTCTGACTCAAACTCTCCTAAGTCATAAGCCCTATATTATATATATCCCCACCACCAGACCTTCCCCCACCAATTGTTCTCTTTCCTCTTTGTTTTTCTAACTGACCTTGAAAATTTCCTTTTCCTTCTATCCTTTTGTCAGGAATCAGAGTCTGCACTCTCAAGTTCCTTGAAAGACTCTGTATTCCTCTGTTTCTTAATCTTCTTCTAAACAGAATTTCTTACTCTGTAGAAACAATGGATGCAGAGAAGAAGAGCCCAAAGCTAGTGAGACTTCCTCCACCGAGAGGCCAGGTTAAGGTGAGGATATTCAAAGAATTGGCAGAGGGTATGAAGAGTGCCATATCGGCGGCTGGAAAGAAACTCGGCTGCAGTGGAGGCTCTGCTTCGAATTCCCGGAAAGTAGGCTCCAATGATTCAAAGGGGGATTCATAAACCTGAGCCAGATGATAGAATCACCCATTTTTGTGCTTTGCACGATTTCTTTAGCATTGGACTTAGTCTCTTCGGGTTCCCCCTTCTTCTTTTCCCCTGGTATTGGTCTAGAACAGAGTTACTGATTACAATTTCTAGGTTGCATTTATAGGAAGACAGATTAGGAAGTTGAAGAAATAAAAAAGTGGGGTATGTCTGGTGCAGATATGGCAATGTATTATTCTCAGACAATTAGATATAGAGAGAAGAGGGGTTTGGTTTATTGGGATGTTACTTATATGTATTATATCATTATAGTTTATGACAGACATGGTTTGTAAATTATAGGTAATACTTTTGGTTTTTCAGATGTTGATTTTCTATATGGGTAATAACATCTTGCAATTTACTTCTCTATTTCCTTAAGTTTTAGAAGGTGGGAAAGTGTTTGGAGTTGGGGTACATATGTTATTAAAGATTCCCCTGTTTCTTCAATGTACTGATTATTGAAAAAGAAAAAGTCATAGGGTGTTATCTTCTTCTTCTTCTTTTTTCTTTTTCTTTTTCTTTTTTGGGTTCTGAATGAAGCTGATAAATTGTTGTTGGATTCTGGATTTTTGTTTTCTATGAGTTGAAGAAAATTCTTTGGCCAAGTTTTTGTTTAATGCTTCTGTTTTGGGTGTCGACAATTATTGCCTAGTCAAAAGTTAAGCACCTAATTAGTAATTAGCTCTCATGTCTCCACTTTATGGTTGGTAAACACAATTTGTAAATCTGGAATTCGACTGGCAATTGGAAAGCATTGTTATTGAATATAAATTAATGGTAGACACCCCTTCTCTCTCTTAAAACTCATTTGAAATTACTGTCTCTTTTATCTTTATTGAAGATAGTGATTAGTGCAAATATTCTTTTGATGTGGGAATATATTTTTAGTAGTATTAATTCTATTAAGGTTTCAATGATAGGTATAAAACTTATGGACAAGCCTTACAAAAGGGGTAAGAGATAAGGGTTATGGAAATTATTTAATACTATTAAAAAAATATTGGCTTTCTGCACTTTGAGGCCAGTTAGGACCGGCTCTTTCTCAGGTAGTATTTGTTAAGCAAATCTGCTTCTTCAAACAAAATGGTTTCCAAATCCTAGTAATATTCCCTTTACTTATAAATAATATGATTGAAATACTATAATTTTTTTTTTTTGAGATTCCCACATCTGCGCAAGGATTCCTTTTGTCTGTAGATGAAACAATGAGAAAGAGGAAAAAATATGACAGAGAAAGATTTGAGAGATCATTAGTATCCTAAGATACATCAATAAGAACAGCCTTGCATTATAAAACATTATTAGAATGCATGTAGTTCAAGGGAAGAAGCAGGTTCTGAACAAATGCCCCATTAAAAATTAGTATGGAAGTGTACTGATGTAGTCATAAGCAGACAATATCCTTAGGATTTTGTTTGCTTCAGTTGGACTTGTGCTCAAACTTTTTTAATCTGTGTACAAAACGACATCTAAGCATGAGTAGTAGGATATATATGTTGTCATTATCTAATTTTGTTTTGTTAATTGGAAGTTTTAGCAGGCAAAAGTAGTGTACTAAAGCATTTGCTGGGTTTCTTTGTGCAAGAGCATGTGATGTTTGGACCCTAACCCTATCTCACTGTGAAGTTAAAACTTCTCTAAAATGTTGATATGGTTGTTGTCATTGGTGCATAGAAAATTGATATTGCTCTAATTAAAACAAGTTATGTCAATTGTTGCGAATAATGTTATCTTGAACATTACTCTTAAAACCAAAAAGTTAAAGCTACTTGTGCAAGGAAAAACTACTTTCCTTGGCCTAAATTGAAAAATCAAAGAGATCTTTATTTAGATATGGATTGCTTAAAAGGTCATTATCATAAATCTGTAACTCAATCCATTTCGAACTGGCCGGCCCTCATATTTATCCATTCTCAACCATTCCTTATTTAACAAGAAAATCCTAAAATCACAGAGAGAGTAATAGTAGATGATTTTGGTCTGGACAACTGGAGGAGGGTTTAAGAATAAATATTTTGATGTCTTTCTAGGATTTCTCGCACTAGTCCCTTTGTTTGTTTATGGATACAATCCAACAAAATAGTACAACTTGTTTAGTACTTAAGAACATGCGTTCACACTACACACACACGTGCTCCTCCCATCTATCTATTTCTTTTTTTTTTTTTTTTGGTAGAACCCATCTATCTTTTTCTATATATACATAAACCCCACTTGGTCTCATTCATACCACAGTAACCACACAACTGTTTTTTTTTTTTCTTTCTTGTTTCTTCTTCTTCTTCATCATCACTGACTTTGGAGTTTGGAGATACTCATTTTCCTTTATCTTCCTACAATCAAGGTCATTCACTCTACCCTACAAACCATTACCATGGAAAATAAAGATACTAAGTGATGAAGAAAGAAAATGCCACCCTTCTTCCACCAAAGAGAGGTCAGATCAAAGCAAAAATATTTGAGGAACTGGTTGAAAGTGTGGTCAGTATAACAACAGGAGGAACAGGAAAAAAGAGTGAACAAGACAGTAGCAAAAGCAATTACTCTTCTAGCAAGGAAATCAAGGTTTGAGAACAAGCAAGAGGGCATTGCATTGAGGCCAAGTATACTTTGGCTCTTTTAATCTAGATAGTGAGATTTAAGGATTTTGGGTTTTGAAAATAGGAGGTGTTGAGTTTAAATTTTCATGAAAATGATGGAGGGTTTGTATTACTATTACATTATTCATGCATATATGTAAGATTCCCTTCATCTTTCCCTGAATATTCTCCTAGGTACTTGCTTTGCAACATGATTACAAGTTTATTATGATGTTCTTTTAATGTAGTCTTTTTATTTTTATTTTTATGTGTGACATTTACTGATTTCACCATGGACTTGTTCTTATTTTTTATCATTGCACTTCAATTTTTTTGTGGAGAGAGGAGGGTAATTGGAACTAACATTGCACCCGTAGGACAAAAGAAAAGAAAAAAGAGAAAAGCGTAATTTGAGTTTTTTAATTAGCTTTTTTTTTTTTAGAAACTTTAATTTGCTTTATGGTAATAGTTTATATTAGATTATTGGCATGTATAGTTTTTTAAAGTCTTATTCTTTCTAATTACGTCTATATTATTGCCAACTTTTAATAAATAAGAAAATAACACATACCATTATAGCTTATTGTGTTTTTTTTTTAAATAAAAAAAATTGTGGAAAAGAGCTCTACCTAAAATAAAACCAAAAAAACTAGGGTACCGGTTTTAACTTTTAAAAGCATATTTGGAAAAATGTCGTTCTAAACTTTATTCCAGAATGGGTACTATATATGTCTTGTTTGGAAACTCTACGGTTTAGTTACTATTTTATTTCCTAACTTTGTTTTACTTTTACCACATGTTTGGAAAGTCCACCCAAACAAAAAACCCTTCAACTGTAATCACTTTTTCGCAAAATTGGAAATTAAGAAAACGTTACTTCCTTACTTTGAAATTTCTTCTTCTTTTTTATTTTTTATTTATAGAAGATTTTGCTAGCTAGAATTATATAGTTAAATAATTAAATTTACAATTTCTCAAATACTTACTATATATGTTAAACTATTTATTCTTCTTAAGTATTTAGACAATTGGGTAATTTATCACAGCATCAAAGTAGGGGATATTTAGTTCAATCATTGTCTCCTCCATTCTATTTTCTATTTAAATCTCACATGTTGAGTCTCGCTTATTAAAAGAGAATTTGAGCTCACATGTGAAGATATGTATTAGAATTATGTAGTTTTTTTTTTTTTTTTTTTTGAGAATGTAGAATTATGTAGTTAAATGTTTAAATTTATAAGTTTTGAATAACTTAAATTTTTTGGATAATTGGTAATTTATCAAATATCCTAACCTTTTTTGTTTTTTTTTTTTTTTGAGGGAACAAATATCCTGACTTGAGATGGCACAAATTGAAGATATATAATATTTTGATGTTACTAAAATATCTTGATAAGAATAATTTTGATTGACGGCTGCATAAGGAGCAGCACTAGACGGTCTTTTTCCTCTTTTCTAATTCGCAAATTTTGTTTCTTTATAATACAACTCTCTCTCTACCTTAACTGGCACTGTCTCATGAATCAAATTTGGCATCTTCTATACATAATCCCACAAAAATTGATTCTAATCTAGACAACTATGGAATAAAATTATTTCAGTTTTAAATTAGTCTTATATTTGTTAGGTCCTAAAGTATTAGTATTGGTGTGTATCAAGCTGTGAGTTTGTTGTGTTTTAAAGTGGTTATTTAAGATCAAGTTAAAGATATAAAAACTGCCCAAGAAGTATGTGCTCAATAAAAGTGGAGTTTTTGCATTCTTGAATCCAACCTCAATAGTAGTCGATAGCAAGCTTGATTACAACCTCAATTCTACTCGATCGGTCGAGTCTTGAAGGTGAAGTTTATATTTCCTCGATAACAACCTCTACACTGTCTCAATAGATCAAGAATGCAGAAATCAACAAAACGAAAAGCTTAATAACTTGTTCATTTCAAACTTGATCCAAGCCCTACTTGTTGACATATAAAAGAGGCATTATATCATCCCCCAATACATTTGTGCGTTTAGGGTTGTGTAACCAATTTTCCCTCAATTTTACAATACCAGAGAATTTAAGAACATTTGAAGGTTGGTTAGTGAAAAAGTCAAAGCCGCAACACCACAAAGATTTTATTTTATTTTTAAAAAAAGTATATATTTTATCTTTTCTATAATTATATTTTACTAAAATCTCATTCTTAACACCATCCTCCCCAATTAAAAATAAATAACTTTTGAAACTTGATAACTAATATGCATTGGTGACAAATTAAGCATCCAAAATATGTATACATATCATAAAATTATAATAATCTGATTATCATAATTGATTAACATGAAGTTACACTTGGTCAAATAAACAATTTTTTTATGTAGTTACTTTTAACTTTATATCCTTTTGACAATTAGTTATGTTTGTTGTTGTTGTTGTTGTTTTTTTCATAATTCTGTAGACGGCAGAGAATGTTCTATTCATAGTGTGAAAAATGAAAACCTTCGTATACAATAGTTTGGACTTTTGGAGACTTGGAGAACACTCCTCCAAGTACTACCAAACTAGAGGACAACTACTTCAAACCTTACTTTTTGAGCTCACAGATGGTGCTAAATTTCAAGTATGACAAAGTTGAATAAAAAGAAATGAAATGGACAATGCAATTAAACGTGCTTGTAGGACACAACTGTATCTCATTGTCGTTGTCGTTGTTGTTGTTTTTTCAAGAATAAGACAACTGTGTGTAGAGCTAGCTGGAAAACCAAGAACAAATAAAGCCAGCCAATCTTATCCTCTCTTTCTAGTTGGGTTTGCTACATTTCTAGCTATCCTAGTACAAATTTTTTTAATAAGAAAATTAAAGCATCTTCTTTATGAAGATTGTATGACTTCTATAATAATTTAATCTCAGGACTCTTATGATAAAGTATCCAAAACCAAAACAACTAAAGAAAAATAATCAAAAACATAAAGTTTTGTGGCCTTGAAAGCTGTGGCCAACTCATTTTTAATTATCAATGTGGTATATCATACGAGAATTATTCAATTATTCTATATTAAACTATTTTTACTAGTATATAACTATATTAGAATTTGATTTTGAGAAAGAATTTGATTTTACGTTCTAGAAAACGAGCATTTTATGGGGGACACGTAAACAAATATAAAATGTTATTTTGTATTATAATAACAAATTTATTAAGATAACTACCATATTATTTGGGTTCATGGCTTTCAAAAAAGATGATGCATCATTAAAATTTTCAGCATATAATATAATATATAAGCAAGAGAGAAATATATGAATAAAAATACATAAAAGGCCAGCAATCTACTCACGTATGTATACTCTTTTTTTCTTTTCTTTTTTAATTTCAAAAAATATTTTCCACAATAAACAATGAAATTTATTAGTTCTAGAACCAGAAACAAGCACACCATAATCCTGATTTTTGTGACAAACTAATCTTTAATCATATTAACTTTCTTGTAAGTGGACTAGAACCAGTCCACCGACTCCACATACAACCCAAGCCATAAAACATAGGCATGTAAAATTCAACAATTGTGTCGCTTCAATCCTCAAGGGTTGGAGAGCATACTAGATAAAATCAAACAATTTTGACAATGAAGCCTTGCCAGCAAGTTGGATAATGGATTGCTAACGTATTACATATGCATCATGCATGACATAAAGCCTGTGATGTAAGAAAGAAAGTGAAAGTCTGATCAAGATTTGAATTGAGTGAGTGAGTCCCCACTTGATTTGCCTTCCATCACTTGCGTGAAGGGAATAAGGTTCCTTAATTGGGTTGTATATATCCACCAACCCACATTAAATCGACAATAATTATGGTAAATTAGGCGCCGCATATCCATTTTTATATGCTCTACCAAATTGACATTAAGCAAAACTATGGGTGATGGACCTTCTTAGGTAAACAAAAATAGAAGAACCAGATGTATTAAGATTCAACTCATTAAAGACCTTGTTTGTGAAAAGTGACAGTAATTACTACATATCTTTGATGTAATGGTTATTTTACAAGTACAAAGTTCTTGTGTAATATAGGGGAACAAAAGTCAAGGTTAAAGTTTTCAAGAGGGAAATTTATATACAAATACCCTTAAATTAGGTTAGTGTAAAATTTCTATCTTATATCAACAACAAAAAGTTACAGTAATATAATTTCTAAACGAGTTGGCCATATGCATGAAGAATTGTCTTTAAATTTAGGTTTTTTATTCAAATACTTAAACGGATGAACCATAATAACTAGAGGTTACGTGTTTCTAGGTTCTTCCACTGTCATCAATTTCTAACACGAGTCTTAACTTAAGACTCTTAAGTCTTTAGCTATTTAAACCGAAATGGATAGAGGTTGGTCAAGATCAAATTCTTTGTTGAAATATAATATTACTTAACATATGGACAACAAATGTTCTATTTTCTCTTTTTCTTTTTATGATTTTTTATGACCTCTCATAATGTGGGAAACTTTCAACTTTTTCAAACGTTAAGAGGAAGACTCTTGTGGTTTTTGCTCCATTGTAAGATGTTGTGTGCCATGGTAAAGAGAAAACCATCAAACACAACAGCCAGAAAATTAGTGCATGTATTTATTTTACAAGCCTTGGACTGTTGTTTTCCAGAAGTCAAGCTTGGACCGTAGGGTTTGGATCGAAAGTATTAGGGTGTTCACACTTCACGTCAAAACGTGGGATTAGTGGATACATTCTCTGTATGTGAACGCAGTAGGAAAATAAGCAAGTCAAAACGTGATTTTATAGTTGACTATTACTCTAATCAATTATTTAGACCACAGAATAAAAGTGAGAATTGACAGGGCAATGTAGATTAGGTAGTACTTAGTACAACGACATTTAACTGCTTCTGATTTTTGAAAGGGGCCAGAAGCTTGTTTCGATTAGTCCTGTTTCTAGATTTTCCAAGATAATATAAGAAGTGCATGCCACTCTTTTAAAAGTGCCTTCAAGTGCAAGCCAAGTTTCTTTATTAAGTTCATATGCCCAAAAAAATATATATTTTCAAGGATTTTATTCTACACATACATCATCATTGATCATGAATTAAATTCTTAATCTTATAGGTTATTATTGTTAATTGATCTACTTTATATCATGTAATTTCACGTGCAGTGGTCCAAAATGAATGCCACGCCGAGTACCAAATGGACCTTTAATAAGAAGGAAAAGTATCATGTGATCAATATTTTCTGTAATGAAAGAGTTCAAAGTCAAAATCTATCAGAATCATTCACATATTTTTCATTTTGATTTTTTGTCCTTAGCAAATGTCGCATATAACAGTCAGAATATTATCTGTAATTTCATTGCTAAGTCATGTGGCACTGAAAAGCTACCCAACTCCCTGTCATTCTCTCATGGCGTCTAATTTGACCATAGACCTTAGCATTAGGTCAATGAAGCTAAGCTCAAATGGACAATATCAGTAACGTTGGCCCCAGAAAATGACATATTTGACCACAGACCTTAGCATTAGGTAAGCTCAAATGGACAATATCAGTAACGTTGGCCCCAAAAAATGACATATTTAGCTTCCAAAAAAAAAAGATAAAAGAAAAAAAAAAGACATTTGCATGCCCATGCGTGCGGGTGAGGGATGTTAACATCAACAGTCAATACATCAGAGTTCATGCTTCCATTCACACTATTGTCGTATTGACTTATTGCAATTTATGGAGTCGGATTCATGAATGATGAAACTCATTGGCTATTGGTTTTATATATAAAGAATGGCAATGCATAGCAAATAATGGGGTTGCAAAGAATATAGAATTAAAGATCCTTTTTTTTTTCTCAAAAGTAGCCCATGAACATTTTCAATTGCAGCAATGCACATCGATATGGTTAGTTAAATGAAGACAAATTAGGCAACCGGGGTGGTATAACTATAATCTAGCTAAGTCGATCGCCATAGGATGAAGAAGAAAAGAATCGAAAAATAGAGATTCGACCATTTAAAGTATTTATCTGATAAACAATGAGAATTGATTGGTGCAAACATCTTGTAAATGAGTCCTTAGAATAATCATTCTTTATTTAAAAAACAAATAGATAAAATCCTCATACTTATAGTGGTCCCATCAAAAAATAAAAATACTTATAGTGGTATTACTGTATTAGGGTGTTCACACTTAACAATAAATCATATTTAACAGCAGTGTCTTTTGTGTGTTAGGGCCAAGTCAGAAAGGTTGCATTGAGAGATTTCAAGAAAGTAACTGACATCTGAACTTGATCAAAGGGGCAAACTAAACCAAAATTTGGATTCCACCCATACCACAGATTCTCACATTCCAAGCAATAAAATGTGCACATATGACGCATTATCCCTATTTATAAAAATAGTTTATTTCCCATACAACAGTTAATCAGACAGCCGATTCGTAATCTCACAATCCCTTGGTAAAACCATGGTGGCAAGTTGCCAATGATGATCTCCCTCTCAAGATGAGGCCTCAATACCTGGCTCGCGTATTTGAATTGATGTTTTTGACAAACTTGCTTCCAGCTCATCCAACTCATCTAGGTCCAGCTCATCGTCGTCGTCATCATCAAGAGGGTCCTCTTCAGAATCATTAACTGTGTTGGTTGAGGTGCTTGGTTGCCCTGCTGTTGAGTCATCTTTAACCTAAAATTTGAACACAATAAACACACCAGTAAGATTAATAAAGTCACATGTACAGCACACTTGCACAATTGCATTTTGCACGTTTAGTTCCTTTTCGAACTAAAACACATCCAAATGTCTTAGCAAAGATCTTGGAAATCAAATTATAGAAGGTTCGTATAGTCAGCAACTTAAGCAGTTACAGAAGCTCAAAAAAATATATATGTATACATGCAATGTAATCATGAGATATCAAACAATTAACTAAAGCAGCATTTTTGCAATCAATGATGTATGAGTCCATTTTTCAGTAAACACTAAACAATGCAAAATAACTCCAATGTGTGACTGGGAGGTTTTTTTTTATATTATTTTATAAGTTATACACAAGCCCAAAAGAACTTGCATTTGTGACCTCATCCTCCTGCATCTTGCTTTTACAAGGGAGCCAACATGTTACATCTGATTGAAGCAAAGTCAATACGGTGTCCAGCTTATTATATTATAAGTGTCTTAAGATTGAAAAAGTTTTTTCATTTGAGTCATTAGAAGTGTCTCAGGGTTAAAAAAGGTTTCTTAAATTAAGTCATTGGTTTATAAGTTATGGGCGTTTTAATGTGCAGGGGAATCTAGAATTTCAAAAAATTCCTGAGCATAATTTTTCTTTTAGGGTTATTTTCTTTCTTATATTTACTCTGTAGTTTTCTAAAACTTCTGGTAGTATTAGGACTCTTATTGGGCTTTGTTAGGAATTTATTTATTAATCAATTCAGGAATTTTCCTTTAGAAAATCTTTTGGCACCTTTACAACTGTTTTGCTGGGGCAAAAGCAGCTACTAATGCGTTCAGTCAAAAACCACAAGGATGCTTCTCTGGAAGCAACAGCTACCATTGCTTCCCACAAGAGTTAGGTGGCACAAAATAGAAGCTTTAGTAGGCTCCTATACCAATTTTGATGTAGGATTTTTAGAAATTCAGCACTAAATAAAATTCTTTTTAAGGGTTCTTGAGTGAGGTTTAGAATTTAAGGTTTTGAGAAAGGTTAGGTAATAAAAGATTGGATTTTGACTGAATCTTGAGTGATTTGATGCTTGTTCAACATCAAAACAGTGAATTGAAGTAGAAACAAAGAAAGATAAACTGAAGACGATCACAACTAGATTCTCCAAGCAATCACACTTGGGAAGAAGAAGACAATCACACACTGAAAACCCAGAATAAGACGCTAGAATTTTATTAAACCTCTATCCATTTTATTGACTACATAGAAGTTTTTATATATAGGCTATTGCCAATCATTCCTAGAAAGAGTAGGACTCCTGTTTAACAAACAGAAGTAATTAATGACTTCTAAACCAAATAGAAACACAACACAAAACATAAAATCGAACTTATGGACCTCTGGTACAACCTATTACAGCCCATTCTAGAAAATAACAGATTATCCTTACCCTAGTAAAACTTAGTTAAGATGAACCAATGAATTTCTAACCTAATCAAACTTAATATTAAGACTCAATAACAACTAGAGTAGCCTATGACAGGCTTCAACAAGACCCCATATTGAAACTAAGCCACAATTCTCGAATCTTTTGGTTTTTAATCTTGTTTTCCCTCAAACTCTTTGATGGCTACATCAATCTCCCAATGGCTGGACAAAACACAACCTCAAGTTTTGAAATGTTGAAGTAGTGAAGTCCTCAATTTATTAAGCAGGATACTTAGAACAACATTGCAAGACATTTTCTCAATCTAAATAGAGCAGGTTTTACATGAAGAAGATTTGGCTCAGCAGGCTCAACTCGACATGGGTAGGAGAAGAACTCAACTTGGTATTCATAAAAAAAAATAGAGAAATTATAACCAAGTCAAGAGATACAGATCAAGGATCTTACCATTTTCGAAGGAACAGTACTTACATCCCTATTTAATTTCCATTCAAGAGTTATTATGTGTTTCCACACCCCTTAGAGACCCCAAAAAAAGGACAATTTCATTTTCTTAACTCTTTTGTCAGAGATAGCATTGATGATATTGGAAGGTCTTCTAAACCATGTTATTGAAGTCATCAGAAATGACAAATCAAATCTGTTTATTTCCATGCATAATCAAAATTATTTAAAACTTGAATTGTGATTCCCATACGCGCCAATCTCATCTTTCACATTCCAATTTCCAAGTTCCAATGATGCCACCCTCCAGCTCTTTAATCTCTTTTTTTCATACTATCTTCTTTTGTTTCAACTAAGGCATGTTGTGGAATAATGTGTAGCTGGCTGAGATGTACTTAGCATAATAGTAGGCTAAATAATTGCTAATTTGTCAATTTCTTTTCCCTGACAATAGCAGATTCCACCCCTTTTTATTGGCTGTCATGTTATTACTAAAAATTCGCCTCCTCATGAGATTCAAGAGTTTCTTTTTCACAGAAGTTTCCTACATTAACCTTTCATGTTGCTGTTTTGACTCATCTTCAGGTGCTGATTAGGCTCTTTTGCTTTAGTTATTTATTTTAATTTTCTTGATGTTTGGACTTTGTTGCATGCTGCACTGACTCTTAAGCTTGTTGTTTAGGGTCTACCACTCGCTCCTCTAGTTGTTCTAGCTTCTTTTTTCTTTTTCTTTTTTGATGACATGGAACCTCACCAAAGCAAGGTCCTTTGGACCCACCCTAAGGGAGTAAACCATGGATACATGACGCCGTTCTAGCTTTCCAGCAAGCCGTTCAGATTGTCGGCATCCTATTCTAGCTTTCCAGCTTCCGTTTATGGAACTTTAGCTCTTTGTTTTGAAGTTTCTGCTGGCTGCTTCTACTCTGTAGTCCTCCTTGCATGCAGTCTTGGAAATTAAGCATTATGTTTATGCTTGAAAATTGAAGATTTCTCCTTAAAATTCTACAAACTCAAACCAAATTGTTGTTTCTATAGCATCTTCAACATCTTTCAAATTTAAATGAGGCATTTCCTTCTTAATTTCATATCTCAGCCTACTTTTGATTGAACAATAGTCATACATGCACTTTCTTCTACCAAACTTAATAAATAATTCCTTATATTTTCTTGCATTATCAATTACATGCAAATCACCTTACTCAAGAGTATAGTGTACAGAGCTGCTCAAGAAAATCATCTGTAAGATTTCTTAAAAGAATTTCTTCTTTAAAAATCAGCTTACCCTCTTATCCTCTTAGAAGAATTGCTCATAAATATCATCTTTAAGATTCCTTGTTTATTGAAAAGTCAAAATTATCCTAGCAATTTTCCAAAATTTCCAAGATCACACTTCATATTATTCTCCAATTGTCCTTGTTCAGGTCATTTCAAACATTCACTTCACTTTTTCTGTAGCATTACCAGACAATCAGCAAAGTGTTTCAACTGCATATAGCCACTTCTATAGAATAGTAAGTGAAAATTATTTTAGCAAAACCGTGACAGTTGCTTCTTCACAAAAATTTCTTCACATAGCCTTTATAAAGCTACAGTATCACTGAACTAACCCTTACATGTAAGCTCGATGTACTCAGACATTTCAGGTTTGAGTAAACACCAAGTATCTTGAGTTAACTAAATTAAAAATTATGGCGCACTTCGCAGCTTACTGTTTACAGTGCCTGAACATCACCAAATTTCTCATCTCTAATCTATTTTCAAACCCAAAGCATACTTTTTCCCTCGTACATTTGAACCACTAAAACCCCGAGTTTTCCATAATTTTTTAGTCAAATAGCCTATCAAATTAGGCCTAAAGTCCCAATCACAGCCACTAATCAGATTCTCCTCCAACCTATTTTTTCAAGAAGCAGCCCCTCTTACCTTTTATTCCCTCACTTTTCAAAACCCTTGTTTGTTCTACAACCTGAAAGCCTTCGTTTTTTTTTAATTGGTAATTACATATGCAGCTGGTGGCTATTGAACCACAACCTCATTGGTAATTACCTTGCTCTAGCAAAGGAAGGAGATGCCATTTGAGCTAAAGCTCATTGGCCTTTTTAAGCCAAAACAAACCCTAAAAGCATAACTTCTTCTTCTTCTTTTTCCAAAAAAGAAAAATAGTAAGTTATACACATTTCATTAGGTAACTTAAAACCTCACCCACCACCTAGTACGTACAAGAAAAGGAGGGGCCATTCGAACTGCTTAAAAAGATTAGGTTCGTGGACTGCTTAACAATCTTGTTTTAAGCTTTTGAAAATATCTCCTAATGATCTGCGATAGATAAGATATGATATTTCATTTATAAATTTTACAAGACCTAGGATATTCTTCAGACTCAATAAAGAGAAGCCTCCAAGCAAAGAAACATGATACCTAAAAAGAGCAGATCCATTGACAAACCCTCCAGTACAAGTGAAAACTTTTATATTAGTCGAGAAGCAGTAATAGCTACTCTAATTACTATGTACAGAATAAGTAAATAACAAACAGTAGGAACACTCCACATTTCATTAAACCCTATTCCAAAGATATAATACATAAAGGTTTCTAGTCAGATGAGGCGACATCATAATTTAGATTCAACTACATAACTTTCTGCATTGCTTATACCACAGGATGAAACAGCTAGTAAGACAATAATGTATTATGACTCAATTCTCAATCAGCATATCACAGATTATGTGACAAATATCTAATAGAAAATGATAATTTATTAAACAGAAGATTTCATACAAATCAGCTGTGCCTAAAACAGAACACATTGTTCAGCCTATCATAGCATGTTAATATGGTCACCTAACATATTAAGGCAAATCATCTGTAAAAGATACATTTCATACAAATCAGTTTTTTTTTTTTTTTTTTTTTTTTTTAAATTTTTATATGAAGTAATAAAATAATAATAATAACTGATTTGTATGAATTTTTTTTTTACCATGCACCATAAAAATTCCAGAACTTAAAAGTTGGTGAAAGGGGAAAAGGAAAAGAAAAGGTTAATCAACCTTGGAAATCAATTCAAGTCCAATAGGTTCAGACCACTTCTTATTTTATAAAATTAAAAAGAAGCAGAATTACCTTCTCTTCAGCAGCCACAAGTTGTTCTTCTCTTTGGTATTTTTCATATGCCTCAGCATCATCCACAAACAAGCTAGCATCCGCAAGAAACAACTCCCGACCACTAAGACAGGCATAAAATTAAATTAATAGCATGTTTAATGGGGATATTTAACTGAATGCAACACATAGAGAATGATACCTCATGCGGTCATTCTTAGCCCTGTCTGCTCTCTGTGCAGCTAAACCAGCCTCTCTTTCCTCTGTCTTTTTGTTCTTCCATTGGAAGAACAGGTCAGGAGTCATTGGAGTAGTGGTTGTTACTTTTGCACGCTAAAAATTTTGCAGATGAACAATTATAAGAACTGAGTATAGAAAACAGAGCAAAGAAAACAATAGAACAGATGGAGCTGCAATCAAACAAACATGTTCCCACCACAATAACAAGATTAAAAGGAAAAGTAAAAGCCAACAAATCAAAAATGATTGTTACCTGGTTCTCAATCTCTTCCTCGATGGGAATCTTATCACTCTCTTCCTCCAAAAGTGCCTTCATTTGAGATTTTAAAATATATCCTGGAGGTAGAGCATGTCTGTAGTGACATTCTTTGCCACCATTTGGGCAAGACCAGAACCATCCGTATTGTTTCTTTTCCACAGCATCCAAAAAGTATTTGCAGACCTGTATATAAGTTTTTTTTTTTTTAAGTAATAAGAATTCAATTTGTTGAAAGAAAAAGGGGGCACTACCCTAGTACACAGGAAGTATACTTGAATAAAAGGAAATGAGGGGAAATTAAAAAGAAAATAGCTTTAAAAAAATAAAGAACACCAAAACCCAGCTATCTAGCCTTCCTAACCTTTTCTCAAAAAAAAAAAATAAATAAACAAAGTGTAAAGAATCCAAAAACTTTTGCCTGAAGGCTGAAGTCCAATTGTAAAAGGGTATTTAGCAATTATAATTTCAACTTAACCAAGTCTTGTTCTTCACCATCAAAGCAACAATCATTTATCTCCCTCCAAAGACACCAGATATTGCATAAAAGAAGTCCATTTGTAAAAGGGTCTTTAGCAATAAGAACTTCAACTTAACGAAGTCTTGTTATTCACCAGATAATGCCTTCCAAATCTTCCCATTAACCTGTTTACCAAAAGATCCCTCCGAACAAGCCAACAGCTCCAAGACAGAAGGCATAAAAAAGCCAATATACTAAGAACTTTAATGTTATTATTATTAAGAAGTAATTCTTCCTATGAAAATACAAATTTAGATAACCATTTAAACAATATATGTATAATTTAATGATTCTACCAACATGGGGCAGTTTCCACTCGCTCAAAAGCCCCATCTCTCTGACTAAGAGCCAATATGTCACCTTCAACTTGTAATGCAGCAGCAACCCACACAAAGACAAGATAGTTAGTCTCCCTATTTGCCACAATTGAGTTCTCAGCATTTTTCACATAGGCTTCAACAATTCACATTACTCCAGCATTATTAAACAACTACAAAGAACTTAGAATTTTTCAATGCTACTTCAAAAACCTTCTCCTTCTGGAAGGGACATAGACAATTTTCCACAATAAATCTCATTACACCTACCTGCACTCGGCTATCTAGTGCGGCATAGTGACTTAACATCCCACCTAAAGCAGGGAACATGCCAAGTCTACACCCCCACAATGTAGCTGCTAGATTTGCCTACAGTCTACACAGTACACAGAAACACGCACATACGTTCATACATACACGTACATAAAATCCAAAATACCAAGAACTACCTTACTAACGTTAACATTGTATTGAAAGAAAAATAATGATTGAACTCACAATCTCAGTTGGTTTATTCTGGTTATACTCGTTCTTCTTCGACTCCACCACCTTCTCAAGTGTCTCTTGATCCCAATCCTCCATAGTGTCTTAAATAAACAAACACCCACCAAATCAAAATCATATAAGAGCTGAAATATACACTTGACACAAAAAAAAAAAAAAAAAACAAAACAAAACAAAACAAAACAAAATTGTGTATTCAATTAAAAATCACCTTCATCACGCTTATCACTGTAAATATCGATTTTCTCGCCCTTTCTCTGCACATTCAAATCATGAGAGAACTTGCATTTGAAACCCTTGGCGCACTGCCCCACCTTGAAAAATTCGCATAATATAGACTTTGGATCAACACCTATCCAAATTTACCAAATCACTCTATCACAAAAACACAATTCCATACATAAACCCCAAAAAAATAAAAATAAAAGTTAATAGCTCAAACATACATACCAACTGGAACTTTGGGCTGACTAACAGCAACTTTGAACAAATCATTCAATTCCTTCTCCTTAGCTTTCTCTTCCTCCTTCTTTTTCTGCTCAATCCAAATCAAAATTCCCACTCAGAACCAAACAGAACCAGAAATCGATTAAAGTGAAAGGAAAAAAAACACGCGAACCTTAAGGGCGGCTTTGGCGGCTTCGGGTTTGGGCTGGACCGATTGTTTGAGATTTTGGACGTATTTCTGGACATTCTTGCTCTTGTTCTTGTTCTTGAGCCCGAAGGTCTTGTCCTCCACGACTTTCTGCTTCTTCGCTACGTCCGATTTGGATTGCTGCTGCTTCGGCGGCATATTTGTGTGATTGAAAGAAACAAAAAAAAAAAAAAATCAAAACCAAAAGAAAAAGCAAAAAATCTGTGAGATTTTGTTTGGGAAATGAGAAAATAGGAATTGATTTTTCAAAAAAATTGGGGGGAGATTTTGGTCGGAGAGTGTGATTAGGGTTTTAAGTGGATTGAACAGAGGCCAACATATAATGTTATTGCTATCTGAGGAGGAAGATGAGGGAGAAGGGTATGCAAGATTTTTTGTAGTTTTGTTTTTGGGTTTAAATGCCCGATATGTCCCTGCTGGGCCTGTGAGTTGTGAAATAAGAGCCCAACGTTTTTGTGATATGGGTGGGGATGGCAAATTGAGTGAAATCATTGGGGTGTAAAAGTAAATCCAATTATTTGCAGTGAGCAAAGTTGTACATAGCTGCTCCATTTGTTTCAGCATGATTACGAAGTTGTACATAGCTCCAATTATTGTGAAAATGTTTGGAAATAGTATTTCCCTTTGTTTCATTGTAAAATTTGGTCCTACCTTAAAATGTTTTTCATTAACCATTGTAAAATTCTGTAAAACATTTTATAAAGTTAAAAATTAAACAAATTTGGTAAAATATTTTTTAAAAAAATGGACAATGTTCTCCTCCCCCTATTCCATGCCTAGCCCACTAGTTCTAGTGGGCTAGGCTGCTCTAATCTAGCGGGCTAAGGTTGCAGAGGCATTGTTTTGCTGGTCTGTACTTGAATTTTTTTGTCATACAAAACATCTAAAAATGTTTTCAAATGTAAAATGTTTAAAAATTTTACACTTTGAAAATATTTTACAGCAAATACAAACAAAGCATATGTATCTAATGGTATCTTGTTAAAACACTGATCCCTTGAACTTTTAAACTTTAACATCCAACCCTCAAGTGATTTTGTTTAATCTGAAAATTTAGTGTTATATTTTTTAGATCAAACAATATCATAGGGGTTTTGTGTTACACTCAAAAACCTTAGGAGTTAAGTGTTATGTTACTGTCACCACTCAACCCTTCTTTTCCAATCTATTACCTGAAAAATTATAAAATTATCCAAGTGTTTTATTTAAATAAGTCACAAGACTCATTAAAAAAATTACGTGACTAGTGGTCTCTTCAATTGTCACATAATAGGTTAGAAAAAATAGCTCCAAACCAATTCTAAGTTAAACTTTTTTCATTTGAACGCAGGTCCTTTATCTAATGACAAAAAACTTTAGTAATTAAGTTAATTAGAATTTGAGAACGGTTTCTTCTTACCTATATTTACTTTAATAAACCATTTTGGTGGAAATTTTTGTTCAATGGCTAGGCTAGGGTCCTTTGGATCATTAGTATTCTTTTAAATTCATTATAGCAAGAACAAAATAATTAATAGTTATTTAAGGGATTACTCACCATATAACTGTTTATTATTAGAATCTTAATAATGGGTTCCAGTTAGTTCAACTGATAAAGTCTCTGATAGTTGAATAAAAGATTTGAGGTTCAATCCCCGCTTATACCAAAAACTAATTGCTGTTTTGATCTCCTATTATTAAGAGCAGACGCCATAGACTGTTATAGATTTTAGTATATGATTATTTTTAATTGATTTCTCAACTTTTAAACACAAATTAATAAAGTATTTCTTTTTTGTTTCTAAAAAATAATAATAATAATAAAAGTATTTTAAAATTTTGTTTATTCTGTTGTTAATATAACACCAATCACATTCATTTTTATGTTGGTTTTTGTTTTTATTTTTATAATAAAATTGATAATAATTTTAGCATTTTTCTTATCTAATTTAAAAGCTAATAATGTGACATTACAAGTTATAACTTCAGTGTCACCGCTCATAAATTTCCACAAGCAAGGACTACATGTTCCTGTGTTTATTTATTTTGACACAAATAAAAAATCCGTTACAAAAATTTTTATCATGTAAATAATGCTTTGCACCCTAAAAGTCTTAGTTGCAAATATCAAATATGTTTTTTGCCAATTGCCATACTTCTATTGGGGAGACTCAAATTGAGTAGTTAATATAATATATAGAGCTCCATTTAACTTATAATATATAGAGGTTAGAGGCTTAGAGCACCACTTAACTCGAAAGCTTAACTCTACGAGTTTGAGCCTAATTATGTGTATTGATTATGGCACCATTGACAATACTCTTTTATTAGGCCTTTTTCCAAAATTGTTTGTGCGCGCTTTGTGGCTCCAAGTGTACACTCACACCTAACCCAAAAGCTTAGAATTGTTAACTATATGGGTAATTAATATAACATATATGAACACTACTTAACCCAAAAACAAAAAGTTAAACCTATGAGTTTAGGCATGTTATATTAAATATTCACTCATTTCGTTCCAATTCAATGTGAAACTTACACGCTTATACTCAAAAAGTTCATTTACGCTAGTAGAAGAAAATGGTTATCTTTGGCTTTTAAGTTCTAACTTCAATTTGTTTCCCACGCACTCCTCGATCCTACATATATAAGACTAGTAAACTTCCATAATATTTTGAAGGTTCAACCATACATACACAGGAAAATTCAAATGGAATCAAATTGCTTTACATGAGAAGGCTTTGTAAATGGACATTATGATTCTAAGAAATCTCTTAGATGCTACTCAACGCAAAGAGTTAGAAGTTAATATAAAAAACAGAAAAAGAATAAAGAATGAATGATTGGCTTAGAATTGCCTTCGCCAATGTTTATCCATTTTTCGCCTATTGTATTTTTGTATATGTAGCATTTTTAAAATAAATAAAAATGATATATGTTTCGTTTTAAAATACGCAACATAGGGTAGTTACTTATATATATTTATATATGCATGCATGTCTTTTCATAAATGTAAATGTAGATTATGAACAGCCTTTGGTTCTAATGATGACATATCTTACGTCTCTCCATGGACGTAAAAGTGATTTTTTTATTATTAATAATTCAATAATTGGGATGGAAGGATTTAAATTTAAATTACTGTATCCATTAAATATACTAGAAAATGTCAAGCAATTCAATTATAATGCTTTTAGTTAGAGGTGATTATTATTATTATTTAATTTATTTGGAGAAGAGAGGTGGTTAGGACTTAAATCTTAACATAGATATTGTTTATAATGTGAAGAGGAAATTTATGAATTTTACCCAACGGCTTGGGTGGGAAATCTGGTATAAATTGAAATTAATTCCTATCTTTATAATTTATTAACCTTACAAATAGGCAAGGGGTATAACTTTTTGTAAGACTATATATGTATCCCAAGTAGCGCCCCCCCCCCCCCCCCCCCCCCTCTTTTTTTTTTTGAGAAACTCCCAAGTAGCCTCAGGAATTAGGCATAGATAAAATCCTTGCCGAAATTAACATTTAGAGTACGTTTGGTACACTGTAATAGGTCCTATAATGGAATAGTTATTCATGTGTAATATCAATTCGGTCATTTGGTTGCATCTTTATTACATGGATTAGTCATTACATTGGAATAACTATTCTTTAAATTGAAGAATAACTATTCCTCTTTAAAATGGATGTAATAGCTATTCCTTAGTGCATATAATAGATTTTAAAATTAATATATTTCCAAAAATATAAAATTTCCTTATACATCATCTTTTACAAGTTTTCCTTATGTAACAACCAAACTTATGAATAGTAATAGTTATTTCCATTATAATATCATTTATTTTCAGTAATAAAGATTACTATTCCTAATGTAATCTACGTACAGTGTACCAAACGTATCCTAAATAAAATGAACTCTCCAACACACACTATAAATAAAATGCTACAAATTCTCAAACTTCAGCACATCCATCGACTCTCTATGTACTAACCTTTGGTCTCATTCTACATACTGTTTTTGGAGCCGATCCAATCTTCCAAATTTGCCAAACCTCAGATAATTTCACCACCAATAACCCTTATGAATCGAATTTGAACAAGCTCATGGGTGATCTTGCCTACAAGCTCATGGCTTTAATTTTAGTTCAATGGGTGTCAAACATAACAAAACATATGGGCTTGCTCTTTGTCGTGGTGATGTCTCAGAAATTGATTGTGCGGCCTGTGTTATTGAGGCAAGACAAGTAGCAACATTCGCTAGTACTGCCCCAACAACAATTGTCATACCATGTACACGGTATGACAATTGTGAGGTAAGGTAATCGCATAAAAATTTCTCTGGCCAAATTGATAATCAAACTGTGATCTATGCTTGGAACACTCAAAATGTAAGTGATCCCAATCCATTCAATCCAAAGGTGAGAGATTTACTTACAGAACTAGCTCATCAAGCTTCGGAGAGCCCAAAGATGTACAAGGCTGGAGTGTTAAAAGCTCGACGAATCGAGAAACCTCTATGGTTTGGTTCAATGCACAGGAGGCATTTCGGGAAATGATTGTACTAAGTGTCTTAAAGGTGCAAACCAAGCAACAACCAGATTGCTGTGATGGGAAACAAGGAGGGAGGGTTATAACTGGGAGTTGCAACATGAGATATGATCTTTACCAATTTTTCAAAGCTTGAAACTGGAAAATTAATCTTGAGTTCTGATACCACCTATATACTATATTTAATAAAGTGTTTTAAGAATTTATTATAGTAATTCCCAACTATAAATGGGAGCTGGACGGTCACATGCACCCATTGTGTGTGTTGTGTTTTTTCAATATGCTGTAATGTTTGTTCAATAAAAGTTACTTTTGATAATTTGGTTGTTGTGGCACTAGTTCAAATATACCATCATGTGGTTAACTTTAAACCTTTAGTGGAGTTTCATGTAACACGTCCATATGGACAACACATAACAAAAAAGAAAAAAACTGATTAAATTTTAGAATTAGCCAAATATATACTAGATTATCATGCATTTGCATTACATTATAACACTTATATTGAGTTGGGTGTGTTGATTCTTATGGCTCCTGCAGTCTGTTATGAATAACGTCATGGATATAATATTTTTTACAATTGTTGATATGATCTATTACGATTAGAAGAACATCATTTTTTCCTAAGTTTAATACGAACACAAGTTTTATTATACACTAATCACAATCGATCAACCATGTCAGTAGTTGTGACTAGTGAAATAGTTGAAAAATGTTGTGTCGCTAAACTTATTTTTCTATTATTATACAATCCGTGTAATATAATACAACCGATCCAATAAAAAATAGACACATTGTTTGTAAACATTTTAATTTTCATATATCAATGCATGTAAAAATTATTATACAATTCGTGTAATACAATACAACCAATCCAATAAAAAATATACACATTATTTGTAACCATTTTAATTTTCATATATTAATGCATGTGTTGTTGTGATTGTGGGTGCGTTGTTGACCATTCACATGTGTTGATCGCGATTGCATTTCTTAAGATCTTGTTCTTATCATTTGATTTTGTGATCAAAAGGATGAGGTTCAATATTGCCTCAATAAAGAGGACTTTTGATTTATCAATGCTAAGATTACTGAGTTATGCTAGCTAAGTTTATCACTGAGAAAAATGCAAAGTAACAATCATCAATGGAAAGCAGTAAGTTGCTATTGAATTAAGGATTTAAGTTCTGCAAAACTATAAGTTTAAGAGAAAGCCAAAGTATTTAAAGATCTACAAGACTACGAAACTACTAATCTATATTAATACGAAACAATAAACTACAATTAAACGAGGGAGCTACTAACTTGCTATGAATATAACAATACTTCATAAATAAAAGAGTAATAATTACAAGCAAATTCCTTGCATTAACGGCTTACAATGATCCTAAACTCGAAACAAAGAAAATAAAATAACAAGTGAGAGAACTATCAACTATGTGTTGAGTGAATGGTAAGATGTGTCTTTCTTGAGAAATAAGTTGTCTATTGATACTTTCATCAATTGTTCCTTCATTTCTTGTTGTCGATCTCGGATTGAGATTCATTGCAATACCACTCTTAAGGATTGATGAGATTAAAACTTGAAAAGTTCATTTTTAATCTCAACCCTTTGATCAAATCTTTTAAATTTAACATTTTTTACTTTCTCACATTGATACTTTTTACCTCTGATTATTGCACTAGATCCAAATCTATCCCCTTCTTTACATGTTTAAATTTTGCTTTAAATAAATTATCACTTTATAGTTTATACGTGTCACTCCCCTAAGACACCACTTGTGGACAGCTGACAAATCAAGAGATTTGATTAATTAATCCATCAAAAGTCAATTTAAAAAAAAAAAAAAACTAACTAAGCTGAGCTCCATGACCTTAGCAACATTGACGGAATTTCTCAGATTCATTTTTTTCTCCCCCACTCTCTCTTTCCATTAATTTGTCTCCTTATGATGGAGCAATTATTGAACTTCCCAACTATTGTGATGAAAAACAAGGTGGGTGAGTTGTTGGTGGGAGTTGTAATGTTAGATATGAACTTTAACTTATTCCCCCTCCTCTAAAAAAAGTTATTTCAAATCTACAATGCACTATGTTAAAAATTAAATTATTGTCCAATACTCTATGCTTTTGTCAATGTTATGCATCCTAATTTTGGCTTAAACTTTCAACAGAAACCATTTTGTTATATTATTTTGTCCAAGTTTGGTAATGTAACTCTTCATAAATTGGCTGTTTAAGTCATGCTAAAATCAACCTAGCTTAAGTGCTTAACCAAAGGACTAAATTTTGATTTGGTGGTGTGTGAGAGAGAGAAAACAGCAGGTTGTTTGAGGGTAAAGTTTTCATTTTTTTCTTACTACTAGTGAATAGTGATATACTAAAATTTTCAATCAAACTGCTGATATATACTATGAACAAATTTGAAGCCCCATATGCATATGGATTTACCAAAATGTCAATTATTGACTAATAGAAGATCCAATTTTACTTAATGCGCCACCTCAAGTTGGACATAATAATACTATAACAGCTCTAACCAATTATATGTATAGCAAATGGAGCCAGATGATGCCAACATTTTCGTTTCAGCTTCACAATCTTCTTTATATATTTCCTGCAGTCAGTGGGTTGGATACATGGGTTAGCTAGGTACCTGTCTAATGAAGAAGTGTCTTGGTGTCTTTCACATGGATGCTATCAACCACTATGTGAATAGCTTTTGCTTGTTCTTATATTAAATTTTGTCTTGGTGTCTTTCAAATTATGCTTCACAACTTCAAGGTCCAATGGCAATTGTTCCAAGCCAAGTGATGTAATCATATAATCAGTTCTTAGGGTATCATCTACCAGAAATACAAGTACAACCACTTCAGGTAGAATAGGAAATATACTATATTGTCATATCTAACTTCAAGATACTTAGTTAAACCAACCCCAAAGACAAATGTATAAAATAGCAATATTTTCATTATGAAAAGGCTCAGACCCTTGCTCTTCTACCACTATATATAGAATTCCTAGCTCAAATTGAAACCCATCCGATCATTTCTCTGTGATTGACTTCCTTCTTTCGATATCAATCATTCTCCAATTTTTACTTCTAAGCCAGAAATTAATGGCAATGCCGAGAGCATTAATGAGCTTCGCTATTTCAGCCATGCTCATCAACTTAGCAATGGCGGCAAACTACACAGTTGGAGGCCCAAACGGTGGGTGGGATACATCGACAAATGTCCAAACATGGGCATCATCTCAATCATTTTTAGTTGGAGATAATTTGAGTAAGTAAACATGGGCATCATCTCAATCATTTTTAGTTGGAGATAATTTGAGTAAGTAACTTGCATCTTCATGATATGAGTATATGTTATATGTTACTTTCAATATTGTGCATGATAACAAATCCATATAGTTCGTATTTGGCTCTCTCCATTTGAAATATTACCTTTCATAGTTCAGATTAAATATTATAAATCTAGTGGTAAATTCAGTGTCATTTCATTTAAAATGACGTGACATTCTCTACATAGTTAGTTCCTTAAAATAAAATTTTAATCATGAAATGGAGTTCATTTTACGCGAAAGAAAGTGAGAGCTGACTAATTCTATTCACACAGTTTTCCAGTATGCACCAAGCCATGATGTGGTGGAGGTTCCCAAGGCAGGCTATGACTCCTGCCAAGCAAGTAACCCAATTCAGTCTTACAGTGGTGGCACCACAACCATCCCACTCTCTTCACGAGGCAAGAGATACTTCATCTGTGGAACAGCAGGACATTGCAGCCAAGGAATGAAGGTTCAAATAAACACTCTTGCAACATCAACTCCACCAACCCCATCTCCTACAATCCAACCACCAACTTCAGAAGTGACTCCTTTAGTTCCCACTCTAGCTCCAGAAGAAAGTGATGCTCCCTCACCAACACAAACGCCTGCGGAATCCACTCCCACAGTGCTGCCTCCTTCACCATCTGACTCGTCTTCGGAGGATCCTTCATTATCACCCTCTTTTACTCCTCCAACTGAATCTGATCAATCCCATCAAACTTCTTCAACTGGATCTTCAGCTGAAACACCTTCCTCATCAGCTCACAAACAAGGCAGTTTTCTTTTTAATATCACAATGGGGGTCATCTTTTTAATGATTATGCTTCAGGCATATTAAGCATATCGGATTATTTCTTTGTGAAAAGTTAATGTAATCTGTGGCCAAAGTTTATTTTACCTGATGCATTTGGGGAACAAGTTCATGACAAAAGCATACAATGTTATCTCTCCCTTTTTTTTGATTTCTTTACAAGAGGTGCATTAAAATAAAAAGGGTTAAGTAAAAAAATTGTATGGATTATACTACACCCAACAGTTTTTCAATAATTGGCTTGCAATGAAGGAGGAAGGTAAATTTGATACATGACAAAAGGAACTGTGGGGAAACGAATTCACCCTCAGTCTATTTGTCCGCTTAGGGCAGGCTTATTGTACAAGAGTCCTACATCGGAGAAAGAAGCGCCCCCCTCATGCCTTATAGTGTTGTAGTGGTACCCTCATGTCCTGAGCTCAAGCTTATAAGGCATGAGGGGGGTGCTTCTTTCTTTGATGTGAAACTCTTGCACAAAGCATGCCCACGTCGCTTGAAGGGACAAAGCAGTGCGGAATATGTGGCGGGACGTTGCACAATAAGCATGCCCAAAGCCTGCCCCAAAGCGGACAAATAAACTAAAGGTGAATTCGTTTCCCCATAGGAACCATCAAAGATGCAGCCCTTCTTAACATTAAACTCTGCCTGATAGTACAATTGTAGTTGCATTTAAAGTTTTAAACCGATTCATTGATATATATTCCACACTATACTGTGAAAAATACAATATTATTTTTAGGTGATGCAACACCAAACCCCAACCTACAGGCTATAAGATAACAACTAAACTACCATTAAAAATCATTGATTAACTAATAAAGCGTCACTCAACAAGCTCAACAGCAACACTTTTTGGAACACGGTAGAAGCTTTAGGTGATCCAAGATTCCAAATGAAACCACTCTATGTTGTTTTCTTAAATGCAATGCATATTTGCTTAACAAATTCCACCTAGCACCCACCGTTCTCTCTCAGTTAGCACTTACATATGTAGGCACAGCATGCTTTATGGTTTTCAATTTCATGCATGGGGAAGGCAAAAATCTACATGTATCTGAATTATTCTCAAGAAATGGATTTCTCAGTCATAAAAGATGACAATTTAATCCTAGAATCTATATGTATATCACATTGGATTTTTTTTTTTCTAGATGACTGAGAGAATATTATTATACAACAAAAAAACCTCAACACTATACACAACTATTTCGAGCTTATGTAAAAGACACTTGAAGGAATGATTTCGGATAATAAAAAACTATCAAACAAGAACCAACTGACTAAAACAATAACTTGATGCGTAAAGGTCAGGTTAAGGTTTAGCCGTCTACATTAGCCACAATAGTCTTGAAAATAAATTTCTTGGATTTCCATTTAACTATAGAACCTAACTTCAAAGTATATGATATATGTTGAAATGATCAATATAAGCGTTCAAATTTTTTTTATAAGTTTTAAAAATTATTAAATTTCTCTCACTAGCAAAAATCAATCAAATCAGATAAATTTTAATTATATATAGACTTCTTACATATGGTTATGGTAATTGGTGGCACTGGTTTCTTAAGAAACTTTTTGATAGATTTTTATTTTTTATTTTTTATTTCTAATGTTATGTTCTATAAACGTAAATATTATAAGGTATTTATGCTATATCTTAACTTATTTTTCTTTCATTTGAGTTTTTATACTATAACTATTGTTATCGTTTATTCAATCCAATTTTATTTTACTTTTGACATATTATTATTAATGTTATAAAGCATAATTAAAATATATGACATATTTCAAGTTACAAAGATTTTTGGAAAGAACAAATGCTTCTTGTATGAGATTCACAGGCTTTCTAAAAAGAAAAATTTTAAAAGATTCATTGGCAAAAACAAACATGAAGGACCATTTAAAAGATTCAGATACATCTTTTAATCAAACTAATCCTTTAACATGATTACAATCGGGACCATTAATAGATTATTTCCTAACATCATACTAAAAAAATAAAAAAATAAAAAAAAATCTAGACTTGTATAAAAATTTCATAGTGTTAGGGGTAACAATTTATATTAATGGGCCGAGTTCATGTTCATATTCGTATCATGTAAAAGTTTAAGTTTCAAAAATAAAAAATAAAAAGTAAAAGTTTTCAAATAATTTAATAATTAGCTGAAATTCTTCATTCTAACGCGCGCAATCCGTTTATTAAGTGGGTTAGAAACAACACAAACTTATTTCTACCCTTTTTAACATACTCTCGAAATGAGAAATTTATTTTCTTGTTTTTGGTAAAGGCTGGGACATTAATTCGGAATTTTGAAAAAAAAAAAAATATATATATATATATATATTATTTTCATTTTATAAATTTCGGTTGCACTTGCACCGCATTCAATTTTTTCTGTCAACTCCCATAAGTAGTGTGAGAGTTAACGTTGATTATATTCACAAATTAGAAAACGAGGGGAGAGAGAGAGATGAGATTTCGCGCGGCATTTAGGGTTTGTGAGAGCAGGAACAGAGCGCCATTGCTGCTTCAACCTCAAGCTTCGCGTTCCTTCTCTCAGCTTCCATTATTTAAACCCCCAACGGTTCGTGTCTCTTCTCTGTTTATATTTTTTTTGTTAACTATCACTTTGTTTGTTTGCTGGGAAAATTGAATAGAGGAGGAAAGAAAAATAGAATTCATGATATGTGTTTAGTGTTTTTTTTTTTTTTTTTTTTGGGGGGGGGGGGTGGAATTTTGGAAATTCATCTTAACTATTCTGAAATTGTTGTGAAGAAAGCACAATTTGTCACCGTACAAAATGCAAAGTTGCAGCAGCGAGTTAAAGAATTGGAGAAGCAAGAGGCCCAAATTGATCTGGAGGAAAATTTTACTCATTGAGAGGGAGAAGTGAGCATGAAACTTTGTAAATGATCCCTTATGTATGAGTGTAGCCATATATGGGCTCTATTCATTTGCAGTGGTAGATATATGGTCCTGGTAATATAATCCAAGATTGGTTTTTTTTTTTTATAGTGTAAAGCTGGTCCTCTTTTTTTGTTATGCCTATAGGATTACTTGAACAGCATATCAACCTTTTGTATCACATGCATTGTTTGTCATCTACAAGTATTGTTTTCCTTCATTTGCTATGGAACAATTTAAATGTGTTTCTGTAGCAAAAAAAAAAATGGTATTCAAATTACAGTTTTATGTGCATATTTTGCCTTTATCTGCTACCCAGTTTAGAATTTAGATTCAATTCCATGAATCCATGTAGTTCTAGCTAGAACTTGTTTAGATTGAATTCCATGTGGTTCTTGCCAGAACTTCGTCTGCCATTTACTTGATGATGGTTGTTGTGAGCCAACTCCAACAATAGCTTTACATTAAGCTAATATCGTAACTGCTATAGTTGAAAGCTCAAAGCTCTACAAAACACGACTATATATCAACCATCCAAATTGATGCCCCGAGAAAAGAACTGGAGGAAAAAGTGGATGAGTTGCAATCCATGGACACCCTTAACCAAACTCTGATACTTAAGGAGCACAAGAGTAACCTTGAGCTGCAACATGCTCGCAAAGAATTGATAAATGTAAGATTTTGCTTATTTTCTTCTGCACATGGTTAATGTTTACTGAAAATGCTCAACTTTTCATGTATATTATCAACTGCCATTTTGTTTTGCTAACATCTGTCCTCTCCAAAAAAAAAAAAAAAGGAAGTGATGTCTTTGTGTTTTCCATACAGGGTTTGCAAGATATTTGGAATGACCAAGACCTTTTTGGAATCAAAAGAATGGGCGAGGTTAATCAGAAACCATTTAAAGGTGCTTCAAAAAATTCCCTAATGATTGGGAGCTAAAATTAGCAGAGCTAATTTCACTGTGGCAAGCCAATGTTAGTAATCCAATATGGCATCGTTGATGGAAAATTGCAGGTACTTTCCTTCACTTTCTACTTTTTTATTTCTTTCATATAGTTTAAAATTCTCTTTGATGCTTTGCTTTAATGTATATTGACAAGGCAAATATGGATACCGGAGACCCATAGAAACTTCAGATGTTTCTTGGATTAAAATATGTTGGGGCGTTGTTGTCAATGAGGTAGTAAAGGGACACTAGTTTTGTCTATGACAATAGACAGTATGAAGATTTTTCCAGATTTTTCCTTGAAGAATATAGACCAGCTTCAATAAATGGAATTATTATCTATTTTTTCTTTTATTATATGGTGCTTTCAATTCTTCGAATCACAAAAAATGAAAAAAAGTCGGTTTTAAATTCCAAAACATTGTAACACAAGTGATGTTTTATAACCAATTCATCAGCAATCTTATCGTGAAAAATTGAAAATAGAGTTACAGAACATTCCAGACAACAACGAATTAGCATTGTGACTGTCCCAATTCTTTGAAAGGCAGGAAGTAATAGATAAATGTGATAGTAAGCTAAAGGAGTTGAGGAGTGTATGGCGGGAGGAAGTGTACAAGGCTGTAGCAGATGCATTGCTGGAATTGAATGACTACAATTGAAGTGGGAGGTATGTAGTTCCTGAACTTTGGAATTTCAATAAGGGAAGAAAAACCAGTCTGAAAGAGGTAATTAACAACATGATCGAAGAGTTGAAGACACTCAAAGTCTCTTAAGGGCAGAAGATGATGACAATGATATCTAGTCTAGCAGTGGTAGTACTTCTCACTCTACTCAAAGTGCAAGTTCTACAAAGATAGAAAACTTTGGGAGCTCTTAGTAACCCCACCAACTGGTTGATCTAACCAAAAAGTAACCCCCACCTTTGCCTTGCAGGTATTGTGTTGGACTCTGGTGATGGTGTCAGTCATACAATTCCCATATATGAGGGGTATGCCCTCCCACATGCCATTCTTCGTCTAGACCTGGCTGGCTGTGACCTCACACATCACTTGATGAAAATTCTTATGGAGCGTGGGAATTCTTTCACCACCACAGCCTAGCAGGAAATTGTGAGGGACATGAAGGAAAAGCTGGCTTACATTGCCCTTGACTATGAGCAGGAGATTGAGACTTCCAAGACCCTATCTTCAGTTGAGAAGAGCTATGAGTTACCAGATGGGCAGGTCATCACCATTGGTGCTGAGCGGTTCAGATGCCCTGAGGTTCTGTTCCAACCATCCAGGATAGGAATGAAAGCAACAGGCATTCACGAGACCACATATAACTCCATCATGAAGTGTGATGTTGATATCAGGAAGGACCCGTTTGGAAACACTGTCCTCTCAGGTGGTTCAACCCTGTTCCCAGGTATTGCTGATAGAATGAGCAAGGAATCTGCACTAGCCCCCAAGCAGTATGAAGGTCAAGGTGGTGGCTCCACCCAAGAGGAAGTACAGTGTCTGGATTGGAGGATCTATCTTGGCATCACTTAGCACCTTCCAGCAGGTATGTTTTGATGCTTGTATCTCAACGTGTTCAGCTCCTTTTGTATGGTTACTGATGAGAGGATTTTGCTTCTTTTATGAGTGCAGATGTGGATCGCAAAGGCAGAGTATGATGAATCTGGGCCATAAATTGTGCATAGGAAAATGCTTCTATAAATGTTTGAGAATAGGGTCTTTGAAGAAACAAAGTTCTGTTTTTATTTCTTAGAACAAAGTGGTGCTTGCAACTCTTTGTTCTAGCTTTGTTATCACTTTATGTTATTCTCATGTTGGAGTTATGACTATTTTTTGGAAGGTGAGGAGTTGAATTTGAAAAATTTGTCCATTTCTTATTTATTGTATATTTTGAGAAGTTTTTGACTCCTTCGTTTCAATTTAGTTTTTTTCTTTTTTTGGGTAAATTGCTTATTTGGTCCCTAACCTTTTAAGGGTATGTATCAATTTGGTCCTCAACCTTTCAAATGTGTCAATTTAGTCCTTACCTTATTGATATTATGTCAAAATAGTCTAATGGATGGAAAATATTAATGTGGTTATTGGTCAAAATAAAATATTATTTTCATTTCGCATGTACTACAATGTCAGCATAAACCTAAAAAAATATTTTTTTTTAAATTACACATCAGATATGGTTAAAATATTCAACAATTTAAAAAAAAAAATTAAATCTGATAAAAAGAAACCAGGTTCCGTCCCTCTCTCTCTCTTCTCCCTTAGCTCATATTTCACCAGGTCCATGTCGATCTCCACACCCCTTGAGTCGTCCAAGCCCAACAAAGATCTTTGCCGTTAAGGCAAGCCAATCTTTTTAGTTGGTGGGTTCCACAGCCATTTCTTCTTGAATTCAATGGTGGGTTGAGTTCTATGGCAGATTGAAGCGAATCAAACTCCACCATGTAAAATACCATTTCTTGAGAATAAGGCTAAGATTGGTTTTGGTGGCTAGGGAGTGACTAAGATGGACCTTGAAAAGAAAGTTTAAAAATAATAATAATAATAATAACAGAAAAGAAAAAACTCCCTTCTTTGTTTTTCATCCAAGTCTTCATTGTTATTGCTGATCTGGAAATTTTTTTTTTTTTTTAATTTTGGAAACTCTAAATGGGATAAAGATTGGATTTGTTTTGTAATTACCCATTTGAATTCAAGAAATTGATGGAAGATTCATTATTAGTTTGTTAGCTCAAAATGTAATTTTAATGTCCTTTGTCCTAAAAAAAGAAATTGCCTGCATTTTTTATATTATTCTTAAGAGTCTTTGTAAAGTTTTCTTATTCTTTTGATTAATAAAATTCAGCTACCACTTCTCAAAAAAATAAAGAAAAAAGAAGGAATTTGTGTGTTACATTTTGATTATCACGTGTTGAATAATATTGTTTGTTTGTTTTTGTTTGTTTGTTTTTTTTTTATTTATAATTTTAATGTGATATGACATGGCAGTATAGGTGTTAGTTGACATGACAAAAATATAATATTTTATTTGAGCTGTTAGCCATATTAATATTTTCCATCCAAAACTTAACATCAAATACCAAATTGACACAGTACTGAAAATGTTAAAGACTAAATTGACACAATTAAAAGGTTAAAGATTAAATTGAAATATGATATAAATCAAAAGTCCTCAATAAAGAGGACTTTTGATTTATCGATGCTGAGATTACTAAGTTATGCTACGTTGATCACCGAGAAAAATGCAAAGTAAGAACCATCAATGGATAGCAGCAAGTTGCAATTATATTAAGGATTTGAGAGATCTACAAAAGTATAAGTTTACGAGAAAGCCAAAGTATTTAAAAATCTACAAGGCTACGAAACTACAAATCTATATTAATAAGAAACAATAAACTATAATTAAACTAGGGATTTTAAATTCTAGTGAACTGCTTAACTTACTATGATGAATATAACAAAACTTCATGAATAAATGTTCATTTATCAAGAAGGTAGATATGCTGTAATAATTAGAGCGATTGCACCATGCAAATTGTACATCAATGGTTGAGATTAAAAATTGTAAAAATCACTTTTAATCTCAATCCTTAAATAATTTTTTTTTAACCCTCAACTTTTTGCTATCTAACTTTTGCACTTTATTTTTGGAGTAATGATGAGACTATCCAATTAGGCACAACTTTGTGCCACAACTCTCCACATGGCGAGTTGTGATTGGCAAAGTTGTGTCCCCATATGGCCTACTAACATATCATTTTTTTACATGTTCCTCTCGGATTCAGATTCTCTATATTTCCTAGGGTATTCCACCAGTAGATTTTTTTAAATCCTAACCACTCTTTTATAATTTAAGGGTCTAGATTCTGCCATGTCAGCATTCCACTAACAATACTTGCTGACATGACATAATCTAGACCCTTAAATTACAAAAGAGTGACTAGGATTTTAAAAAAAATCCCTAGAAAATCTAGAGAACTAAATCTCGTACACCATCATTAATTGCAAGGTGAAATGGCTCTTTGCTATTGCTTGCATCGGATCTAGAAAATGACTTGAGGTTACAGAAGGTCTTATTCACATATGCCAGTGAAAAAACGAGAAGAAAAAGAAAAAGAAAGAAGCAACACTGAGAGAAAAGAAGAAGAAAGAAGCGACACAGAGAAAAGAAGAGAAGAAGAAGAGAGATGAATCGAGAAGAATGGGATTGCATCAAGAACCTAAAGAGCATTTTGGAAACCCAATCTCGGTGGGAGAGTGGGCACAACCTGGACGTTAATGATCCTCTACGGTTTGCAATCATTGACAGCATAAGAAACGATTTCAACAAGCACTATAAGAAAAAAGACACGTTACAACGGGAAAAAATCGTTGCAATAACTACAAAGTCATTGCAATAAGGTGTTATTGCAACGACAAAAATGTTGTTGGGAGCCGTTATAATAAACTTCGAGGCAATACGTTTATGCAACAAAAAAATCTCGTTGCAATAATTTTTACATATTGCAATAAATTTTACATATTGCAACAAGCACTATAAGAAAAAAGGCATGTTACAACGGGAAAAAAATCTTTGCAATAACTATAAAGTCGTTGCAATAAGGTGTTATTGCAACGACAAAAATGTTGTTGGGAGCCATTGTAATAGACTTCGAGACAATAGATTTATGCAACAAAAAAATCTCGTTGTAATAAATTTTACATATTGCAACAATTTAAGGAGAAGAGGAAACTGGTGGTTAGCTATCATCTTTCTACGTGAAGAGTATGGATGGACCGGAAGGGTGAAAATTGTTGCGGAGGTGAACAAGTATGAAAGGATATCCACATTTGCAATCGAGAATGGCATTCAGTTGACCGATTGAGATAATCCTCTAAGATGAAGATGGTGGGCTCTGTAGCTTTTAAGCTTTATCTTGTTATTTTTCTTTATTTTAGCATGTTTGAATGATCTTGTTATTTTTCTTTATTTTAGCATGTTTGAATGATCTTGTTATTTTTCTTTATTTTAGCATGTTTGAATGATGTTAATGGGTAGGTAATGGTGTTTGTGTTATTTGTGTTTGGTTGCTTTTCTGAGGAACATTTGTGTTTGGTTTTACTTAAAAAGTATTGAAATCACGAGTTGATTTATTATAATTATAATGTCTAGCCTCTCTTTCTCTTTCTCTTTCTTCATTATCCTATCAATCTTGGTTATGGATATCCTATCAATCTTGGTCTGCGTCGCAAAAATTTTCACCCTTCCGTACCACCCATAGTCCTCACGTAGGAAGATCACAGCCCTAACATCCTTCTTGCTAGTCACCACCAGTGTCCTCTTCTCCTTAAAATACTTGGCAGCCTTGTTGAAATCGTCTCTTGCGGTGCCAATTACTGCAGGACGTAGTGGATCATTGAGGTCCAGGTTGTGTCCATGATCCCACCGAGACTTGATTTCCGTAATGGCCTGCAGTCTCGCGACGCAATCCCTTTCTGCTCGATCCATCTCTCTTCTTCTTCTCTTCTTTTCTCTGTGTCGCTTCTTTCTTCTTCTTTTCTCTGTGTTGCTTCTTTCTTTTTCTTTTTCTTTTCATTTTCTCCCTGGTACACTTGAAGAAGACCACCTGTGAGCTCAAGTCGTTTTCCATCAAGTCGTTTTCCATCATTGGCAGCACAAGAAACGATTTCAACAAGCACTATAAGAAAAAAGGCACGTTACAACGGGAAAAAATCGTTGCAATAACTACAAAGTCATTGCAATAAGGTGTTATTGCAACGACAAAAATGTTGTTGGGAGCCGTTGTAATAAACTTCGAGGCAATAGGTTTATGCAACAAAAAAATCTCGTTGCAATAATTTTTACATATTGCAATAAATTTTACATATTGCAACAAGCACTATAAGAAAAAAGGCATGTTACAACGGGAAAAAATCTTTGCAATAACTATAAAGTCGTTGCAATAAGGTGTTATTGCAACGACAAAAATGTTGTTGGGAGCCATTGTAATAAACTTCGAGGCAATAGATTTATGCAACAAAAAAATCTCGTTGCAATAAATTTTACATATTGCAACAATTTAGGTATAGTACTTAGGTATTATTCTTTAGGTTTCCTTTTTAAGATTCTGCCATGTGAATTTTTCTTTATGGGATGGAAGTGTATTTTTTAGTTAAGTATTCATATGGTTGAATCTTAAGAAGTGAACCTAAAGAACAGTACCTAAGGTACTATACCTAAGTTTTGTCCCTTTTTGTAAGACTATATATGTATCCCTAGTAGCTTTTTTTTTTTTTTAACTCCCAAGAAGCCTCAAGAATTAGGCATAGGTAAAATCCTTGCCGAAATTAAAATTTAATAAAATTAAACCAATTCCTAAATAGTATATAATATTTAATTTGAACTCTCCAACACACACTATATATAAATGCTACAACTTCTCAAACTTCAGCACATTCATCTCAAACTGAGTTTAATTTGATGTATTATATGCATAATTTAATGCATAATATTAACTAAAACAAATGTTAATTTCATATAGAGAATTGAATATCATAATTTGAAAATAAATTTAACAAAAAGAAAAAATATATATTATTTTTTAAAAAGAAAATTAATTTATCTTAAATATACGACGATACATTTTAATTACATTTATAATCTAATTTGTAATCTATGATATTAATTGATGTGTGGCTTTGTAGTAGATTAGTTTACAAATATTAAAGTTTCAAACTATTAGGGGAGATAAATCATCATTGATGATCTAACACATTTGCAAATATTTTTTTAAAGCCTTGTTAGAAATAAAAAAGGAAAAAGCTAAAGATACTACAAAATGTTCACAATATAATGTGATAATAACAGTGATTGAGAAGTTTTAATAATGTAATTAATGAATATTTAAAATACTTTTTTTTTTTTTTTTTGTAATTGGTAACATATCAGTTTGTAAACTATAGTAAAATTTGTAATATCCATAACATTACTAATAATAAAAAGTGTACAACCATCTAAAATTTTATATTTTTTATAAAATTTTGGGCATTTTACAATGAGATGGAGCTTTTTTTGTAAAGGGATTTTTTTTTTTTGGTGGTGGGGGCTTTAGGCCTAGGCCTTGGGCCGGCCCTGAGTGGGAGTCGCAATTTATTATAGTAATTCCCAATTATGGGAGCTGGACTCTCACATGCACCCATTGCCCACTATGTGTGTCTTATGTTTTCAATAAGTAGTAATGTTTGCTCAATAAAAGTTACTTTTTATTATTTTGGACCTAGTGCAAATATACCATCATGTAGTTAACTTTAAACTGGAGTTTCATGCAAGTAAAAGTAATGCAACACGTCCATGACTCCTTATGGACAACCCATAACAAAAAAAGAAAAAAAATATATTAAATTTTAGAATTAACCAAATATATAGTAGATTATCATACATTTTTCATATTGTTATAAAACTTGAGTTTGATGCGTTGATTCTTATGGAGAATAATATTAGAGACATAATTTTTTTTTTTTTTATTGCCGTTGATACTTTTATCACTGGTTCATTCATGTCTTGTTGTCCCAAACTAGGATTCATTGCAATACCACTTTTAACTTTTAAGGATTAAAATAAATACTTAAAAAATTCATTTTTAATCTCAACCTTTTGATCACATTTTTTTTAACCTTTTAAATTTAACCTTTTTACTTTTTCACCTTGATGCATTTAAAAGGTTAGATACTTAGAATATGTTCAGTATTAGTTACTAAGCATTACCTCAAAAAATTCTACGCTCTAACAAATATTTTCGCAAGTAACTTGCTTGCATATCCAAAATCAACGTATAATTTCTCATATAATTAATGCATTTATTATCCACACAAAGCAATTGCACCCATTATAGAATACATAAAGAGTATAAACGTCAAACTACAACATTCTATAGCTACAACATAAGCGGTCTCAAGGCATTTAATAGTTTACAAGTTTAGGTAGAGTTTTCTATATTGTCCATGTAAGCAAAGGGGAGTGGCTAGTAACACTATTATGCTTCCAAGTTTTAACTTCTAATAACGAGATCAATTTTACTTTACGCATTTGCTCAAAAATTTTTTTTTTACTTTATGCAATTATACTATAAAATAATGCCAATTGTTAGTTTGTTACGCAAGCAAAAGTTATTTGCTATTCACACTTGCCGTACTCGATGACAGAAAAATGAAATCAAAAGAAGGAAAAGAAAGAAGAGACGTACGAGAGAGAGAGCGAATTAAAAAAAAAAAAAAAAAAAAAGCAAGCAAGACAAAGATGAATACCGAAAAGTGGAACTGTATTAAAAAGCTGAAGCAGGTTACGACCATCAATAAACGGTTGAGAAGAGCACTCCATCCGTAGTTGTCACGTAAGAAGATGAGAGCCTTAACCTCCTTCCGGGAAGAGACTGTTACTTTGTTCCTTCTCGAAAAATAGCAAGCAATCTTGTTCAACTCAGTTCTCGCCGTGCCAATGACGATAGAGTGTGCAACATTAGTGGCCGGACGTGCCTATCCAATAGAGCACAGGCACGTCCGACCACTGAATTATGACAGAATTAGAAAAAAGGCAAATCAATATTGCATCAAGTTGCTCGATTAATGGTAATAATCGTCTACCACCTTTTTTTGGAATTTTTTTTTTTTTTTTTTGTTCTTTCTATTTTTTTTTTGGAGGTACTGTGAAAGTGAGAAGGTGAAGAAGATGGTGGCGCCGGCTCTGCAAGCTTTATGTTGTTCTTTTTCTTTATTTTAGGGTTCATATGTTTTAATGAACGAGATAGAATGAGTAGGTAATGGTGTTTGGTTGCTTTTTTGAGGAACATTTGTGTTTGGTTTTACTCAGTATTGAAATCACGAGTTGATTTGTTATAATAATTATGTCAAGCCTCTCTTTCACTTTCTTCCTTCCCTCTTTTTAAGTCGGTTTGTATGGGGTTTTTGAGGCAGGGGTCAGGTGGTTGCGACGGCGTGGGTTTTGGGTTTAATTTGTGGTGTGGGTTGTGGGGTGGTCTTTGATGGTGGAGGGTCTAGTGTGGGTTATGGGTTTTGGTGGGTGTGTGCTGGTGGGTTTGGTGTTTGGTGTGGTGCTGTGGAAGAGAGGGTTTTGTGTGGGTTTTGGATTCGAAAAGTATGGAGACACAGTACGATGATCAGAGTACACGTGGCTTGATCTGGTTTGGCAACAGTAATACGTGGAGTTTTTCTCTCATTGTTATTTTACTTATCAGCACTAATTCTTTACCTCCCCCTAAAATTAGCAAAACATAACTATTTCTGTACATGTGTTGTAAAGTAAAATAGCAATGATATTTAAGAAGCCAATTTTAATGGATGATAAAAATTTCATATTAATATTGGTTGATTTTTTGTTACCTCTCTTGCTGGATATAGTTACCTACAAGTTAGCTAGGCATGCACAATTTATTTCATAAATGTTTGTATGGATGGAACTCATGGAAAAAACCCCCTCCTTCATCCAACACCAGATGGATTTAGATGCATCTGTTTAAGCATTTTAATGAAAAATTGATTAAACTTCTTTAAAAATAAAAGTCACATTATAATTAGTAAGAATTTAATTAATTATTTTTTCTGCTTTATGTAGTTATAAAAGAAATCAATTGAATTAGAGTTTATTGGGAGCTTTAATACGTAATTATAAGGTTATGAATTGGTTGCGTCATTGTCTTGAGTTGGTGCAGATTCTACATCTCCAAATCAAGAAGCATGGAGCCATGCAATTAATTGATGTGAGCCATCATAAAAGGCCTAATCCTTTTACACTGCTTTACCCATCAGCCCTTTAAGCTATTACCCATGACAGAAATCAAGAACCATATCACCCATACACCACCAACCCAAAACCACCACAACCGCACCCCAATCTACCACCTACTGATCCAATCAAAAAAACCTACGATGACTGTATGGCAAGACTGATGAGAGAGAGTCCAAGAAAGAGAGGAGAAATGGTTGGGACGTTGGCATTTTTATTTCATTAGCTACAACATAAGCGGTCTCATATCCTCCAGTTGTCTTTTTTATTTCATTACCATATTACATGCATATTAAAAATAAAAAAATTGAACGAGTTCCAGTTAATTCAATTAATACTCCGTAAAAAAAAATTAGTAAAGCTTTTCTTAAATATAAGATATTTGGGTTCAAAATCTATAAGAGTAATGCTACAGAAATAAATTATTTTACAACATTTTTACAAACCGCTTATGTGACTTTAGCATTTTTCAAATAGTTGTTGTAAGTAAAAATGTGATGTTAGTAATTAGCCCATATTAGAACTAGTAAAAAATTTTCACATCAACAGTTTGTAAAAATGTTGTAAAATAGTTTGTATCTGTAGCATTACTCAATTGACATAGTAATAAGGTTCATATCTATTTTTTTAAAATGAACCCAACTATAACATATAATTAAATCTATATTATTAATCATAGGATTCCCTATTTGGGTTTCAACATTTTGTATACTAAAATACTCTTACAGAAATTCTTAAACTCTCTAAAATACCCATATCTTTTAGTTAAATAATTTTAAATCAAAAAAAAAAATTGGTTAAAAGAGTATTTTATTGTTCCTAAATTTTAGGTTTTTTCCTTTATCTTCTTCATTCAGCGTAAAACTTAAAACACTATCTCTATCTCATTTTTAAACATTATTCCACGTTACCTCACCCCTTTCTTTAAAAAAAATATACACGGTTATTTATATATTATTTTTAAACATTATAATACTTGTAGGGATGAAGGGCCCAGGAAGGTATATTGGGCCGTGAGCCTTGTCTGAGAACAGTTAAACCTTAACGAAGACGTACAAATCAGTAAATTATGGAAGGATTTTGGTCATAAATGTTTGAGAAAGTAGTCCGAGGAGAAACGCTTCCTCGGCTAAGCAGAGTAGAGGTCAAAGGTTCGACTTGCCATCAAGAACAACACACCGGACAATTTTACTGGTAAGGATAAGCATCAAGAGAGAATAGGACAAAGGAAAGCTGAGAAATATCTAGGGGGAAGCCACTACCTCTGCATTAAATGCTCAGCAGCTAACCCTCTGGCCTTATTAATGTGGATGTAATACTTGAACAGTACCATTAAGCCTTCCAACTAGCCACAAAGCCTTCAGGAAGAGACTGATGGGACAAGAATCTGAACCAACAATTTGATCTACACGTGGAGGGTTGAGATAAAGTAAAGAAGGGGAATATAAAGAAAAAAAACCTCATTATAGAAGGGGATCAGATAATCTGGAGAGAAAAGAAACACTACACATTCAAGAACTGTAATTGTCCTTAAGTGTAAGAGAAATATATAAGAACTGATTTCCTCGTACCTTGCCGAGGAGGAATTTCCTTGCCTAAAACTGTTTATTCTTATTTTCTAACATCATTTAACCTGCTGTGATTGTTTTCCAACTCATTAAAGTTTAGTTTTTAGCACACTCTCTACAAATTCATTATATTGGGCTTTTTGGGCAGTTCTGCTTGTTGTATGCCTTCTGGAACAGGGCCTGCATCAAGAAAACCCAGTACATCGATGTTGATCTGGTGTAGATGAATGTCTTTCGCTTTAATCACGTACTTGGACGCCTGGAAGCTGGACAATATGGGATTGTAGCTGAGGATGAGGTGGGCTGCTCTTAATTTTCTGTCTTTGTGGACAAAGATCTTGGCCTTAAGTATTTTTGTCAAATCAAGCTCGTTGACAAGATTCAAGTTCAGGATAGCAGAATATTTATCTCCAAATTCATCAAAAATCAAAAACATTATTAGGAAACAACACAGGTAGAATAAGAAACAAGTTGTAAACAACAATAAAAAAGGATAAATACATGAAAGGTTAGTAAACAAAAGGATGTTGTTAGAATAATAGACCTAGACCTAAAATACCCCACCTGGTGTTCCTTATCGTGTCAGACAGTAAAGCCCATCGTGCCACTCCCCTAAGATGATTAGATAATCTTTATCCATACCCTTGTTGGACTTAGGAAGACACGATATGAGCCTGACCGCAGGAACTCTACTTTTTAAGTAATACCCTTGTTCTATTAGTTTGTGATGATTATAAATCCAATTAACATCATGTATATTTTGTTTATAAATTAAGTTGAAATACTAGTTCATGTATATTTTGTTTATCAATTTAGGAGTCAAATGAGATATATATATATATATATATATATATATATATTTTCCTTAAGTTAATAGTAATAGTAATAGTAATAAAAAAAAAAAAAACTATCAGACTCATGAGTTCAATAAAATTTTTTTAACCCATCATGATGGATTGGATTAAAAAATTCCCTTAATCTAACCAATACACCACGTAAGGCTTAGGTTATGCAATTGGAGTAAAACGTAAAATGACATGAAGGGCAAAAATGTAAAGTTAAGTAGTTTGTTATAAAACTATAAAAGCACAATTTCTTCCTATTGACCATAGTGCCGAAAACAAAAACAAAAACAATACAGAAGAGAGACACGATGAAGAAGAAGCTAGACACAGCGACAGAGATGAAAGCTGTTGCGAAGATATATGCTCGGTGGAAATATGCTAAGGCTCTTAACGTTGCTGATGCTTTACGAAGTACGCTAATCGGAGACACAAGAACCGACCTCAATAAGGTTTCTCGATCCATTATGGGTAAGAAGGTAGTCGCTGTGTCTACAAGGAAAGAGCTTAAAGCTCTCGTTTTCCTGCGTGAGGATTATGGTTGGACTGGAAAGGTTAAGATCACAGCACCTGATGAGAATAAGAAGGACAGAATCGTTAGATCCGCAAAACGTAATGGCATCAATTTGGTCGACTAAAGTAATACTACTCTAGGTTTTTTTCGGAGGCCGGCGGTTCTGCAGCTTCCACTATCTTGTTCTTGTTATTTCTTTTAGCTTTTATGTTTGTTGTTTGAATGATGGCGGTGGCTTTATTTTATTATTGACTGAGTTAGAATGGTGCTGGTATTTGTGTTTGGTTTTAATTAAATATGATGGGAATTTTTGTATCATATATTGCTAGTGGACTAGAATTCTTTTTCATTCTCTCCAAAAGCTCTAGAAGAACTGAAGCCTATGTATTGTGCTTGCTCACAGCAGCAAGCAAGTCTGCCTCCTTTGCAATCGCTTGAGAAGTAGCATAGAGGAGGTTTAGTATTTTCACATCAAGTTGATTTGATACTAGTTCTTGTTAAGTTTTTATTTTATTTATTTATTTTTTTTTTTTATTTTTATATATATTTATACAAGATTTTATTTTAACCAAAAACTTAAATATCGGCTCTTGTCCCCTGTCTCGACAAAAACTAGTCCCCTGACTCGACAAAAACTATGGTGAAGCTGCTAAGGTAGGTTTTGATTTAGGGTTTGGATCAATATGGTTAGGGCTATTGCACGCACCGTGCAATAATTACCATCAATTATCACCTTTAATTTTGGAGTTTAAAAAAAATGGAGTAGGCCCAAGCCCTATTTTTCATCGCACTGCTAGACCCAATCCCATGGCCTGTGGCCCTGTAGTTCTGAACCATTAGCCTCAGAGAACCACTTTGACATTTAATTGATTCCAACATAGGTGTAGCTCTTACTTAATTAGGGAAAATTACTATACCATTACCATATAGCGGAATCTTGTAGCCTCCCTCTTAAAGCAAGTTCGCTAAGCTAAAATATATTGATAATTTTTTTCTAATTTTTTAAAAATTAAAAGTGGATATTATCATTAATAAATAATTAGTCACTAATCTGTGCTATGCACAAGAATTTACATATTTGTAAGATAGACTAAAATAATTTTTTGAGATCTTAAATTGATTAAGAAATTATACCATTGCATGATTTGCTCTTATATGACTTCAATTTTGTGTTACAATTTAATGAAGAAGTCATTACTTGAACATGCAATGACTTACAAAAAGTTCGTTAGAAAATTTCAAATACTGCAAAAAAAAAAAAAAAAAAAACTCAAAAATTCAAATATTAAAACTTCTAAAAGACTAAAAAATATTAAAGAATCAGATGATTCACTACTTAGAAATTATTGAAACAAAACAAAATATATATGACTCAACAATAGAGATATATAAAAGAAAGATGGGTTACATTCAAAAGAATAATTTCGATTATCGCAAGTTTTTTTATCTTGTAAAAAACAACTAAAAAGAGTTTGGTGATTTATGTATGAAAATTAAAGAAATTGCAGTAGAATTGTTCTATTATACAAAGAAGGTGAACTTTATCAATAGCTGATGATCTTTATATTTATCCAAATAAAGCCACATTTAGGATAATCTTAATATAGGATTTATTCAATTTGTATTTTTTTTTTATCAATGTTTGAGTTTGAGTTTAAGTTATACTTGTTAGAGAGATAGAGTTTCATTCCTTATTAAATTTGAACTAAACAAAATTAATTTTGTTTAAAAAAAATGATAATGATGAGTTTGAGTTTAAGTTGGACTTGTTAGAGAGATAGTGTTTCGCTCCTTGTTAAGTTTGGACTAAACAAAAATAATTTTATTAAAATAAAATGATAATTTTATTTAAATATTGTGCTGACGTGGAAAATTGTGGGAGTTTCAGAAATTTTGGTTTTATATATATATAGATAAGGTAACAACTCAAGGAAAACCGCTAACAACATCTATCAAAGATTGATATTAAATTAGTTGAGTGTGTGATGAGTTCCAACTCAAGCATATATTGGGTTGATCTTGACTTTATAAATAACTATAAGGAGTCCCATCATTGTATGACCTCATAGACAACTATAAAAAGCTTATATTGTTGTTGTAATAGCTCTTTTGGACTATAATGCAAATATGGATAACAATATTTCTTGTTTCATTATAGAAAACCCTTTAAAGGAGAACCCAACCTTCTTTTAAGCTAGACTAGGAACCCCTTCAATTTAAATTTTAGATTTTTTTTAACACTCCTTCCATCAATGAGTTATATTGGTAGCTATTGTTTAAGTATTGGTTTACAACATAAAAAGGAGGATGGTATAGCTATGAAAGAAGTTACACCATCTCACCTTTACAAAGGGCTTTAGAAGTTCACCTATGGGCTCTTGATGGTGGAAAAATGGAGGAAAAGGGGTTGGAGTTTCAGTTTTAGAGAGGTTTTGTAAAGGGGAAAGAGAGAGAAAATAGATCTAGAGAAAAGCCTTTAAAAAAAAAAAAAAAAAAAAAAACACGCAGAGAAGGGAAGGGAATTTTTGGAAATTTTTGTACTTGAATTTTCCAAAGGGACATCACCTGGGACATTCAGGTAATCCCAACTTTATTATTTTGAAAATCACATTGAGTCAGTTGGTGCATTACTGCACTGTATTTAACTAGTCAAATCATCTACTTACTTCCAATTCTCTCTTTCTCTCTTTTAACTATTTTTTTTCTTATTAATTTTCTTAACTTATTGTTACACTTTCTCAATCATTTCATCCTCCATTTTAAACATTTTTGACTCTATGTTTGTCACATGGAATTAACGCCCTAAATTATCCTCCTAATTACATCTTATTACCTTAAACTATAATCTTGATTACACTTTGCATCATGATTTTTGAATTTCCATCAAAGTTAACAGAATACTTAATATCGATGTGCAAAGTGTAACAAATGTCATAGTTTAGGACACAAAACATGCATTCAAAAAATTTAAGATGATAAAGTGTAATTTTTCAAAAACCTAAAAGAGTAAATGGCATGTAAAATACTAAAAGAACAAACGACAAGAATGCAAGTTCGTTAACATAGTGACACAAAGCCCATATCCTCAAAATTTGGAGGTCATGTCAAACATTGCAATCTCTAATCTTAACTATTTATGAATGTAAAATATTGATTTCATGCCTATTTTGAGAAAAATATTTTTTTTTTTGAGAGCTAGAAAAATAATTAAAGACTAAAGAATATAATAGAAAACCTATACGCGTTTCTTTTTTATTTTCATTTTATAAAAATTTCCGGTGCACCGCATTCTATTATTTCTTCCAACTCCAAAAAAGTAGTGCGAAAGTTACCGTTGATTATATTCACAAATTTAGAACACAGAGAAAGAGAGAGAGAGAGATGAGATTTCGCGCGGCATTTAGGGTTTGCGAGAGCAGGAACAGAGCGCCATTGCTACTTCAACCTCAAGCTTCACGCTCCTTCTCTCAGCTTCCATTAAACTCCCAACGGTTCGTATCGCTTCTCTATTCTCTATTCATGTTGGGTTAACTATCATTTTGACTATGCCTTTACTTTTTGCGAAACTGTAAAGATACCGTGATTTTGAATCTTGATTCAAACTTTTATGTCTTATCATAGCATAAAAAAGCGAGAAATAGCTCAAAATTTTGATTACTAGTAGTTGATTTTTTGTGAATTTTTAGGCCTTCTTTTGGAATTGCGTTTGACATAGATGGCGTGGTTCTTCGCGGTCGTGTCCCCATTGGAGGCTCTCCTCAAGCTTTGAGAAGATTGTACGGAGATTCTGGTAGTTCACAACCTATTCATTTCTCTGTATGCGTGTGTTTAAGTGAATTGTGAATTTTCTATGCAACTAACTTTGTGTGGTTGCTGGGAAAATTTAGTAGAGAAGGAGGAGAAAATAGAATTCATGACACATGTTTAGTGTTTTGAGTGTGTGTGTGTGTGTGTTTTTTATTGGAAAATTTGGGAAATTCATCTTAAGTATGCTGAAATTGTTGTGAAATGAGAACTGTGAAAGAGTAAGGAAGGATGGTTATACAAAGAATGTTTTAGTTTCTGGTTTTGGGAATGGCAATTATGCTATTATGGTTGCCAGTCTTAATGAATAATGATTCTTTTTCTGTTGTTGTATCTGACTCGGTTGATTTCTGCTGCAGGTGCTTTGAAGGTACCCTTTCTGTTCTTAACAAATGGTAAGTCGTTTAAGTCATTTAGTTTGTGGTTCATCAATAGAAATTTTATGGAATTATTAGTTATGGTTTGTGAGGTTGATATTGACAAACATTTGACATCGTATATTGAACCTTAGAGCATTTGAGGCTTTTTTCTTTTTTATTGTAAAAAACTCTTTAGTCCTTCCTTCTGTTGATATTTCTTTGAATTATTTGAGACCGAAAAGATATATATCTAAAACGTTGCCTTCCATAATTATCAGCATGATTTTATTGCAAGAAAATGTTATATTATCGGTTATTGTCTTTACTTCTCAAGAGTAATGTATACAATACAGCAATAAAATGAACAATACTATTATTTGATATGAATAGGAGGTGGCGTCCCTGAATCTAGACGTGCCACTGAGTTAAGTGAACTTTTGGGGGTGCACATTTTACCTTCTCAGGTAGGGCTTTGTTGTTGTTGCTGTCTTTTATTTATTTTTATTTTTCAGTATAAATAGGAGATTGAAGTTTATCTGTTCATGATTGTTGTGGCTGTCATTTGACTGGTGGAATCTTTAGCATAGCTGTTCTTTTTATGTTATCCTACTGCAGGTTGTACAGGGTCACTCACCTTTCAAAACTTTGTTGAAGAGGTATATGTATCAGTTCGGTGTGAATCTTTTCAACACTAAAGTATCATATTCTTTTCCAATGCTGTTGTTGTCAAGTTTGCTCTAATGTAATCTTTCAATTCTGATGCTCGAACCTAGTGATCACAATATGTCAACTAGGCATTATGTTAAGAAAGAGACCACACCTTACAATTGAGTAATTATTACTGATGTCATTGATAAGTCTCCCGCTTGGCCAGGAGTGAAATTGTGAGAAACCTTGCATTGGATTTGGAAATTATGCCAGTAATATGAGATTTTGTAGCTGGTTGAGCAAATGCATGGTCTGTGATCAGAAAAGATTGCATCTTTAGGGGATGCATCCAGTTACTTGTCTGTTATAAATTATGTACTAGTCTTATTTTCTCTTCCTTGAATTAAGTGCAAAAGCTGAGCTTGGATAGATCTCACGGCATTTTGTTTATGAACTTCTTGTCATAAGAAAGGGACTCATTGTAAAAGAGTTTCAAGCAAGTCTAGAACTACTGTTACCTAAGAGGATATTTAGAATGTTTCTGTTTTGTTTTTGTTTTTGTTTCTAAATGTTCGTTAAAATATGCTTTCAAAGTTCAAAGTTATTTGTCTTTTTATATCAAATTGTTCTACAATGATTGCCAATGTATTTTCAATGTGTATAATTTTTTTCTCGCTTAAAAAATTGTCTCTCGCAATAATGTACTTAGTTTTCTTCATCATCTTATTTAAAGTTTATTGGTTTCCTCTTCAGATTTGAGAATGAGCTCATAATTGCCACTGGGAAAGGGGAACCTGCTGTTGTAATGTCTGAATACGGTTTCAAGTAAGATACTCACCTTATACCTTGGTCATAGTATTTCCTGATTTGAAGGCTAGAGGTTTCTAGGTTTTGTAAGATTCACATATTACTTAAGTTTGTTTGTGGTGGCAGAAAAGTCCTTTCTTTAGATGAGTATGCTTCCTACTTTGAGAGCATTGATCCTGTTTCACAATATAAGATGTGGACAACTAAACAAGAATCGGGTAATGGGAGTGACTCTAAGAAATTGGTTCCAAAATACGATGCTACCTCTGACAGAGTCAAGGCAGCTTTTGTTGTCAGTGATCCTGTAGATTGGGGCAGGGACATTCAGGTAATCCCGACTTTATTGTTTTGGAAATCACAATGAGTCAGTTGGTGCATTGTATTGTATTTAACAGGGCAAATGGCATGTAAATTCTAATCTATGTAGATATATGTAGTAAATAGGGAGAAAGGTTTAGAATACTGGTGCAATGGAGGGTGGAGAATTTGAATGCAATCAAATTTTGGATATATTTTGCTTTTGATTGGTAGTAGCAGCCTTGGTTTTTACATGAGTTCCCAAGAACAAAAATATACCGTTGAAGTTCTATGTGGTGGATCTTTTAATTAAAATGCACATAAGTTGTCACTGTATTTGTCATCATCTTATTCCAGATACTTTTGAATATCTGTACCCCTGAAGAATCACTGAACTTGTTGATTTTGCATTAGGTTCTGTGTGACATTTTAAGATTGGGAGGCCTTCCTGGACACAAGAACACACAGCAACCACCTTTGTATTTTGCTGCAGATGATCTTGAATATCAGGTTGGTTATTAAGCTTATTCAGAAAATGTCAATTTGGGTGTAATTCATAAATTATTTTCATTTAGACTTGAAATAGGATCTTCAGAATTGCATTAGAATCCAAATTTCATGACTTAACCAAGAGCAATTCACTAATTATGTAAAATTTCTACATAAACTTGTAAATGTTCTGATCAATCCCCAATTTGATGGCTTTGGAAAGAGAATTTTGTCATCAGTATTGAGTAAAGCAAGAAACATAGATACTGGTCAGCTCAAATGGTTGAAAGGGAGTATAAGAGCAAAAACTCATCAGGCAGATTTGCTGAGTCAAGTCCATACCATACATAGGAGTCAGCACTCAATATGGGCTTCACTTGTTGGAATTGCCCAATTTGTTGGCCTGGATTCTAGATGCGCTTTTGCTCCAGCTGTTTTTGCCTATCTATGGAAAGCAGAGCTTGATTCTATTGCTTATTTATTTACCTGTATATTTTACCTCAATATTTGAAGAAAACTTGATTGGTTTCCCTACTTACTACAGGCTGCTTTTCCTTTTGAGCGTCTCGGAATGGGTGCTTTCAGAATTGCTCTAGAAAGTGTCTTCAATAGGTAATGTTAGTGTCTCAGGTTTAAAAATGATTAGGTCCTCAGTTTCCATCAAATAGGTGTACATCAGATTGAATGTTTACTCATTGACACACCTCTTGGTTTACATGTCTATAACAACTCATAAGTCATAATCAGAGAAATCAAAGTCTCTAGATTTTTAAAATCCAAGACACAATTTCCTTTTTCTTAGTTGCTTTTAGAACTTATTTGGAGGAAACAACTCCTTGATGGTGCGGTGAAATTATTATATGCCTTGAGCATCACCTATATATGAAAAATCTATGGGTTATCAATCACCCCTCAAATTTAGCCATCCTTGTAGACTTGGTGGTAGTGTCTTCCTGTGAGTTGTGACCAAACACAGTGTCAAAGATTCAAGGCTAGCAGATAGAGGAAGAGAGAAAGACTCGCCCTTCAAGAGCACAGAAAAATAATAATATTTTTATTACGCATTGGGAAACACATTACAAGAGCACCATACGGAAAAACATAAATTGTGATCATCATCAGCTCCCAATGGTATATGAATTCTTATGATTGGCTTTGGTTTGCAGAATTCACTGTAATGCTCTGGAATATGTTTCTTTTGGGAAACCAAATCCATTTGTATTCAAGAATGCTGAAGCCATATTGAGACAACTTCAGTCATCCTGTAATGATAATGCCATAGATAATCGAGACGTTGGATCAAATCCTTTCAAAACTATTTATATGATTGGTGATAATCCTTTAGTTGATATCAAGGGTGCACGACAGGTTTGTCTTACTATTTTGAAATCCAGTTTTTTTGCATAAGAATGCTAGATTATTATTATCATTAGATGAATCAATTGTTATTTTATTTATGGGGACACCTTTTGATTCTCAGGCAGGACATCCTTGGTTTTCTATTTTGACTAGGACTGGTGTTTTCAGGGGAAAAGATAATCATGCAGAATTTCCAGCCGATCTGGTAATTTCAATGCTTAAATTTTAAGATGCATGTCAGTGGTTATGCTTGCAAAACTATAATTTTCTACTATTGTCATGGTAAAAGTGTAGTAGGGATGGGGGATTTTTGTGAATCTGAAATGTGTTTTTGTAATACTTTACTATGTTTTCTTCTTGATTCTTGTGCAGGTCGTTGATACAGTTGAAGAGGCAGTGGACTATATTCTGAAAGAGGAGAGTACTTCTTAGGTCCCATGCAAAGTGGAACCCTTTTTGTATTGCTCTCTGTTTCTCGTCTCTCGCGCCATTGTATGGCAGAAGGAAAGTTTAATACATCCAGAAAGCTTGGCAAGTTTTTTAAATCAAGTTCTTGGAACTCGATGAAGTCAATTTTGTCCGTTTCTTTTTTAATTTTTCTCATGTTATTCAGCAATTGCTGACTGCAAAATATAGCTAGTCATTCTTATTACACTTGGAAAGTTCCTATCATGTTGTTCTATAGTCCCATGTTTTGGATATACATTTTGACTGTTACCAATATCAGATTGTTTTAAAGTGTAAAAATTGTGATGCTTTGACTCAAAAGTCAAATCCCTTTGTGTTCAAGTTTTTATTAACTGGGGGAATGTCATTCAGTTTTAAATATCCATAAAATCTAGATCTTCAAGTCCTTGTTTATTTATTTAATATACATATTGAATTCAAACTTGAAAAAAAAAAATTCAATTTAGATCCCATACACTTATGAAGCGGATTAGTTGATCAAGTTATTTCTTATTACAAATAGATAGCACAAACAATTATTTCAACCACACTAAACAATCACCAAATCTAAAGTAAATATTTCAACCATTAAAAGTCACACAAATTTGGTAAAAAATAAATAAAAAATCAAAGGAAAAGCCGCTATTAGAACCCAATCCCATATAATTCACTAAAAAAAATAATTACAACAGTTAACTTACAAAAACTTTGCGGGCAAATTAGACTCTATTGTAACCTTAGCAAACGCTTTGCTTGCCTTCCCACTACAATGGCTTCAAAAGTCAAAATCTTTGGAATCTTTCTAGGTAATCTTCCCTCATTAATGAATCTCATTAGTAACCCAAAACCCAACAACAACATAAACTATGTGGCTTCAAGAATGATTTAAGCTTAAAGTGAATAGGTCACCAATTGGTTTTGTTTAGACACCTAATCACAAAAATGGATTTTTTTTTTTTTTTTAATTTTAAGGTTCAAGGAGAAAGATATTAGATATTAGATATACTTTGTATAAATACTCTTGTGCTTGAAATGTTTAATATAAGTACATTAAGGTTTAGCAAATTTCACACTATCACTTGAGCTAGTGTTTCGTGAATTATTTGTAGAGAGAGTTAACTTGAAATCTTCAATCAACGGCTTAACAAATTTTTAACTAATCTCAAATGCATCAATTGTAAAACCTTTTTTGACTCCGTGTTTGTGACATGGAATTAAGCAACATCTAAAACCTAAAAGAGAAAACGACATGTGGATTACTAAAAGAATAAAAAACGACGAGAATGCAACGTCGCTAAGGGAGTGACAAAAGTCAAAACCCATATCCTCTAAAGTAAAAGATAAGCCCAACAAAACACGCAGAGACACTCACATCCGCTCTTTTCCTTCACCACCATCATCCACCAATGGCAATGGAAGCCACTCTGCTCAGCTTTCCCTCTCACTCTCTCACCCAAACCAAAACCAAAACCCAAACCCATTTCCTTTCAAACCCACCTCCATTCCTCTCCTCCAAACCCAAAAGACCTAGCAAGCTCTCAATCCGCTCAGCCATTTCCCGCAACAAGAAAGAAGCAACAGTCGAGACTGTGAAAACCCAGCTCGACGACTGTCAGCTCCTCGCCGCAATAAAGTACAAAGGCTTCACTGTCAAACAGTTCCAAGATCTCCGGAGATCTTTACCCGAAACCACAACACTTGTCGTTGCGAAAAACACCCTTGTTTACAAAGCCATTGAGGGTACTCCATGGGAGGCTCTTAAGCCTTGTATGACGGGGATGAATGCTTGGCTCTTTGTTCACAGTGAGGAAATCCCAGCTGCACTTAAGCCTTATAGGGATTTTCAGAAGGCGAAGAAGCTTGAAGAGAATGACTTTAGTGGTGCAGTTTTTGAGGGAAAGTTTTATGCGCCTGGTGACTTTAAGACGCTCGAGAATATGCCTACGAGAGCTGAGATTTATGCTAAGATGTTGGGGTCTATAAAGAGTCCCGCTTCGAGCTTAGTCGGGACAATACAGGCGCCAGCGAGGGAGTTGGTGATGGTTTTGCAGGCGTATGTGAAGAAGTTGGAAGAGGAAGGTGGTGGTGATGGTGGTGGGCAATAGTGGCTGAGGAGAAAAGGAGCAGCTCTTTTGAGTTTCTGCTATTCTTGTAATTGTAAGTGTATTTTGGAAACAGCTCTCCCTCTTTTTTTGTTTTTCTTTTTTACTTGTAGCAATGTTGCTGTTATGGTTGAAATTGGGGGAGCAATTGAATTGAAAAGAATGCAAGTTGTAGAGTTGTGTCAAATTGGAGGTTGACTTAGTTTGTCTCAAAACTGATCAGTGAATGTGTTGCAATATGGTTATATTGATTCTGTAGCTGGATCTTAACATGTAAATTATATGAACCAACTTGAGGAATAGATTCAAACTATGTTTTTTGTTGTAAATTGTGATTGTAGCCATAGAGACAAAGTGCCCATTTGTTAAGGTGTTTCCAAACCGCACATAGCACAACTTTTTTTCCCCTACCAATAGAATGATATTTAGCTGTGTAGTTGGGGGCATCCATCTGTGGAAATGGTTTATGACCTGGGATTCATAAAGTAGGCCTTTAAGGGAGAAAGACAGGGAGGGAGAGGAGAGGACTGCAGGTTCTGATATATCTATAGCAGTTTGTTTTATGGGTACCATAGCCATAGGGGCATGAGAGAGCATACTGTCATCAGTTCTGGTGAGAGAGTAGAGTTAAGTTTGGAATGAGTCACTGAATTGGGGTTGTATAGTGATGATGTTCTTTAGGTCAGGTGTTAGTGGGATGCACTCATAGCCAAGGAACATTTACTAGGGTATATGTGCAACTTGTTCACATCATGTGCAAGGAATAAAGAATCAATATGGGATCGGTATTAAACTGTTATTTATAGACACTTCGTACACTGTTTGAAAACTGAAACTGTACATCAGTGTAGACTGACTGTGTTCCTTTCTTGGGTGATAACTGATGGTGATACTACATTTTGTTTCAACTAATGAAATAGAATCAATAAAGTAGTTGGTGTCCTTAAAATCTCAATTAGTAACCACAGTTAACTCTTTCAGTTGAAAGTGAGTGCTACTATGAATATGGAAAGGCTTTAATTGTGTGAGGAGGAAATGCCTAGGGGCTTTTCCCAAGAGGATGGCAATAGGATAAACATATAGTTGCTAGTATGTTGGAGGTGCTTTGTGTTTTGTAAAACTGACGCTTGAGACAGAGTCTCCATGTTTTTCTTGATTTGAGAAGAATTCAGAAATGGAAAAGCGAAGAGAGGGGGGGGGGGGGGGGGGGGGGGTGTGGAATATTCAGAACTTTGGATAAAGCTGCATTCACAATGTCCACAAAGAGGGAAAAAGGAAAATGAAATAAATAGAAGCATATGCAGAACAGCCTGGGCTCTATGTAGCAAGCAAGACCAATCTCAATTGCTTCCATTCCATTCATTGAACATTCCATGCTGAAACATGTTGAAGCAAAAGTGTCCTGCAACATTTCATCACTGAAGTGCAGAGCAGATGATAACTTCACTCACTAATGTTCTCCGAGGAATTGTGTGCTACAACTCAAAATCAGACTCTTGACATATTATAACCCGAGTATTTGGCAACGAAATTTTGTACTGAACGATTCCCTTTTATGAATCCCCTAGATCAAGTGAGAGGTAATTAACTTATTATGTTTGTTATATTTTGAATGCATTAATCTTTTTAACACAAGATTGCGTTGGATATGGAATTGCTTTTGAGAGACTTACACTCAACACTGGAATGATGCATATCAGTATTTGTATGGCCACGTGGCTGGCATTTGGGCTAGATTGGGAATGGAACTTACATACTGAGCACATCACCGAGAAGGTAGTTTAGGCTAAATTAACGCTAGGTTCTCAGAATGCTATGCCAAAAAGAGATGGTCTTGAGAGTTGAGTCGTTTTTTTTTATTCTTTTGGTAGCTGAGTTGCTCGTTTAGAATAAACAGTGAGGAATCAAATAATGAAATGTGAAAAACTATCACTCTAGTTGACCAAGCTAACAAAAGCAAAATGGTTATAAAATCAACGCAGTTATGTCCGAAAGGTTTAGAACAAGCAGTTAATCCTTGATCTCATGAAATTTCCATAATGTTAGTTGATAAAGCCTATACAGCATCATCTAAGATGCATATATTCAATAAAATCAGTTGTTATGAGCCTACAGATTTAGATACATCAAGGATTTGCTTCAGGAATTCAGTTCATATAAACATTATTGTTAAATACCACTCTAGAGGTGCTTGGAAAAGATTGATTCGACAACACCTTGAGCTATAGGATGATAACAGTCCCGAGCCTCTGCAAACACTCTTTTAGCCAAAATCTTCTCCTCTTCCTTTCCAGTGCCTTGTACAAGAGCAGTGTAGAGTGGGCGAAGGTACTTCATCCTTCCAACTGACTTCAGCGTTTTCTCCACCTCACCGTAATAATCTCTGCACTTAGCCGAAATGGCCAGTTGGAGAAAGGCAACCTTTACTTCATAATCCTTCGATTCTGACAGCCTATAGCGCTCATCCAAGGCCAAGATCTGCATATCAAATGCAATAAATGATAACTGTAAGAAAACATCAGCTTACTTTCTGACCCTGGATATTTTTGGGTCCATGGGATTAAATATGGAACAATAAGAAATACATCAAAAAGCTTGAAATATATGGGCACAAATCAAAGCATTACAAGCAACAATTGGCAATAATGGATCTTTGATTCTTGAAAAAACAGATAACACATTTTTTTTTATATATAAATATAGCACACATTCAAGATATTTATAAATAAATAAAAAAATACAAGAAAATGTGCACTGCTTGCATAGTGACCCAGTGGATCTAGCTACTTCCATGTAGGAGGTTAAATGGATACCGCCTTTGAACACCAACAGGAACTCTTGATGTGGGGAGGGTGCCTAGACATTTCATCTTCAAAGCTTATTTCTAGTCTAATAAAACCCCTTTTTCTTTGTTTTTCCCCCTCTCAGAAGAAATATAAGGCATTATTCAGCTAGTTCTGTCACACCATCTAAAACAGTGATAATTTTCCATAAAAACACTACTAAAGGACGAGTCTTAAACTAGCACACACAAATTGCCTCAACATCACTCAAAATCCATTTCTTCCAGTCAAAGACATCCTTAAAATGATGTATTGGATGGTAAAATTACTATATTCAAGGGATAAGAAAAGAGTAGATGAACTGAAATAAAAACAATTGGAAACTCTAACAAGATCAGAACCACCACCTGTGAAGCTTCAACAGCTTTGGCAGGTTCTCCAAGTAAAGTTCCCATTCCTGCCCTTGCCAATCTGCAACTTCATCCTCCCTTGGCATCCGCCCAAGCTTAAACTCATTGGCAAGAGATACAATCTTCGTGTATATATTGGAAACTGGTTCATAAGCATCTGGAGGATACCAGTGCCCTCAGTCCATAATTCTAGATCAATGTCTTTCTCTATTCCAGGGACATGGCTTTCAAGAAGTCCAGAAATGTCTCCGTATCAATTGATTTGAATTTAAAGGTGTTAATATACTTCTTGAGGAATTCATCAAATGCAGGCCTTCCAATCTACACATCCCAGAGGATAAACAAAATTGGTTAGGATATTCTTTACACAAACAACACCCAGTTACTCAAGTATTAGTGGACATTAATTCATATAGACTCTCAGGATTCTTGCTTCATGGGTAAGACTCCTATAACTATTACAAATTTACATCGCATAGATAACAACTTTAATTTGGTAAAGACACTAACAATATGACACAATTAATATGTTTCCAGGAGGGGGAAAAAAACACATGCATGAAAGACACACTAAGATGCAGTAAAAAAGTGATTCAACACACCTGACGTTCAATACGCCACAGAAACTGGAAACCTTTCTCATATGGAACTTGAGAATATACATCATCTGGGTCCACTCCTTCTTGATTGGTTTTGAGTTTTGTGAACTCCATGTTGTCCTTGAAACGCTCCATTTCCTCATTTAACCCCTTCCAACCAATTCCAATATTCAATGCAGCTCTGTCCTCACCTTGTACGGCTTCAACAATCCTTCTCTCCGCATAAGTCGTAAAACCCTATGACAACAAATAAGAAAACTAATCCCATTTGCAGAGAACAAAAGGCAACAAAACACATGTAATAATGATATATCTCAACCCAGTAAACCAGCCATTCATCATCTATGATTTTACCGTATATTTCATATTCAATGCCCCAAAATCTTTTTTCTTCTAGTTGAAATCAGATCCCCACAACAACAGAAAAACAACACCAAACCTTTAAACTGCTCTTTGGCTATCAACAAAGTTGACAAAAAGGAAAGAGACACTCAAGTGACCTGTTTTCTTAAGCGGCTAAGCAATTCAAACATTTTCAACAATTTTCCTCTTCTTGTCTCATACTTCCAAACAGCCAATAACAAGGTAAACAATTCTCATAGCAAGACACATCATACATAGAAAATATACATATGTACAAAAGGATCACCCAAGTCAGATATGAATTTACTCATCCCTAACAGAACATAGCAAACCAATAGACAATTTGTCACTCGATTGGGTCAATAACCCCAACAACCCACAAACAATAGTGAAATCTAGGACACTATGCACACTCATGTCTCGCCAATCACATTCATTGTTACATCAATTTATAAGCTTTTTTTTTTTTTTTTTGAATAATTAAAACAATGGGTCTCTAATTTGGACTCATCAACCCCACGCCACTTGACGGGTAAAGATAATACCACGTGTACCACCGGTACCTTGATGGGACTATCGTTGTGGGCACAACATCAATCTGTAAGCTTGCATTTTGTAGTAAAAAAATTGTGGTGTGGCTGGCTGTATGAGAGTGACATTCCACCACTACATCTCTAGCATTTGCTCAAAAAAGATAAACTTGAACAAATCCAATTACTCCAAAAACACACATAATTTATAAGCCATACCTCATTCAACCAAAAATGGTCGTTGGTCTTGTTAGTGATCAAATTCCCAGTCCAACTATGAGCAAGTTCGTGAGCCACCACCTGGGCTCCACTGGCATCGCCTTTAATCACCGTCGGCGTCAAGAACACCATCCTCGGATTCTCCATGCCACCGTACGGAAAGCTCGGCGGCAACACCAACAAATCGAACCTCTCCCAATCGTACGGTCCAAAAAGCCTCTCGCCTTGCAGCACCATCTCCTCCGTGCCGGCGAACTCCCTCGCCGCCTCGTCCAGCACCGGCCCCGCCGCCTCCGCATAGACCCTAGTCCTGGGCCCCACCTCCCTGAACCCCAGCTCCCCGACGGCGAAAGCGAACAGGTACGTCGGAATAGGCTGGTCCATCACGAACTCCTCCACCGCCCTCCCATCCGCGGCCCACGTCGCGTGAGGCGGAGGCGGCGCGTGAGACAGAGAGGACTCGTTGGGAGACCGGCGAGTGACGTGGCGGGCGGACATGACGGCGGAGAGCGAGGAGGGGACGTTGAGGAGGCAAGTGTAGGTCACGCGCGCGGCGGGGGTGTCCTGGCAGGGGAAAACGGAGCGCGCGTGGATGGACTGGCATTGCGTGTAGACGAAAGGCAGGGTCTTGTTGAAGGTCTGAGGCGGAGAGAGCCACTGGAGGGCGGAGGAGGAAGGCGAGGTGGAGTAGACGACGAGGAAGGAGGAGTGGTTGGAGAGGGAGAGGGTGAGGTGGCGGCCTCTGATTGGGTCGTGGTCGGAGGAGAGAGAGAAGGGGATGGGAGCTTGGGACTGTGGGTCGAGGACGGAGTGGATGGTGAGAGAGCGCGTGTCGAGAGAGAGTGGGCCGGTGTGGGGGTTGGAGAGAGAGAGGAGAGCGGTGGCGTGGATGGTGGAGGATGGGAAGTCGAGGTAGAGAGAGAGAGAGATGTGGGTCGTCACTGGGTGGGTCGAGTCCGTGAACGAGTGTGGGTCTATGGGTGCCATTTTTTTGGGTTTGAGAGAGAGAGGGAGAGAGTGTGCGCTTTTGTGTTTTAGATTTGAAGACTGAAGAAGAAGAGTTGTGGAGTCAATACCGGAGAGGACTTCGAGAAAAGGAGCTATGAGCCGTGACTGTACTTTCACTAGTGTCTAATCCAAAGTTTCATAAATGTCTATTTTTGTTTTTTTGTTTTCCTTAAAATTAATATCATATGACATATTACTTTTTTTTTTTTTAGTGTCCGACATATTACTTTTTTTGCATTAATTTATGGAACAAGTTTAACAAAAATTTACCCATAAAAATGGCCTTTTTAATCGTGGCAGCAAGTCCTGTATTTTTACAACTTATTTACAAGTACTAAAATGCAACAAAAACAGCATTATTAATTCTATTATTGACGTTGTTTTTATCATGAATAAATCATAACATTGTGAAAAAAAAAATTATATTTTAAATTATATTGATTTATTATCATGTACTAATTATAATTTATCACTTTAGCATAATAATTTCTTTTTTGTTACTTTTTTATTGTTAGTAATTTATATGAGAAGGTCCGATTGATACAATATTACATGAACTTATTATGCATCAATCATATCATAAATAAGTCGTCTTGCTATTAAAAAAAAAAAAAGTTATAGTATTAATCTTGTTTGGCGAGAGAGGGTGTGGCAGTGTGTGTATTTTGATTTCCCACCTTTTTGTGAGTAGTGAGATAGAGTGGTTGGAGGGATTTTGTTATTGCTATTTTTGGCCACCTTTTTTCACTCTTTTTTCAACAAAGAAGATTTGGAGGAAGAATAATAACTGATAAGTGTGCATTCCACTAATAAAGTCCCACCATGGAAGATTTAGGCATGCGTGGTATCTATTCTAAAGTTTACTACTCACTTAAGCTATTAAATCTATTCTAATATTCTATTAGAAGTTTACTACTCACTTGAGCTATTAAAGTAGGATCCGATCAACTTATTGTATTATTTTTAAGGAAAAACAATAAAACAAAAAGGAGAGAATGTTATGGTGAGGTGATGACTGTGACTGGTATTATTATGTAATAAAAGTGATATAAGTTGATGTGTCATGCAAATTTAATATTGCATTATTTTTATTTTATCACATCAATAAGTTATGGGGGAAACTGCAGTTTATCCACCTGTGGTTTGGCCCGTTTTAACAGTGCCTACCCGTGGTTTGAAATTTGTCACTTAACCCACCTGAGGTGGCCTCCGTTAGACCCTCGTTACCCACCTCTGCCATTTCCGTTAGAAAATCCTCTTTACTATATAAGCCAAAATTAGAACTCAAATAGAACCTAACAAAAGGAACGAGCTCTCTCCCTCTCTCACCACTCTCATCGAATCCTTCAATAACTCATCTGGAAACTGAAATTCAAACAAAATGCAGTTGGATTTCGACTAATGATCATTGAAAGTCAGCCCTAATCCTTTCTCTTTGATCACAGATAGAAATTTAGGAATAGAATTTGAACGTAATTTCTGAATGAAAAATTAAAGAAATTCACTGAAACTAGTGAATTAATCGGAGAGAATGAAGAAACAGATCTCAGCAAACAAACAGAGAAATTCACTGAAACGAAAAATCAAAAACAAAATCTAGCATCCCAGACCACGACCACGATCCACCCATCAAAAACAAAATAAAAAACAAAACCCGTTAAACCACAACCATGAGGCAAGGCGGCGAAATCCAGCAACCCAGCTACCACGAAACCCAGACAAAATCCAGCCACACCTCCATTGACCCACAATCCACCACAAAACAAACCAAAATCCACTGCCAAAAACCCACTACCACGACCAAAATCCACCGCCATCAAACCCACAAACTGTTAAACCCGAAACCCACATTGAACACGGTGAAACCCACGGCTTGGGTTGGCGAGAGTGAGGAACTGAAGAGAGAGTGAGGGTCGGCAGCGAGTGGAGGAATACGTTTGGGTAGGGGAGTTGGGCCGGTGAGGAGTGGAGGAAGATCGGTGAGCTGGGTCGGCGGAATGGGTTGCGGAGATTGGCGAGTTGGGTCGGCGGAAGGGCTGGATCGGAGCTGGGGAGGCGAACTGGGTCGGCGGAAAGGCTAGATCGGAGCTGGGGAGGCGAACTGGGTCGGCGGAAGGGCTGGATCGGAGCTGGGGAGGCGAGCTGGGTTTATGGTGGATGGGCTTGTGCAGATCGGCGATGGAGGAAAAGAGAGAAACTCGGAGGGAAGAAGGAGAAGAAAACATGAGAATGGAGAAGAAAACGTGAGAGACAGCTGGGATGAAATGAAAGAAAAGGAAGAAAAAAATAAGGAAAAGAGAGAGGTGTGAATAAAATTTTTTTAGGTATGTTCTTAGGTTCAAAATTTGTGTGAATGGAGGGACAATAAATATCACTTTTTGATCTTGTTTTTCTTGCATTTTTGTTCTATTTTTTGTTTTTAGAGGAGAGAGACATAAAACATAATGAAAAAGACACATTTACCCCTATTTTTAACGGTGAAAAGGGAGAGGTGGGTAACGGGGGTCTAACGGAGGCCACCTCAGGTGGGTTAAGTGACAAATTTCAAACCACAGGTAGGCACTGTTAAAACGGGCCAAACCACAGGTGGGTAATCTGTAATTTCCCCTAAGTTATGAACAAAATTGTGAAATTTGTTTTTTGTATCATTGTTGTGTTGAATATTATTTGCTCAAGTATCGTTATTTTTAAAATTGTGTGATTAAATAATTAAATTTAATATATTTTAATAACTTAAACATTTGGAATAATAAAAAATTTAACATGATATCAAAGTAAAAACTCTTGAATTTGAGAATATCTCAACACTACTGCTCACTTTTACAAAAGAAACAAACAGAGCTCTTGCTCTTTTTTTCTTTTCTTTTTTTTCTTTTTTTTGATAGGAACAGAGCTCTGTTTTCCCACTTTAAGGTATTGGATTCCAAATTTTAGCAACGTATCTTCTTTGATAAAATTCTCATTATTCACACACAAATGATGCAATCACATTTTTACATCTATCATAATAAAAGAAAATTTTTCATAACAAAATATAAATAAATAAATACATTTCATTCCGCATTCTATAAAATTCCCTTAAGATTTTATTCTTTAAAAAAGAAAAGAAACCTTTTCTCCTACCCTTGGAACTTTGTTTCCACTTTCCCGTGATTCTTCTTGCCATCATTATTGTATGAATACTCTCGTGATTCCTTTTTCAAAAGCACACCGCATGAACCCTTTTTTTTTTTTTTTTTTTTTTTTTAAATTTTTTTTGCTGAATACCATTTTCTTTCTTCAAGAACTAATCCACTACATTCATCCAGATCCCAGTCCCACTAGTTAACACAACATTGATAAACTTGATTGGTATGTTTGGTCTTTGGTGTCAATTTGATTCAGCTTGCACCAAAAATTTGACTTTATAACATTCTCATAATTCCCTAATTATTAACGGGGAGCATGCATCATGAGTCATGACACATAATAACACCCCTTAATTGCGTAATACTAACAATGAAGAGAATCTTCCATCACCATAAGCCATGAAAACCAAAAGGAGCAAGGAAAAAAAAAATCACCATTTGAAAAAAGTGATCAATTTCATTATTTAAATTGCTAAGCCTTGAAGACTAAAGATACAAGTTTGGCGTTGTACAGTCTATTTATCACAGATGCGTTTTTTTTTTTTTTTTTTTCTTGAATTATCCTACTCTTCATGCTAAGAGAGAAGGTAAAAAAGTTGTGCATTGTTTAGCTAAATTAGCTGCCAATTTTTCAGACAGTGTAATATGGATGAAAGATGTTTCACCATCAGTTTTCTTTTTTATTCAGACTAATTTAGCATCTTTTTCGAAATAAAGTTAACTGTCTTCTTTCTCAAAAAAAAAAAAAATGCTAAGAGCCTTATATCTCAACTAACACCTTATCAAAAAACAAAATATCATTACTCAAATTAAAAATTATATGCATTAATTCAATGATGTCATAGTGATGTAATATATATATATATATATAATGGGTTCCACTTTCAAAAAAAGAACTCTATGGTTTGAAACATATGTAATCTAATTGGGCCAAACAGTCAAAGTCTTTATTAGCATTGGGCTCTTATGAATCACTGTCTGGGCCCAGATCCAGCTGCACCCACCACCTTTGCATTGGAGGTGTAGAGCCCACATTTACCAAAAATAAACCCATCATGACACCCAACCCCCCACGCTCTCCATTCATGATTCATCTCTCTCCCTCCATTCCTCTCTCTCTCTCTCTCTCTCTCTCTCACCTGAAAGCAAATCTGTGAGAGCGAGTGAGCAAAACAAAACAACCAACCAAAGAGAAAGAAGCGAAACCCTAAAAAATGGATGACTATACGAGGGAGATGATGGACCTCAAGACCCTCGTCACTCGAACTCTCGAGAAGAAGGGCGTCCTCGCCAAGATCCGGGTTTAATTTCCCACTTTAACCTCTCTCTCTCTCACTTTTTCGTTCAATTTCTTTGTTCGTTTTTCCAATTGGTAATTTTGCAACGAAATTTGTCTTTTTTTTGAGCTAATTGTGTGATAATGCTAACACTTAGTTGATTTTGATTAGGTTTTTGGATTGGAAGATCATCCATTTATTTAGGTTCAAGGAAATGTGCTTATTTTTTGTGTAAAATTATTAGGGTTTTTGATGTTGTTTAGTTTGGAGCTGAGCTTGGTTTTTGAGAATGTGAGTTAGTTTTTTTTATTAAAAAAAAAAAAAGGTTTTGATTATGAATTTTAGTTTCACGAGCAGTTGATTAATAAAGCTCTAGGTCAACTGACACCTAGGTGGAGGTGAGGTCGCGGGTTCAAGACCCGCGGGTGTGTGTAACTTACCAATCTTAAAAAAGATCAAGGAAGATGTTTGATCTGCCCCTGTGTGCTTTTATATGTATTAGTCTGTATACCAGTTGAAAGTTTCTTGGTTTTTTTTAATAAAGTAATGCTTTTGTTTAAAGATTGGGGTTCAATTTGACGGGCGAGCAAAAGTCCATAAAATAGCTTTAGTATAAGAAGTAAAAAAGGACATGTCAATTAAGGAAGAAATGGAGAGTATGGCTTAGGATAGAATGGTGGAAAAGAGTGCCCAAAATTTGAGACTAAGGCTTGGTTATGTTTGTTGTTTTTGTTATCTATGGTGTGTATTTTTTTGATTCACAAGTTGATTTGGGTATTGTGAATAAAACCGGTAGGTGAAAATTATGACCTTTGATGGGTAGATTTTGCGAAACATAATAAATATAAATGACCCTGATTACAGTTGATGAAGAATTAGTGAAGTGACTCCAATGAATTGGGATTGAGGATTAGTAGGGTTGAGTTTTATGCTTTATTACCAAGAGGAATTGAATGATTCCATCAATGTTAAAACTTCTGCTAATTGATTTATGTTGTTGGATTTTTGCTAGGCCGAACTCAGAGCAAGTGTGTTTGAGGCAATTGAAGAGGAGGATCGGGTAGTTGAAAAAGAAGAAGGTTTGCCTCCTGCATTACTTGGTAGCTGCAACGATCGTGCAAAACAACTTCATGCTTCTCCCTCAGGTTCCTCCACGTATCTATATTCTTTCCTATTTGTTTAATACATTCAGTCCAGTTTGGATGGGTCAGGTGTAAGCAAAATTAAGGTCTTAAAGCTTTCAGTCTATGCAATAAATAAGAGTCAAAATTAATATTTTGCCTTCGAAACCAGACGTTTGGCATGTTATTTAGGTGATCCTTTCAGAGTAACTTTGATTCTTAACCAATATTATCCGAGTTCTTAATGTAAAGAATAAAATGATGTGAAATGACATGGCTTCTGTTCCACCTTAAATGTTAGGTTTTAATTTTTCATTGTGATTTCTTGATTTTCTTGCCTCTTCTTTTACTAACCATGCAATTGATGTGGAACATATGAAAATGGTGACATCTTGCTGCAGAACATGATGCATCTGCATGTTACTACTGTAATTATGAGGGTTTAAAGTATTATTTATGGCAATATTTCTAATTTATTCCTCTTTCATTGCACTCTTTTAATTGCAGGACGGCTACTTACTGCTCTTATATGCGAATACCTAGACTGGGCGCAATTAAATCATACACTAAAAGTTTATTTGCCAGAGTGTAATTTGGTAATTGATGTGGAACATATGAAAACTCTCTTGTGGTTTATAGTATTGCTTATTTTGTTGCAATAATTTTTGAACTAATTTGTTCAATTTGCTTCTAACTTATATGGGGATTATTTTGTAGCAAAAAGATTCTTGGAAAGCTGAGTTGAAAGAATTTAGTAGCAAGAATGGATATGATCTCAACAGGAATGGTGATAGTGGTCCTTTGCTTTTGGATGTGCTTGAAGGGTTCTTAAAGTTTGAGGTTTGATATTAGATCTCATTTAGACATCAATATTTTCATATTCAATTGAAAATGTGTGTGGTTCAACTGACACTTCCTGGTGTTTTCAATTAAGACATTTAAGGTTCAAATCCCCCATCCCCCCACAACTATCAAATTATCTACAAAAAATAATAAATAAAGTGTGGTAACTAACATGCTAATGCTAACTTTGTGCATCAAGGTTGATTAGACTGTCCTATGTAGGAGTACTATGTACGATTTTATACGTGTATGTTTCCATGCATTTATGATTAATTTCTTCCAAGGATGCTTAATTTGAAGGACTAGGAATTAGATATGCATGGATTGTCTGATCTAGATGTGTGCATTTTAACATCTCCTCTACCAATTCATCTTTGTATGTTAAGAATAGTAGCTGCCTTCTTGATGTATATAACGGTAGCCACAATGAAGCTTTAATTTTTTTTTTTATTTTTTTTTTATTGATGAATGTGATTTGCAATACTGATGCTCTGGAATTAACTAATGATTGGTATTTATATGAATGTTCAAAATTTGAGATTTGGTCTTAAAAAAAAAAACCTATTTCTCAGGGATTGTATGTATGTAGATATATGTACCATTCAATTTTGATTTTTTGTTTTTAAATTGATTAATTGTTCCTTTGAATCATGTTTTGATAGAACCTATCCCAAGCAAGGGGTACTGGAAGAAGGTTAACTGCTCAAGAAACTGAGTCCTTATCCAATTTAGAGTCCAGGAACATTCGAAGGCCTTCTTCATCATCAGTTGGTGGGGGCTTGCCTCCACTGGGAAGGTTCTGCTCCTACATTACTTTTCATTCTCTTACTCTAACTTGTTTAATCTCTCTTTTCCCTTTCCCCTTTCTTTTCCTTCACTCCCATTGATACTTTGGTTTGTTGGTGTGCATATTCTAGGTCTGTTCCTTCTTCCCAGGCATCGGGTAAGTAATGAAGCTGTTTGTGATTTCCTTCCAGTATCTGCTTGCTTGTGATTTTCTTTACCTGATATGTTCTAGCATTCAGATCGTAGAGGAGGCTCCTCCATGTCTGGTTACAGGAAGGATGAGTACAGTTGGAGATATGACAGTGACGAGCACCCAGAGGATGTAATTCGAGCTTCAGCTGCCTTGGAGAACCTTCAATTGGATAGAAAAGCTCGAAATCTTACTACATCTTGGCGGTTTGTTCTGATACCGCAATCAACAAATTTCTTTCTATTTTCCATTTGTTACAAGTGAAAAATAAATAAAGGATATTGATTATTGACTCTAGAAACATCCAACATGCCAACATACTGTTCCCTTGTGGACTGCTAGAAAATTAACTCTTTGTGGGGGATGCAGATTGCTATTTCCATCATCACCACCACGACCATCATTATTTAGCAGGAGGTCAATTGTTAAAAGATGTAGTGTAGGCTAGGGCTAGCTATGCCTCATAATTGCCTATCTTACTGCCCGAGTAGCAATATACATATTATTAATGTTTGGTCGGTGGAAAAATTTCATAGCATTGCTGTTTTCTTTTGAAGATTAGAGTTTGTTGATGCATTTTGTTTTGCTAAGAGATGGATTAATGAATGAACAAGCATGTAATATTCTTCCATCACTCTAGTTCAAATGTTGGCATCTCCTGTCTTTGTAAAGACAAAATGAAAGGCCGGATTACAAGTTCAAGACCCATCATATATGCATGTATAATTATTTATCAATAATGATTTTTTTAAAAAAATCCATGTGGTAGCTGATAGTAAAGGATGGCAACTTGTGCTCTCTTGGCCCCCTTTTTGTTTTTGTTTTTGTTTTTTTTTTTTTTTTTCCCCTTTTTAATTATTAAAAAAAAAAAAAAAAAACTTGGTTTCAGCATAGCTTGTGCCTGTCTTAAACTACTTTAACCTCATAGCTCATGCATATTGTATTCTTAGCTTATTTGATGGATTTGGTTTCAGGCATGCTGGGGATGGAATCAGTGAGGATGATGGCAGGCCAGACCATATGTAGCTGAGTGAATTCCATTGTACGACTGCATGTGTATTTCAATGTATTTTTTTTTTTTCAACGTTGAATGAGGGTAGTGATGATATGTAAGATATTGTATTGTGATTTGATTTAGTGCTTTGATTGAGTTTTATTTAGTTTTGTTTTATTTCTGACCCGTGAATTTCATATCAGTGACTTTGCCCTGTGTAAAAATTCCTAATTTGGAAGGATTAAATATTGTGCTGAGTGTAAAAATTAAGTGGCTATGTAGTCCCTAGTCAGCTGATACCACCTGCTTGAAGGCCTTCCCATTTGGATAGAATATGTATCCCACGTTCTAGCTCTTGATCTGGATTCAATACATATACTATTCTTGACAATTCTGGTCAAGTTTCTCTTAAATATTATCCAAGCACTGCAGTCCCTTCTCTGAAAACAATGTAAGAGAGTAAAATGGAGGAATTTGGTGTAACCTGGAGAGAGAGATAAGGAGGGTTGAAATTAGTTTTGCTTCGTTTTCCTTTAGGAAACCAATACTTTAATGCGTAGGTGGCCCGTGAATGCTTCTCAGTTCTCAGGAAAGCCTTTGCTCCCTGCGTAGATGTGACTCATCATGGTATGGCCTTTGTTCCCTCCTACCGTTGTAATTGTAAGATTCATTTAATGTGAATAATGCATATAAAGTAAAGGAAAGGAGGATAAAACCTTGCGTAAACTTACCTATCAAAAAAAAAAAACCTTGCGTAAACTCTCTTAACTAGGATATAAAGGAGGATACAAACTAGCATAAACTCTCTTTTAACCAGAACAAGGATCAAAATTTCAAGTTCCAAATTGTGTTCCATCGATCCTCAATTTTAGTTGTGGGCCATGAGCTATTTCTAGGTTCGATCCTCAATGTGTGCTTATTCTAAGTGTTAAAGTCTCTAGGTTCGATCCCCATTGAATGCATAAGTACTTTCTTGTTCTATCATAAAAAGCTAAAAAAGAAGAAGAAAAAGATGGATGGTCGGCAGGGCCAGCTTATAGCTTCAAGGTAAACCCCACGTTGAAAAGTATCATGTGATATATCCTTCACGACAACCTAAACACCTCGTGGGCTAATTCAAAGTTTACAGTTCACACACATCGTGGCTTTATTTCAAACGTCAAAAACTTCGTTCAGTCCTCACTTTCAGGAACAGGAACACAACAACACAATAATCCACACTTTTGCCACACTCTCCCAAACTTTTCTCTCTCTCTCTCTCGTTCTGCAACACTCAAATTTCGGAGCACCATTCCATGGCGGTGTTGAACCGCTTGTTGTTGGGAGTGAGAGCGAGAGCGAGAGCCGCCACAACTACAAGCTACTCCAAATTCCGTGCCTTCTCTTCTTCTTGCTCCATAGTAAACCCCGAAGCTGACCTCAAAGCTTCTCCTCCGTCTTCGTCTTCTTCTTTGCTAGGCTCAAAGCCCCTCCCTCTCCGCCAAGACCACCACCGCCACCCAGTCCAATGGGTTTTCCTTGGCTGCCCAGGCGTCGGAAAAGGCACCTACGCCTCTCGCCTCTCCAAACTCCTCCGTGTCCCTCACATCTCCACCGGCGATCTCGTCCGCGACGAGCTCTCCTCCTCCGGTCCCCTCTCTTCCCAGGTTCAATTCCAACTGTTTTAGGAAATTGAGTCTGACGTTTTTTGGTTTTTTGGTAAAGTGGACTTTGAGTTACAAGTTACAACAAAGACAATTATTGTTGTTAGTTCTACACTAAGGTTATAAATTGATCCATGTTGGTGACAACTTAGTTTATTATAACAGCCTTTGATATGATATGTATCCATTAGCCAACTGCTTTTGTCAATGTTACTGACCAGCTCTTTACTTAATAAGATCTAAGTATAAATCAATAGGAAAACTAGAATCCCTTACCTTTGTAGCAATGAAAATGACACAAACAGCAACTTGATTCACTTCTCGATGAGTAAGATTTCCCTTTATATCTTAACTTACTAATTTATACTGACTATTATCACAATCATGAATTTTAGAAACTTTTTTTCAACTCATACTAATTTTATCATAAGGTTGTTAACAAGCCAAGGCTACAAAAAAGGTAGAGGAATTCTTAAGTTCACATCAGTAGAAGTTGTAAAAAATGACAAGTCAATTAAGAAGGAGGCAAAGAGTATGTATATAAATAGGATGGAGTGTCAAAAAAATTATAAGATCTGTGGCCAATCCATATTAATCTGTTAAGGATCCACAGCTAACCCCCAAAGTTGTGGAACTAAGGCTTGGTTGTTGTTGTTTTTGAATCGCCTTATATAAATGTTACACAAACCCTTATTATTACACCCTTGTAATAAATCCTCCCTTAAAGCTATAGTTTCAATCTTTGGAATAGAAATTCACCTTTTAACCTTTTACCAAGTGCTAGAACACACCTTCACTCCTATTCTAAAATCTAGAACCATCAAAATTTATTTTAAACCACCCTTGTATTGGAAGATACCATTGTATGAATCTCTTTATTTTCAATACCTTTTTATGAACTTTTCTTCTTCTTAAAGATTTGCAGGAATAAAATAATCATTATACATTCTGGCAGTCTTTTTCTGAAATTATACAGAGCATTCTTGTTGAAATAACCCTCATTTCTTTTACACCATAGTTGCCACAAAACATCAACAAAATTTTCTGCTACAATCATGTTAGAAAAGAATTTTCCTTTTTCTAAAAGACTTTAAAAAAAAAATAGAATCATTGAATATATCCAATTTTTGAATGATGTCGAACTATAGGATAGTTGAGCATGTGCTTTCAAAGCTTATAAGTTATACGCCAGGAAAATCTGTAAAAGATTTTTTTTTTTTAAATGAAGATTTGATAACCAGAGAACCATTTGTCTTTAGTTATAGCAAAATTAGGATAAAAACCAAAATTTCTCTGACTTTATGCTACATAAGATGTGTCTAATTTTTTGGCTGAGTGATGATTTTTTTTGGCTTGGTTTTTAAGGTGTTTCTCTGAATCGTTTTTATTTTATTTATTCTTTTATATGCAGCTTGCAGAGATTGTTAACCAAGGGCAATTGGTTTCAGATGAAATTATAATAAATTTGTTATCCAAGCGTCTTGAAGCTGGTGAAGCTAAGGGTGAATCAGGCTTCATTCTTGACGGTTTCCCTCGAACCATAAGACAGGCGGTGAGCATTTCTTCTGATGAATTTCTTGAATAATGAAGCATTAATTTAGCAATTTATGATATCTTGTTTGATATTGTATGAAATGAACATTAATAAATGAAGTAGAAAAAGAAAAAGACAGGGGGAAGAGGAGGGGGGGCCGGGGGGGGGGGGGGGGGGTGGGGGAGGCTAATAGAGTTATTGGTAAAGCTAATAAACTTCTCATCAATCTTAGTACCTATTGTTACTTATCCAAAAAAAAAAAATTTTGTAGTACCTATCATGATGGTTAAGAGGCTTTTCCAAATGGGACAGACAAAGTAGCTCTCTTGATAGTTCCTAAAGGTAGATGTCTAAGGTTATGGGAAATTACCATGGATTTAGTAATATTAATATCCTAGTCTGCAATGACACATTGATCTCGACACCAGCCAAAATGAATGCCACTTTTTGCCGCTTAAGCAACTGGGGGACTTATCACTTTTTTTTTCAGTTACTCTAATATTACACTCTTTTCCAAATAGCATATATGTGCAATTCAAAAACATATACCCTTTCAGTTCTGTGCCATATTGGTTTCTAAGGTGAAATTATTAACAATGATAAGAAGAGTTAAGGATTAAAGTGGAATCCTTCTCTTTTCCAGCTTATTCATTTCCTTCTTATTGTTCTGACTCCATACTACATCTAGTGTCATTTTAATGGTGAAGAGGCCTAATAAATTATCTAAACATTATGTTTTGGCTGTTGTCCAGGAAATTCTGGAGGGGGTAACAGACATTGACTTGGTGGTTAACCTGAAGCTTCGAGAAGAAGCATTGCTTGCAAAGTGCCTTGGAAGAAGAATATGTAGTGAGTGTGGAGGAAACTACAATGTTGCCTGTATTGACATAAAGGGTGAGGATGGGAGTCCTGGAATGTACATGGCTCCACTTCTTCCCCCTCCACATTGTGCATCTAAACTTATCACTCGACCGGATGATACTGAAGAAGTTGTAAAGGAACGCCTTCGTATATATTATGAAATGGTATTGCTCCATTCTCTCAAATGTTCATTGTTCAACATATTTTTATTAAAATTTTTCTTTATAATATTTTGTATTTCAAAAAATGTTAAAAAGATAGAAAGCAACCACCTATGATGCATGTACACTTTTCCCTTCTGAGCCCTGCTGAGGATTGATGTGTTGGACACTTTGCTGCGCTAAAATTGGTGTCTAGCATCTGTTTTGAGTCTTTTGACATTTAAAAAATCATCACCTATTTTTATTTATGATACTGTTTATAAGATGAGGTTGTAATATCATATTGCTGTAGAAAATTATTGTCTATAATACATGAATGTTCACCAATGCTATGCCCTAATGTCTACATTTTTGGAAATTGTGTCCATTAATGTCCTCCTCCATTTTTCTCCCTTGTCTATCACCATAATTTATGGAGCTTCTTTATGTGAATTCAATATAGTTACTCTACTAAAGACTGTCTCAATGTTAGTACTGTATTCCTTAACCAGTGTAGCCTGTTTTATTATTGTTCATTGTCATCATCATTGGGAACTCAATAGTCCATAGGATGATATTTGAGTGAATGACTGGGAATTTTATGGTCTATCTTCAAAATAGAGAATCCTTTTCCAAGTTAAAAAGAATTAAATAAAGGTGCTGGGGAAGGGGCTTAGGGTTGCTCCTGAGAATGAGGTATTGGATTTCGGTTCTTTTTTTTTTATTTTTTACTTATCAAAAATAATTGGTCCATGGTGTTTCTTAAATTTGGCCACCTAGTGTTTTGATTTGCATTTGAATATTACTACAAGTAATTGGTGTCTTGTTTTAGAGTGTTGGATGCCTTGAGCATTAGTATTGGTGGTGCTAAAAAGCCATATTGCTATTTTTAGCACCACCAACACTAAAAAGCATGCTGCAATGGTGGAGGGAAAGCCAAAAAATTTGGCTTTTGAGCTACAGTGCGCTGTGCATCGTAGCTATGAAGGGAAAAAATATATATTTTATTAAAAGTTATATTATTTTATTGTGTTGGTGGTGGTGGTTGTTGTTTATTGTAGTAGATATATTATTTTATTGTATTGAAAGCTAAAATAAAACCACTAATGTTAGTTGTTTTGTAAAGTGAGGTGGTAAAATAGATAAAGTAGCTTTTTGTGGTGCCAAATTGCTAAATTTATGGCTCCACCAATGTGGATGCTCATCTGTGAGCTGCTTTAGGGGAGAATCACAATCATGTGGGGTGGAAGAACATATTAGAATGGAGACATGAACATCCCTAGCTGTTGGGAGTGGGGTGCAGAACCTCATGGTCAATGGTGAATGCAACTTGGGCCGTAGAAAAATTTGTTTCTCTAATCTATCATACTTTAACATGGCTAGTAATATTTTTTAACTTAATCAACAATGATATTATCCATTTTATGTTCAATTAGTGAGTTTTGCACTGAAATTTCCTCATTCGTGCAGACTCAACCTGTGGAAGAATTCTACCGCAGTCGTGGGAAGTTGTTGGAGTTTGATCTGCCAGGTGGGATCCCAGAATCCTGGCCAAAGCTGCTTCAAGCTCTGCATCTTGAAGACCATGATGACAAGCAGTCTGCAGCAGCATGAATTAAGTTATTTTTCTGCAATCTGTATTATATTTACGAAGTAAGCTAGTTCATTCTTTGCACGTTGAAGATATGTGCATGCATATCTGTTTAAAAACGAAGGGCAACATCATTTATGTCCAATAAGAAGTGATACATGCCTAGGCATCTACAAGGAAGCTCCCTGTTAGGAGGAGATACGTGGAATTTGTAAGATAATTGTTTGGAGAGCAAGGAGGAATTTTTATATTTTTTAGCTTGCCCGAATACAACTGGGCCAGTGAGGGCAGCTCTACTGTTTCAAATTGTGTTTGAGAACTTGAGGATTGAATGTCCCATATAGAACAGAATTGCCTACTTGTGAACTGGGTCAGAGGTCCTAGTTATCCCGATCCACACAATCTGGTGCATCTTGAAACTATCTCAATGAGTTACCATGAGTTTAGGCCATGTGGTACCTGGTAGCCCAAGTGGTACCAGGTACCTCATGTTACCTCTAGCTCGGGGGTTCAATCCCCCGAATAAACAATTACCCAGCAAAAAAAAGAAAAAAAAAAGAAGTAATCTGTTTTTTCTTTTCTTTACCTTTTTGGGATAATTACGTGAACCATAAATAACTTGTTGTGTAACCTTTTTAACCTAGTTTTCTACACATACACACAGATTGATTTAACAGCCAAACCTCATTGAGTAAAAAATGTTCTAAATTCCTCCCCCTAATGTCTTTCTCCTTATGCATTTTAAAGAGATTTTTGTGCTCTTCCAAACCACAAAAATCTAAATATTCTGCCAGTGAGTTCATTTGGTAGAAAACCTCGAGGGAAATCTTTGGAACACAATAGTTTTGAATTCGATGTGGTCAGGTTTGTTCATGGAGGAAGTCATGTAGAAAAATTTTATGGACCACTATGGTAAAAGCGAGCATGGCATTTGCTTGCATAGCGCATTTTGGATTGCAAAGGTTTTGTAAGTGTAGGCTATTGTAATTGTATTTTTCAATAGTGCATTTTCTATGGAATGGGTCTCATAGGACATAGGGTGGTTTTTTTCCCTTGAAGTGTTGCTTCATTAGTTTTCCACTTTCATCCCCAAAATTTGTATTTTGCTTTTTATTGTTACTAGTTGTAGACTTTGAGTCTTGACAATTTGTTTTTTTATTAAGGGTACGTTTGGTACGCTGTAATAACCCTTATAATAAAATAATTATTCATACAATTTGGTCATTTGATTGCATCTTTACTACATGGATTAGTTATTACATTGAAATAACTATTCTTTAAGTTGAAGAATAGTTATTCCTCTTTAAAATGGATGTAATAGCTATTCCTTAGTGTATATAATAGGTTTTAAAATTAATATATTTTCAAAAATATAAAGTTTCCTTATATATCATCTTTTACAAGCTTTCCATATGTAACAACCAAACTTATGAATAGTAATAGTTATTCCATTACAATGTATTTTATTCCTAGTAATAAAGATTAGTATTCCTAATGTAATCTACATTCAGTGTACTAAACGTACCTTAAGTAAAAAATGAAAATAGTAGATGAATCTATAAGTGTTAGTCTCAAATCCTTCTTAAACTAATATGATTATATTTTCTAACAAAATATAGTTGATACAGTATATCAATATATTAGATTTTCTAAATTAAACTATCTAAAATTCTATATAAATTATTTGAAAATTTTTTAAATTTTGTAATTTTTTTTTCATGGAAACATAAAGCATGTTATGTTCAATTATTATATAAGATAAGACATTTTGTAAATAATATAATATGTGATTGGAATTTGTTTGTAGTGCTCCTTGAATGGCCAAAAGAGGAAACAGATTTAAGTAAATCTATCACTCACATTAGGGGGTGTCGGGGACGTTTTTGCGACAAGGGCCGAAAATGCGAGAATGGCCCAAATCTCCCCTTGGGTTCTTTAGAAGTGTTTATTGTAGAGAATCAAGCCCACAATTCCAAATGTATTATGAACAAAAGGCTAATGGTGCTTTGACAAGAGAAAATCAAAATGCTTATAACAAAAGTGCAGAAAACCATAAAAAAACATAACAGATTCGAAACTTCGACCCACAGTCACACAGAAGAGGAAATTGAAGGAGGTCGTGAGGAAGAGAGGGAAGGTTCCCCTGTACCCATATTTCCACCCCCAAGCTTCGGAATTGTGAGAATGTTTCCTGGTTCATTGGGTTTTAGCTCTCAAGTTTCAGCTCTACAGGGAAAACGTGTTCAACAGGTCTGAAACTTCGACCTGCAGTCACACAGAAGAGGAAATTGAGGGAGGTCACGAGGAAGAGAGGGAAGGCTCCCTTGTACCCATATTTCCACCCTCAAGCCCTGGAATTGTGAGATTGTTGACTAGCTAAGTGGGTTTTTGCTCTGAAGTTTCAAGTCAATGAATAGAACGTGGCTGCTTTTTTATGAGCTGAAGAGAGAGTTTTATATAGAGTTTGGGGTGTTGCTCTTGACTGGTTTTTGAGTAGTGGAAGAGGCTTTTATCCCCCATGATACTATTTTGATGTTTTTGCTTGGATTGCTTTTGTTTAGGGAAGAGTTTAGTATGCTTTTAGCATGGTTTTGGAAATAAAGTGGGTTTGAATTGTTTGCCTTTGGTCAGAAATTTCAGACTATTGGGAGGCCTTGGAAAACTAAATTTGGGTGGTTGAGTGGGCTAGGCTATTCAGCCTTTTTCTTAAACTTAGCTGTGTTTTGGTGTGAAAAATGGAGATGGGCTGAAAATTAGGGGCACAGTTACCCAGAGAATGAAAGCTCTTTTGAGGTGGAAATTTTGGATACAAGACCTCATCCATGAGCCTGAGGTGCTACCAGTGTCCCTTGCCCACTTGGTAGCACGCATGGGCTGGGCTCATGCAAAAGGTCCGAAAGGAACCGACCCATACCCTCCAAACCACACTTCCTCGATTTCCCCCATATGTCGCATGGGCTTGGGCCATGCTTAAAAGAATAAAATAAAATATAATACATAAATTGAGCCCACAAAGAAGTCGGGCTTAGTTGAATCGGGCTTGTACGAGATGTGTCACGAAAATGGGTATCAACAGGGGGAAAAAAAAGACTTTAATAACATATAATAAAGATGTAGTTTTATTAAGAACTTACTAACATTACAAAGAGAATGTAACATAATTGTTAATAAAACGATTTCTATTTCTACACAAACCTCTCATCTTAAAGCATCACCAAAGTGAACCGAATGAACTAAAGTGAACCAAAATAAATTGAAGTGGACCAAAGTGGACCAAGACCGAATTGACCAACAAAAGCATAGTAACAATAAAGTAGGCTTTAACTTTTAGATATTAGATATATATATATATATATATATTTTTTTTTTTTTAATTGGGTGATTTACAACTGTTGTTGTGCAATTTATATGTGCTAATTTGCATAGAATCATTCGATAATTATTCAATTAATCCGTTGTTTTAAGTTATTTGGGATCAAAATAGTTTTTTCCATTTGGGATCAAAATACATCCATTTGTAAGTATCATTTAAAGAGGTCAAAAATCTCAAAACGTGACACTCTATGAGAATGTTATTTTTCATTTTGGTCCAACTGACACTCTATCTCTCTACATTAGAATAGCAAAACTTAGTATATTAGGATGTTTTTCATTTGGGTTCAACTGAGTCTTCCGTCAAGTTAAAGAAGATTACAAGAAACTAGGATCGTTTGGGATCGTCAAAATCTTACGATCCTACCGATCTTAAATGATCACAAAGATCCTTGAAAGATCCAGATCATTTTGGGTAGGTTCGTAAAATTTTAGGATCGTAGAATCCAAATCGGGATTTTGGCAACAATGATTATATATATATATATATATATATATATATATATATTTTTTTTTTTTTTTAATTTGGTGATTTACAATTGTTGTTGTGCAATTTATATGTGCTAATTTGCGTAGAATCATTCAATAATTATTCAATTAAGCCGTTGTTTTAAGTTATTTGGGATCAAAATAGTTTTTTCCACATGCGTGTTAAGATCTCAATTCTCCATATGAGGATTGAAGACGCTTATAAAAAAATTGAAATGATATGAATGTGGCTCATTCTTAATCCCCCCTAACTTTGTGGTTTTGTTAGAGAATCAAGATGCTAATTTTGAAAAATGCTATATCCACAATATTTTTACAATAAATCATAAATGTTGACATATTATTAATGAGCTAAAAAGTAATTTTAATGGTAAATTCAAATTAGAAACAATAACGATTGGAAAAAGTTTAGTTATGAAATTAGTTGTAGCCTAAGACTACAACCTTACTCAATAAAATAAACATTACTACATATTTTGAAAATCTAACCGTTATATTTCATGTTCTTTACACTCTTAATACATATGTCTAATTTTGTATCAAACGGATATTATTTACTACATGATCAATAAATTTATATTCTATGCATAATTTTAAACTACAAAAACTTGCAATTTAAAAAAATTTATTGATGATATCGCTATTGATCTTTAATTTTTTAGAAATTTTGCAAGCATGGAGAATATAAGAAGAAGACGTCATCCAATGGTGAATTTGTCAAAATTCTCCTCAAATAAAAAACAATATTGGGTAAGGTTGTAGCCTAAAGTTACAACCAATTTTGTAACTAAACTTTATCCATAATAATTTATTACATATGATTTGTTGTAAAAAATGTTGTGCACATTACACTTCTCGCGAATTTTATGCTATCTAAGCTAGAGCCTAGAAGAATTAATTATGTGTTATAAGAGTCTTGGAGACTGTTGGAGCATTTTAATATTAATCAATTAAAAATGAATAGATATTACAACATAAATGTAAAGATATGGGAGTGATTATGGAAGATGAGAAGTTCGTGAAAATGTTTAATCCCACATTGAAAATGAGAGAGACTATTTTATTCTTTTTAATTGTGGTGATTAATGGGCTAAAATGAATTGACTCAGATATTGGGCTAGATACGAGCGCAAGGGGGAGGTGAAAGTTGGAGGTATGCAAAATAGTGTTGTGTAATTTTTCTCATTAAATTAATAATATTCAGAAGTATTATTTAATTTCTTTTTGTGTTATTTCTATTATTATTGTGTTTGCACCAACAGAGACTATTACACTTACATATACAAATATATAGAAACAGCATTAAGTTAATGATAAAATCATTAGACATCTCAAAAGAAGCTAGAGAAGGTTGGTTCACCCATCTTTTGACATCTTGAATTCCTTTCTGAGTCCGGACTACTACATTGAGGAGATGCCTATCAATTTCGATTTTGCTGGTGGTTGCTGGTTGGTTGACCCACCTTTTGACATCTTGAATTCCTTTCTGAGCCCGGACTACTACATTGAGGAGATGCCTATCAATTTCGATTTTGATTGAAGCTATGTGGATCTAGTTCTTTCACTCGTTTGGCTCACAATAAAGGGACAAAATCTTTATGTTTGGAATAACATGTGGCACGCAAGTGGGACATACCAGTCTTCCAACAGAGACACCCACACTTGCTCCTAATTTAGTGTCCGTTTAAGAGTTTGAGTAGTTTTTCTGATAAAAAGTGTATTAAAATATACTTGTGTCTTAAAAAAAATTTAAAAATGAGAAAATGTCAAAAAAATGAAATTTTAAAAAACTATACATAAAAGTTGAGCTTCTAAGTTGATGCCAAACTTAGGTTTCAACTTGTTATTGGTGGATTTCAACATTTAGAGCATTCTCATCAGGTGTATCAAATGCTAAATATTTGAAATTTGACATACCAAACACCAAAAACCAACTCTCATCAGATATTTCTAATCTCATAAGATTTGGCATGGAGATATAGGACGCTCTCAAATATGAGAGCGTACGGACGAGAATGCCAAAATTTTATATGCTTATTTTATTTACTTTTCCTCTCTCTCCTCCCAACACACCTCTCCTTAAGGACAACAACTTCAGAGTCTCCCAAGGCGTGCTCCAAGCTCTGGACTCCTCCGCCATGCTCTCCAACGACCACTCCAAGCTCCACTTCAACACCGCCCTCGTCCCCTCCGTCGACGAGCGCCTTAGCGACGCCAAATAGCTCATCCATGACGTCACCTGGCGGTTCCTCCTCACGCTCATGCAGGTCTCTTCTCCAACCATAATTGTCGAGCGAGCGGGGTCACAAGAGCTGGAGAGTGAGAGAAGAGTTCGCTCGAACCGTCACTTCGGCTATCGCGCTTTTACCATCAACCATCGTGCCATCGGAACCTCCCACCACCAGATCTCTCTCAATCGGCCTACAGTGGTGGGTTTTGCTTTAGGGTTTGTTTGATTTGGGATGGGTTTGATGGGTCTCCCACCTTCGATGCATCACTTCCACGCCGATCTCTCTCTAGCTATGACTTTTCTTTTTTCTTTTTTCTTTTTTGTTATGGTTTGATGGTTGGGTTAGGCAGTGGTGGCGGTGTGCTATGGGTAATGGTGGTGGTTTGGTTGATTTTGGATTTTAGCTATGGTGGTCGGCGGTAGTGGGTTGGTTGGTTGATTTTGGATTTTGGTTATGGTTGTCGGCAATGGTGGATTGTGGTGGTTGTAGGGGTGGGCTACTATGGGCAGTGGTGGTGGTGTTGTGCTATGGGTAATGGTGGTGGTGGGCTGTGTAGTATATATTACTGTTTGAAGTTTTTTTTAATGATATTTTAATGTGATGTATATATTATTTTAATGTATGAGATTGAAGAATAGAACATGTGATAAATGGTATATTATAAAATGATGTGCTAAAATAATAAAGTAGGTTTTTGATGTGTCAAAATGACTTTTTTTTTATGGAAGAGCTGATGAGAATGCTATTATACACAACCACCATAGGTATTTGTTGAAAATAAAATTTAAATGCACCAATCACAACTAGACACTTACACATATTGTGGATTTGAGTCTCCCTATCAATTTTTCTTTGGCAAAAGCCCACAGAGATTGAAACCTGAATGAATCTTGACAATTTAAAAATTATTCATCAAATTAAGAGTAAATGAACAAATTTTTTTTGTCATTTTATTCTTCACCAATTACAGTTGGCATCTTTTGTCTCTTTTTTTTTTTTTTTTTGTTCATTTTAAGCTTTAATTATTTTATAAGAAAAATGAAAAAAAAATTATATGATGAGTTATGGGGCCGCTTTAATTATTGGAATTTGTGAAACAGGGGCCGCTTTTTAATTTCCAATCTCTCCACCTCTTTCGGTAAATTAAAGTTATTGACTTTTTAATACATGCTCATGATGATTCTAACGAAATGTTATCTTAGGAATTATGATGCTATCCCTCATCTGAATTCAAGCCTACCAATATTCTGTTCAGCTATGAAAACATTCAATTTGGCATTAGTCATAGTCGAGACTCAAAGCTAGACTTATAACCATGGCTCCTGTTGGTCTGAACTTAGCTTTCTAGTGAAAAAAAGATGGCATTAAAGATTAACAAAAAATAGTACTAGACATTATAAACTTTAGATAAATTGAAAAAGGCATTGCAAATAGCCTTCTAATTCAACTTGTTAGCATCTCCTAACGTAACTTTAATGTATCTGTATGAATGGTGTAGTTCAACAATTTGGATGTGATTAAGAAGTAATATGCAATCATCAACATTTAGATTATGGAGAGAGTTAAAGCTAGTGCATGTCATTCTTTAACGAGTCTTTTGGCTAAAAATTGCAAAAAACAGAGTTTATTATTGTTATAGGTACTATTCAAAGTTATTTGGCAAAATGAGGAGAGAGACTGAATTTCGGCAACGATGTTGCCGAAATTGCAAGAAAAAGTACAATGTGTCAGGGGAGAGAGAAAATTGAATTTCGGTAATGAGATTACTGAAATTCTTGTCCTGTCCGTATTGCCTGAAATGGAAACCAATTGTGGCAATGACATTGCCAAAAATGGGAGAAAAAAAAAAAAAAGAATTGTGGCAACTAAGTTGCCAAAAATGGAGGGAAAAAAAAAGATGCTACGTCCACAACATTTTTCACAACAAATTACGGGTGGTTAGTTGTTATTGGTTCAAATTTGAACCTAACAATAAGATTACTTTTTTGCCCCAATAATAATAATCAGTAACAACCTACCATTTAGGATTTATTGTAAAAATGTTGTGGACGTATCATTTCTAAAAAAAAATTGTGGTGCCAAAATAGAAGGATAAAATAAAAAAAAATTAAAAAAAAAAAGTGGCTAATTGTTTTTTTTTTCCCTTTATTTTGGCAATGCCATTGCCACAAAACAATTTGCCACTTTTTTTTTTTCCTTCTCTTTCGGCACCACAATTTTTTTTATAGAAATGATACGTCTACAACATTTTCACAATATTTTTACAACAAATTCTAAGTGACAGGTTGTTACTGATTGTTATTATTGGGACAAAAAAGTAATCTTAGTGTTAAGTTCAAATTTGAACCAATAACAACTAACCACCAGTAATTTGTTGTGAAAAATGTTGTGGACGTAACATTTTTTTTTCCCTCCATTTTCGGCAACTTAGTTGCAACAATTCTTTTTTTTTTTTCCTCTCCCATTTTCGCATGGCCGTGCGATCCGTCGAGTTATCATGAATCGGCAGAGCAGCGAGTAGAGCCCTCGTCAGCCTTTTATCTTATAAATGCATCCCTTCCAGAAGTTGGAGTTTGTTGCACGTATTAGCTCTAGAATTACTACGGTTATCCGAGTAGCGGGTACCATCAAACAAACTATAACTGATTTAATGAGCCATTCGCAGTTTCACAGTCTGAATTAGTTCATACTTACATGTGCATGGCTTAATCTTTGAGACAAGCATATGACTACTGGCAGGATCAACTAGGTAGCATTCCTCGTCGATGCCGGCGCATTTTTTCAGCAATGCCACTGTCACAATTGGTTTCCATTTCGGGCAATACGGGCAGGACAAGAATTTTGGTAATCTCATTACTGAAATTCAATTTTCTCTCTCCCCTAACACACTGTACTTTTTCTTGCAATTTCAGCAACACCGTTGCCGAAATTCAGTCTCTTTCCTTATTTTGTCAAATAACTTTGAACAGTACTTATAACACCAATAAACTCCGTTTTTTTGCAATTTTTAGCCAAAGGACTCATTCTTTAACACTCGAATCACATCCTCAAAGTTAAATTCCATCTCAAACAACAACAACAAATGTGGTACCCAAAATTTGTTGGCATTTGTGTTGTAAGGGTGATCACATCAAAATAGTGTTGCACTCCAACACATCTTTCTCTCCTAGATAGGAATGGTAAAGGTTTCTCTCTGAACTAATTTGGAGAGAAATCTTTCAAACTCTTCTTATATCTTATTATTATATGTGAATTATGAAAAAAAAAATCTAACAATTGGATTATATGTTATTTATGTTCTTAAAACACATGTCAAATTTCATTCAAATAAGATATTATTTACTATTCGATCAATAAAATTATTTTTATGCATAATTTCATATGACAAAAACTTGAAATTTAAACATTTTATCGATGACATGACTATTAATCTTTGATATTTTTGAAATTTTGCAAACATGAAGGATATAATAAGAACATGCAATCTAAAGACTATATATACAAAATTCACATCCAATAAAAATATATAGAGAGAAACCTTTTTCGATAGGAACATAGGATAACTTCCTACGTCGGAGCTTAATTAGATTGGAGAAGTAATACAAATCTTCTTGAAAAGTTGCATTATGAGTTATAACCCCTCGTAAAAAGGTATGCATGATGCACTATATAAAAGGAGTGCAAGACTCTCAATTTGCAAACAATCATCCGCAACACAATTAGATATTTTGTATCTAATGCCATTTCATTTCTCTAGAACCAACAAAAGTAGCAGCTAATTTAGAGAGCATTTGGTTCGTTGTAAACTCTTGGTGTGATACACATTACGATGATGTGACATTAAAGTTTTTTGTTTATTTTATTTTTTCTAACATTACCATAATTTAAAATTACAAAATATATCTCATAATCTTAATGTCGTCACATTCCTAAACAATGTAATATTGTATTCTTATATTAAGATTACATTAATGTAAGATTATAATAACGTAATATTACGGTATAATGTAACATTGTAACGAACTAAACACCCCCTTAAGGTGATCTATTGCATCCCACAAAAGAGAAAATCAACCCACACAAAAAAAGAAAAAAGAAAAAAAAAAAAAAAAAAAGGTTCTCCTAGCTCGCTGTAACGTGGATTTCAAAGATGAAAATGGTAAGGAATCGAACTTTTTGCTCTTGAAGTGTAGGTTCAAAAATAGGAGTACTACAACGAAAACTCAAACTAATAAGACCATAGAAAAGGTATAAGATGCAAAGGTTTTAATGAGAAAAGTAAAAGTAAAAACATAGCACGGACAGAGTCTCCCAACAGGTCGCATTCTACTCCCACTACAGCTTTTTATGGGAATCAACTAATAAGGTGAACATTGATAATTTTGGCCGCAAATACAACTAGAAATTGCTGTTGGAACTAAAGAAACGCATTGTCATGAACAGAAGTTACTAGAGGATGTAAACCTTAGAGGGAGAGAATTCATTAATATATAAATAAAAAAAAAAAAAAGAAGAAGAAGAAGAAGAAGAAGGAATGCCTTACATTTATTGTCATGTGAAAAGTTGGAATGAGATCCTATACAACTTTGCTACCGACAAGTGTCGGCTCAATATAATTTGAGGCTTCAAGTTGAAAACTTTAAAGGAGTTTTTTTTTTTTTTTTTTTTTTTTTTTTTTTTTTTTTATGTATTTAAATATCACTTAAAGGATCTTTAGTTTACTAATTATTAATTTAGTTAATGTGTTATATTATAATTTTTTATTTAGAATTCATTATTTTTACTTTTTAACATGACTAATTCACCTTTTTTTTATAAGAATGATTAATTCATTTGAGTAATGCAAGTGATACGAAAAAAATTTACTACATAAGCCATACAAAGTAACATGTCACCAATAAAAAAAAAAATTGATTCAATCATTCATTTATTATTATATTATTTAAATGGCAATAATCATATTCTTACCACATCAGTTTGTAAGTTTTTTGTAGTAAAATTTATAGTGGTTTTAGCATTTTTTTTTATTCACCTAATGGTGATTTGGTTGGATTTCTTTTAACCTTTTTTTTTTTTTTTTTTTTTGTGGAAAATGTTAAAACTACTATAAATCTTACTACTAAAACCTTACAAACTAACGTGAAAATTAATGTAATTGATGGCACTTCAACAAGATAATAAATAAGTATTTGTATGACCTAAGTAATGAAATTTGATATTTTATCATCAATCAATTTTTTTTTTTTTTTTGATTTCTTAAAATTAAAAGAAAAAAAAATATACAACACACATTAAAAAAATAATAGAAAAAGAAATCACTTATTGCCCCCAATTTGGGACTTTTCTCTAGTAGGGGCCCTAAGCCCAAGCCAACTAGTCCTACAAATTTTTTTTCCAATTAACCTTAAATATCAAACAATTTTGTTAGCTGTTCTATTTCAAAACAATCTGGAAAACTAGCATCTCTAGTGTTTAAAACTCGAGTTTCAAGATAAAACTCAAGTTTCTAAGTCTCGATTTGTAAGTTGTGGTATCTGTTGTGAAAAAAAAATCCACGTGGAACTCGAGTTTTTAAGACTCGAGTTCCACCATTTTATTTTCCTTCTTCTTCCTCCTCGCATCTATTCACATTTGTTTGTTCTTCCTCGTTGCTGAAGACCAGATCGTCCACCTAGTCGCTAAAAATCAGATCGTTCACCAGCGTTCTTCTCCAACCAAATCACCCACCTAGCGTCTCTTTGTTCTTCTTTGGCGCTATAGACCTCCAACCAGATCGTCTTCCTCTTCCTCTGTTCTTCTTCAGGTTTGTTCTTCTTCAAGTCTTATAAACCGAATCTTTAGATTTAGCCAGTTTAATGGAATTTTCGAACAAAAATTGAGTTTCAAAAACTTGGTTTTGCTTTTTAGAACTCAAGTCTTATAGACTCGAGATCTATGTGGCTAAATTGCTCCACGGCAGCAGTAGAACTCGAGTTTGAAAGCCTTGATTTTCATCATCGATCTTGAGTTTTTAAAACTCGAGATGCTAGTTTCCAGAATTCTTTCAAACGTATGTTAACTTATTATATTTTTCCCCTCACTATGCTAACCTGCAAAATCCCTCCTAGTCCTACCCTGCTATAGACATAAGTTTTCTACAATTTTTTTCCTTAACTTATTGATGTATCGATCAGAATGAGTATGGATAGTAATTTTTAAATGGATCTACCAACCACCATTATTAAATACAATCTACTATTCATTACAATATAGGTTTTGTATGTCTTTTGATTGGCCAAGAACCTTGTAACTTAACTGGTTGACACATCTTAGTATTTTCAACAGAAACATTAAATGTTCAAACCCACTATCCACTATTGTAACTATCAAATTATTAAAAAATATATGTGAAATAATATTCAGCCTATTAAAACATGCTGGTCATAAGTCAGTCAGAACTATGTTGCCCATAGGGGGCTATGGCCCCCACAAACTTTTATATAATCTCTCCAATTGCAAGTAAAAAGTAGATTCCAGTTCCTATTTATAAGAGCTAGCCCCTCCAAGTGCAAAGTTTGGCCACCACTCACCATCATAAGAACTTATTAGGTCCACCGGAAGAATTGCTGACGAAATTATGTCACTTATGCAAATATGTAAGTCAGATTCTCAATCAACACAAGAATTAAAAATTAAAAATATTAGGTGATGTTATATTTTTATAAATGATAGCATTTTATTGGTTAAGAAATACTAGGAAAATCACTTCAATAATCCTCCTGATGAACCTAATAATTTCTCCCCTATCAAAATTTAACCCCTTCCCAAATTCCAATTATTTCAACTTTTATCCCACTCCTCTTCCCAACATGTGAAAGGAATGCCCATATATATTTTGTCTACTAACTTTCACCACAAACTTTACTAACCTTTAGGGCTTGCTTGGTTAGGTGGATTTTGAGGAGGATGAAAAAAAGTATAGAGAAAATGATAGTTTTTGTGTTTAGTTAGGAGAGAAGAAAACTAGTAAGGTCCAGGAATTTTCTCTTTTGGCCCACCAAAAGTAATCTCCCCAAAATGAGGGAGAAAATCAGAGAGAAAAGGTGAGACTACCATTTTGGAAAAATTCGTCCCCACATTCTTGCTTTTTTTTCTTTTTTCTTTTGGCTTTTGTTTGTTTCATCTTCTCCTTCTCTTCTCTTTCCTTTTTTTTTTTCTTCCTCCTTCTATGCAGCCTTATATAGCTTTTGTCTCTTTCACTTTGGACAAAATTGCCCCCTTGGCAACAATCTCTCTTCTTCCTTTTTATTTATTTATTTTTTATATATATGTTTTGGGTTTTTTTTATCCTTCTATTTTCCCTCATTTGTTTTGGCTTTTTACACTTTTTTTTAAAATGAAGTGCCATCCAAACACAGTTGTTTAAAAATAATAATTTGTTTTTTTAATCTAATAGGGGTATTTGAGTAAATTTATACAAACTTTATATCTATCCTCCCATTTTTCTTCTCAACCAAAAAAAAAAAAAAAAAAATCATCCCTCCACTTTTTCACCCCTCCAACCTAATGCAAATGAGGGAAAACTCAATCTTTTCTGTCCCTCACTTTTCCATCCTCCGACCATTTACTTACTTTGAGCTTCCCTTCATTCATCTTTCCCAAAGCCTCAAAACTTTTTAAATTTCTAAGTTCCAACTCCCCTTCATTCAACTTTTCTATTTTAGTTCAATTTCTATTTATTTATCTTATAATTTATTATTTTCTTATTAAATTCAATTTATATTTAGTTGAGGTACGAAAATGGTTTTGAATTTACTTTTGACCATAGCAATCTAGTTTAGTTTAATTTAAATTCTATTTATTTTATACTTTGCTTATAGTAATTTTGTTATATTTAATTTTTATCGATAGTATGTCTTCTTGTACAAGTAGTCTAATTTTGTTATATACTTATATTAAATTTTTATGAATATTATGGACTTATGATTGTTCAAAAGAATATGAGAAACTCAAGGAAAAAATGACCTCAAGGTACTCAATCGGTCGTTTAGCTTTGTTAGTATTTTGAGTGCTAATAAATAATAAGTAGTACACTAATTTAAAATCCCTAACAATAATCTTGTGCTATTATATATATGAGTTATGGTTTACATTGGATTTAAGATTATTTTTTGAAATAATGCACAAAGACATATGTGTATGTAAGTATGTAGTACTATAAGTTTTTCTTCAATTGTGAATCAATATAATAGTTTTACCTCAACCCTGCAAACAATAATTCCTAATTCCACCATTTCCATCCAAGCTCATTACTGGCTGCTTAAATCGTCCCTACTATACATTAAATTCGTCACAAAGTTTCCATGAAATTAACCTTAGAAAGACCATGAATCCAACCATTCAAGTCCCACACGAAAATGGCTTAAAAATTTTATAAAAAAATAATGAAAAAAGAATAGAAAAGAAAGATTAACATGGTTATTTTGAAAAAGAAAATTTGTAGACACAACTTTTGTTTTAATCTTGATGTGATTGATTATGAATGATAGAGAAAAAAAAAAAAAAAAAAAGAGCGAAAAATTAATGTAAAAGTGATAAGTAAACCATTCACAATTTACCATGTTAGAATTGTAGCACAAAAATTGAGGTCTTAGGAGAACTCTTTTCAAAACTCTCTCGCTAGATAAGCCCACATCAACATTGATGGTGGCCCAAAATTTACCTAGGGTGGTTGTGAGCAACATGTCCATGTACTGTACATGGCGCAGAAGTAGGTTTGTTCAAGCTTCAAACTGGTATTGTTGGAAGTTGAACTCTTCAAAAAACTCCACAGACTGCTTTGTGAATATAAGATGGATCCCACCATACTTGATCATTTACTCTGATCTCATTCTGAGAGCTTCAGAGTTTTCCATGCAAGTACATATATAATAGACCAGCTTCTTCTGGATTGAATGATGAAACACTAAACTAGTTTGGAGAGAAATTTTGTTCATACTTGAATAATGTTTTGACAAGTTTCATTTACATGTTTTTTATTTGGACAAATTACATGAACCTCATTTAAGATTTTATGAAATGACTCTCTCCTTTAAACATTTCAAAAAAATGACTGTCTCTCCCCTTAAGTTGTATAAATACAACAAATAAGTCTTTATCCTTTCATACTATGACTTCATTAACAAAAATATATATATATTTATTTTGAAAGAATTATTCAAAGTATAATTGGCATGACTCTCTCTTGGGGTTTGTAAATATAATTGAGTAAAAATCTTTGATTTTTTAATATGAAATATTTCCATTAGAAAAAAGTAACGCAATAATTATAGCATGTTATTTTATTTTTTTGAGAATCCAAATGGAAATTTTATTCAAAAAAAATAAAACATCCTACAAAAACAGTTGGAGCTATATCTTTATGTATGTCTTTGAGCCAAACCTACAGTTAGGGGTATAATCAGTTCGGTTTGGCTGGTTTTCTATGTGTTTGGCCAACCGAAACCGAAAATTTCGGTTTGTGAAATTCTTAACTAAAACTGATCGAAATAATTGGGAATCAATCAATTTTGGTTTTATTTCGGTTTTGGTCAGTTTGAAAGGAAGCAAGAAAACTCAGAAAAGTGAAGTGTACCCATTTGAGGTGTTGGAACATGCAATGTGAAACAAAGAAATTTGAGCGAAATATTGCAAAAGAAGATGCCCTAGCAAGCCAAATGGTACTCTCATGATATATATCAGAGACATAGAAAGAAAATAAAATAAAAGAGAAGAATCATACTGTGAGAGACGAAGAGGCCGGCATGTGGAGTAGCCGTGGAGGCCGACGTGTGGAGGCCGGTGGCAGATGTGGATTGATGGAGGCTAGAGTGTGTGAAAGGGAGTGATGAAGGCATGAGGGAGTGATGGAGGCGTGTAAGTGAAAGTGGGGTAGGTAGGGTAGGGTTTCTATTTTCTTTTCTTTTTTTTCAATTAGTTTTTGTTTAACTTAATCAATTTAAGTTAATTAGTTTAATTTTAGTTAGTTAATCTAACTTATCTATTAGGTAGTGGGCTTGAGTAATTTCGGCAAGGTCAAGCCCAGACGCCAAGCCGAAGTTTGCCTAATATATTTCCATGGCCCATGTAAATATAAAATATAATATAAATTATATATTTATTTCGGTTTGGTTCGGTTTTGGCTAGTTTGGGGTATGAATACTTGCCACTAAAATTGAAACTGAATTTTTCGGTTTCAAGAAATGGGAACCGAAACTGAACCGCACCGAAATCAAACCGAAATTTTGGACACAGTTCGGCCAGTTGTTTCGATTCTTCAATTTTTCGCACACCTCTACTTGCAGCTCTTCACAAAACTTTTGTGTGTATTTGTTTGTACATGGTACTAACATTTTTGTTTGCCTTTCTAACTAGAGCATATACTGCGGTATATTCTTTGTTGACAAAACATGCTTTGGATTCAAGACAAAGATATTTTATTTACAAAGCAGTTATTATACCTCAAGGAGAAAATAATATAAAAATTTTACCAAAAAGAAAATAGTAGTATAAAATAAATAATGCCTTGTCGGTTTATATAGTAAACATAATAAAATTGACACACTACCCATAATTAACACTATCTTAGTTTCTTTTATCTTTTTTATTTTGCAATTATAAATATGTGGTAATTTATCTTTTTCTTTTTTTTTTTTAAGAAACATAACTTAAATTACCCAAGAGATGATTTAATGTTAGGAAGCTCTTGTGATGAGAAATTATTAGGTCCATCAAGAGGACTGCTGACGTGATCTTCCTTGACCTTCAAACTAATAAAATACTGTTATTTATGCGAATGTGACATCACTTAGTAATTTTTAATTTTTTATTCCTTATATTGATTAGAAAGCTCACTCACACATTTGCATAAATGACATCGCCTCATTGGTTAGGATTGATGAACAGATTCTCCTTGACCTTCCAACTAATAAAATACTATTATTTATGCAAATGTGACATTACCTAGTAATTTTTTATTTTTTATTCCTTATACTGATTAGGAAACTCACCCACACATTTGCATAGATGACATCGTCTCATTGGTTAGGAGGACTACATCAGTAATCCTCCTGATGGACCTAATAATTTATTCCTTATAACCCATCACACCTATAAATTTGGGAGTTATGAATTCGAGTAATAGTATACAAGAGTTGGGTTTTTTTTATTTTAAACAAGCACACAAGAGTTGGGTTTAAATTTAAATGAGCAAAGAGACAGTGGTCACATGTGCTAGCCCTTGCTTTCATTCAAAATTTATAATTTTAAAAAAAATTAAAAACATAACATTAGCACAAATAGATATTGTCCCGTTGGAATAGCAATTTAAATAAATATTGACGTGAAAACCAAAAACGACACAGCCGACTCGTCGTCTACAACAAAGGGAAAGCATCTTTAACTCTTCGCACAACGCTCCACGTTTCCAAACGCGATCAAATCCAAATCGCAAACTTATTTATTCTCACTCACAGTTCAGCTTTAGATCTCGGACCCGCTAATCCCACGTGTCATCCTACGTGTCATGGCCGAAACCTCCACTTCTACCACGTCAGCAATCCCTCTCTCTCTCTCTCTCTCTCTCATAATATCTTTTTCGCATCTCTCAGCTTTTATAAGCTTCGCCGTTTCTCAACCAATCACTCCAGTCAAGCCGATTCTTCATCAAAAAAATTTGTTCAAACTTTTTATAATTTTTTTTTTCTCTATTCAAACCCTAAAAGTTGTTTAAAGCTTTGAAGCTTTGGTTTTTTTTTTTTTTTTTTCCTATGTGAATCTCGGTGCTTGCTTGAAATTTCGAATTCTTTGACCGTTGTCGTTTAATCGATCTCTAATCAGAGTTACAGAGGTATAATTTCGTTTAAAGCATTTGAATTTTTTTTCTATTTCTCAGTTTGAATTTCCGCCGTTGGTGATTGGATCCAGCTCCAACTATATCACACTGTTTTTCTTTAATATTTTTTGGAAATGAAAATTTTTTTTTTTTTTTTTTAAGTTCTTATTTGTTTGAAAATTATATGATTTTTTTTATATATATAAAACAAAATTGAGAACTTAGTTGCTAAAATCAGAAATGAAGTTCTATAAATTAAAAAGACAAAATTAACTAATTAAAATGATTTATATAAGTTTTAACCAAAGTATAAAGTTCAATTGCTGTTTTTCCTTGGTGAAATCTGAACTATATTTTTTGAAATTTGATATCTGTGCTTAATTAGCATCTGTTTGGTGAATGGGAAAATAAAGAAGGAAAAAAAAAATTTTCTGGGACTCCTAGATTTGATTCAGTTGAGTAAATAACATACTTTATACTTAGGTCTCTTAACATGAGCAGTTGACTTTTCCTACATTTTTTTTTTTTTTTTTTGAAACCAAGTTCATTTATTTATCTGAGATATTTAAAACTATAATGGAAAAGTTTGGAGTTTTGATCATTTTATGATGCTATGAGGAGTAGGTGCAAAAAAATTTTAGTTGAAGATAATTTCGATAAACGAAATGTTTTGATCATTGATCAGTGTTGTATGTGCAAGAAAAGTGTGAATTCAGTTGAGTGTCTGTTGCTAGTAGCTTCATTGTTTGGTGGCAACTGGCAAGAGATATTTGGTCATTTGTGTTTTCATTATTTGTTAGTGTATCTTGGTTTATGCCGAAAACTATGACTCATATGCATGATTTTTGGTGAAGATATTTATCAACACTGGAGTTCAAAAATATGAAAGGTTGTACCTTTTGTGTGTATTGTGGACAACTTGGCGAGAGAGGAATGGTCGGATTTTTGAAGATGTTGAGCATCCTCAACATGTTATCAAACAGATTTTTTGAGATCTTTGTATGACTGGATGGCTGCTTTGGGCAGCGTCCCTTCATTGACTTTTTTATATATATTTTAGGATTTTTGAGTTTTAGATTGTAATTCTTTAGGTGAAGCTTTATACACATCCTATTTTTTCAAACTATCTTGTTTTATGAATAAAGATATTTTTAACATAAAAATATATATACTGAAAACCATAATGTTTTGAATCGTATGTACTTATTCTACTTTTCCTGGGTCCCAATGATAAAAAATTTTGATAATTCCAATTCTGTTACACAATGTTTTTGAATCAGGATCCATGTTTGAGAAATTATTCAAACTAGAGGACAAATTTTAGGTTTAGAGCCTGTAGTTAATTTGTTTTCTATTCTTTTCACTGTTACAAAAACCAAGGAGGGTTTGAAGGTTTCATATTATTGTCAGACTAATATTAGAGAACTGCAATTTGTGCAGATTTGTATTAAAAGGGTGGTTTTTATTGGACTTATGCAGGATTTATTGAAGTGGGTTTGTTTGTAGAGGCTTGTATCTTGAAGACATCGGGATGTGCAAGCTCTCTTCAGGATTGAATGAGGGTTTTGCACTAACTCAATCTATTACATTTCTCTTTATTAGCCTCTTTGAATCTGGTTGATGAGAATAGTTCAGATGAATAATAATGATCCCAGCACCGAAGGGTTGATGAAAATAAAACACCATCTGCAAGATGAGCACAAGGAAATAAAGAATGGGAGGATTATAGGTGAGGGCCAAGGTCTATCAGAAGAGAATGAGTCACAGATTAATGAGGATGCAGAGGATCTTGATGATGGGCAGATGGAAGCAGTCCAAGACAAGGTGCAAACCCAGGTTGTCATGCAGAGCTCACAGCAACAGCCCCAAAGGCCTCTGGTTCGCTGGGAGAGGTTTCTGCCTCTTAGGTCTCTTAAGGTTCTACTGGTGGAAAATGATGATTCAACTCGGCATGTTGTCAGCGCATTGCTTCGAAATTGTGGCTATGAAGGTAGGTTCTATATCTTTTCCCTTTATAAAATAAATAAAAACGTTATGTTGAAGTTGAAACTTCAATATAATTTCACACTTACCATAGAGAACCACATGTTGTTCTTATGGTTAAGATGCTTTCTTGACCTATTGAAGTGGTTTATTATGTGTTTTTTATTCTATTTTTTTTTAATGCTAGTTCTTGAAGTTGGCATTCTTAAGATTATTTGTTCTTTTTCCCTCCTTTGGGGACTGAAATACTTTTGGTAAGATTTTATCCATTTTAAATGCAATATGCTTGGTGCATTGGTATCTGAAATTCTGAATATTGTCATTTATCTTGTGTATCGTGCATACTATGCAAGCATGGTGTCCTTTTGGCTGTCACTTCTTAAACAAACCTAACAGTTAACCCAATCTTGGCAGTTACAGCAGTAGAAAATGGTCTACAAGCTTGGAAGATCTTAGAAGATTATACAACTCATGTTGATCTAGTTTTGACTGAGGTAGTCATGCCTTGTTTATCAGGCATTGGCCTTTTAAGCAAGATAATGAGCCACAAAACTTGCAAGAATATTCCTGTGATTAGTGAGTGAATTTCTATTATCATTTCTTTTATGTAAAAGTAACATGATATTACCCCTCTTATCTTTAACCAATTGATACTTTTAACTGCTACACCTGGGTGAGTTTTATTTGCAGTGATGTCATCTTACGATTCCATGAATATAGTCTTTAAATGTCTGTCAAAGGGTGCGGTTGACTTTTTAGCAAAGCCGATTCGAAAGAATGAGCTAAAAAATCTTTGGCAGCATGTTTGGAGGAAATGTCACAGCGTGAGTTGCCATGGTTATTTCCATTTTATCTATGAAACTATATGATGGACCAATTGTTCACTTATGCTTAGGTTGGTTCATATCTATGCATTACATTGTCCCTGAGCACCTATTTGAACCATACCAACTAAAAAGAAGGCGTTGTTTTTTCTTGTAGTCATGCCATTGACCAAGTTTGACTATTGGAGATATTTTTATCTACCTTTTCTGTTTTCACCATTTATACACCACTTAATTGATAATCACAAAAAAAGTGCAGAATTTTCCTCTTCTGTTTTGCATTCATTATTCCTCCTTTCATCAGTGTAGCGGTAGTGGTAGTGGAAGTGAAAGTGCGGTACATACACGAACTTCCACAAAGTTGAAAAGTGGTGATGACTTATACAACAACACCGGCAGTAATGATGAAGATGATAATGGAAGCATTGGTTTGAATCTTAGGGATGGGAGTGATGATGGAAGTGGTACTCAGGTATTACTAACAATATTTAAGTAGGGAGTAGTAACTCTTTGTTGTTTCAATTTTTGCCTCTTCTATACATTGGTAGTTGGTGTTACTGACTCTTCTTTCTTATATTACATGCACAACCTATCTGTATACCTTATTATTTATTAGAAAAATTTTAAATTTCAGCAAGATGCTAATTTACTTGCATTTATAATTACCTATGGAAGATTTTTTTCTCTTTATAGTTTGTCTAACCATATCTGATGGTAAAGTTCTAGCCTCAAGGACGTTTCTTTGAAGTTGCATTTAAGTTGGTTATAGTAACAATAGCTTGTCTCTTTAATGTTGGCATGAATAATTTAAAATCGTCAGAGAAGTACATAAGCTTGAAATCCAACTGAACTGATAACTATAGACAATAGATTTTATTAAAAGCACCAAGAAAACAAACTTATTCCTCACATACAAGTTTATATGAAGTATTATGCCTCACCAAGAAAACAAACTTATTCTCTTTATAGTTTGTCTGACCGTATCTGATGTTAAAGCTCTAGCCTCAAGGATGTTTCTTTGAAATTTAAGTTGGTTATAGTAACAGCGACTTGTCTCTTTAATGTTGGCACGAATAATTTAAAAATCATCAGAGAAGTACATAAGCTTGAAATCCAACAAACTGATAACTATAGACAATAGATTTTATTAAAAGCACCAAGAAAACAATCTTATTCCTCCCATACAAGTTTATATGAAGTATTATGCCTCATATCTACGTAATAATTCCATGCACATAGAAGAAATGCATAGTGTACAGAATACCAAAAAGAAGAGAGAGAGAGAGAGGGGGGGGGGGGGGGGGGGGGGCGTGCTGCGCTTACGCTAGCATCAGTAATTAGCATTCAATGGGGGTACCCTGTACATGATAGTGTGTTAGCAGAATACCTTGCGCTGATTGGAGAGTAACATTGTTTGAGAAGGAAACAAGGGAGAGCAATGATGGTGGTTTGTGGCTAGCCTCCACATTAGTAAGCTTCTTTTAGCACACATGGTGAAGCAATCAAGGGACGTGGATAGAAGTCCCCCATACATAATGAAGATGCATGTCTAGCTTGGGGAGCCCTTTCTCCAGTTATTAGGCTAAGGCCCTTACTCCATCTCAAAGAAACCTTATTTGGTTGTTTCACATAGTAATCTTAGTACTACTATTGGGGAGCTCGAGACCATTGTCTTTCCTGGTGCCATGGAGAATGGGGGAAGTTGTCAAGCTACCAACATCACAGAAATGCTTTCTTCATTAAGTTGTTGCTATTTCCATTTCCATTAAAAATTTACCAAATATAACATCCAACAAGGATCAAGTCATTGGCTAACAGTTCAATTTTTTGATAAGTAAAAGTTTATTGATATCAAAAAAGGGGAACACCCTAGCACACAGGAAGTGTACAAGGGGTCAAACAATCAAGAACAAAAATTACAAGCATCTAAGAAATCAAGAAAAGATAAAAATGATTGGTTCCACAAAGCAGCCAACCAATACATTAAAGTTCTAAAGAAAAATAGCTTCAAGTCTAATATGGATCTCTCCTTATCTTCAAAGCACCAACTATTTCTCTCCCTCCAAAGGCACCATAATAAGCAATGGGGAACCATCAACCATATATACCCATTTCGATGACGGCCAAATCTGCCTTGCCAACATGTTAGAAGCCCCATTATAGATTGCGGCATAACCCAGCTCACTCCAAACAAACCAAACACCAAGTCCACATATCCATTGCAACCGGACAATGAAGAAAAAGATGAACAACCAATTCACCATTACACTTGCACATATAGCACCAATCCATATCCAAACCTTCCTTTCCCGTAAATTGTCAATCGTTAAGCATTAGCAGTCCAAACAAAGAAAGCTAAAGAATCTTCTGTTTCCAAATGCTTTTCCAAGGAAAGTAATAGTCATTAGAGCCTACTAAGAGATTGTAATAATCCTTAACCGTGAAGCCCTTCTTTCTATCATATTTCCAACACATCTTATCCTCACCAAACCCTTTCACCAAAGCACCATATATGGCATCCATGAAACCGGCCAGTGCCTCAAGTTCCCGAGCATAGACACCCCTAAAGAAACTTACATCCCAAAATAGGATTCCATTATCGAGTTTCATAATCTCAGCCACACTAACCTCCTGATCTCGGCAAAATATAAACAATTCAGGATAACTGGTTGCAAGAGATGTTTCACCACACCAACGGTTTTGCCAAAATTTCACCCTACCCACCCCCAATATCATATGAAATGTGGCGAGAAAAAGAAGGCTAGCCCCAACTAATATTTTTCCACAAACCAACACCATATGGACCATTAATAGGCCTAGTACACCAGCTACCACATCCACAACCATATTTCACCGCTATCACTTGCCTCCAAAGGGCAACCCCCTCCATCCCAAATCTCCATAGCCACTTCCCAAGCAAAGTTTCATTAAAAAGTCTTACATTCTTTATCCCCAAACCACCCAAATTAATGGGAGTGCAGACAATAGCCCGTTTAACCAAATGGAATTTTGGTTCATCACCAATGCCACCCCATAAGAAATTCCTTTGAAATTTCTCAATTCGGTTAGCCACAGAAGCAGGAATAGGAAATAAAGATAGAAAATAAGTGGGTAAGTATAGTTTTATAAAACCTTGTACAAAAAGATAGAGGAGTGGAGGCCTTTTGTGGAAAGTTTGGAGTTTGACTAGATTGAGAGGTTGGAGAGGGACTAGCTTGAACGAAGGTTTGAAAAGGAGGAGATTCTTCGGCAAAGAGTTGGAAGGAGATAAAGCTACAAGTGCTGATGGTTTTTCTATGGTCTTCTATCACCATTGTTGGGGAGTTGTGGAAAAAGATGTTTTAGCTGTGTTTGAAGAGTTTTATCAACACAGTAAGTTTGAAAAATCTCTTAATGCAACTTTCATAGCCTTAATTCCTAAGAAGAATGGTGCCTCCAATATTCGAGATTTCAAACCTATTAGCTTGATGGAGAGTGTATACAAGATCTTGATTAAAGGTTTTGGCAAACCGCTTGAAAGAGGTTTTGGATCAGTAGATATCTGAGTCTCTAAACAATTTTGTGGGTGGTAGACAGATACTTGATTCAGTTTTTATTGCTAATGATTGTGTTGATAGTAGGGTGAAGAGTAAGATTTCGGGGGTTATTTGTAAACTGGACATTGAGAAAGCTTATGATCATGTGAATTGGGAGGCTTTCCTAGATTTGTTGAAGGAAATGGGATTTAGGGTGAGGTGGTGTAGGTGGATCCGTACACGTATATCTACAGTCCAGTTCTCTGTCTTAGTCAATGGGTCTCCAGCTGATTTTTTTGGGAGTTCGAGGGGATTGAGACAAGGGAACCCGCTATCTCCTATGTTGTTTCTGGTTATGATGAAGGTTTTCAGTAAGATGATGAAAAGAGTTGAAGGTGTTGGTTTACTTCGAGGTTTCAGGGCTGATGGTAGATGGGGTGGAGGGGTATGTGTCTCACATATGTTGTTTGTGGATGATACGATCCTGTTTTGTGATGCAGATGAGGAGTAGTTTCTACATGTTCGGATGCTCCTTCTTTGTTTCCAGGGTGTGACAGGATTAAAGGTTAATGCTTTGAAGAGTGAGATGGTTCTCATTGGGGAGGTTCCTAATATCCATGTCTTGGTAGAGATCTTGGGTTGCCAGATTGGGTCTTTGCCTATGACCTATCTTGGTATGCCACTGGGAGTGTCCCATAAATCCCCTACTATTTGGAATCCTATCTTGGAGAAAATTGAGCATAAGTTGGCTAGTAGAAAGAATATGTATTTGTCAAAAGGTGGAAGACTAACGTTGATTAAGAGTACATTATCCAGTCTTCCGACTTATTTTTTATCTCTTTTTACTATCCCTACGCATGTTGCCAATAAAATTGAAAGGTTGGAAAGGGATTTCTTGTGGGGGGATTCCAAGACACATTTGGTGGGATGGGATAAGGTGTGTGCACCTCTGGAAAATGGTGGGTTAGGAGTAAGGAAATTAACTACTTTTAATAAAGCCTTACTAGGGAAATGGTTATAGCGGTTTGGGGTTGAGGAGAGAAGGTTTTGGAGAAGGGTTGTAGCTCTAAAGTTTGGGAAAGAATGGGGGGGTTGGACCTCCAAGCTAGATAGAGGGGTACATGGGTGTGGTTTGTGGAGAAGCATCCGAATGGGTTGGGTGGTTTTTAGTAAAAATATTCGGTTTGAGGTAGGGGTGGGGGATAGAGTGAAGCTTTGGACAGGTCGATGGTGTGAGAATTCTCCACTTCAATTGACCTTTCCAGTTGTGTATGGGATTGCCTCCAATAAAGAGGCATCAGTGGCCCCCTCTCTCTTGAACGGTTGGGGATAGAGGAACGGAGAAGCTAGGATGTTCGTTTTATTTGGAGGCCAAATGATTGGGAAATGGGTGTTGTGGATGAATTTCTCTGTACTTTGGGCTCTAATTTACCCCCAACTGAGAATGGAGATCGTATGTGATGGAAGTTGACGAAGAATGGAGATTTTGATATCCGATCGTTTTATAATAAATTAAGAGGTCCATTGCCCATTTTCTTTCCTTGAAAAGGTGTTTGGAAGGTTAAGGCCCCTCGGCGTGTTTCTTTTTTTGTGTAGACTGCTGTATGGGATAAGATCCTTACAGGTGACAATTTGAGGGATAGAGTGATGGACTTTGTTGACTGGTGCATTATGTGTCGTTGTAATGGAGAGACGATAGATCATTTGCTACTGCATTGTGGTAAGGCTTACCGGTTGTGGAGTTTGGTGTTTAGATATTTTGGGATTTATTGGGTCTTGCCAAGATTAGTTGTGGATACTCTCTTTGGTTGGTGGAATTGGCCTGGAAAGCATTCGTCTAGCATTTGGAATTTAGCTCCGCTGTGCTTAATGTGGTGTCTTTGGAGGGAGTGAAATTGGAGGACGTTTGATGACATAGAAAGTTCCAATGACCAGCTATAGGCTTCTTTCAGTGGCTCTCTTTTTGACTGGTCTAGGGCTTGGGGACTCACCTCTAGCGATTCTCTCCCTATGTTTCTTAGCTCTCTTCTTTGTAATTAGTATCTTTTCTTTCTGTTTTTTATCTTCTTTTTCTGTAATTTTTTATCTCTGCCTTGTGACTTTCTGCATGAGGTAGTGTTCTTGAATATACATGTTTATTACTTATGCAAAAAAAAATATTCATGGGTTCAAGCACAATACTATTATTTACTCCTTCATTGTAAATAATAATAATGATAATTCTTTTATAAGTAATAATTTCATTTTTTTTAAAAAGGCACAAAAGTATACTAGAGAAACACCTAAAAACAAAAGTAACATCTAAAATAAAAAGACCAAAGAACTCCAGCAAATTTAAAAAGGAGATATAATGATTTTATCAAATATACATGTAAAATATTGGAATCCAAAAAATTCTTTCTATACGAGCACAAAATATCACCATTGGGCTGACTAGGACAAGCAGATGTCCAACTAGAACATGGATTGAAATGGTAAACGAGACATAATGACTTGATTTGAGGTCAAGGAAACCCATAACTGAGCAGAATTGCCAAAAAAAGGAGATTTGTTAAGCCAGGCATGATTAGTTGGGGTGAGGTATTATTGAGTGTGAGCATATGATATATTCTTGTTTGTGTATGTAAACATGAAATACTTAATAGCTGTGATAGAAGGCCTTATTATCCCAGAACAAAGCCAAATTTGAAATTTCTATATGCACCTTGCAGAGCTCTTGGACAAAAAGGGCAGTAGAAGTTGACAGCCCCCAACCAATGTCACCATGGGAACAGTTAGCCGATGCTCCTGATAGCACTTGTGCCCGGGTTATTCATTCAAGGCAAGAGGCATTTAGCAACAACTGGGTGCCTGTGGAGCGTGAAGAGCATGATGATGAGTTTGGTATGCATGGCTCTGCTTCTAACAATAATATATTGACATCTAACTCTGCTATATCTTTACTTATTTTCCACTTTGTACTGCTTCATTTCAATTTAGCCAATGTTGTCATGGGCAAAGACTTGAAGATTGGAGAACCAAGAATTCCAAATTTGCAGCTGGAAGACCCGAGTGCCAAGGGGTTGGCTAACTTAGCTGGCACTAATGAAGACAAAATTTCTGAAATAGATTCAAGGAAAGATGATGAGAATCTGCTGAAAGGACGAGTGGAGCTCCACAGTGAGAAACTAAATGGCGAATTGGAGGACAAAGCCTCTGATCTAATGGGTCTGACCACTAAAAGGACTGATCCTGAGATGGAAAGTGTGGTCTTTAACATCCCAAATGGTACCTCCAAGGTATCCGACATGAAAGATAAGGCCATCTTTGACATTAAGGAAACACCTTCCCTTGAGCTCAGTTTAAAGAGGCTGAAAGATGTTGGAGATACTGGCAACAGTGCGCCTGACCGAAATGTTTTGAGACATTCAGACCTTTCAGCCTTCTCAAGGTATATAGACTTAAGATTACATCCATCTTCTGACCTGACATCCTCCAAATTTGATGGGCATAACAATTTTCTTACTTGCAGGTACACCTCTGCAACTACTAATCAGGCTCCAACAGGGAATGTTGGTAGCTGTCCTCTTGGTAAGAGCTCAGAGGCAGCTAAAACTGAATCAAAGCAAAATTTTCAATCTAGCTCAAATAGTACACAACCCAATCAATGTTCCAATGGCGGTAGTAACAACAATGACTTGGGCTCCACTACTAATAATGTTTCCACCAAACAAGTGCCATTCGATGACAAGTCACCACCCAAATCTGCAGTCAAATGTCTCCATTCCTCCTCTGCCTTCCAACCAGTGCAAAATAGCCATATTCCTCACCCTCAGTCAAGAATACAAGATAAGAAAGATGCTGCAATGACTAACATGATTTTGGCACAAACAAGGGGTCTCAACCAGCAGGTCCAAGTGCAGCACCACCATCATCATTACCACCATCACCACCACCATGTGCACAGCATGGCCCAGCAGGAGCTGGATAACCTCGATGATCTGTCTTTGAAAAACAATGCAGATGCAGCTCCTCAATGTGGATCATCAAATTTGTTAAGTGCGTCCCTTGAAGGAAATGCTGGTAGTCACAGTTTGAACGGAAGTGCCTCAGGAAGCAACCACGGTAGCAATGGGCAGAATGGAAGCACTGCCACTTTAAATGCTTCAGGAACAAATATGGAAAGTGATAATGGGATCGCTGAAAAAGGGGAAGCAAGTGGTATAATCGGATTTACAAACAGAAGTGGAATTGATCCAGACCGTGTTGCACTAAGAGAGGCTGCTTTAAACAAATTCCGCCAGAAGAGGAAAGAGAGATGCTTTGAGAAAAAGGTAACTGAAAGTGTGTTAAAAAATTTGAGTAACATGGCCACTAGAGATTCATTAAATCATCCCTTGATATATAAATTTACTTTTAATGGAAAGTTTCCCATCATGAAGTATGTCTTAAAATCTTCGATAGTTTTCAATCTTGATGTTAGACACCCTGAAGTCATTAAGTCACCGTTTCTATTCAAGACAAATGCTAAATCAATTTGAGCTATATTTCACCTTTTCAACCTACTTTTTGGCATTCATTTAGTATGATCACAGTCTACATTTTTTTTCTTGGGTAATTGGTATGACCATAGTAAGATAAGTTGTTTCAATACCGAAAAGATTTGATTACTTGTTCCTGCATTCCCATTATGTAATCTTTACTCCTATGATTTTGGAAGGGAAATGAAAGAACCATCTTCTTTATGTCTTCTTCTTTAGGTCCGATACCAGAGCAGGAAGAAACTTGCAGAACAGAGACCACGTGTTCGGGGGCAATTTGTTCGACAGGTGGTGGACGAAAACAAAAGCAAGCATACACATTGCTAACCTGATTTGTCCCTGATAGTACGTATAGAATCTTGTACATGTAATAGGCACTAGCTGTGTTCAGGAGAGGAAGCATTCAAATTTCATCTTGCTGGATGTGGGCATGTGGTGGAAAGTTACCATTGTGATCAAAGACCAAATGGATTGTGTGTGAGGACTCGACAGAAACACCCTAGACCTTAGACTCTGTTTTATTGTTATGCACTAGTATGCTAGTATTAGTAGTACTACTACTACTACTCAAAAGGTGGTAACCCTTGAAAGGGTAGACCTCTAAAAAAACTCTTCAACTCGGTTTGCTATTGTATTTTAAGACATTTTTACATGAGTGGATGCTTGAAGAACTCTTATTTTAATGTAAACCTTTTTCGCTTTTATTTTGAAAAAATTCCCTAGTATATATATTAGCATAAAAAATTTACTTTTGACTCTAAAATTAATATACTTGGCCCCCCCCCCCCCCCCCCTCTCCCAAACAATTTACAAATTGATTCATGAAACCAAAAATGAAAAAAAATTATCAAATCATCATTTGCCTGGTTGTCCCAGTAATATCAAGAAAAACATTTAGCTAAATATTTGAACAATTTACAAATCCAGACAATAAGGAAAATCTACAAAATAATTTACATATTCAGATAATAAAAAAAACTTTGTACAAGGTCTACATAAAAAAAATCATAACAAATTAATTATAAATCCTAGTAAAACAAATCACAAAAATTCAATAATCTGTACTCAATTTCTACCTCTCATTTGAGAGCTCTTTGTCCCTCTTAAATGACTTCACCCCATTAGTCACAAAGACAACTCTTATGCTGCTAATCACTCCATTCACACACCAATTAGTGTCACCAGCAACTTAGATTAGTTGGTGTTTTTAACTCAACTCATGAAAAAAATTTATTTTCTTAATGAGCAAACACAACCTGTAGAAAATTTTTATTTTTTTTTTAATGATAGAATTTTATTAATTTTTAATGTTTTATTAATTTTGGAACACACTTGGCAATTTTTTAAAGGAAAAGATCTCACATCTTTATGCTACCTCAACCTTAACTAAGTAATTATAAAATAAAAAAATCCTTAACCAAGACACCAATAATTGTCTCATCCTTTTTTTCGCTGAATATTAATGAATGATTTTGATTAACCATTATTTTAGTTGTTTTATTAATGTAATACTAGACATGGATTTGAACTTTTAACTATATTTTTTATATTTTTTTTAGAATCTTTTATATATAGCATTATGAAGTTATTAGGTATAGAATTATGTGAATAGAATAAATAGATTTTAAAAAAAAATTATAATGTGGATAGAATAAAGAATTGGTCTAACTCCACTCAGACTTTGAAAATATCATAATGTGCTAATTGACTTACAGAACTCTTGATTATAAATATTTATTATTGATTTAAAAAAAGAAAAAATACAAAAAAATTAATACTAATAATACATTGTTATCAACCTCTAATATTAATATTCCAACTTTTTAAAATTCTTGAACAAAGAACTTTGGCCCAAGTTTGAATCCTGCTTCTGTCCTTGAACCAAATGAAATCATCATTTGGGCAGCAGGGAAAAAAGGCCAAGGGTCACCAGAAGCTTTGGTCATTCCTCATCACACAAGCAGGTTAGCTGTGAGTTTGAGATAAGCACAAATCAAATGTTTTGAGTTCCCAAAGAGACATTAACCAACAGTTTTATGCAATCATAATTCACAAACTGTAATGATATCTGAACTGATAATTTCACAAACGGGCAGCAGTTTCAACTACTTATGCCATGGAAGGAGCTTCCACTTGCAGGCAGACCTGCATGTGTGCCATGAGGATGAAATTTAATTTTTTCTGTATCATGGCCGCCAAATCCCTTGGCTCGAGTGGTTCGTCCAGCTCTCACCCCATGGGGAGGCTCGGAGAAATCTGAGTTCTGTTGTCTCCTTAAAACAATTGTATAGAAAAAATGAAATCCAGATTCTGGATCATGATTCATGATTGAGCATGCTCATGAAAACAATTACTCAATTAGCCTAGAAACAAAAACAAGCACATAATATTCACAGGGGATTGTAGCTCAATTATATTCAATATTCATAGATTAATCAGATTACCAGAGAGAGAAAATGAGAAGCTAACCTCTGTGAGGCTCCAGCATCTGGGCTTCAGACTGCTCCAGGATAAGGCACAATACAGGAAAACAAGGGGAAATTGTTTTGAGAAACAAATAATAACACACACAGAAGGAAAGGAAGTGTGACTATTGTATCGATTGCACAGCAGGTACTATTTTAATGGGAATAAAAAATTGACATATTATAGTATATATGAGTAAGGACAATGAAAAGAGCTGCACTTGATGACATGGCATGAAGCAATTGGCTTGGATACCATGAAAGTTGGATGGCTTTTTTATACCAGTTATGACTTTTTTTCTTTTTTTTGGGGTAAAAACCAGTTATGAAGCTGAGTGTACAGTATCCAAGATTAGATTTGGTCCCATTCCATGCATTATACGAACCAACAAAACAGTCCAAAACGTTCGCTCTTACAAGGTAGACAGTGTTTCACGTGTCATTATCAACTTGAAAAGTGCTAATCTTTTTCTTCTCATAATCATCAAATGGTTGTGGTACATATTATAAATCAAAAAAAAAATTGATTGCAAAATACATTTCCGGATAATTTGCCAAAATCTTTAGGGCAAGAGACTTTATTCAACTTGGTTAGGCATTGAAAACCCAGTGAATGTATAAATTAATTGCAAGAGTGCAAATATAAAATAAAGAAAATCTCTTGTGGGAGCATGATCACTAATTATTCTTTACTTTGAGAACAAAAATTATATCCTCTCAAGTAATAGTAGGTTATTGTCATTAAATTTATGATAAAATATATTATTCATTTAAAAACAAAAATTGAATACTTTCATACCGCACATTTCATAGTCATATATTTATTTATATATTTCATAGTTTTTCTCTTTACTTTCTTTTTTTTTTCTTTTTTTTCTTTTTCCTTTGAGGCAGCTTCTCCTTACTCTTTCACATTACAGATTCACTCTACACCCACCCTTCTTCTCATTTTGTAAATGCCTTTCCTTTTACTAAACCTTCTCTCCTTCCTCCTCTCACTTTTTCTCTAAAATTTTTTTGTGCATCCAAACCATACCAGAGGTTTCACTGAGAATCAGTTCTGAAACCCAGTTCTATCACTTTGGGTTTGTCACTCACCTTCTTGATTATGTGGGGCTCCACCACTCTATGCACAAATTTAAGTTTAAGACATGAGATATGCACACCCAAGATATGGAACCAAACAAATATTTGGAGTGAAAGAAAAAGTAGAGATAGAGAAATGAGTTATGGAAATTGAGTTTGAGTTATAATAAGATATGAGATATGGGAACTGAGTTATGAGTGATGCTCAAACCAAACACCCCTAACTTCTACCTTTTATCTCAAGTGCTTAAAGCAAAAGGTTTTCAACAAAAAAACTAAATTAGTTATTTCCAAATGGACACTGTTTTGTTGTGCTCGTTTATGAAGGTAGTAGGTCATATAACTAACCAGTTAGGCAGTCACTCACGTATGGTGTGATTTCAACTTTATTGGATGTCCAAATTCCTCGCCCACCCCAAAGGCAAGTGAATGCTGTTAAATAGGGGTGTGCATGGGTCGGGTTGAGAAGATTTTTTTACCCAACCCAACCCACATGCGTTGGGTTGGGTCAGGTTAAACCCATGGGTTTGATAAATTATTATTATTATTATTATTATTAAATTTATTAAATATATTATTATTAGTATATATTATATATATATAATATATTATATATAAGCACTTATATATTAGCACTTATAGTATATAATATTATTATTAGTATATATTAAATATATTATTATTAGTATATATAAAAATTTACAGCTGATTTTTAAAAAAAAAATTTAGAGTAAAATATCATTTTTGTCCTTAAACTATCACAAAAGTTCGTTTTTTGTCTCAAAACTTTCAAAAGTTCGTTTTTCGTCCCTAAACTTTTCCAAACATATTGATTCTCGTCCCTCTGTCTGACGGAGTGCTGACGTGGCTTTGACGGAGTGCTAATGTGAGAGGGACGAAAATCAATACGTTTGAAAAAGTTTAGGGACGAAAATAGAACTTTTGAAAGTTTAGAAACGAAAAACGAACTTTTGTGATAGTTTAGGGACGAAAAACGAACTTTTGAAAGTTTTGGGACGTAAAACGAACTTTTGTGATAGTTTATGGACGAAAATGATATTTTACCCAAAATTTTAAATATATATTAAATATGGATGGGTCGGGTCGGGTTTGGCGGATTTGTAATTTTATGACCACACCCAACCCGACCCGCTATAAAAAAATTTTTTGTAACCCAACCCGACCCACCAAGCCTTAAAAACCGACCCAACCCGGCGGGTCGGGTCAGGTTTGGCAGGTCGGTGGGTTTTCTGCACACCCCTACTGTTAAAACTCAACATTATAATAAGTAGTTGGGTCCATTTGCTACTGTCATTGTAAAAGCTTATCTTGAGTCCTTGTATTTGAATTTGATTGGAAACTTGGGATTGATTCAATTCTGATACAAATAAAAATACATGGTCTGCATATGAACTTGAATGCAATACACTCCGCAGGGTCTATAAAAGAGGAGAATTTATCTCTTATAACTGACATACCAAGTCATCCCCATGGATAACAGGTTATGTTTCTAGTTTCCCTAAACCCATTTCTTCATCTTATCTTGACTTTCCCAACTAGATGGTGTCTCTTCAAGTTTTGCTTCCAGGATAAAAACATTCAATACCGTTCTCCTTGACCCTGAAGTGAAAATTACATATCTTGTTTCTTGAGCTCCCCTGCTCATCCCGTATTTCCTTGTTTAAAACTGTCAACTGCAACAAAGAAATATAACAACTGATCAATTTGAGGCAAATATAAAATGGACATGCAAACGTAAAATATGCTCTCCTTGTATGACTTGAGCGATTAGGTACAAACATGAAACATGTTATAATTCAGGTATGACTTGCTATTTTACACCATCCCATATGTTAAAGATCAAATAGTCTTAAAGGATCTCCACATATATTAGCGGGTGCTCTTCCAGAATGTAATTCAGTCGAAGACAACAGAACTGCTGAAGTTATGGGTAAAAGTTGGCAGTTAACCAGCCACTTCTTAGAAGTAGGCTGCTGTTAATTTTTTTAAAAATATAATATATTATAGGTTAAAATAAAAGACTAAAGAAGAAAAACCAGCAGTAACATTGTGTGAGACATAATTTAAAAAAAAAAAAATGAGTGAAACAATTTCTATGCAACATCTGGGGAAAAAACATAGCCCATGCATATTTTCCTTACAACTAGATATAGAATGTAATTTAATACACAGTAAAATTATGTAATGTTGTAAACAACCAGAATCTAAAAGTGAGTCCATGAGTACAAAAAAATAATATGATCAAGAATTAGGTGAATGTCAACGAAGATGGGGACCAATATAAAGTTCTCTTTTTTCCTGTGCTAGTACTGTCTCCAGGCTATGGGACATCAAATGACCAACTATGACCATGGCTGAGAAACACCAGCATATATTAACGTTATTTGAACTTTGAAGCTCTCACATATTAACGTTATTTAAGGTCTCACCTATTTAAGTCAATTGCACCATCTAGACTCACAAAACAGAACACCCTGAGAAGCAACCAGTACAAATAAAAACAGAACACTTCTATGGGGACACAAGTTTTTATTTATACATTTTGGCTGTTCCATTACCAAATTCAGTAAAGCATTAGATGAATAAACACAAATGGACGCACACACACACACACATAACATAAAAGAACATTTAGATAGAAATAACACAACTCTACCTGCCCATGCACATCTGTGGCCAAACCAGTGGCCAATGGTTCTGCCTTTATTAGAATGTCTGCAAGGTACTCCATCTGTAAAATAAGTGCAGGTCTCTCTATGCTTGAATATATATCCTCATGGTTAAGGACAACTAAAGAACAACCCTGATACAAGAATAGAACAAAAACACTATAAGAAGGCACAAGACTCAACAAAAGAACCAGAAGTACAGAACAAAATTAGAAGAAAAAAAAGAGTTGACAGTAGCCTCATGGTCTTACAAATGCCGATGTTAATGTGCGGCAGTAACGCAGAAAGTCTAAGACATAATTTGTAGCGCCATTAGCAGCCACCTCCATAAGAGAGAAATCATCTATAACAATGGTAATACACTTCTTGTTTTCTTGAAATGAGGTAGTGACCACTTTTTCAATTTTCCCATACAAAGCAACAAGCCCATCTTCATTTCCTTCGTCTCCATCTATTCATCAATTAACCAAAGAAAATTTCGCATCATGGTTCAATCCTATCAAGTATCATTTATCTGTCTTTTATCATCCTCTGAAAGATCTTTTTCTTTCATGATTTGTTAAAGCAATAAACTCAATTTTTGCATAAAGCACAAAGGTGAAATAACTGGACCATGTGTGTATAGCAGACATATTCTTGAGTGCACAAAGTTTTTATACACACATTGACATTTTTATTTTTGATAAGTAACACATTGACAAATTTTCTTTAGTGCACAAAGTTCTATGTGCACATTCATTAAGTGATTAAAAAGAAAATAATAAAATAAAGTTTCTTGACCACACCCAACAAATGGTGGTAAGACCAAAAAGAACAAGAATGCTTGATGAACAGATCTTGAGCTGACATTTAGATTCCAACTTTTAAAAAAACCTGTATTTATTATTCCCTTATTAAAGAGGTTGCATTTATAGGTTCCATCAGAAAAAAAGCAAAAAACATTGTAGCTTAGAAATAGCAAGAATCAATTACACCTAATTTCTCACCTGGAAACTCTGACATGAGCAAGTCAAGGAAAAAGAATCTGTTATTCTCTCTTTGGGCAGTCAAGTTGCAACCCTGTCATAACAATATACCTCAAAAAACAAAATATATAAATTGTATTTAAATTTAATATAACATATATTAAACTGCTTTGAAAACACTAATAAAATTAACCGATGAGCTAAATCTAAATAAAAGATGTGAGAAGTAGAATGAGGAATGATTTCACGAGTGCAATTTGATATTTTAAAAGAAAGAAAAATTATCCGGGTACATTCTGCATGCTCGTTTTTAAAAGCTAAAACCGTCTTAGGGACATTTGATTAATCACTTCTAAAATTTGATTGCAGCAGCTAGCTCAACATAATTTTAAACAAAAATATTCCCATAACTATAGTAGAAGTGAAACACAACATTGTGACCAAACAGTCTATTAATAACTAAAATTCATTGGCACATGTATTCTTTTCCGCCATTCTATTAATTGACACTATCTACTATCTCCTTAATTGACATGTCACTTTTTACTACTTCTACTTATGTTATTTTAAGTCTTCCTCTATGTTTTGTCATTCCCTCACTTGACATTTAAAAAAAAAAAAAAAAAAAAAACAAACAAACAAAATTATTAGAAATGCAAAAGAATTGTAATCCTTCTAAATTCCTTGCCTTTTGGCTTAATTTATATAAACTATTCTATTTAAAACACACACAAACACAAAACACTCTTTTTCAGAGAATGTAAAAATAGTAAAAGGAACAAAATTTCTCAAAAAAAATCACACAATTCCAAGAATGGTTCTAAACCCACGAAAGTAAATGAACATATAAACCAGCTAATTCACCAAAATCAAAAAATTGTGGTTAAATAATTGAACTTGATTAATGCAATTGCAAATGCGATAATTGAGAGAGAGAGAGAGAGTGTGTGTGTGTGTGTGTACGAGTTTTCTGAGGACGCGGTCGTAGTGAGAGAAGGGCTGAGAGAAAGCGAGGAAGATAACGACGTCGTTAGAGGAGTGAGGAGAGAGAGCACGCTTGAGGAGGTGGTGGAGAACAAAAGCGCCGCTAGTCTCGACTCGGTCCTCCACGAGAACAACTCGGCTGCTTAGCGGCCAAGGCTTTGTCTTTTCTTCGTCCGCAAGCCCTAGGGCTTCGTCTAGTAAGTTCGGAGCTCGCTGATCCATTCTCTGTTTTTTTTTTTTTTTTTTTGCTTCTCTGTGTGTCACTGCGTTTTTGTTAGCTTAGGAGAGGATGACGGCGTTGTTAGAGAATGTTAACCAATACCATTTTTTTTTTTTTTTAATGTAAGTTAACCTATACAATTATTGGTTAATTTTGTATATTTGTCTTTAACCTTTATATTGTGTTTGGTTCGGGGGAATGGAATGGGAATACAAGGGAATTCTAGCCTTTTGCTCTTTTTTTTTTTTTTTTTTTTTTTTTTTTTTTTTTTTTAATCTAGCAATATGTCTTTATTTTGAAACTATTTATGTCCGTATTCTTGTTTTGAAACTCGATTTAAAAAAAATCGAGTTTCAATGTAAAACTCGATTGGTTTAAAATAGAGTTATGCCAAATGAAACTTAAATAAATAAAAAATAAACAAACAAACAAAAAATTGCGGAACTCGAGTTCATGAAGTTCAAGTTCCAAAATTTTTTTTTTTTTTTTTTAAGTTTGATCACCTATACTCAATTTTCTACAAATCGAGTTTGACATTAAAACTTGATTTTGAGAAAATCGAGTTTTAAAACAGAGACACGGACCTAAATAGTTTTAAAACATGAACATATTGCTAGATTTTTTTAAAAATAAGGGCAAAAGCCCATTTTCTCCAGGAATACAATGAAAGGAATTTTTTTATTAAATTTTTTTTTGAAAGGATGGGTTGTCCATTGGCCAAGACCCGGATCTAACTAAACCGTCTTACTAGATGTGAACTGAACTGAAAATCGACTAATATAAATCATATAATAGTCAATTAGTTGATAACCGGTCCCTAAGTCTAAAAAGTAAAAACCAATTAGGTTGGTTTCGAGTGGTAATTCTACTCCTATGCAATTCAACTTCAACCAATCCAATTGAAACCACCTTCAATGCTACCATTCTCTTCCTTTGAAGATGCCATTCTCCTCATTCGATTTTGCCATATGGTGAGATCTCTATCAGATTCCAAAAGATTGCAGCCAAATCTAAGGACATAACAATCAGATTCGACGAATAGAATGGATTGTAGGTGAGCACCCATTCCATTTCTTTCTCCAAAATATAGAATATTCATTTCACGTTATTGATTAAATAAATCATGTGACTAAATATACATGTGGATTGTTTATCAATTACCATGTAGTGGGTTTGAGGACTTCTATATAAACCAGTTTAGAAGTAAACTTTTCATAATTTGAACATATCCCAAAATGGTGATAAACAACTCTTTTTTTTTTTTTCTTTTTTTTTATAATCTTGATAATGAAATAAAATGTAATCCATTCATCTTAAAATGAAATGGATGAGATTTTAAGAACATTATGGTAGATTACCCTAAGAAGTAAGAACTCTAAATGATTTTAATTATGAAAAAAATTGCAAAATAGTTTAATGTAGGAAAACTCGACTAATGATTGATGATGAGGTCAATGAATCAGTGGGCTAAAATTTCCGGGCGTTAATGATCAATGAGCAAAATCCTGAAAATAATAAACAAGAAGTCAGAGGTGACCAGTGGAGGCCGGCCAAAAATCATCCGATGGTAAAGTTAGTGGATTGAAGTAGAAAAGAAAACACTTCAAAGACTTCACCAATTTTTCTCAAAAAATCAAGTTACCTATACCTTTGTGTAGAAGGGTCCTTATATAGTGTTAGCTTGACAGTTATTTCTCCTATCGTTATAGGGTTTGGAGAATTCAAAGGATAACTTCCATAACTGTCATGGGAGTTACCTCATTAGGACCGGTATTCAACAATAAACAGATGGCTTGATTCAAACAATATGACGTTTGGCTTTTGGGAGAGTATCATGACTCTTGGTGAACCTTACTCGTCCATCACTAAGGACGGACGAGGTTCACTGCTTGTACGACCTCCCTTGGACGAATGAGAATAGGACGAGTGTAAGGGGACGGCTAGTGAAGGATGAACATAACAGCCACACTCCACTTTGTATATTGTTATGGACGGCCATATGGACGAGAAATTAGCTTGGCGTTTTTCATACACCATCAATTGATACAAACTATTATTTTTGCCAAAAACCTTATAATTTAACTGGTACATCCTAGTATTTAATACCCTGAAGTTCTAATCCCCATTCCTTGTAACTATTGAATTATTTATAAGAAATTTTTTTTATTATTTTCAGTAGTTAGGCTGAGTAATGGCATTATAATGTCTGGTCCGAGATTTTTTTGAATATTTTCTTAATGGTGATGAAATGGAAAATAATTACTTCAAAATAAAAATTAAATAAAAAAAGCAAATAATATTTCACAGATCATTTGAAGGGCAGAGCATTAGGAGGATCTATAGCCGGTATGTGCTGAATTTTTCAAAGGAGGACTCAAAGAGTAGCCAATTTAGAGCATGTTTTAAAGTCGAATTTAAAATGCCATCTCTTAAAAATGAAAATATAATTACAAAAACCATCTATGTGCCAAGAGCCTTTAAACGTGGTTATTCTATGTTTTATTTTGTGACACTTACCTTCATTGTAGTTTTCACGAGTCATTTTCATTAACTTTAACATAATTTAATGATTGGCAAGTGCCAACATCATCTATTGGGAAACGATTTTTTTGCGGGGGCAGAGAATTTGTTCAACTCCATAACTTTCTCCTCCAATCTATATTTGGGTTTGTGTCAGGTCACAAGGTGTAAATTTTAAGGTGGAATGATCTCTGTCTTTAGTATTTTCCCGATCTGTGTTGTAAAATAAAATTACTGAAGGATACTCCCAATTTGTGCAGAGCTAGCATAGAGGTTTCCTTTCTCCTCCACAAAGTGCTTATGGTAGTTTCTCAACAACAACAAAAAAGTGCTTATAGTATAATGATGCAGAATAAACCTTGGAGCATGTGTGTTTACACTGCCCTTGGGTGTCACGGGTTTGGCTAATGAACTTTTCTAGATTGTCTAATATTGACATCATATAGTGGATTAATATAATCATTGATCCAAAGTCAAAACCTTGCAAGGAAAATCCTTCAATCCTTCTATAGCAGTAATGGGTAGAGATAATGTGGGGAGAAGCAAAAGTAGCCTTTGTGCAGTAAAACAAGCAGAAACATTAGGCTTCAAGAGGGTGATATTTGAAGAAGAAGCTTGGAAGGTAGGGGAACTTTTAAGGAACAAAGGGTTTTCCCCTTATAGGTGAAATGTAAATTTGTAATGATATTGGAAGACATTCTTTCCTCTATTCTTTCTTTTTTATGACTTTTTTTTTGTTTTCTTTTGTGGAGATAGGGCAATGTCTAGATCCATCTTCGGGCCCAATAGGCTGCTTTTTTGAATTAGAATGGGCCAATCTCCATCTCTTGTCCCCCACTTTGGTGTCCCAAAGTACAAAGAGATGGTTCTAGGCTTATGTATGTAACGGAATGGCAACGGGTCGGGTCCGGACCGGGTTTTTCCATACCTGAATCTGACCCGCGGAGCAAGGCCCGTAACCCGGACCCGGCCCATTTAGGGTACCGGGTTTTTTTTCGGGCCCCGGACCCGCCCCAGCCAGGCCCCGCGGGCCCCGCTTAAGATTGGGCCCAATTCGTGGCCCAACCTCAAAAAAAAAAAATATATATATATATATATATATATATTAAGCCCAGATTTTTTTTCCCTAAACTAAGCCTGCATTCAGTCCAATTCATTAAGCCTATAATTTATTAGCCAAATCACTGAAATCAGTCCAAATTTATTGTACTCCACAACTCATCAACCCCATTTGCAATGGAAATGATTACAATGGAAATGATCAGATTCAAAATCAACTTTGTTACAAAGCAAGCCCAATATTCATAAAATCAAAATGGTCCTGGATTACACATTTACACCCAAAAAATCAAAAATCAAAAACCAACACCATCTCTCATTCTATCTGTCTCTGAAATTCGAGAAACCAAACACCATCAATAAAAGGTATCTTCTCAAGTAAATACCTGAAGGCTGAAGCTAAATAACTGATGCTCTCCGATTTGGTCAAGCCTGAAGAAAAAACGCGACAGCTCGACGGGAAGAGTCAACGGCGTGTCTGAGTTTGGTCAAGCCCGAAGAAAAGCGACGACAGCTCCGATTTGGTGAAGAAAAGCGACGACAACTCCGATTTGGTGAAGAAAAACGGCGACAGCTCGAGGGTGGGGTTTGTGACGATGGTGGTGAGGCGGTGGTGTTGTGATTTGGTGGTTGGGTATCTCGCCATTTGGGTTTTTGGTGGTTTTCACGGTGTAGGACTGTGTCGGATTGAGAGGGAGGGAGTGTAGGGAGGCTGCTGAGTGAGTGAGTGTAGAAGAAATGGGAGTTAGGTTAGAACATTTTAGGTATATATATATATATATATTAAGGTATTTTAGTAATTTCAATGAACAGGGTTTTTACCGGGCCGAGTTTCGGGTCGGGTCTCGAGTTTTTTTAATAAAAACCGGACCTGACCTGGACCCGCTTCGGATTTTTTTTTTAAACCCATGCCCGACCCTATTTCTAATCGGACCGGGCAAAACCCGACCCATTAGGGTCAGGCCGGTAAAAATGGCCATCCCCAGTATGTTGATCATTTGTACCCATCTTTCTTTCCATAATATCCTATCTATTTATTTATTATTATTTTTAAAGGCGAAAACTCTATTTTGGTCCCTGCATTTTGAGATCACAATCAAATTGATTCCTACATTTTGGTGGCGATCAATTTGGTCTCTGTTATTTTCAATTTACAGTCAATTTGATCCCTATTGTTAACTTTACAAAAAATATCTATGTGGCAACAGATTGTATAGTTGGCACATCAAAGCTTATGTGGCCAATAAAATATTAATTAATTTTTTTTAAATTAACATTTAAAAATGCCACATAAGCATTTGAATGATCAAAAATTCCACATCATCAAAAAAAAAACTTAAAAACACAAAAATTAAATAATAATAAAATCATCAGAGTCATCAAAGGCCCAAAAAAATAACCTTAAAATTAAAATGAATAAACTTAATCTTTAATATTCAAACAAGAAGAACACCAAATATAAAAAATCAAATAGGAAGAACAAAATTTGTAATCTTGAACCCTTTCATCAAAATTTTCTATCTCAATACAGAATGTCTATACAAATTATTCCAAAAATAAAATCAAGTTAAACCAAAAATTTCTCTTTCACACAAATATGATTCAATTAAATACATATTCAAACTTGTACAGCCTATACATATTCAAATAGAGAAAAGAAGAAAAAAAGCCAACATTTGCGATAACCCGCATCTTACTCTCTTGATTCCTTAAACATTCATCTTAGAATTCTCAGCAAATTTAGAAAATCACAATAGGTGAAAGGGAAACGATAACCTAGATCTGGGCAGAAGAGAAGGAGCTTGGAGTCACTTGTCCATGGCAGATCGGTGATCTTGACCATGACATATGAGGTTGGCTACGACGTGGACGACAGCGACACAACTGTTTGGATCTCGAGTTGACTAATCTGGGCATTACTGGCTAGGTTGAGAACTGTGGCTTGATGGGTTTACTTGTAGCTCAGTTGACTTGTGGTGGAGTGGTTGTCGGCGGTGCTAGGATTTGGGATTTTCGTAGGATTTGAATTCTCGGAGATTTTACATTTACCCACAAAGCTACACGCACTAAGTTTGAGAAAATTGATGCTGGGTTAATTTTAACTCTATGTTTTTTGTTTTTTAATGTGTTTGATGAATTTTTAAAAAACGTTTTTTTTTTTTTTTTTTTTGACATGAAGTTTTTGATCATTCAAATGCTTATGTGTCATTTTTAATTGTTAATTTAAATTTTTTATTAATATTTTATTTTCGACATAAGCTTTAATGTGCCAACTAGGTAATCCGTTTGTCATGTAAACATTTTCCGTTAGTAAATTAACAATAAGAACCAAATTGACTGTAGATTGAAAATAATAAGGACCAAATTGATTGTTATCAAAATGTATGGACTAAATTGATTGTGACCCCAAAATGTAGGAATCAAAATAGTGTTTTGGCCATTTTTAAAAGTAAAAGGCCATTGATCCAATTTATTGAAACTGGTTACTACATTACAACTTACAAAGCTTGCATAGAGCAATCACACACTTGTCAAAAACTAAAAACATGTTCCCAATAGTTTTTATTTTAGGTAAAATATAGCCAACACCCTGAGGTTTGGCCTAATATTAGCTAAGTTCAAGATTTTTTAAAATTAATCAATTTGGTCCATAATTACAGTGAGAAGGAAGAAAAATGAGTAATCATTTAGAAATTAAGTTGAGTTTAGGAACCAAATTAATTAGTTTTAAAAAGTTTTGTACTTAACTGCTATTAGCCAAAATATCAAGAGTGTTAACTTGTATTTTATTTTATTTTTAATTCATTTCTTTTTTTTAAAAATAATAATAACAATAAAATAATAAAATAAATAAATAATGTTCCAATAATTAGTAGGGACTAGGTAGTAGGGAGAACCAAACCTAGGACTAGGAGGCCATAAAACTGCTCCCAAAATCTACAAAATAGAGCCGCCTCCACTTGGCACCAGCTGGAACTTCCTCACACACATTTGTCTTTAAGTGGCCAAGGTGGATTTATAAATGCTACAGAAACAGAACCAACACAAAATACCTATTATAAAGAGGGTGAGGATTGGGCAGTGTCCAATTGCACTAAATCTGTTAAAATTATAATGTGTCTACTTTTAAATATATGTTATCATTTTAACGGATCCAATGCATGTAATGCATTGGACCTACGCTTCACCCTTAGAAAAAGCAGCGACATTCAAGATATTTTCAAACTTCACACAAATTCTATTGGCTTCTTTTTTGTTTTTTTGGTAAACTCTTAGCTAAGCTACAATCCCATCAATCCGTGGGCTCACCCACGCTTTTTATCTTGATGATCAACGAATAAGAATGCGATCAAATAGCTATTCCAACGTGCCAAAACCGTCATTGGTACAGGGTCCATCAATTATTTTTTTTAGAAAAAAAAAGTTGGACAGTGTGATTTTCTTATCTAAAAATATTATTATAATACCACCCTAACCGCTATCGAACTAAAACTTCTATCATGTATGCAATACAGAGGAGCACCAATGAGTTGCTACGACATAAGTTGTGCTCCTGTTCGCCCAAATGCCTTACCACTAAACCATCGACCCAGTTGATATGGCCACATACATTTGTAGACTATTCTTTCATTGGTAGGCTATTCTTTTGTTTGGCCCACACATACCCAAAGATCCTCTCTCCAAAACTTCTGCAGCCGAATTATTATAAAACGATAAATTTCGGCTTTTACATTCTTATACAAACACTTTAAGGAAATTAATATATATATATATATATATATATATATTAAATATTAATATTAAGTTTATTATTTTTTTTAGTATAAAGAATTAAAATACGTTTTCTTTACAATAAATTAAAACCCTTAAAACTCGGTATGACAGAGTGTGTGTTTGTGTCTAGCTCTTGCGTTTGCGTTTGTTTTTTTGTTTTTTTTTTTTGAACCAGCGCCTCTTGCACTGTTTATGAGACATGAACAGTGCATTTAAGCTAATAAACAATAACTTTTTAATTATTTTTTTATTATTTTCAATTTTTAGCAAAATAAACTATATCCAAACGGACTCAAAAATTACTTTTTCAAAGCTTCGATTATTCCGCCTAAAGTCAGGAGGGCCAAGAAAGGATGTTTCTGAATTAAGCATTAATTAATCTTTTCAAAATTAAAAGAAAATCTCAATTTTTTTAATAATAAAAAATTAAGTTTGATACGGGTCACCTTTGCTTTGCAGCCTTTGCTTATGAAGTGCCTCCTATTTATCTATTTATTTATGTGACCAAATGACTGGTTTACCCATTATAAATTGGGTGACATGCATTTTTATGTGAGGATATAATTGTATATATTGGTTCTTGGTCTATAATAAATTCAGGCGCCCAAGCAATTGGAAGACTTGGTCGGTAATAAAAGAATTTCCGCAGACAAAACAGGGTGTTGCTGTGGTAGTCTTGTAGTTAACTATATTTATGATTTTTTCCCATATCAAATTATCAATTTCATGTTTCTAGTTTCATTCATTTTCCTTTCTTAAAAAAAAAAAAAAAAAAGTTTATTTCATTTTAAGTTTTTAACAAGAGCCTTTGAGGAAAATTTTATCAAGAACCTTGCCATATATATATAGTCTGCTCTCACAAAAAAATTTTTTTTTTTAAGTGATTGGTTTGCTCTGTAAAAAAAAAGAAGCTATTATACATCCTTACGGGTTACATTGAAAATTCATATAGAGTCTAGACAACATAATCTCGAAAATAAATACACTCATTTACGCACTTTTGAAAGTAGCAAAATTAGAGATGCAATTATTTTAATAATTTTTTTCACAATTTATTAAGATGGTAAATTTTGACTTTTATTTTTAGAAGAAGGTAAATCGTGACTAGAACATCACTTTATTTATTTTTTTACATGAATACATTATTTGCATTACTTTTTACATCAACTTATTGTTGACACACTTTATAATACACCCATTGTTGCTATATGCCACATTAACAGTCGTAAAACAATTGTATTCTTATATTCATTGAAAAGTGATACTTGAAGAAATGATATCTGCTGCTTACTACTGCCTCCAATAATTCAAAATAATAATAATAATAATAATAATGTGAGTAATTCAAAAACATTGTGTACTATATATCGAAGATAAAGGTAATATATAAATTTTATGAATGGAAAGTTATACAACCAAAGTGCTTGAATGAGGTTGAAACTATCTTTCAAAAAAAAAAGTGCTTGAATTAGGTTGAAACTATCTTTCAAAAAAAAGTGCTCGAATTAGTTTTTTTTTTTTTTTAAATATAAATGCTCAAACTAGTCTACTTTAGGTAATTTCCACGCATTCTAAAAGTAGAAAAAATAATAATAATTTGCGTGAGCAAGTTTAGAAAATACAAAAAAGTTGTGAGAATTATGCTCATTGTTAAATTATATCTAATGTAGGGTATATAGAGAAAAACATTAAGCTTAGTTGGTAATCTTGAAACTACAACAGCTCATAGTATTACCATATTCTACGAAACCATGATTTACACATTTATAAAAATATTCTAGTATATTAATTTCTAACACACATAATGGCTAGTCTATTAATACGGTACTTGTTTTTATTTGTACTTTTTATATATGTATTTTTTACTGAATGAGTAAAGTTCCTAGAGTTAAATATCAAGGCATTAAAATTTAAAACAACTTGGCATTCTTGAGCAATGTTTATTTTTTCAAACACACTTTTTAACAGACTCTTTACCATTTCTTTATCACATTTAAATATTATTTTTAATTATCTCTTAAATATTTTTGTACCCATTTTTTCAAATACAAAATTCCATTTTTTTAAGCCAAAAAAATATTTATGTAATGAATAGTGACTCTTCAAACATAAAGAACTACTGTTCTTGAGCAATTTTCCCCTATTTTAGAAAGATTGTTAGACTTATATTTTAAGAGTTTCCCTATAATATAGAGAGGGTTTTAGTTTGCCTATTCTATTGGAGATGCAATAATCAGCAGAACATTTGAGTAGAACCAGTTTCAAAAGCATAAATTTTAGGACAACATAAAACACCACAACCACATTGTTCACATGGTAGACTATGAGTGGTAGAAAAAAAATTGTAGATCCATATAAAAGCGACAAACAACTAATCACAATTTACGGTATAGAAAATTTGTGGTAAAAGTTGTGGTGTTTTATGTGGTAATAAAATTACTCTTTTAAAAATTATAGCTTCACTAGCTGATTTGGATGTTCTAGACTTCTAGTTTAAAAAAAAAAAAAAAAGGAAAACAAAATGAGTTGAGTGCGAGTAAATGGATAATTATAGACTTTTGAGGGCTAGAACACAGTTTAATAATTCACAAGGGCGTATTTGCAAAAAGGTCACTCAATGAAAAGATATATACTAGTGTCTCAGTATAACGCAGAAAGACACACACACTAACACTGTAACACACACTCTCTCTCTCTCTCTGTTACCCTTACCTAAAAGAGAGAATCAATAAGCCATGGGTTGGTCACTCTGTCCTGGAAAATCAAAGAAGAAGCAGAACAAGAAGCCCAACGATCCGATCTCGTCAACCTCAGGTACTTCTACGAAAGAAAAAAAAAAGAGCAAATTTCAGTTACCCTTGTCATTCTACTTAAGCTTAATTTTAAATATTATTTCTTAAAGTTTGTTTTTTTAATGTATGTGTGCCATTAGATACTTGCTGAGATTGATGGGCACTTGTCCTTTTGCCTAATTGTGTGGATCATTGTTGTGGGTCTTTCATATTGTTGTGATCTGCTTTGGTTTCGGTGGGGAATGTAATTGAGAAACTTGTTTCTGCTGATGACTGTGCAAATTTTTTTTTTTTTTTGTGGCATTGTATTCAAATTGATTTGTTTGCAATAAGATTCAGATTTTGTGGGCATTCTGAGTTATTTTCCTTTGAATTTCAGAGTTTGATTTGCCTTCAAAGTCTTTTTTTTTTTTAACTAATGAATTCTGTTTGAGTGTCAATTGTGTTGTTTAATTGCTTCTGGATTTGTTTCTTTGAGACAATCTACCAAACAAGCTGAATTATGAATTTTTTAGTGTTGGAATAGGTGAAAAATCATTGGTTAATTACTGCAATGGAGCTGAGGCTGTCTTAAAGTATACCAGAAACTTGTGTAGTTCATAAACTTCTAACTTGTTTTTATGTCATAATGAATGGTGTTGATATCTATCGATCATTCCGCTACATTAATTATGCAGATGTTTCCATATTTGTTTTATGTGTTTGAAAAATCCAAAATTGAATCCTTTTTAGGTGTTATTTATTTGTTGTGTCTTTTGTGATGCTTGTTTTCTTTCTAAGCTCTTAATGATATGTTTGTACTTTTTCTGTTGTCACAGCATCCAAATCAAAGCCCGGCTTTAACTTTGCTGGCATCATACTATTGTTGTTTATCAGGTTCTTTTTTTAATTATTATATTAATAGGATCATTGCTTTTTTTATTGTTTTAGAGAAATTGAAGGTGAATTCGTCACTAGACATAAAGAAGGAGGCCACTAAAGATGGAGGGTCTGATCACATTGGTGCATATACATTTACATTTCGTGAATTGGCAGCTGCAACAAAGAATTTTAGGGCTGATTGTCTTTTGGGTGAAGGAGGTTTTGGACGAGTATATAAAGGGAGATTGGAGAGTAGCAATCAGGTATGTTAAGTTTGTCAGTTGTTATGCATTAAGAAATAAACAGAATTTCCCCCGCAAACTGGTCCTCCAACTCAGTAAATGGCAATTATAATAACCATTGACATCTGGTTTTAACTACAAGATGTATTTAATAGTCACATTACTAGTTTAGACGGCTTAATGGTCATGTGATCAAAAACACATGGATGATTGTATGAACCACCACATGATATATTTTGAAGGAGATTCCTCTAAAGGCATCTCAAATGACCATCCATGTGTATTTAATTACATGATCTAGTAAGTTATTTAAACAATCATGTGACTATTTAATATGTCCTGTAATTGAAAGGACACGTGGATGGTAATTTGGAAATTTTCTCCAAACAAATTTGGAGAAAAATTCAGTCTAAAAGTAAAGTATTTTCATCAACTACAAATATTTAGTGCCATTTATTAAAAAAAGTTTAAGATGATAGGTCCTTAAGCTGCATCTTTGGAATATTTTTTATATTTTGAAAGGGAAAATCTCTTTCCTAATAAATCCAAATTCAAAAGGCAGTAAATATTTCTTGTCTTTTATGCGCCTGATTGTACTTTGCCCTTGATGTATACTTCCTATATGCTCAAGTGACACTCTTTTTAATTATTTTAATGTATTTTTTCATTACTTATCCAAAAAAAAAATGCAGTAAAACTTTCTTACCCACATCGCGACTTAAAAAGTTTAATAAAGCCTCCACTTGCTCGTGGCAATCACTGTTGCTTCAGCACCATCACTTCTCCCTAGCAATATCCTCCATAAGGACCATAACACCACCAGGACAACTGCTAACACTGCCACCTCATCAAACCATTTCCGCCATAACCCTAGTGCCTATTGCTATTTGCATCGTGTCTCCATCATCAACACAGTTGCTACAGCTACAAGATCCACCATGATTGCATTCAAATGTTCCTCTATCAACACACAATATCCTACCACAGAATTGCCATATTTTTCACCATTATAACCATATCTGCCTCACCTGTAGATGGGGCCCCTAATATGGATTTCTGTTTATAAATTTTGCTTGTTTTAGATAGGAAAAAGGCGAAGGGTAGTGAAAATTACGAAGTACAAGCAAACCACTCTTATACTTTTATGATGCAGGACAGAAGCTTTATTGAGCCCTAATACCAATTTTGTTGTGGGATATTTAAGAATTCAACTCTAAATTAGATTTCTTGATGAGATCTTTAAGGGTTCTGGAATAGGTTTGATATTTAAGGGTTTAGGTAGGTATAGGTTTTCTTAAGCAATCACACTTAGGTAGGAGAAGGCAATCACACTTAGGTTTTTCTAACCCGCTAAAATTTTATTAAAATCAATTTCACTATGAATGTTATTGGCTACAATAAAAATAATAGGATTACTAATAACAAAGAAAGAGTACTTAAGAACTTCCAAACCAAAAAGGACTCAAAACATAACTCATGGACCTCTAGAATAGCCCATTCATCAAACTAGCACTACTTTATTAAAATTGAACCAGAAACTTTCTAACCTAAAGAAAGTTAATTGTAAGACTCAATAATAACTAAAGTGGCTTATGAAAGGTGCCAAGAAGTTGAAACTAGACCATAATTCTTGAATCTTTTATTATTTAAGCTTTTATTTTTTTTCCTCGAACTCTTTACTGTCGGCTTATTTTTAACTCATACCCAATTAAACATAGGGGTAACTTCTGCAAAGAACTCCCACCAGAAATCATTTATACTTTCTGCTTGTGTAGACATAAAAAATATACTTAGTTCCCATCATTTTGCTAAAAATTGGGAGGATGCTTTCCTAGCCATGGATTTTTTTTTCCCCGTTATTACTGAGTTAGACATGCATTTGATGGTCCTGAACCCATGACCTTGTCCTTCACCCTATTCTTTTATGGGAGAATTTTGCTTTCAGTTAGAGCTCATTGGCATGCAGGGGGATGAGATGCCATTTGGTCCAAGGACCATTGGCGTTCATCAATATTCTTACTACCATTGTTCATCAAACTTTGAACTTTGAATTTCTAAGTAGGCTTGCAGCAAGACCTGAACCCTCAACTTATTTTGTTTGCTGTAGGTTGTAGCTATCAAGCAACTTGATCGTAATGGGCTGCAAGGGAACAGGGAATTCCTTGTTGAAGTATTGATGCTAAGCCTGCTTCACCATCCAAATCTTGTTAACTTAATTGGTTATTGTGCTGATGGAGATCAGAGGCTTCTGGTTTATGAATACATGCCATTAGGATCTTTGGAAGAACATCTACATGGTATGTTCATCATCGATAATGTTCCTTTCCTTTTTAGTTCAAAATTTTATGATTTTCTAGCACTTGGCCTCTAAATATCCCTTTGTTCCTTGAGAATTTTACCATAAGAAGTATTTGTTCACTAGATTGAGATTTGCTAGGTTAAATGAATCAGAAAGTTTGGATGATTTTGGAATCACTTGGTTTTTCTGGACTGATATTGTTCTCCTTTTACCTTTCGTAAAGGTCAAGAACCTATTTTAGACAGATAATCCTAAATCATGTGATCATGACTTTTTCTGTCATGAGATGTCCTACGTGGTTAACTAATTTTTTAACCACACTGTTAAATGTATATTTGTCAACTTATGGTGCTTAGGAAATTTCCATGCTTGTTATTTATGGCTCAGGTGCTTGATTCAGTTGGGTTATCTTATTTTTTTTATTTTTTCTACCTTTCATGTGCATATTCGATGTTGACAACTTATCCAAATAAATAAATAATAGTAATGATTTACTTTAGTGCTTATAAATGCCAGATCTTCCGCCTGACAAAAAACGACTCGATTGGAATACAAGAATGAAAATAGCTGCAGGTGCTGCAAAGGGCTTGGAGTATTTACATGACAAAGCTAACCCCCCTGTGATTTATCGTGATTTGAAGTGCTCAAACATTCTACTCGATGAAGACTATCATCCCAAGCTATCTGATTTTGGCTTGGCCAAATTGGGTCCTGTTGGAGATAATACCCATGTATCCACCAGAGTGATGGGAACCTATGGATATTGTGCACCTGAATATGCAATGACTGGTCAGCTTACATTGAAATCAGATGTTTATAGCTTTGGGGTTGTTCTTCTGGAAATTATCACTGGAAGAAAAGCAATTGACAACGCAAGGGCTGCTGGGGAACACAATCTAGTTGCTTGGGTAAGATGGCCCTCTCATCTCTGCTATGATATCTTTGATGGTAAAATGATAACCTTCTGGTACTGGGGCTTACAAAATAGAACTTGTAAACAAGTGTGTTATCATGTAAAGTCCATAGAGACTTCTTTGTTTGTTATATGAGGTCAGCAACCTACTTTGCTATTCATGCATCATTCAAATTATAGAAGGTCCCGTCCTATCAAGTTTGAATTGGACCATCTGCATATTCAAGAGTCAACTTAAATGGCACATTTGATGGACAAGCGTCATTGGCAAAAAAATATTTACATATTTTGCAGTAGTGATAATTTCATACAGAGAAAGAAATAAAATGGTACAGTTGTAATAATTTGTTTACAAAAAAGTGATTACTTGTGTGATCCTCCTAATATAAATGTTTTCTCTATGTTGCAGGCCCGGCCCCTGTTTAAAGATCGAAGAAAATTTTCACAGATGGCTGACCCAATGCTCCAAGGCCAATATCCAGTAAGGGGATTGTATCAAGCTCTTGCCGTTGCTGCAATGTGTGTTCAGGAACAACCTAATATGCGACCCCTGATAGCTGATGTAGTCACAGCACTTTCTTATCTGGCTACCCAAATATATGACCCTGAATCCCAGCCAGTCCAGGCCTCCCGCATGGTTTCTTCTACTCCTAGAACCAGAAGGGAGCAGTGAAATAGTATGTGATCAAGCCAGAAGATTTTTCCATCTTCAGAAGCCCATGATGAGGTTGCTGCCTCCTGCTACCTGTGGTGTGGTGATGCATCAGAATGTTCTTGAAATGGATTTGTAGTTGTGATTCAGAGGTCAATGGATTGGAGCTATTTGGTTTGCTATTGCCATTGCTGGCACATGTGGTGTGCCTGTTTCTCAAATTTTGCATCACTCCAGATAGCAGGTGTCATGGCCAGTCCTATTGTCTTGTAACAGAAAATATATAGTATTCTTTTTCCGGTTTACTCTTCTCTTTTGACGAGATTCTTTTATGTTCAATTGAGCTTGGGGTTTTTGTATCTGTATAGAAACTGTTCCCCTTGAAGAGCATCCTCATTACTGCTTGTTTGAAGAGTTTGGTAAATAGTTTGCCCCAGCCCTTTCAATTTATTTTTTTATTTGAGTAACTTGAGTTTCAGGGATCCTGAAATTGAGTAGAATGTCTGTTGATTTGCAAGGTTTCAGAGGCGTAAGAATAGATCCCTAACCTTACCACTCAACCATTTTTATTTCAGTTTAATGCCTTACGTATAACTTCATATTTCAATGGGCATTAATTGCTCTAAATAATCATTTGTATGTGCTGCAATTTGGCTTAGTACCTTCTTTTTTTTCTTTTTTCTCTTTTTTTTTGTGAGAAAAGCGCAGCACGGTTTCTTGTTTGTTGAGAGGCCTGGGAGTATTTCTTGCCTTCGTTAGGGAGGCAGAACCTTTCTACAATCTAGATGCTGTAGACTGTAGTTTTCGGTTTCTAGCGGCCTTCTAACAGAATCAAAACTTTAGGAAGAAAAAGAAAAGGAAACAGAAGACCTCTGCTGCGCTGAGAAAAGAGAATAGGCACGCTAAGAACCTGAAAGAACTGGAAATTGCCTCATTTACAAGATAAGCTTGGCAACTTTCCCAGTTGTGCCCAGAATCATTCTGTTTTACCCCAAAGTTTGAGGTTATAAGTAACGTTAAGCACAATCTGTCACATCCCTTGCAATTTTCCGAATTTATATCCAGACCTTATTACCCAGCAGCACTGATGATTGTGATCACCGGAATTGCATGATATAAGCTAGAAGTCAGCCAGAATAAACGACCCCATCAATTGTTGTAGCAGCTCATTTGGAATTGGATTATGTATACAATTGTACCTACATCTTGAAATCCACATGGAATAAGAAGGTAAAAAAATTGGTTGCCGGAGAAGCAAACCATCAAGATGTTTAACAATTCACAAGGCCGACAAGGATACCATTGCACTTTAAGGAATACAAAAATGCTAACTGCAATACAATACTATTTTTATAGACTCACCAAACTATTCCCTATCCCCATCTCCACCATTGATTTTGAAAAACTAGTACACCTGCATGTGATAGGAAGGGTGGAGATGGAACGTTTGTAAAAACATCCTTGTGAGTAAAAATCCATTATTTTCAAGTGTGCAGCAAAGAATAAAGATATAACAAGATTGCCTGGTATTCTGAATTCCAGAGCTTTGAACCATTCCACTTTCTTTCTTTGCATATTTTGTTTTTTGACCTTATCGCAGAATGGACTGAGTACGAAAAACAATTCTTTGCAGCCCAAAAGTTAAAATAATAAAAATAATAACAATTACATCATATTCTCCAGATAACTTTTCCACATAATATATTACATGACCAACTATGCTTTGGGGGGGGGGGGGGGCGGGGGGGGGGGGGGGGGGGAGAGAGAGAGAGAGAGAGAGAGAGAGAGAACAGTAACTACCAGGGATTTCTACTGAGAACTACACTATAAAAAATACAAAACAAGAGAAGACACTGATTGAAAGATTATACAGATGCAACTAATATGCAGTAACTGCTGGAAAATTCTTTCTTGAACTACAAGTTCAAATAAATCAATACAAGACAGTAATGCAAAGATTATACAGTTGAATGACCATTGCTCTCATGTTTCTTACATTCTCCTCCTCTATACTATTATTACTACTGATTTAATGAACAAACAAACAATGAATGAATATAAGCTTTATATTAGCTCTGTCTAATCAAAATTACAGACAAAGGGACTATATCTACCCGCTCCCTGTAGTGTCATTGATGCATAAGATATCCACCAAGCAGAAAAGCATATTAGAACTGGGGCAGTGAAAGGAGTATATCTATTGGAGTATCATTCTAATAAACCTTCTATTCTCTATTCTTTGTCTTCTACACCATTAGCACCTTTCTCTGGCGTGCTGGGACTCTGCCCCTCATTGGTAGATTTGCCATCAATTGGCTCCACAACATTAGTTGGTTTCCCCTATCGCATTCAAAGGAAATTTGATTAATAATTATAAAACATATGAAGCACCGTAACAGAAATATTGTAAACCCCTTACTTTATCGAACAAAATGATTTGTGTCCTGCTTACTAATATTGAAAGATTCAAGATATACAGCGGATTTTAAGCATGTAAGGTGTACATGAAGAGAAAAAAAATAGAAAGTAACCTTATTCCGGTCTCTCCAGCCAATTCCAAATGGACGAGCTAGCAAACTAATTTTTCTTGCAGGAAAATCTTGCGCCTCTTGATTGCTTTGTACTGTTGAAGAATCTGGATGTGGAGATCTACAAATCAAAATTGCACAAATCACATCCAAGGGGCATAATATGCAAGCAATACAGAAATGTTTCTAAGCTGATACCCTACATTTATTAGGACCTCCCCCCCTCCCCCTTGAGGTGAGGAAAAGGTAGGGAAAGGGTTAGAGGGTGGCTGCATGTAAAAAGGCAGATGCTGCAGCAAATAGAGACATAGAGGCAAAAGAAGAGTCATATTAACAAATGGACCAAAGTCGAATACATACCGAGGGGAAGGTTGTGCTTTAACTTGGCCAGATTGGTACTGCAAGGTAGCCTCCAGCATTGATTCTGCCATAACCACTCTCTTCTCCATTTCAGCAAGTGAAGCAGTGGCCTCTTCATACTTTTCCTGCATGCATATATTTGTTGTAGCAGGGGGTATTACATACAAAAAAAAAAAGAAAAAAAAAAGAAAAGGAACAGAACATCTGAATAATCAATATTGGAAAGCCAAAGATAGTAATTCCACTAAATGTACAAAACCATCCAATCTACTCATTCCATCGAGACTGGTGCAGACTAACATGAATACACAATAGAAGTGCTTGCAGCTGTTGGATACAAAACATACAGGGAGACAGAAAATTGTAACATGATGTATCAAACTAATGACCACAGTTCATAAAGAGTCAAATTTCAGAAGGAAAAAAGATCGTAACGGTTCCAATTTTATGACTCCAATAGACAAAGTTGAAAATTTCTGAGACACTCTGGTTTTGATTCGTGAAATTTGGATGGAGTCCCAAGTACATTGCCTTAAATGGCAGATGTAACCAGGCTGGTTTGGGTTTTATGTATACTAGTCCGGAAAAAATTAACTATTTGTTTTTTTGTTAGGTGAAAAATAAAGTATAGTACATACAATATATTGGATTTCTAAATTAAGCTATCTATAATTTTTAATTATTGTTATTTAAAAGTGTTCTAAATTTTGTAATTTTTTTTCAAGGATATATAATCTAATTTACATTCAATTATTGTAAGAGCAAGATACTTTGTAAGTAATGTAATGTGTGGATGGAATTTGTTTAGAGTGTTTCTTACAAACAATTCATCATCTATACGTCTTAAATAGCTTAAAGAGGAAGCAGATATAAGTAAATCTATCACAAATATTAGAAAAAAAAATACAAGACTTTAATAACATAACAAAAATATAATTTTATCCAAAACCTACCAACATTACTCTGAGAATGTGACATAAAAGTCAATGAAGCAGCTCCTCTTTCTAGTTTCTACACAAACCTCTCATCCCAAAGCATCACCGAAGTGGATCAAAATGAACCGAATAGATCAAAATTGACCGAAATGTTACGTTGATGTGGCTCAACAGGAGCATGCAACAATATATGCTCGTTTTGGCTTTTAAATATTATTATATAGATGCCAAGGTCAACTCCTAGATACTTTAGCCATATCCTTCCACTTCATAGTACTTCTCGCTCAAAGTTGAGAATTTAGTTAAGATATGTACAGTAGTATTTCTCTCTCTCTCTCTCTCTCTTTATTTTCATACACCCAAATACTCCACCCCGCTCAAAGTTGAGAATTTAATTAAGATAAGTAGAGTAGTATTTCCTTCCTCTTCTCTCTCTCTCTCTCTCTCTTTATTTTCATACACCCTAATACTCCACCCCTTTTAGCACCTTTAAGAACTTCATTCCAAAGAGGCCCAAGGTTATCACGTTAAAATCCAGATGAAGAAAGATATAAAAGGTAGATAAGATAAAAAAAATTATAATACTTGTCTACAAGAGGTAATCTGACACTATGGGATTTGCTGCTAGTGTTTTTGCTGCAGGTTTATCTGGTTTGAAGAAAGAGCTTACTCATCCAAAAAATCCGTTGAAGCAATTATATAGAGGACTGAAAAAGAGCACAATATGATCTAAGATGATATCAAACATAATTATGAGCCAACCTCCCCCCAACTCTCATCCCCTTCATAGGCAATTTTATCATTTTTAGACACTTTTTATTTTTGATAAGTAAAATTTATTAATAATAAAAATAACTACCCAGGTACACTGGAAGTATAACACTATGTAAAATGGTAGTAGAAGACATGTAACAGAAACAAAAATGGTGACATGTTACAGATAATATTAATGTTTCAATATCATGTAAGACAATAACATTTAAGATAAATAAAGTCACGAGGGGAATATTGTGCAACAAAAACATCGTTTCAATAATCAGCATGCTCAAGATAGATAATATTGAGATTAGAGCATCACCAGATATGGCTCATACATAATACAGAAGGAAGTTTATTAACACGTTTTAAGGTACAAAAAGACAATTATTTACATAATAATGCCCATGACGTTGATGTGGTACAGAATCAGGTCAAGGTTAAGTAATGTACAGGCAGCCGGGCTTCACCTAGGATATTGTTCTTGACATTAACATACTGGCAGAAGACGACCATTTTGTTGACTCCAGATAGTTAGCAAAGATTGATAAATGTAACTACAAAACAAGGGCTAAAATTGATACAGCTACTAGTATGAGCTTTCTTCAACTTGCAAATATATAGCTCAATAGAATCTAAGATACACTCCACATCAGATATGCAAGCAGATTTTAGTAAATTAATTACATATGGTATATGACGGAATAACTAGCCAGCAAAGCAATGAAGAAATAAAACCAAATGTATAGAAACTAAGAAGTAAACCTGAAGCACTTGAGCAGCATATCTTTGAGCTGCTGCATCTTGCTCGGCAAATCTACGAGCATCTTCTGTTACCTTTTGCTCTTGCTCTACCCGCATCAAAACCTATGAGATTGGTAAAATAATTCAATATAACCATGAAATACCATAACAAGTTATTAGAGTAGATGGTCTTATCAAAGTAGGAAGTTTAAATAAAATGGAGGAAAAATGAAACCTGAAGCATGGCATTTTCTTGTTCCTGCTTATCAGCAACGGCCCTCCGAAGCTCAGTAACCTCTTGCTCTAACTGCTCAACCTGCAGATTGTAAGCAGAATTAACCTTTGACTAAGGTTTTCTAACAATGGATAGGAACTTGCAGAAGAAAGCATCTATTTTCACAGAAATGTTTTGGCATCCCACATACTAGCATAACACTAACTTCAGAACATGCAAGCTACTCAATACATCATTGTCTTTAACTCTCTTATTGCCTCTAAATTAGGCCAAGCACTAAGCAGTTTTTTGATAATTTGGCGGTTACAACAATGGTAGAGGGGGGATTTGAACCCTATTTCTACTAACAAAGGAGAGTAGGCTATGCCACTGAGCTGCAAGGCTCATGGCACCAAAGTCTACAAATTTTGAAGCAAAATCTAAATGCAATGCACATTAATTTCACTATGGCAGTGAACAGCTGCTTGCAGTGTGAAAAATCTATTAAGACCTTGCCATTATAGGTAAATGCAGATGCACTCATACACGGATTAGCAAGAAACCTCACCTTACCACCTTTTCCTTTTGAGGGAATGAGACGCCATTTGGTCCAAAGAATATCAAACCATAACACTTTAAAAATAAATGCATCAATGAATTATAAAGGACACAATCAGTGCACCATCCTATATCTTCATACTTCTATAGTATATATCTATTACTACAGAAAATATATTGGCAGAGTCAAAAGCAAAATGAGACGATGACATACTTTGATTTTTCCATCAAAGCCTAACTTTCTTAGAGGGAAACAAAGAGAGTCTTTAGGGCACTGAAAACTAGCAAAATCCTAGAGTTCTCTAAGGAACTAACAAATCCACAGCAATTTTATTGATAATATTAAGACAAGCTATCTTTAAGGTGAAGAAAACTAGCAAAACCCTGGAGTTCTGTAAGGTACTAGCAGATCCACATCAATTTCATTGATAGTATTAAGATAAGCTATCATAACAATTGCACTTATAATTAAAAAAAAAGCTATCATAACCATTGCATAGTGTAATAGCCTCTATACAAAGAATAAAATTGTAACACCTTTAAAAAATTAAGAATTTCCCATAAGTGAAACTAATCCTAACTATACACATCAAGTTAAATAAAAATAACTTAAAGACAAATATACCCTAGAAACCTAGTTATACTAGCACAAGTGGCACTTAAAAAATACTACAACAGTGCCACAGCTACAGTGCTGTTAACAGTATCTTTTTTCCTCTCCTTCCCCTATATATATCCAGCATAGACCTAATCTGAACCTAGACAACCAGATAATACTCCAACAAGATGTCTATCACACTTCCCATGGTGAGTGCTTTACAACCATACAAAGATGTTAAAGGAGATAATATATATCAACTGAAAAACTAAAAAAGGACTATGCTCCCACCATAGATTTCCTCAGTGAACTGGGTTTTTTTATTACCCTGGCATAAGATCTACACAAACCCCACCCTCATATTTACCAATTTACCCAAGGCCCAGGGGCACTCATTGTCCCTCAGTTATCCTTAAAAGAATGTTCTTCAAACCAAGGTAAGTTTAATCTAGAAGATCACTGTAACATGTGCAACTAGACATACACTTATATTTTAACAGTTAAATACATTTTCAAAAGCATGCATGCAGCAAGCTCATCATGGTAACCAAAAAAAGGTAGATATACATTACAAGAACTGTATTTCTGAACAATAGAAGAACTGCTATGTGTAATGGTATTCAGGATATACCCTGGCACTCAATTGCCGCCGATTGTCCTGCTTGACCATCTCCATTAGAGCTGTCTCCAACTCCTCAGCTCTGAAAAAAGTCAGGAAGAAGCCAGACTATCAGTTATGTATTAATGAAAAGCAGAACTTGTAACTTGTTTAAGAACAACAGTATTCCATGACTGAATGTGGTTGCTGTGAAATCATACTCTGTAGACCAGGGGACGTCAAGGAACTTTCCTCAACTTCCAAAACAGACTGCCATCTTAAGGCACCCCAAGAACAAAGAAAAATAACTATAAACAATATTAAAAAAAAAAAAAAAAAAAAAAGAGAGCCCAACAAAGGTTGTGATCTTAAAACAGCTAAAATAAATTTCAGATATACGAGAATTCTCCACATCCTTTCTAGAGAGGATTCCTTGTAAACACTGGGACTGACATTGCACTTAACACAGAGACTGTCTAATGTATTGAATGGGCAAAGGAATAAGAACATGGAGCAAGATGGAAAACCTTTTGTGGAAAAGTTTTGATAAGGAAGCAAAGGTATAAACAAACAGCAACTATAGGAGTTCTATTAGGAAGAAGATTATATAGTAACTACAGCAAATGGGTTACTTATCAAAAAAAAACTACAGCAAATGGGAAGACAAATAGATAAAAGGGCCAAGTGACCATTTCCAGCTGACAATGGAAACTCCACTTAGTAACATCCTGAAGTTTCCCTCCACTACATAAACTAAACATTGTTGCTATTCAAACTCAGAACCCCAAATGCAGTGCACGATGACCAATTTCCAGCTGTTCTTAATAAGGCAAATTCTGGTTTCTGCACACACACCCAGTCCCTGACCTGATCGGACATAATTTAAAAAGATCCCCCACCCGCCCCACCCCCCAAAAAAAAGAAAAAGAAAAAGAAAATCAATATTCAATTTATGATGACCAATAGGTGAGTAATTTGAAGAGGAATATGGAATACCAAAGCCTGAAAGCAATAACTGAAAAAACAATTGTTGAAGACTTTCCTAGTAACAGGGACTTTCATGCTTAAAGTATACATGGTAAACGGGTTATCTTATATGTAATAAAGTCCCTATCATCATAAAGCAGCCAAGATCGAGAACAAGACCATAGTGTTGGCAACCAAGAAAAATAAAAAGGATTCCTATTATAAGTTAGGAAGATGTACATCCAATAGCAAATATTAACCTGAGTACAGCCGATCTTTCCTCCTCCAGCAACTTGCACAATTCAACCTTTAACCACACCACCTGCATGTAGTTCATATGTTAGACTCACTTATGGTGTGAGGAAAATGCTCTAAAGTATCATCAACAAAGAATTCAAATACTTAAATTCATATTTATACAATGAAAAAAAAGGACTGCAGAAGACATTAAACATCCTTCCAAAGCTTTCTACCTTGAGACTCATTAAAAAATGGAGTAAAGCCTTCCTTTAAATATATATTTACACATGCACCCCAATGGCTCTTGAACACATGAACTCACCCTCCAATTTGCTTTTACAAGGGGTGGAGGTGCCATTTAAGCTAGAGCTCATTAAGTTCTTTAACAATGATATAAAATGGCATAACATTAAACCTCCATTTCTCTTCTTTTGCCCCTTCCACAATTCATATTCAAAAAATAAGATAAAATCAACAAAATAAGTTTCCCTCCTTAAATTTTGGCACAATGATCAATATTCTAGTGTGTTATCTATATTAATTTGAGTCATGACGTGACGCCTCAAGATTTATTATAATAATAAACATATCTTGTTTTAAGAAATATTCCGCCTTGATTTCTTACCTACATGGATGGTTTCTTCCAGTATATATGTAACTACAAATCAAAAAAAAAAAATGGACATCTTTGTTCTTTTCAGTAATTATGGAAGGAAAAATAAAAAAGAGCAAAGCCATAAGTACAGATAACAGATGACAGATGACATGATGATAATCAATATATTGTGACTTATGAGCTATCCTAAAAAAAGTAACCAATCCCTTTATATTATTTAAAAAGGAGTGCAGTGTCAAGAAATTTTTTTTTTATTTTTTTATGAGGCTCTTAATCCTTTATGAATGTGATGCTTGACTCAGCCCAACTTTGATGATCATGCACAGACCTGTGCAACTAAGTTGATAGCAAATTTGAGTAAAATAAGTGTTAAATCTGAAATAAAAAATAGCATAGGTTAATATATTTAGTACCTTTTATCTATACATGAATCTATCCTATTGGCTGAATAACCATGCAAAAGCATTTACCGGAGCAAAATGCTTACTTCATTGTTTTCCAAAGTTAAGGAAAGGACAATGCAAAGAAGAAGAGGAACAAAGAGCTTATTTAACTTCATTGTTATCTAAAGAAAGGACAACGCAAAGGTGATGAATAAGAGAGAAGACACAAGACCTGCTCTTGAAGATCTTTGACAGAATCAACCTCCACATCCCCAGTCAGGCTAATGACAATTTCATCTGCATTAGTGGACCCAGACTCCGAACGAGATAGACTACCATTTGTTTGTGCATCAGTCAATTGTTCTGTTTTATTAGCTTCTAATATCATTGATTTAGGATCATGCTTAAAACCATATAGTTTAGAAGCCAGTCCCTTAGAGTCCCTCCAAGCCCGAAGCCCCTTTGATCTTTCCTCAACTGCAGCTATAACTGCTGACCGATGTTTAGTTCTCAACTCCTGTAATCGGGTTTCATTTACATTTTGGTAACCCATGCAAGCAGTCAGTACAAGTTGACTGCTATCAAATGTTGAGCCAGCCAGCGATTGCAGCAAAGTAACTGCATCTCCAGCATCCTTAGTTGTAACCAATGCAGGGCCTACATGAAACTGAGCTAAATTAAGTTTTATAGAGTAAAACCACGTACATGGTACTAAATTTATATTACTTGCACCCCCAATAACATATCAAAGTATTCAAAAAACTCAATTATTTTTTTACCCAGTACCATATAACTCCATCAAAGCAAGTGCTGTTCTAAACAGCATGACGCGGTTTCCCTCAAAAAGAAGCACGTCCCAGACTCGAAGAACTGGAGTAAGGATAAATCCATCAGATTATATATAAGCTTTATAAAGAAGGTACAGGAAATGAGAATGCAAAGACTGGTATGATAGCCAAGCAGCAAAGAATATGCATATAGATATAAGATGCATGTCAACACAACTATGCTTTAATATTAAAAAGACACAACATAAAACCTGACCACTTTCCCATGGAAGCATGTTCATAAAAATGGAAAGGAACCATGGTCCAGTAACCCAAGCCACCTGTACTCCCAGGTAATCTAGATGATGGACTGCATCAGATGTAGACATAATGTAAAAAAACTACTCAACAAGCTTTGTACAGATAAAAAAACTCAGGAACTGCAAAGACAATGCCAAGAATATACGAACCCAATTTAGGAAATCTTTCCCGTACCAACTCCTCAAAAGCAAGTTGGTCAACCTAAAAAGACAACAGCCTATTAGAAGAAATGCGCCATCCTCCACCACTATGCAGTAGCTATGAGCTTTCCTTGACTTCATTACCATAGCTCTTTTGAGGAGAGTAGAAAAACACATATCACTCAGACATGAATGTAAGAATACCTGAGACTCTATCATTTCCTCTGAGTAATAGCCGTCAAAATAGTCATCAATGATGCCCATCAAGGCCCTGAAAATTTTATCTTGATTAATAAGGGCATATAGACAATAAAGTTGACAGCAAAAAACATAAATGTTGCACAATTATAGAACATTTAGTCATGTATTCTTACAGGAGAGAATGCAATTAAATATAGAGACAATAACATTAATCATGTTCCCTCTACAACATGTACTTATTCTATGCAAGTAAGGGTGTATGCATTCTGGAAAGGATTATGTCAAATGTTTCAGACTTACCAAAATGCATTTTCTTCAGGCATCAAAAGCAGTAATAAGCCAGCAAAGAAATTCATGGCCTGCATATTGATCAAGTCCAATAAGAGAAATGTCAGACAGTCAGTTATCTGGATTTGTATGGTAAATAGAATAAAATTTAGCAGCCCAACCAAAACAGAAATTTGGGTAAGGAGTGGCATGCAAAAGCCTCTTATTCCACTGCAATCTGCTGCAAATCTTTGAAATTAACTTTTTGGAAAACCCAGCTTAATATGTCCATCTTCACTTGGCCATGCAACACTAATTTAAAGGGAACTAATTTTTTTAACAATTATAAACCAAATGAAGAACTAATGGCTTATACCCTCTTTTTAATGGTGATTACACACAGACTTGATGGGCCTTGAACCCACAACCTCACACTCCGCCTTATCTTACAAGTGGAGGAGATGCCTTTTCAGCTAGAACTCATTGGTGGCTAATATTTTCTCTAAAGGCAAAGTATGACACATCAATCAATAATCGTGACTGTTAGTAACATTTCCTTCTGGAAAGAGTTACTTTTAAAGTTTTAATTTCTAAGCGAACATGATTTTCTAGATCAATCTACTTTCCAGTTTTACTTCCATGAAATCTTTCTAGTGTGGTGGGCTCATGTAAGCTTTTTACTAATTAAGAATTCCAAATTTTAAGCAATCACCAATGAAATTCAAGGTCTAACACTGTATTTGGGAGTTTATAAAAAAAAATGGAATGGAGTAGAATTAATAAATCATAAAGGAATGGAATAGAAATAGGCATGGGGTGTACCGTTTCATGTGTTTGGGAGTATATAATGAAAGAACAGAAACCAAAGAATTATATACAATTTTACTAGTATAATCTTCCCCATTTATTAGTCTTTTTCTTAAAAAATGGATAAAATGGATATTTCACCTCTAATTCATTAAAGGAACAAGTGTCCTCCCACTTTTGAGAGGAATGCTTAGGAAAGAGTGGAATGAAATGGGCATTCCCTCATAGTTCTTCCATTCTTTCTACTACAATCCCAAACAAGGGAAGAGATGGAATATGCTTCTTCTTTTTTTTTTGATAGGTGAAATATTATTTGGACAAGAGGGCCCAATCCACAGATGTCTTAAGCCCAATATGCTTTAAAAATCCTTTGTATTCCATTCCTTTACCCCCTTTCCCCTTCCAAATGAACTGTAAAGGTCACAGGCACTTTAGTTGTCAATTTGTCACATTGCAAAACATAACTATTTAAATAATTGTGCTAGGTGGTTCCAGCTGGTTTGATGTGGTTAATTTGGCGGGAGCGTAATAGTCGTACTTTTGAAGATATTGTGAGATCAATAGATCTTTTGAAGCCTATACTAGTTGGGACCTTATTTAAGTGGAGTAAAATTTGGGGTTTTACACAATGTATTTCCATTTCCGAATTTCTTCTTTCTATTTGTATCTCTTCCTGAGGTACTTGTATTCGTTTTAAGGTCTAAGTGTTCACCATCGTGAACATAATGTACTTTTTATGAAATAAATCTTTGATTACCTATCAAAAAATAATAATAATAATTGTGCTATGTGGGGAGCTATAAGTTCAAACTGTGTCGCAGATGGCTAAAAGTTGTGCCATAACATAGATTGTTCATATCATTTAAGAGATTTCTGTAACAGTAGTATCCTTAAAAACAGTGCAACCACAATCAAAATAAAGCATATAACCTCTTCTAGAAACAAATACCTGACAATACCCAACAGAGGGATTATGTCTAGCATATGCTGTAAGTAGGCGCCTCAAAGCATTTCTACCATCCTCATCCAAAGCAGGATGCCCTGGAAATGTTCGAGGCAAATCCTGCAAATAAAACCAATAACAATAAGTTGAGAAAACTGGATAAATTATATACACATAGAAGGTAGATCCACAAAATGAAGCTATTGAACGCTAAGGTTGAATAAGAGTTGGACGTAATGACCTTCTCAATCTGCCCTTTCCATTTCTCTGGCACGCATACAGAATCTGTAGTAAATCCCTCACCATTGTTATCTGACTGCACGTTATTTTGTTCTTTGTTATTGCCAGAATTAGTTTCTTGAGTTAGCAGATCCTGGTAATAATTGTCAACTCGACGTGCTCTCACACCCACAAAAGCTTGCCAAAGCTGAAATATTTCGGGCATAATGCAATTACAGAACTTAGTCACCAAGAAATAAACTTAAACTATAGAAAAATAGCAAAATGGAATATTAATCTGCACCTCTCCCCTGAGAGCCATAGGCACTCCACCGCGAACAAGGACTTCTAACTCTTCTTTCCAAGGAAACAAAGATTCCAAAGGGGACACATCACCAGCAGCGGCGGCACTGGCAGTATCACTTACAGGAGCATCTTGAATGGGATCAGACCTCTCCGCGTCATAAAACTCGTCCTCAGAGTCCTCCTCAGACACTCCCTTAGAGGATTTAACCTCTTCAATAGGGGAAGGAAGTGGCTTCCCGGCTCCAGCGCCTTGCTCATCTTTTGATAAATTAGACTTCTTCTTTACACGAATGCTCATCATATCTTCAATGGCACAAAGGGACGGTCTGATCTCAGACCAAATTTGAACCTTATGAGTTTTCGTCTCCTTAGTTTCAGGAACCTCATCCTTTCTAGCACCATTTTCAGCCGAATCATTAGAATCGAGCTTCTGGCTACTTAGATCGTCTCCTTCAACAACCTTCTCTAAACTGACATCTGCTTCTTGCTCTAAAACTCCAGCAGAAACGGCCTTCTTATCTTCTTCAACTGATATTCCGTTTACAGGCGGTTGAGCTGACTCTGCTTGCCGCTCCAGGAAAGACTTCCACCTATCTGACCTTTCCTCCTCTTCCTCCTGAAATGGTCAACGAACATTACATAAAAGCACAACATTGTTTTACATTGCGTCTCTTCAAACTCCATTCGGTTGCTAACCAATATGAGAAGAAAAATGTAACTTATGATTTGATCCCTGAAATTTGGGGTATAAAAAGTTTCAATTTATTATTAAAAAGAGAAGAATAATTCAGCCCCTATATTTAAGGAGTCGGTTCAATTTTGGTCCCCTAACACGGAGTTGGTTTGATTTTGGTTCCTTAAATATGTGGGTAGTTAGATTCGGTTCAGGGAACCAAATCTCTTTAAATTCAAGCATTCTCTTTTGACTCTCTTTGCTTAGTCTCTAATTTTAATAAATTAAAAATATATATATTATAAACTCTATAATCCTTTTCTCTTCTTTTTTTTCCAAATTTTCTCAGCAACCAAACAAGAGTGTTGAGACTCAAGACTAGTAGGAAGGACCACAAGAAGTAGAACAAAACCTTATAGATATTAGCATATTCGCGGTATCTCTGTACATGTTGAGGCCTCACAGCAAATCCATAGGCGTCCCTGTGCAAACCAATTCTATCAAATTCCCAAAAAATAAAAATAAAAAACACAAAGCAAAGTTCTCAATCACAAACAAATCAAAAACCAAGTTCCATCACAACTACAAACCGTGAACTAGGAAATTTTTTTCAGAGCGCGATCGCAGCTCGAATTACCTGCAATCGGCCTTCGCAGACTGCCGATTCACACTCAAAAACCTCGATTCTATTCTATTTCTTATGCCGTTCGGCATTGTGCCTAGAGCGCCAATTCAAAAATCAACTAACAAAAACCATTACACACTTCACACTATTTAAATCCAAGCAAACTCACTGAATTTACATACATAAAAATAAAAAAACGAATCAAATAGCAATAACTACTTTTAAAAAAGAAGACACGATCGGAATAATTGACGGTGAGAATTTAACAAAGTACACTATGTATGTGTAAATGTATGAAAGGGAAGTTTGATGGATCAGAGGGCGAATTGGGAGAGGACACGTGGGGGGTGGGTAGTATGGAGAGAAGCGTACCTCTTGTGATCGAAGGTGATGACTGAGGGGTTGAGGGCTTTGGTGGTGGCTTTCATTTAGTGAGAGATCGGGGTTTTCTTTTGATGGGTGAGTTTATCAGTTTGATGAGATCTCTGTGCTGCTACTTGATTTGCTGTAGCAAGCAACTCTGGTACTTGAGATTTTGAGAGACTTTAGAGAGAGAGAGAGAGAGAGAGAGTCTGGGATTATAGTGAGAGGCTTTGGTGTGTTTTGTATGTATGAATTGTGATGGAGTGGGAAAGTTCTAAGCGGAGAGGGGAGAGCGAGAGAGAGAGAGAGAGAGGAGTTGAGATTTTGAGGGTCACATGCTTAAGGCAAAATGGGCGAGATTACCGCTCACGTTGCTATTACATGTGCTTTAGATTTCTTAACACTGAGTTCTAAGATTAAAAAGTGACAGCTTTTTCGTTCTAAGATTAAAAATTTGACAGCTTTTTTCGTTTTGTTGAAAAATGAAATGGGAAAAAAAATGTTCATCAAATCTCATTTTTAAAACAAAAATTTGTTAAAAATAATGTCTTCTTTTTTAGTTACCCTATTTCACTTTTTTTTTTTCTTATATAGAAACTTTTTTCACTTATGTACCTCTTTTTAAACCTTATTTTTACTAGATATACTCTATTTTAGCACATTATTTTGTTTCAGTGATTATGGTTTTTAGAAAATGAGTCATTTTTCAACAAATATTTTCTATAAAATTACCTCATTTTACTAATGTTTGTTAACAACCTTAAATGAGTTGAAAAATAATATCTTAACTTTCCTTATTTAGCTTTTTGTGTGATAGAGTTAGTAGAAAATAATATCTAAAAATAAGTCATACTTTTTTAGTTTTTATGTTGACCAAAGATAGTTTTCATTTGACTTATTTTTTCTAATGTTATCAAACATTAAAAAATACAAAAAATTATCTTTACACAAGATTTTTCATTGAAAGAACTAAGTATTAAAAAAATAGATTTATTGACTTTCTCCATATTTTAATGCGTCGAAACTTGAAATATAAACTCTTTATTTAAAATAAAAGGAGAAAAATGACCACAAAATATAACATCTTTTATTGCTCATTTGGGGTAGGTTGTCTTCATTGATTTATTGGACTTAAACAATAAGTTTGACAAAAGTATTTCTAAGCAAATAAAAAATATTTTATGAGATGATCTTATGAGGTGTGCTTCTCCTCATAACAAGTGGGACCCATATGACGATCTCACGAGACTTTCCTCTCATAATACGAATGAGTCTCACACATGTGAGTTTCACTTGTTTTGAGAAAATGTTTCATGAGACTGTCTCATAAAATATCTTATCTCAAGATTAATCTCAAATTGTTTTTCTTTAAAAAAAAAATATTATTTTAAAAGCACATGATTTAAAATTGCCTTGTTTAATCTAAACTACGAAAGGTTTTAATTATGGAATACAATTCGGGTTTAAACATGGGATGCAACTTACACAAGTCCCTTTCCAAAAAAAATATACATGGAATACAAGTCTCACACCACGTCTAAAGCACATTTTGCATTCTAGTTTTATAGCATGATAATGTGGCAGCACAAAACATATGAGTATATGGTATTGTCACTGTCGTTGTCATTCAGGAGTGGATAATTCTTTGGTGGGAGCCATTTAGAAAGTAATAAACACACCCACTCCCACTACACACTACACAGATCAAAGAAAAAAAGAATGATAATTTTTAAGTGTGGCTAATAAAGCTAATCTAACTCGAATTGATTAAATTCCAATGGTGGATATGGATAAAAAGAAGTGAGTCTTGCATTATTGATAGATTAGGATTTAGCCTTAGAGGAGAAGAAAGAAAAAAAAAAAAAAAAAACCCCTAAACTTTGATTCCTTTTATTTTATATACCTTTGGAGCGCATGAAATGACTAATGAGTAGGACCCCATGCCGAGCAAGTTGGCCCATCGTTATTATTAGCACCATAACACATGGAGCTAAAAAGGTTGAGCCTTTTTGTCTTGACCATTTCGACCAATCGACCCTACCCTTGCATGTGTGTATAAAAGGACAAATCAAAAGAATGGACCAATATGCTAAACAATTAATCTGTGTTTGATGCAGCTATCAAATACACATAGATTTACATTATGAATATAATATAAATAAATAAAGTGTCCTTTTGAAAGTCGGTTATAGTTAACTCAATATAAACATAGATTTAATTTTTGCTTATACCAAAATATCAATTGGTATCTTGATCTGATAATAAAAAGTTACCATCAAAAGCGAATGTCATAAGTTGAAACTCTTTAAAAATATATATATTTTAAAAAACCAATAGTTATAAAACAAAATTTATAATATTTTCCCATAATTGTTAAGATAATATATTATAATTAAAGTGGTGTGTGAAAATGATTTTAGACCCATCACAATTCATCACCTTATTCTCAAAAAATTAAGAAACAAATTAATACGTGTGTGTGTGTTTTTTTTTTAATTACATGCATATTTTTTATTGGTAATTTTTCCCTAATCAAGGAGTGGGCATCATTCTCTGATGACCCCCTAATAATTGCCCCAAGTTGAGTAACAGTGACATGCTTTCTGTTTACTACTTTACTTTGTCGGCAGAAGACTACTATCGTGCTCTGTAATAAATTAGGCCAATTGTTTGATTGGATGGCACTATAAATTTATGGATTGAATTCCATATATAAAGTTTTATGGCTTTTATCTGAGTAATGGGATGATTAAATTTTTGTCGCAACTTAGAGTCTATTTGAAAACAGTTTACGTAGTTGAAACTAAAATTTTTTTACTAAAAGTACAAAAAATAAAGTTAAAAAGTAGCTAAAATAGTACTGTAAGACCCATAAATAGTACAAAAAAATGCAATAAGTTATGAGACTCATAAATAGTAGCAAAAATAAGCTTAATAGTAAAAAAATTTGGCTTTTTAAGCTAATGCCAAACACAACTTTACTTACAACAGTTATATGACAAGTCATGAGTTGTAGAATTGTAGACCCGTCACTTTTTCTCCATCACTCACAACCTGTCACGTGAGTAAGTTGTGACAAAAATTATGAGTTAGCATTTTCTTTTTTATTATGGTGCCACATCAATAATGTTAAGCAAACAATTATTTTTTACAATTTATTCATAACTTGTTAATTATAATTAGTATAATATCACTTTTATATAAAGTCACTATTAAATATTATTTTTATTATACACAATCCTAATCTTAAACAATTGTGAACAATACTTTAACATTCATTATGTCATTTGACTTATGGCAGCATACTGTAATTATTTGTAAAAATAAAAAATCTTATTAAACAATAATATATAGTATTTGTTGGGTAACGCCAATTTCAAAACACATTTAAAAAAAAAAAAAAAAAACATTTTCTATTATTTTTTGTTTCGTTAAAAAAAAATTTTCCCCTTTTTTTTCAAGCTATCACATTTTCCAATTCGCATGAGCTGTTTTTGACTTTTGTGTTGCTTGCTAATCATGTGCCCCAATTGAACTGTTTCGGATTTGTGAGTTTGAAAAGATCGCGTAATGCACCGATCAAAAAAAATATATATATTGCGTAATGCATAAATCATAATCGCATTTGCTGATTAGATTGACATAATTGTGCGACTTTTCATGGCGTGAAATGCCTCGCATTGAATGCGACTTCGAATCTGTGAATTCACCAACCTTATACGTGACTACGTCCATTGTAGTTTCATATTGGCTTGATTTCTATCTTCTTTCCTCATGGGGGATAGTGGTAGGTACAGCCGTATAGTTGTTACTTTTTCTCAGAATACTAGGGCTTTATTGCTAATAGAGCTTAGATGCTGGATTTAAAAATCACGGTGAAAACTGTAATTTAAAAAGTGTTGTAAAATTATTTGTTTAAAGTATTCTCAATGCAAACAATGTGTTTAGTATCATGTTTATAATAATATATTTTCAAAAGTAAAAAAAAAAAAAAAAATACCATTGAGCGTTTGGTATGACCGAATAAGAATAAGTTTTTAAGAAGAAGGTGTGTTTTATGTATAGTTAATTATAATATCATATGAGTCCTGCGATTTTCAAAATAATTACAACAATGCTAGTCAAAACAGTTACTTGAAAACTAAAAACTCCTCTTGAGGATCTCTTAAAATACAGTCACTCTAAATTAAGAATTGTGACTTAAACACTCTTTGTTAAACTCTCCTATCAAACATGTTTTTTTTTTGGGCCAATTGCTTTTAGTATTTAAACACTGAAAACTGTTGTTTGAGCTCTTTGACCAAACAGGCCCCTTGGCAAGTGTTTGACTGATTTTGTTTTGGATAACTTATTTACTTAAAAATAAGGTAGAAAATGGTTAAGTAAATAAGTTGGCTTTAAGCAAATAAATCATAGAATTTGCTTAAAATCGTTTTTTACTTAACCATTAAGGCGTTAAGTAAATAAGAACAAAGTTCAAGAGGCTAAAAAAAAATTTTCCTAAAAAAAAAGGCTAAATATTTTAAATATAATACAATACTTCAGATGATGAATTACTACTATTCAGCGCCAAAAAAAAAAATATATCTGCCATTGGGGTGCATACTGCATATTTCTAGATCCAGTAACAGATAAGAAATGGGCTTTCATCTTCAATAAATTGCTACCACAAAAAAAAAAAAAAACAATTGGGCTTTCATCTTCACTAAAATTTGGGCCATTTTTATTGTTGTGCTCGTCTCTGCTGAATGCGGCTTAATATTGCGACCGTATTGGACCTTTTGTTGGTCTTATGTAACAGACCTTTGAAAGTTACTATTTATTTAGACAGAAAAAAAAAAAAAAAAAAAAAAAAAAAAAAAAAAAGAGATCTTTTAATCTGGTTATATGAAGTCACCCTCTCAAAGTAAATGGAACCCGCACATGACATGGCAAAACGAGTCAGAATTTTTTGACCCGACCCGTTTGACCCGTAATCCGTTTGACCCGTTTAAAAATGACCCGATTGACCAGCGACCTGACCCGATCCGACCCGCCCGTTTTGCCACGTCTACCAACGTTGAGTAGATTGAGATTGAGGTATAATTCTTATAAAATATTTACTTATTCTTCTTCACTTAATATGTTATGTACTCCATTATAGTTTGTCATTCTTTACTTGCCACATTTATTTTCTCTTCCTACTTTAAACAGATCGAAAATTATACTAAGATTAACTTCTAGAAAGCTAAAACAAGAGTTGAACCAAATTTAGGTATTAAGTGTTTAGTGGTAATTGGTAAGTGGTAACAGTATCACTAATGAGAATCTAATCACAGTTAAGGAACTCAGAAATAATTGACAGATTGCATCTATTTAAAAAAAAAAAAACTTGTTTGAAAAATACGGGTCAACTCGACCTATCATGCGACCCGACTTGACCCGTGACCCGTTTGATCCGTTTAAAAATGACCTGTTTCGACCAGCGACCTGACCCGCCTGTTTTGCCATGTCTACGCACATTCCTATGAAGAAAATGTATCTTATAAGATAGTTTTTTGAGACTTGTCACTACAACATGTGGGATCCACACATATATGTGTCTTACATGTAAGAATGTGGTCTCATTAGATACCCTCTCGTCCATAAGATACCCAAACAAGTATGTTTTATTAGTTTTCTTTTTTAATACACGCACGTGCACACACGTGTATATATATATATATATATATATATATATATGTATTGTGTAATTTTTGGTAATGTTATATTATTCAATAATTTTAATATAACATACACACACACGTATATATATTAAGAAACCCACCATCAGATTACATTTTTTTATACTCTATATGATTGTAAATTTTCAATATAATCATAAATCAATAACTACATCATCTATATAATGTTTAGTTTTTTTTTTTTTTTTTTTAAATTATACATAAAAAAAAATTATATATATATGGTTAGGTTTAAATTATACATGGTGTAACTTTAGTAACACTACGCCAGTTAGTAATTTTATTGTATCTTTGCATTTGTATTTTGAAAAATCCACTCTTAGATTACATTTTTTAAACCTTTTATACTTGCAAAATTTTTAAACATTAGAGATCAATAGTTGTTCATCCGTATAATATTTAAATTTTAAATATCGTTATGTGTGTTAAGAATATAAATAAAATATGATTAAATAATAAAAAATTTAATATATTAATTAAATAAGAAGTTATTAAGTGACGTAACATTAAAAAAATAAAAATAAATAAACTAACTATAAATTTATTGACTTTGCAAGTATCCAAGTTGTTGATACAAAAAATCTTTTGGTAACGATTAGTTTACTTTCATTACAATAAAATTTTCTAGCGTACAAATAGGAAAATGTTAGGGCCACAACTTTTATCACAATTTGTTCATGTGGTAAGTTGTGAATGGCAGAGTAAAAGTGATGGGTCCACAACTCTACCACTCACAACTTGCCATGCAAGCAAATTATGGCAAAAGTTGTAGTCCTAACATTACTTGTCTAGACAAGAGAGACGACCGCATTAACAAGTCAAAAACATAATGTTCACAAAGGTGCTATATATCCCCAGGTGAAGAGCTTGAAAGACTGGTGCAAAAATTAGACCAACAATTACAAAGTCAAAACCCATATATCTTAGTATCCTTATGTTTTTAAGACATTCAAAAATTCAATTCCTCGTCTTATATTGTAACTATCAAATTATATATTATAAATAAAAATAAAAACCCACTCTAGTAGTAATGTAGTATAATACTAGAAAACAAATTACCCCAATTCCCTACAAAAAAGAAAAAGAAAAAGAAGACCTATAGCCTCTGATGAAAAAACAATTCGTATAATTCTAAATCCAAAATAAACCTCATCACAAATATGATCCCAATAAAATTAAAGTAAAAAAATGTCATTAAATAAAAATTAGGTTCAAAATCACTAGATTTTAATAAATTCGTATATATGGGATGCATTGACATTCTTCTAATATTTTTATTTTTATTTTTTTATAGAAATAAACACACACACACACAAAGGAGAGGAAAAAGAGTTCTAATACAAAGACACACACACTCCATTCTTCTAATACTTGATAGAGTAAATTGCCATTCATAGTCAACTTGCCAATTATGAAGTGACACAGGCTTAAATAATGCAAATAGTACTCTTTTAACTATAAGGATATTCTAACTCTTAGGGGTGTGTTTTGTAGTGCCAAAAAGTGCTTTAAGAGTTTTATAGCCTTTTTTTTTTTTTTTTTTTGGTGGGAGGAGGAGGAGGAGGAGGAGGAGGGTGGGGGGAGGGGAATCAAGAACTTCAAAGCTCTATTTACTGTAATTTATTCAACATTCGAAATGTTAAACAACTTTTCTAGTTAAATTGCTTTAACTAGACCTGGAAAATAAGTTGAGTGGAAAAGAGTCGACTGTGAATTCAAGTGACTTGCGCCCAGTCTACCCTAATGCAAACATGTTGGATAGAGGTTGACTATTTTTTTCTTTTTCTTTTTTTAAATCCAAAAATCCCTACCTATACCTAAATTTTTCTTCAAGTTTGAGTGGGTTATCATATTAGGATCTATATTACTATATCATAAGAGCTTAAACTTTTGGACACTATTGTCCATTTGAAAATTGTTTATTTCTGATAAATTATTTGTATAACGTGGCACAAAAAGTTAGAAGTAACTTATTTTAAGAAAAAAAAACTGAAAGTTAAATTATTTGAAATAAAGTAATATATGGCTTAAAAAAAATATATGGGACGTGCAAACAATACACAATACAGGTTACAAACACATGTCTAGTATGGTTAGGATGCTAGTATACTAATGCATGACAAAAGTCAACTTATAATCTCTTCTCAAACTCAGACTTAGGTCTATTAGTTTACTAGAAAACTAGAACTACAACTTATCTCACAACTTTTTGTCCACAACTTTTTGTCCACAACTATAAGGAAGAGTGTGAGTGGTAGAGAAAAAATTGTGAGTTTATGTGTAATTGATAGACAATTATTCACAATTTTTCACATCAAAATTGTGATAAAAAAATTATGAAATAGTGTGTAATCCTAGAATTACTCTAGGCTAAAGTCAAGACTACACAATTGCTTAGTTGAACTCCGTTACAAGAGCGTTGTTTTTAACGTCCAACTTATTTTACTACTCTGTTTATTTTTGCTACTGTTCATAAGTTAACGATATCTTTTGATACTATTTATGGATTCTAGTATACTATTTTACCTAACTTTTATCTTTATCTATTATAATTTTAATAATTTCAGCAAAATAAACAAATCTTTGAATGATACTAACGTGTCAAAAACATGACGTTAACAAAGCAGGTTAGTATTACGACGAAACGAGGTCACCCCCCACCGCCCCTTCCTAGCGGCGAAGAGCTTCTAGTTTTGGTGAAAAAAAAAAAAAAAAAAGTCCAGCGACTATTCTATTAGTATAATTATAGAACAAAAAAAATATATCCTCAATTCCCGATAATTCAGGACCCAAATTCTCTATTCTCAGACTCAAAATTCGCAGAATCCTGAACTCAAAAAAACCCAACCTCAGCTTAGAAGTAGATACGATAAATACGGTTCCATTCAATTCAAAATAACCTCGTAATAAAAAAGTTAGAAGTTGTTGTAACTTGCAAGCCAGCCATGTCACGCCTCAAACTGCCCACGACAGCAGCTTCTATTTACACCCACAGCCACGGTCACGGTCACGGCCACGGCCACGGCCACCAGTGGGTGGCCACCACCACCACCGCCGCCGCCAAACTAGTTATAAAACCAAAACCCAAGCCCAAACCCTTCATAACCCTTTATAGTCGAGTACCACCTGTTGTTATTTATAAACGTGGTGAGTGGAGGATAGTACCGTGCGCACCCCCCATACCTTCGGCGCACGTTAATAAACCTCCTAAAATGATAGGGTTTCGTGGTCTTCACAAGAAGTGCTCCTTTCCTTTTTCTTTTAGCTCCGAACGCAAAGGAGGAAGAGTATTCTCTAGCTCTGGATCCGAATCTGGGTCTGGCTCTTCCGGGTCGGGTCTCGCCGTAGATATGGGTGCAGAGAACAAAGACAACAACGATTTGTTACAACAGCAACAACAACAACAACAACAGCAGCAGCAGCATCATACTTCGAAATTGCTCACGTTGCCTACTGTCTTAACGCTCGGTCGTGTCGCCGCTGTGCCACTTCTTATAAGCAGTATGTGCATTTTTCTTTTTCTTTTTTGTTGTGGAAAAGTGTTTGCTTTTGAAATTGGAGCTGTTTTTGAGAAATGGGGTTGTGTTGTGTTGGGCTGAAATGATCCGATCGGAGTTGGATTGAAAAAAAGTTCGGTTTTTTTGGTATTTTTGGATTTGATCTGTGTGGAAAAGTTTGGTGTTTTGAGATAGTAACAAGTATGGATTGCATTTTGATTTATGATAATGTTTTTGAGATCAATTATGTATCTTTTAGAGCTAAGTTTTGGATCGTATGTTCTTCGTTTTGTGAACTTTTATATGGTGGGATTTTTCTGCATTTGAATTTGGTTCAACTTTGGTTAGGTTGTGGGTTGAATTAATTTAGATCATTTAATCCAGTAGACCTTTGAATTTCAGATTTTTGTTTGTGTGATTCGTGGGTACGATGTAAGTGGGCTAGTTGATTTGCTTGATTGAAATTAGTTATGCTTCTACAATTTACTAAATTTAGAGCTTGTTATGCTGGGGGTACACTGGTGGTCTGAGCTGCTTTGTGCTGCTCTGCTAAATTTGGAGTTGCAGAGGGTTATTGAATTGATTGTATATTTTAGTGGTCATTGTGTGGAAGCCTGCATTTGATGAGACTAACATTCTCATATCTGTTGTGACTCGTCAGCTTTCTACGTTGATAGTTGGTGGGGAACAACTGCTACGACAAGTATTTTTGTCACCGCTGCAGTTACAGATTGGCTTGATGGCTATCTTGCTCGGAAGGTATGCTAGTACTTTTGTCTTTCCAACTGTAGGGTAGCAGATTTTGTAACACATATTTTTGGAAAATTTTAATATTTCTGTGACATTTTATAAGGGGTAAATTCTTAAATACATTTCAGATGAGGCTAGGATCTGCATTTGGTGCATTTCTAGATCCGGTAGCTGATAAGGTATGGTATTTTAGCTAAATTTTTATGTTTCTTTTGCTTTTAGTTAGTTGATGCAATAAAAAGTGCTTTGATAGACTGGGGAGAAACATTTGAGTTCTTATTTGATTGTCATGCCTACTGAATGCAGCTTATGGTTGCTGCCACATTGGTCTTATTGTGTAGCAGACCCTTGGAAGTTGCTATGTTTGAACAAGTGTCATGGTTTCTGACTGCACCCTCAATTGCCATAATTGGTAGGGAGGTAATGTATTTTATTAGCAGTTTTCTTTTATCTCATTCTCAATAAATAATGAAGGTACATATGTAAGGTGGGTTTTGGGGGTTGGTTGACAATGGAGGCTCTCGGGACTAGACAGAAGGAGTTGCAGCTCTAATCAACCTGCGTACAGAAAAGGAGTGTTGTCGCAAATGAGCTCCCGATGGGATTTTATTTTATTTTTAGAAAGAAAAAGTTAGGAGAAAAACTAACATTATTTTGGGTGAAATATACGATACATTAACATCTCCTCCACCTTCATGACTTTATGGTCCTGCATTTAGGCCAATATGGTGCGCTTTCTTTATGGATTTTGTTTGCTACCTCTTTGGTGGTTTGTTAGAATAATTAATGTGAGCCACTTTCATCATTTTGATAGGCCTTGTTGATCTTCTTTGACCATTGGTGGAGCCATGGTGGGCAAACCAAGTAACCCATGTGCTTTACATTCCATGCATTTATCCTTGATCAGCCTCTCCAAAAAAAAGGGGGCAGAGGGTTGGTTAGGGCTGTCTACCAATCACCTCTCTCAAACCTCGCAGAAGTGAGAGTTTTGTACGCTGGATATAACCTACACGCACACATGCATATATCATCCCTTTGTCATTAGTTCTGTGTGCAATGCTCTGTTGAATCATCAACAGTGGAAGTCTTAGGATATCAAAAGAATCCTTGTTACTTAGGTTGAATATGATCTTTTGTTTGTTCATCTCTGCACACTATGCACATATATATTTGTGTTAACCTCGGGCTCATATGATGTTACAGTCATAGTTGCTCATGGGATTTCTATAATTACATCTGCTGCACACCTTTCCTTTTCCTTTTTCCTTCTGAAAGTTATAATTGTATCTTGTTTGATCCGTTATCTTTTAGTTGACAGCAGACATCTGACAAATTATTTTGGAACTTTTTTATAGATAACCATGTCTGCTGTTAGAGAATGGGCCGCTTCTCAAAATAGTAAGCTTTTAGAGGTTTGTTTTTCTATCTGTACACTTTGACCGACTACCACATCTGTTTTCTTAAAAAAATTAGAGCTTTTAGCTGGAAATACATTATGAGAGCAATAAATATCTTCAGGCTGTTGCTGTAAATAACTTGGGGAAGTGGAAAACAGCCACACAGATGACTGCACTAACCATCCTTTTGGCTACCAGAGATAGCAGGTTCATTTGTCTCATTTTCCTGCCCTAATGGGTTATTTTATTCTAGCTTAATCAAGATGAAAGAGATAGTCCTTGCAAGAAACTTTGTGGATATTATTCAAAGTATCTGACTGTGTTTCTTATTTTCTTTTATCCCCTCATTGTGCAGTCTTGGAGGGCCAGGGATTCTAGTAGCTTCTGGAGTAGTTTTGCTTTACATCTCAGCTGGACTTGCTTTGTGGTCATTAGTTGTGTACATGAGAAAGATTTGGAAAGTATTGTTGAGGTAGTGTTGCTAGCTAGCTGCATGGTATTTACTTATATTTATACTACCCATCAAGGGTTTATTTAGATGCGGGAACAGCACTCGTGGCATGCAACCCATTTGATGATTATCTTCATTCATTCGAGCAGTGTTCTTCAAATAAGTGGGTGAAGGGCACATATGTTTTTCGAAAAGTTCCTGCCATTTATAGTGAATTTCAGTTGAATTGTTCTGGAGGGGTTAGTATTATTACTTATTTTTATAGCTGTCCCCACTTCCCAGTTTCTTTCAAATCTCAAAATTTCCATGTTGGCTTGTCTACTGGGGAAATAGTGGGACGTAGAAGTTCGATAAAATTTTCCCCATCATAAATCTTTGAGGCTAGTGTTGGAGGATTTAGTAGTAACATGGTTCATTGCTATTTTGGTGTTGAAGAAAGATTGTTCTTATTTTTTATTCAGTAAATGTAAAACAAGAATTACAAACAGTTAAAGAAAAATACTATGGGTTTAATTTTTTTACCCCTCTTTTATAAATGCCCTTTACTGGTTCAACTGTTGCAAGGTTTAGTTTTGATAGGATGCAGTTTTATGATACTTAAGATTATTAGGTAGATTGTAGTTTATTGTACTTTCCATAGTTCATTGTGAATATAAGACAGGTCCCTAGAATAATCTTACCTCTGTTACAGTGAAGTTAGACTTGGCAAAGATTTGATAAGTTTCTTTTTGTAGATCAACTCTACAAGCCTGCCCCCTCAAAAAAAAAAAAAAAAAAAAAGCTCTCTACAAACCTGAGTTGATGTTTTTCTTATTTAATCACCATCAAGCTTTTTGGATGGACAAAACCTCAAATTTTTGCTATCTACACCAGAGTCAAAAGCGTATATAGAGCTATAAACACTATCTCATGGCTTCTGTTTAGATGGCATACACACAATAATTCCAGTTACTGGTTTAATGGGAGTTTTAATAACGAAACATAAGGTTATTGAATTAGTATAAATTATTTAGGTTATTGAATTAGTAGAAATTATTTTGTGCATCGGAAGGACCACGTACATTAATAGTATTTAGTGGTCTCCCAACCAACAAAAAAATGGCGTGTGTTTTAATTTAATGACTAAGTTTCTAGTAATACAACAAGAAGCTTTAATTCCAAAATTTTGGGGTTAACTAAAGATTCTCAATAGAGAAGTTAAAGGTTGACCACATGTCGGCTTAGATTCTAGTAACACGGTTAGCATAAATGAAAACGTTGAAATTAACTTTGATCGATTATCCCTCCTTCATCTCATCTCTATCTTTTGCATCTCATCGTGGCATGCCTCGCCTTCTTCATTGCTTTGTTTGCCATCACCATTGCTGGTGATGGCTCTTGCCAATGTTGTCCCATGTGGTCCCAACCGTTTCTCCTCTCTTTCCTTTCTCTTTTTTGGACTCTCTCTCATCAGTCTTGCCATACAGTCATTGTAGGTTTTTTCGATTGGATCAGTAGGTGGTCGATTGGGGTGGCTTGTGGTGGTTTTGGGTTGGTGGTGTATGGGTGATGTGGTTCTTGATTTCTGTCATGGGTAAGAACTTAAGAGGGCTGATGGGTGAAGCAGTGTAAAAATATTTGGCCTTTTATGATGGCTCACATCAATTAATTGGCCGGAGGTTGGCCTTTTATGACTCCATGGCTCCATGCTTCTTGATTTGGAGATGTAGAATCTGCACTAAATCAAAACAATGACGCAACCAATTCATTAACCTTATTATTACGTATTAAAACTCCCAATAAACTCTAATTCAATCGATTTCTTTTATAACTACATAAAGCAGAAAAAATAATTAATTAAATTCTTATTGATTATAATGTGAGTTTTTTTTTATTTATAATTAAAAAAAAAGTTGAATCAATTTTCATTAAAATGCTTAAACAGATGCATCTAAATCCATCTGGTGTTGGATGAAGGAGGGGGTGTCTTCCATCCATACAACCATTTATGAAATAAATTGTGCATGCCTAGCTAACTTGTAGGTAAGTATATCCAGCAAGAGAGGTAACAAAAAATCAACCAATATTAATATGAAATTTTCATCATCCATTAAAATTGGCTTCTTAAATATCATTGCTATTTTACTTTACAGTGCGTGTACAGAAATAGTTCTGTTTTGCTAATTTTAGGGGGAGGTAAAGATTGTTTGATTGTGTTTTAGTCCTACAAAAAATGAAAGAGGATATGCAATTGACATGAACATAACCTGGATATCAATTTTAGGGTCAAACTATGAAGATTATTACTATTTTTTTCACCATTCAATAAAGAGAAATATACTAAAATTTATGTATATTTTTTTTAAAAATAAAAATCTAACATAAAGTTTAAGTATATATATATATATTTTAAATAAAAAACTAACATCTATTTAGTAATTATCAAATATAAACAAAAACAAAAACAACAACATAAAATATATATCTATATTTAACATACATCTAAATGTTGAAGCAAAGAATTTCGGTTTATTTGGTCCATTTTGGTTATATTGGTCCATTCGGTCAATTCCGGTCCTATTCAGTTTATTTTGGTTACTTTGGTCCATTCGCTCCACTTTAGTTCATTTGGTCCATTTTGGTCTACTTTTGTTCATCTTGGTCCACTTGGTCAACTTCGAGGATGATTTGGAGGAGAGATTTGTGTAGGAAGAGGAGTGGTTTTATTATCAATTATACAATCTTAACATAATTTTATTATACAATCTTAACATAATTTTTGTAAGTTCTTGATAAACTACATTTTTCTTATTTTATTAAAGTCTTTTATTATTATTATTTTTTTCTAATATAAGTGATAAATTTACCTAAATTTGCTTACTTTTCAAGACATATAAGTCGTGTAGAGGATGAATTATTTGTAAGGAGTACTAGAAACAAATTCCAACTGCACTCTACGTTATTTACAAAATCGCTCACTCTATATAATAATTGAATGTAAAATGTATTATGTTTCCTTGAAAAAAAAAAAACCTTACAAACTTTAAAACACTTTCAAATAACAAATATAAATATCTTAATTTAGAAAATCTAATATATTGTATCAAGTATAATTTGTTAGAAAATAATCACATTATTTTAAGATGGGTTTGAGACTTACACTTATAAGTTATAAGCTTTATCTACTATTTTCATTTTTATTTTTCACTAAACAAAAAAAGAAAAATCATCCACCATTATGTGAGTTGCAACTAGTAATAATAATTATTAATACCAATGGTGGAGCCTCTAAGGGATTGGGCCCCAAAGTTGACAAAACGCTTTAACATAGCTCGTGGACCTCAGTAATGGACTTACAAACGGCCAAGGGTGTCTGATCCTCCCAAATTTGGAAAAAATTATTGGCCAAAATATACTATTGGTCCTTAAAGTTTATCTAATGAGTTTAAAACTATTTATTCCTCTTAGTGTCAATGCTTATGTGGGTAATGGAGTGGTGACAATCATTCTTTCTTCTCTTTTTTTTGTTGAGAAAAATGAGTGACATCTTCCTAGTAGCGTATGTATATAAGCTTAACTTACATCATGATTCCACGTTGCCCTTGTGCAAAGAGAGACCCCATACATATAATCACACCTACGAATATTGATATTTTGGGTCTGTTTGGATACCGTTTATTTTGCTGAAACTGAAAAATTATTGCTGAAAGTACTGTAAATAAAAGTGAAAGTTAGTTGAAATAGTACAGCGAGACCTATGAATAATACCAAAAAGTATAGTGGGGCCCATGAATAGTAGCAAAAATAAGCTGAATAGTAAAATAATTTTAATAGTTCATTGGTATCCAAACACACACTTTGACTATCTTACCATTTCTTCCCTCCAAAAACTTAGATGTAAGCCCCAACAAGGGGGAAACTGTTCTTAATCTATTATGACTTTGCTTTGCATAAGGTAGGAATAGAATAAAATCAATTAGACAAAATAAATGATCTATCAAGTCCTTAATACCATGTATTTATGTGTACAAGCCACATTAACACAAATTGAACTTTGCCTACCAAATTGTATATGTTGTAACCCACACAATATCTTTCCAATTTCCATTCACCTTTACAGAAATTCCACCAAATCAAGTTGTCCAAAACAATAAATAGCTGCCTATATTTTACTAATGATTCATCCTTTTTCTGAAGCTGTTAATTTGAGAGACTGATTTCAGGTTTGTGCCTGCACAGGAAAATGTTCAGAAAAAGGTGATTAGCAGCCTTTTATCTATTCATATTGTAGGCAACAGTTTTTAGAGAATTTAACAGATTGTACTGTGGAAAGGGAAGGAAGGAATACCAAGAAGCGTTTCTTCAAAACGTCAACTAGCTCCTTTGGTTCACCTTTAGTTTGTTTGTAAGAATCATTTTTGTCCATCTCCTACACAATAATTGATAATAAAAAAAAATGATATGTACTACTGACTTAACTTCATTACTGTTTGTTGGTAAGTTATACACCTATCCAATGGGTCGTGAACCCACGGCCTCACTCTCCTTAATATTATTATGGGAGAATGAAGTGCAAGTCGAGCTATAACTTATTGGTGATACATAAGTTAACTGTATGTCCACTACAATTATCACATTGTAACACATTTTTTATTCTAGTATGAAGAGCAGAATAAATTCAAATTTACACTTGAGTATGTCACACTATATAAGCTTATATTTGTTTATCCCATCTAATACAGTAGAGACATAATAGGACATTATCAACCTGCAAAATGTAAATTAAGGATTATGGACTATTTCTTCCTTTTATGTTTACTGAACCCAACAATTATCTTTAGTTTCAGCTCAAATGAGGTGAATGGAGGGATTACAATCCTCTAGAGTTCTTAAGGTAACTCTACCATGAAGTTCTTGAGAAAAAATTATCCATTTGAAATAAGTGGATTTCATTTTAGCACATCATGACCATTTAAACAAGCATTCACTATCATTAAGGATACCTTAATCCAATCTGCTAGTTTAGGCCTGCCTGTTATGATGTCATACTTCTTTACATCCAAGAAGAAGGGATGAAATCTTTCAATAAATGGAGCATAAGCTATGTCCACCTGAATAAAAAAACATCAATTGTAACTGATTTACTTATTCATAAATAATCATAACATGCAATAAAATTATTCTTGTATTGGAAAAATCGGATAGCTTTACACAGTACAAACCCAACAAGGCTACAACAGATTGCCACTATTAGAGTAGCACTGTAGAACATCTACCTTTCATCACTTCATGAAAGCAAGACTCAATACCAGTATCTGACAGAAAGCAGATTTCATTGCCATAAAGATATAATTTTCACTTACCAGACTGAACTGACCAAGGAAAAATGGCCCATCTTCAAATTTGGAAAGAGCTGTTTCAATGTAATCGAATGCAGCACCTGATGCAATTCAACTCTATAGTATTGTATATGTTATTTTTAAATTATTAAAAATAACATATACAATACTATAGAGTTGAATTGCATCAGGTGCTGCTTTTAAATTATAAATGACGATGTTAAGCTGCTGATATCAACTCACCTGCTTCATTGCCAATGCCATCTCCTTTGAAGGAAAAAATCACAGCTCTATTGAACGTGTCAGTGTAGGACAGCAACTCTTCTGCAAATTCTTTCTTGTCTGGATCCTACAATTCAAGGTATAAAGAAATTTTACAAATGGTGGTGCTGATAAATAAATAATAGAGTTTTATCTCCAAATCTTACATGAGGGAAGAGAGAAGGTCCTTCAAAGTGACTGTCAATGTATTTAATCAAATCAAGACTCTCTCCTCTGACTTCGTTATTGTGTTCCAATGATGGCACCTGTGTAGTAAATTCACATAATGAACTACAGAAAAGAAAAAAGCAGCACTCATTGGGCATAGAACTCACAGGTTTTTCTTTAGCCATCTGTTTCTCTTACAACCAGGACACTGTTAACTTCTTCACTATTAAGCATTAACAATGAAGCATAATTACTGGCTCACAAAAATACCGTCTTGAGGAAGCATATAGGCAACCTATTTCTCTCAGTAATCTATTATTAACACTTCTTTCCAACTTAGTTCACTGTAAGCAAAATGTACTATCTCATCTGAAAATGGAAATGTTGACCATTAACACAATATGGAAGCTGTATATTAGTTCTCTTATTTCTTATCATTGCTTTTCCTAAATCTATGCTAAGGTCATGACTTATGGTGGTAATGTATTTAGGTCATTGATTGGAAACATCAAAATGTGCAAGGAATGCATGCATTAGCATATTAGAAAATTTTCTTTAGATTTAGCATCAATGAGTTCATCCAAAATTATGCCTTTGACAGCCACTCAACTCCAAACATTAACTTAATTGATCTCACTCTCACATACATACATGCCCTATTTGTTTTTGACATAGGTACCTTGTTAGTATTTTGGTGTGCACTCTTCTTATAGATTGATGGTCAATTACTTAATCCTTAGCCAAAAATTTGTGGAAAAGCTTTTCTTTCCTACCATTGGATCACATGGAATTCGCCCACTGGAAACTGAAAGATAAGTATGCACCCAACATTCTCTCTAGAATTTTTTCTTTAGAATGACTCTACCTCTTTCTTTGATTCTTTCATCAAACGTTAGTCCAGTATTTGGTGTTCAAGATTGAGTTTCTTTTGCCTGTGAAGTTATGGGTGGTTCTTCTTTTGTTTTTATTGAGTCTAAATCGTTTGAGTTTGCTGTTGAGGAAGGGGGTTCGTTTTTCTCTCTTTGTATCTATGAAAGAGGTAGGCATTTCACTCGCTCTGTTTGTATGGGGAAGGAGAGTGCGAAGAGAATCTTGTTTCACATTGAGGAGTTGGTAAACAAGCAACAGACAGGTCAGTTTGCGAGATCGGTTCGGGAGGGAGATAGAACTTTTATTCTTCAGCTGGGCTCCAATGTCCATGGCACTTTTGTATTGATTTCTGAATTAGTCAAAGGCCGCCGAAGGGGTTCCATCGTCATTCCGGAAGGGAAGCTGGGGTGTGGCTGGAGAAGACTTGGTGTCCATTTGAGGAAGATTCTATTCCCGGTCAGCCTTAATCTCAGTGGTCAGCTTAGTAGGACCAACTCGAAGCCGGTGGGGGTGTTGGAGAATTTCCGGCAAAATCCTGAAGGTGGTGTTTACAAAGGGAAGGAGTTGATGTCAGGTTTTCAAAATTTGAATCAGGATTTTTCTTGGAGAGGGAATTCTGGGATTGCGAAGGATTGTGATGGGGGGGTTGTCACTTCAGTCATTAAGGGTGCTGCGTGTAGCAGTGGTTTTACTTCGCCGACTTTGGATATCTGTTTGCGCGTGGAACGTGGGACTAATGGGCAGTGGCAGGTGACTTCTTCTAAGGTTAGTGAGGTGGGCTCAGTTGCTGCGAAGCCCAGTGACAATTATAAGCCTAACAGCTTTAAAAATGTGTTGCTGAAAGGTAGTGGGCCAGCGGCCCATTCTACTTGGAAACCCAAAGCCCACGTTGGGACTCAAAAGGCCTTGACTGTTAAGTCTAAGTCTGATTCTATCTGCTTTAAATCCATCTCCAGTGAAAATCTGTCTATTGTAGACTCGTTGGCGCTGTCCTCTCCTTCTTGCAACTCCGACACACAGTGTGGGCCTTCTTCTCAGCCTTGCGTTTCGGATTGCCATGTTGCGGGGACTGGGTTCTCGGTTACGGAGGGTGCGAACACTTCTTCAGCTTGCAAATCTCCTCTATCGGCTTCTCTCCAGGTGGGTTCAGGCCTGGGGTCATCGGCGGCTCCCTCAGCTCTTGGGTTTCCACAGATTCTCCCTTGTAAGCCGTCAGTTTCGTCGACACCCATCATTCCAAAGGTGGGTTGTTGTTTTCCGGCGAGTGACGAGGTTGGAATGGGGTCGGAGGAGGGGTTTTTTGAGAATGAATCCGCAAGGTCTTCTCAGCAAGCTGAGAGATCGGAGAAGCCTGATCTGAGTTTCTCCAAAATTCCTCAGGATTTTGGTCCTGCACTCAGTGATTTTGTAGGTGACCTGAGCAGAACATGGGGTGACTCCAATGATTGGAAGATTGAATTTCGGGATGGGAGGAAAATTGTTATCCCACTCTCAGCTTATCGCTCTCCTGATTCCGTGTCAGACCAGACTGCTTCGGAGGGTGTTTTTAATTCAGGTTTGGATTCTCTTGTTAAAGAGGGGCAATTTGGCAGGGGGGTATCTGAGTTGGAGGGTGTTGTGGGATTTGTTGACTCTGAGTTTGGGTCAGAGGGTGAGACTTGGGACTCTGAGGTGGGTTTGTTGAATTGGGAACATTTAGGTGAACCTCTTGATGTGGCACCTCTGGCAGTGGACAATTCAGTGGTTATGGAGATCCCTACAGCAGAGGAAAGAGGGTGTTCGGTGGATGCCGACGACTCTAAGTTGTCTCTTTGGGTGACCAACAGAATTAAAGCATTCCAGAAATCTGTTGGGACCTCGCTGGAGGGGTTTGAAGAACAAGTTACAGGTTTGCTCTTAGCTTTAGAAGAACGAAGAAAAAAAAGGATGTTGGATGTAGCCTCTCAGAGGAAGTTGGTTAAGGCTGGGCATAAAGGGCATCGTGAATTAAAGAACTTATTGAGTTCTTGGGATGAGGATAATGAGACTGATAGGAGCAGGAGTGCAGTTAGGGATCGGGTTGTTGTAGTGCATCAATGAATTTAAGAATTGTTTCTTGGAATGTGAGAGGGTTGAATGAGCAGGAGAAGCGGCTTCGGGTTAGTAATTTGATCCGTAAGTGGAAAGTTGATATTGTTTGTCTGCAAGAAACTAAATTGGAGTTAATTAACAGGGGTGTCATTTGCAGTTTATGGGGAGGTCAACATGTGGATTGGCTCTATTTAGGTTCTATGGGTGCTTCAGGTGGGGTGTTGTTGATGTGGGATAGTAGGGTGGTAGAAAAGGTGGAGGAAGCTGTGGGTCGTTTCTCAGTCTCTTGTAAATTCAAAAATGTGGTGGATCAGTTTGTTTGGGCTTTCTCTGGTGTCTATGGGCCTAATTGTGATAGTGACAGACGTCTTTTATGGGAGGAGTTATCTGGTGTTCGTAGTTGGTGGGAAGTGCCTTGGTGTGTGGGAGGAGATTTTAATGTGGTGCGGTTTCCCTCTGAACGTTCTGGTTCTGCAAATTTTTCTTCAGCTATGCATAGGTTTTCTGCTTTTATTTCAGAGCTTAGCCTTATTGATTTGCCTCTAGTTGGGGGGAATTTCACTTGGTCTAACACTAGAGAGGTGGCTTCTAGTTCTAGATTGGACAGATTCCTTCTGTCAGCGGACTGGGAGGAGAAATTTCCTTCTGTTTGCCAGCGTCGTCTTTCTAGACTGCTGTCTGATCATTTCCCTATTCTGCTGGAGGGTGGGAATCTGCTTGGAGGTAAGAAACCTTTTAGGTTTGAGAACATGTGGCTCAAGGATGAGGGGAGAATTAGAAAAAACAACCTTGTTGGAAGAAATCTGTTGGAGGCAGAAGTCTAGGGCTCTTTTCCTTAAAGAGGGAGATAGGAACACAAAATTTTTTCACCGTATTGCGAATTCTCATAGAAGAAGCAATACCATTGATAGGCTTATGGTGGATGGAGAGTTATCCATGGATCAAGGGATCATAGAGGGGTGCATCTCTCATTTTTATAGACAGTTATACTCGGAGGTTGAGGTTCATAGACCTTTTTTGGATGAGGTGGTTTTTTCTAGCTTATCTGAGGAAGATGTCAATTGGTTGGACAGATCTTTTGAGGAGGATGAAGTTTTTAGAGTGGTTCAGGATTTCAATGGTGATAAAGCGCCAGGGCCGGATGGTTTTTCTATGGCTTTCTTTCAATCTTGTTGGAGCTTGTTGAAATCTGATATTATGAAGGTGTTTCATAATTTTCATGCTCATGCGGTTTTTGAAAAGAGTCTTAATGCTACTTTCCTTGCTCTCATTCCTAAGCAAATTGATGCTGTAGATATCAAAGACTTTCGGCCTATTAGTTTGGTGGGAGGGTTGTACAAGATTATTGCTAAGGTGCTCGCCAATCGAATGCGAAGGGTGGTTCATGGTATTATCTCAGATTCTCAGAATGCCTTTCTGAAAGGCCGTCAGATTTTAGATTCTGTCTTGATTGCTTCTGAGTGTTTAGACAGTAGACTGAAGTCAGGGGTTCCGGGGGTGTTGTGCAAATTAGACATTGAGAAAGCCTATGACCATGTGAATTGGGAGTTTCTCCTGTTTTTGTTACAGCAATGTGGCTTTTCCGATAAGTGGAGAAGATGGATCAGGTGCTGTATATCTACTGTTAAGTTCTCCATTTTGATAAATGGTTGTCCTTCTGACTTTTTTGGGAGTTCTAGAGGTTTGAGGCAAGGGGATCCGTTATCCCCTTTTCTTTTTGATATTGTCATGGAGGCTTTAAGCCGTATGTTGGACGCTGCTATTGCGGCTGGTCAGCTTTCGGGCTTCTCAGTGGGGAGGGCTTCTGGTTCCTTGGTGACGGTGTCCCATTTGTTGTTTGCAGATGATACTCTTGTTTTTTGTGATGCTGACAGTAATCATATATCAGCTCTGCGTGGGATTCTTTCTAGATTTGAGGTGGTGTCAGGGCTAAAAATTAATCTAGTTAAGTCTGAGTTGATTCCAGTTGGGGATGTGCCTAATATGCTTGAGCTTGTAGAGATTCTGGGCTGTAGAGTGTCTACTCTTCCGCTGAAATATCTTGGTCTTCCGTTGGGTGCCTCCTTTAAAGATAAGACAATTTGGAATCCTATTTTGGAGAAAATGGAGAGAAGGCTAGCTGGTTGGAAGAGATTGTATTTGTCTAAGGGGGGCAAGGTCACTCTCATTAAGAGTACTCTCTCTAGCCTGCCTACTTATTTTCTTTCCCTTTTCCCTATTCCTGCCAAGGTGGCCAAGCGGATAGAGGATTTGCAAAGAGATTTTCTTTGGAAAGGTATAGGTGACGACCGTAAACTTCACTTAGTTAGTTGGTCGAAGGTTTGTAGGCCAGTAAAGAATGGAGGGCTTGGCATTCGGTGCTTGAGAAGGTTTAATTCTGCTCTTTTAGCCAAATGGTTATGGCGTTATGGTGTGGAGAATGATGCCCTTTGGAGAAGGGTCATTGAGGCGAAGTATGGGAATGAGTGGGGTGGTTGGTGTACAAAATCCGTGCCTGGTGCTTATGGTGTGTGTTTATGGAAGTCCATCAGAAGAGGCTGGCTGAATCTTTCTAAGTTCCTTCGGTATGATGTGGGTGATGGTTCTCGTGTGAAGTTTTGGGATGATGTGTGGTGTAGGGATCGTCCTCTTAAGGAGGCGTTTCCAGATTTATATAATATCTATAGGGCAAGAGATGCTTCAGTCTCTGAGGTTATGTGTTTTGCTAATGGGAGAATTTTTTGGGACCTTCAGTTTCGCCGCCTAGTGAATGATCAAGAGTCACAATCTTTGGATTCGTGTATGGTTCTGATTTACTCCACTAGGGTGCGAGGTGTTGGTTCTGACAAGCTTTGTTGGAAGCCGGCCAACAATAAGGGTTTCGTGGTGAGCAAGTATTATCACTCTCTTTCTCCTTCTACCGCCTCTCCCTTCCCGTGGAAAATGCTGTGGCAATCGAAGGTCCCCCCCAGGGTAGCTTTTTTCTCTTGGACTGCGGCCTTAGGCAAGATTCTAACTATAGATAACCTTCGGAAGAGGCATTTGGTTGTCCTTGAGTGGTGTTTTATGTGCAAAAGGTGTGGTGAATCTGTTGATCATCTCCTCCTTCACTGTCCCTTGGCCTATGAGATGTGGAGTATGGTCTTTTGCTTGTTTGGTATTTGTTGGGTGATGCCTCTAAGGGTTGTGGATATGTTGGATTGTTGGTCGTGTAACTTCAGGCGTCACCGTAATATAGTTATTTGGAGGATGGTGCCGCATTGTTTGATGTGGTGTATCTGGCGGGAAAGGAATGCCAGAAGCTTTGACGGCCACGAACGGTCCATTCTTGAGATTAAGTCTTTTTTCTTTTTTACTCTTCTTGAATGGTGTTTAGCTATACCATCTTTTTCTTGTTTTTCTCTTCCTATTTTGGTTGATCATTGTAATTTGGTTTCATGATGTTTTTGCCTTTTTGTACATTTCCTATGTACGGGGCTGCGTTCTTTTTTAATATATTTTCCATTACTTATCAAAAAAAAAGGTTATTCTATATTTACAGCTTGCCAATGATATTAAATCATTCAAGTGTTTTACCTAGAATTCAATATAATTTGATGTGTGCTTCATGTCTTTAGTCTATTTTGCTCGTGTTTTGATTATCTAAAGAAACAGGATTGTCCACAAATGTTATAATTACTTATTAATGATTCTTCTTTCATTTTTCCACAGCATTGTAGAGTGTGATCGCGTGCTTTAATTGCAAGGAAACACAACTGAAGATATATATTTTCTTGTAACATCCAAGTAACTGAAGAAAGTATTGATTATATAGTGTTTCACCTTGTTAGCTGAGTAGACTTTCTCCTTGTACCAAGCAGGCCTGTTTTCCAGATCAATAGGAACCAATTTTATGTTGTCCTGCAATCCCTGTATCCCCCACATAATAGGCACCAAATCAAAACAGAAGAATAAGTTTCACAAAAAAATTTTTAAAAAAAAGAACCCAAAAAATGGAGAATTAATCACCTTAGACAAGACATTTTGGCAACATAATTGCCCCCTCCGCTAAGAAAAGGAATGAAAAGAAAAGTGACCATTGCAAATATAGTTTTTTTCATTATCTATTGGGGACCTAAGGAAACTAGAGCCCACCCAACTATGCTAACTACTTTTGGCTTAGTTGAGGTTAGCATTTCCATTCATCTTCTTAAGATAAACAAAAATTGAGATAAGACAGTATATTTTTAACCAAACATAGGGAGCTGAAAATCAGAGGTACTTGTACCATTCTCACCTACTTGTGCACACACATATTGAGCAAGAAGTACTCAGATAATGAAGAATTTTGAAACCAACCTTACAATTCCGAATGATCCACACACGCTGCGCGTACGGGCATATATATGATATATACAACCTTCAACATATGAAAATGCAGCACCCATCATGGTCAGATTCACATAAAAGAATTTAAAACAGAAAAGTGCAATTAGTTTGAAACAAATACGTATATCAGTACTAAATGATGGCCTAAAAAGATCACTATTATAGTTAAACAAGTGCAAGAAAGTGAAGCCGATATGAACCAACCTTGTAGTTCCATAAAAAACTGGAGGTGGTTCTGAACTAGAATCAAGCAAGGGTGGAAGCACCTCATTCACAGTTCTGCAGAGAGAAAGAGGGTTCATACGTCACATTATAGGCAACTCCTAATTAACTTCACCAAAATCGAATTCAACAGCCAATAACTCATCAGCAAGTTTTATGGACCATCCAAAAGTGAAAAAATATTGCACTCAGATTCCTTGTTCACCATTTGTTGAAACTATTGTAGATGTAACTAAAAAAGCATTCATTTTGTATGGATAAGTAATGTGGGGTGTAGACTTTTCCCTATTGTCCTCATCTTGGAACTCAAACAATCACAAACTGAGCCTAATTTAATCATCAGACCAAACCCAAGAAAGAATGGCCAGTTTGAAAGTGAGCTACAGCAGCTGCAGCAACACTGTTTCCTCACGCCTGACGTTTCTTCGGGATCATTCTGCCCCTTTATCCCTCTCACCTCTCTGCAAAAAAGTAAAAGTCACACAAAATGGATTTCCAAACACAACCATATCACTTCCTAAGCTTCAACTTCAAGCACTTGGGAAAGCCAGAGCTACAGTCTTACTGTCTGCTAAAATGGCAGCTGGGTAAATCCTAAGTCATTCTTTTTTGGCAAAAATTTAATTTTGTCCTTGACTTTTACTTCATTTGGAAAATTAATTTTAAAATTTTCATTTTTGTTAAGTTTGCTCCTCACTTTGTCAAAATGAGCTGTTATCATTCTTTCCACCAAATATATTAGTAAATAAACTTTATTAAACATTTAAAAAAAATAAATAAATTAGTACTCATCAAACAATGATATCTATAAAAAGGCATATCTCATGAATGTTTTAAGTTAGTTTCTTTTTTGACTCCAAGTCATGGAGGGAACATGAAGTGATCAGGAGCATCACTCTCAAAGGTCTAGACCTTCATTTTTAGGTCTAGGCTACATCATTTCTGTCCTTAAAAGAAGCCATCAAAAGAAGCCAAATTCGCACTATGATGGGAATCTTCAGGAGCATGCAATACTTCCAACTTGTGAGGCATAAAATCAGCAAAATCTCTGACAAAGGTCAATAGGAATATTTCTTCACTAGGCATAAGATCAGCAAAATCTCTGACAAAGTTCAATAGGAATATCACCATGTACGCATGTAGTTGAATAGTGGCCATTATGCTGGCTAGACAAATAGGGAATAGTAGCAACAATAGCAGTAGCACAACAATAACAGTAGCAACAATAACAGTAGCAACAATAATCTGAGGACCCCACAATTAATCAATAGAAGAAGCATCGGATGGATAATCATCATCAGGATCCCATGGAGGATCATCATTACATCCATGTTCTTGGTAAATAACATACTGATTGCAGAATCCGCAATATAGCAGTGGTTCAAATTCTGGAGTTTTCCCTGGATCAACAAAACTCCTTGGATTACAGTGATCTGCAATGTGCATATGAGTGATGGTAGGAGCATAAGGTCTGGGACCAAAAACAAAAATTCTATCTGTGCTTCCTATGAAATGATAATGTTTCCATAGGCTTTGAATGACTTCAAGAATTTGATTATTGAAATAGTTTCTCCAGCATTCTGTAAGGGCATGAGGATTTTGGAAGGATAAGTGAGAATCTCCTTCATACCATTGTCCTTGGTGAGTGTGCCCATTAATGAGAACGAGATGTTTTGATGGCTGGACGTTCATCCAGTTATCTCTTTCCCACATTGGCAAGGTGCTCCAACATCTGATGGAAACAAAGGAGCTTTCAAAATTGTTAATAGCAGTCTGAATAATCAGTGGAAGTTGGCTGGCTTGGTCAAGACTAGTTAATTTTATGAGTCTGATAAAGCCATACTCAAACATTTGGGAAAGCCAGTTAGGATTCCGATCATTATTTCCTTCATATCATCAGCACCTCATTCAATCCATATTTTTTCTACACAAAAATTGTGAGTACTCTCTCACTCTCTCTCTCTTGATTTTTGTTCTGTTATAACTCTAATTTAGGTTGATGGTTTTTTTATTTGATTTTTTTGTGTTGTATTTTTCAAATTTCCCATCACAAATCACTCTTATAGCTTTGGTTGAATTTTGGTTTGGGTTAATATGTAGTTTTTTTTTTTTTTTTTTTTTAAATAGAAATTTGAGTTTATACATGGCTACGAATTTACAAAATAATTCACAATGTTTTTAGCTTCAAATACTTCTTTAGTAATGTGAAATTGAGAAAGAGAAAAGGGTAGGCAAAGGATGTATGGTCTTTTATAATCTCCTATATCTTGAAGAAAGTGGAGGGCCTATTAGTCTCCCTTCTACTGGAATTTTGTATAGAAAACATTTTGCTATAAGTTCCTTAACTTTTTTTTATTTTTAATTTGGTCATTTTATTACAAATAATTAGTATCTCCACAATCAAATTTTTAGTGAATTTGAACTTTCTTGGTAAACTTTTACTTTGCTTAGTTGATCATCTTTACTGAAAATGCCAAAAAAAGAATAAGATAAAATATAATTTACTATAGAGCATCATTAAGCTAATAATGTTTTATGTATAGATACTTAAGGAATTTTTTTTTTTGCATTTTATTTTATTTTATATTTCCACTTTATGATATATGATTTATTGATAATGATCTATTATATAGTTATTTTTATTTACTTTTTCACTTAGTTTCAATTGTGAGGAAGAAAGAGATGTGGATCTATGTTTTGAAGGAAAATGTACCTATAAGAGTTGAATTGCATACATCTGTATAGTCATAAACAAAGTATAATTAGTTACAACTTGGTCTAATAGTTCTCATACTATCAATTAAAAAAAAAAAAAAAATTATTGCATTGTGTTTTCATACATATCTCACTTTATATAATACCTTACTACAAAAAAAACTTCTAATTTAAAACATAATTTCGAATAACACCTATTGAACTTTTAAAAATATACAATCTAATATATTAATTCAATAATTATCTAATAAAAAATAATCATATCAAATTTTTTCACGTATCGCGTAAATCTGTGACTAGTTTTTATTATGCATCAAACATAATAACTGCAATTGTGAAAAATCTTGTGTTGTTAAACTTACACGATTTTCAAAAGCGCAAAAAAGTACTTTGCAGTTTGTACAATTACTCTCTGGGTTGGATTTCACTCACAAAAATATAATAAGGGACACCCAATTGGGCCTGACGTCGTGACCATATTTGACTACAGATGGAAAGCTGAGATGCTCACTGAACCTCCTATCCAAGCGTCCAAAGGCTGAACCAGTAAAGCAATTAAAACCCAAAACTGGTGCCAAAATCAGTTTAATAAGCTTGCCTCGTGGAAATTGGTGTTAGATGAAATCCACATAATTTTCTTTTGTTAGTTCCGAAAGATTCAGGAGGATTTTACCTACTCTGTCTGGGTTTTGTTATGCCTTGATTTTACTTAAACAGGGCTCAAAAATTGTTGGTGTTTTATTTGATTTCAATTGGGCTTTTCTAGGCAGTACTCCACTTTTCCCAGTTTCATTTTATTTTTACCTGTTCACACTTCACACCTTACAAATTAGATGGCGTGACTGTACTGAAACTGAATTCAACGACCAAACTATGTGTTGAAGGCTTGAAGCTAAATCCTTATCAGTGGACAAGTCTTCAAAACTTCCAACCGTTGCCAATAAGGCCAAATAACTAACAAGAAAACAATGGAACCAAAAAAAGAAGAAGAAATTTGTAGTCAAGACTCAAAATAATAACACTGGAAAGTGGTAACATAGTTTGAAGTTTGAACAATTACATCCATAATTGAAATAATAGGTTGCAACAACGGACTCCATAACCATCATCAAAATTATTATTACTTTCCATAATTCGTGATGGGATTGCAAATGTTCTCGAGCCATTTTAGCTTGCCATGATACAGTTCTGAATCCACAAGCTGGAGGCCATCTAACCATTGAATCGCCTCTTCAATAGCATCTTGAATATTTTCCTTAGCTGCAGGGGCAAGCTTGGAACCAATCTTCTCATTATTGATAGTATTCCTCATGTCGTAGGCATAGTTCTCCAAAGCTTCCTTAGCCTTGACCTTCTTCCTGTGTTCATCATCTTCAGCCTTGAACGTCTCTGCATCCTGGACCATCCTGTCGATCTCTTCACTGGATAGTCTTGCCTTATCATTAGTGATAGTGATCTTCCTCATCACACCAGTGGAAACCTCCTCAGCAGACACATTCAAGATACCATTGGCATCAATATCAAAGCAAACTTTTACCTTAGCAACAAACCTGGGTGCTGGAGGAATACCAGGAAGACGAAATTGTCCCAACAAGTTATTATCGCAAGTTTTAGCTCTTTCACCCTCGTAAACAGAGAACAATATGGAAGTTTGGTTGTCATAAACAGTGGTGTAGTTCTCCACCTTCTTGGTGGGAGTGGCAGTATTCCTTGGAATCACAACAGACATCTCAGTTTCAAAAACCTCTACACCAAGGGACAGAGGGGTGACATCTAAGAGCACGATGTCTTGAATTTTCTCATTTTTCATACCAGTCAAGATTGCAGCTTGAACAGCTGCTCCATAAGCTACAGACTCATCTGGATTAATGCTCTTGCAAAGCTCCTTCCCATCAAAGAAGTCTTGCAACAACTGCTGCACCTTGGGAATTCGGGAAGAACCACCAGAAAGAACAACAACATGGACGCAGCTCTTATCCATCTTAGCATCACTCAAGCACTTCACAATATCAATACACTTCCTGAACAAATCCATGTTGAGTTCCGCAAATTTGGCATGGGTAATAGTTGAAAAGAAATCAATACCATTATATAAAGAATCGACTTCAATGTTAGTTTCAATTGCACAAGAGAGGATCCTCTTGGCTTTCTCACAAGCAGTTCTTAACCTCCGTAGAGCTCTGGAGTTCACACCAATGTCCACCTTGTGCTGCCTCTTAAATATTTCAACAAAGTGATTTACCATTTTGTTATCAAAGTCCTCACCTCCAAGGTGAGTGTCTCCAGCTACGGCCTTCACTTCAAAGATGCCTCTCCAGCTACGGTCTTCACTTCAAAGACGCCTTTCTCAATGGTAAGTAGTGAGACATCTGCAGTACCACCACCCAAATCAAAAATCAACACATTTCTCTTGCCAATACTGTCTGCAATCTTGTCTAGACCATAAGCAATGGCTGCAGCAGTTGGTTCATTGATTATACGCAGGACATTCATGCCTGCAATGCCTCCAGCATCCTTTGTAGCCTTACGCTGGGAGTCATTGAAGTAGGCGGGGACAGTAACAACTGCATTCTTCACAGTTGTACCCAGGTAGGCTTCAGCTGTCTCACGCATCTTTTTTAGGACCATAGATGAGATTTCCTCTGCACCAAAGTGCTTCTCTTCGCCCTTATAATTGACCACGATCATAGGCTTATCACCAGAACTTTCAATGACCTTGAATGGCCAAAGTTTGATATTGCTCTGAACTAAGGGATCAGAGAATCTCCTACAAATCAACCGCTTTGCATCTGCAATGTAATACCCTATTAAGAAATAGATACCTCTAATAGCAGAGAGAAACTGTCACGACAAAGGAGCACAAGAAGCAGCAAGATTACATTTGACTTTTTTTTTTTTTTTTTCTTACAAATATATTTTTTATTCATGAAGAGGACATTTTGTAGCTCATGAGCCTAATAAGACGATATAAAAAGAGGAAAAAAAAAAAAAATCAAAATATGGCACATGAAGCATCTGTTGACAACATTGTAATCTCAAGTAAAAATCTTAATTTTGATTAGAGCTGATAATACAAGTTTGAAATTTATATACAGAACTTTAATTAAAATCTTGAAAATTACAATGACTAAAGCAAAGAATTCATAATTGATTCGGAAATGGAAATAAGTTATTAGTTTTTAATTTTCTGTTGAAGTTGTGAATTCTTATCCTCCAACATAGAACCCTGAATAGATGATGTAGGGTTGAAATTTGATGGACTAGGCGCTAACTTTCCGTATTGTGAGCCCAACAAATCCCCAACAATAAATTTGTAGAGAATGGGTTAAACAGCTGGGCTGGTTATGGATTTAGCAACGGTTCATGCAAGCAAACGAGAGTAAAAAGACATTCAGACAAATATTTAATAAAAGTTTCTTCGGTCCGAAGAGGCTTTGCATTTATCAACTTAGTGAATACAATTTTTTTTCCCCTTTCTCCAGAGTCCTCTTCCTCTTATATATTCCCCTCCTTCTTCATCTCCACCGTACATTTGTTTTTCATCCAAGCATCCACTTGAGTACACGTCACATCAGGCATCTTCTTTAGTACACCGTGAGTGGTGGTAGCTGAGACTGAACTGTTCAGACGTCTTCTCCACATAAATGCAGTCAGAAAAGCTGCTGCAGTGCATTAAATGCGGTGGTAGCAGCTTTTCCTTTAAGATATTTTTATGTCCTCCTCATCCCCAAGCACGTCCAGGATTTGCTCTCCTCCGTGGAATCAGTTGGGAAGGTCGCTTTTGCCCCCGGCATATTTGATTGATTAAGCGCTATGATGATCAGACGTTGGGACCTCTTCGGACAAATAGGATAGCCTTCGAATGTATCCAGGTGTCCTTCCATACGTATTTCCACCAAACGGGCCCAGCATTGACCTCTTTTACCTCTTCGGACAAACAATGGTATACAAATTGGGCCCTAGGCCCAATTCGCAGCGTTGGGCTCGTCCCCACAATAGCCCCTCAAAATTCTAATTTTTCCCACACATCCGAAGGGGAGAAGTAGGATTTTGATCCGTTGCAGAAAATAGAGGTTTTGAAAATATTGAAACGCTGAATTCACACGTGTGCGCGCATAAATTTGGGCGCCTCATTATTGCCGCTGTCGTTGCGTCGTTTCCCAAGCACCATTAATTGCTCCAGGTGGCGTCTTGTTTATGAGATCCAACGGTGGGTTAGTGATCAACGGTTGTGATTCTCCTCGAAATTTGGGCGGGATAAATCCCACCAGTTTGCTGGCTCCTATATAAATCCCCAAAAAGGGGTCATTTTCCCCTTACTTTGTAAATTTCAGACTCTCAGCGAACTCAGGCATCTGCGCTTACAACGCCCTTCCTGTCATCAACTCCAACTCCCCTCAGAACATACTACGATCTCTTTGCGAACATCAAGGTTGTTCTTCCACTCAATTCCGCGTAAGTCCCTTGTTCGAGATTTTCAAACTCTTTTCGGATTGCCTTTTTGGCCTTTGGTAGCTTTCCCCAGTCGCTGTTTCGCATTCCCCCCCCCCCCATCTAACCTAATTGACAATGGGTAGATTTAAATATTTAGTGGATAGTCCCTCCCAGATAGAGAAGTTTAGGGTAACGTATCGTATTCCTCAGGATGTGGGCCTGAGGTATTGCTCTGCAGAGGGGCTATTATTGGACCGAGAAGTGGGTGAGGTTATAATCCCCATTATCGCTTTCCTGGAGGGAGGGATGACCATCCCTATGGGTCCAGTTACCAGAAGTTATCTTACCGCCCATAGACTTAGCCCTGATCAGTGCGCACCTAACACGTTTAGGATTTTAGGAGCAGTTGACGACCTAAATCGTCAATTAGGATTGGAACTTACCTGGCACGATGTGGTACACATGTACGAGTGTCGTACCAAAGAAGGAGTGGGATACTATCTAAGGTCCCGGTCCGATGTCGTCAGACTCATCTCCTGTCTCCTCAAGTCTAATAAAGGGATGAAAGACGATTATCTGATCGTCTCTGGCGCATGGCATGACGAGATTTATTGCCCAACCCAACCAGGAGAGCCAAGTGGGATATCCCCCATTGAGATTTTCTAACATTTTTTGCTTTCAGCTAATCGGACTTCCCTCTGTCACATTTCAATCTTTTCTGACAGTTCTATTGCAATGTTTACAGATAGAAACCACGTCGCTCCTCGGCTAAGTCTCACAGATACCGCGGCTCTCAACTATCTCCTTCGGTCGGAAATCTTTGTAAGCGAAGACGGCCAGCTTAGGGCCGCTCATCTCATCCTCGGCTATACCCCAAAGTCGGAACTTCAGCCGATCGGCAACGCAATAACACTCGGGGATCGCCGCATCAACCGTATTGACGTTGCTCGGAAGAATTTCTTAGCTCATTTCGACCTCGCCCCGGTGCCACATCCCAATCCACAGGGTATACCACTGCTCGTTCAGCCCGTTCAACAGGTTCCCCTTGAACCAGTAGCAGAGGAAGAAAGAGTTACTTCTTCTACACCTTCCCTTGACGAGCAGATCGACCAGTTCAGATTTGAGGGTGAGGCTTCAGAAGAGATTCAAATTATAGACGTCGACGAGGAGACAGACAGGCAATCGGCTGTCCTCCCAAAGAGACTAATCGTGTCGGCGTGCTCTTCGGACGAAGACATGCAGAGTCTATCAGAGTTGATGAAGAATAGAAAGCCGAAGGCTGCGTCCAAAAGCACTGGCCCATCCCAACCAGTGGCGGATCTTCCTCCTCAAGCCCCTTCGGATCCTAGCTTAAAGCCGCTGCCGGATCTAAAGAAGAAGAGGGTTGCGACTGAGGCTGAAGGCACCGAGGCTGCGCCTCAAAAAGGGTCCAAGCAACAGAAAGTGACCCATGACACCAGAGGCAAAAGGGCTTCATCTACTGAGAGTAGGGAAGACACTTCGGCCGCTGACGTACGCTAGGGCGTTCGGACGTGGCCCCCAAAGCTGACACTGGATGGTGCGGACATCCCCTATGATGCCTCCATCAGAAATTATGGTGGAGGCAAAGCCGACTACATCGCGGAGGCCTTGGAGCAGCCTTTGCTTCTATCGAGGGACATGGAGTCCTACAGGCGCTTCAGCCAACAAGAGCTTTTCCTATCCCTAAAAAGGGATCTAGCCATGGTAAGGGAATTTACCCTCTTGACCTCTTTTTGTTATGTTTGACAACTAATAAGAAAGAAAACTTTCGTCTGTTATGCAGATCGCCCAGCAGATATTCGTGGCCGAAGAGTGGAACAAGAAGGCCCATGTCCAAGTCCAAGCGGAGATCAGCGCCCGCTCAGACGTTGAGAAGGCTGTGGGCGGCCTTAAAGAGGAGTGCTTCCAGCTATCCGAGCAGTTGAAACAGGAAGCAAAGGAGAAGAAAAGCCTGGAGGCCGGCCTTAAGAACGCTCAAGAGCAGGCCGAAGACCAACGCAAAAAGCTGTACACTACTGAGATCAATCTGGAAACAGAGAAGACGTTGGTGAAGGAGCTTCACGCCGAACTCAACAAAGCCAAGGATTCTGCTAAGGTGGCCAAGCAGGACGCTCAACTAGCCAAGGAGGCACTTGAGGCTGAGAAGAAGGCTGCATATCTGCTGGGGGTGCACGAGACCCAAACGAGACTGACTGAGGAGTTCGCCAAGGTCTGTAAGGAGTACTGCGAGGTAACGTGGGGCAAATGCCTTGACGCGGCTGGAGTTCCCCCAGAGTCTGCCCTGAGGCAGCCTGGGAGTGTTTACTACCACCCCGATATCTGCAACCTGCCAGATGCCTCCGAAGCTCCTCCGGTCGGTCCAAGCATCCCAGACCCTGCTGAGGCAAGCCACGCTCCTGCTCGGACTGGGGATATAGGCGATCCATCAAAGGCTGACCCAGTGCCTCCGGAGAAGGCTTAGATGTCTAGGGGACTCTTTTTGTACTTGTAACTGTTTAGATGCCATTTGGCTTTACTTTGTAACTCTGTCATTTTCCTTTCATCAATGAAATGGCTTACTTCTTATCTTTATTACTATCATGTTATATGTCATGATGTGCCACTACAACAAATAACAATAGAATGACGACTGAGAAACAACCAATGCCATGATTTCAATCTAAACGATGCTAAGTAGGCCTTAAGGCGATAACGACTTTACTGGAATGTTTATTTGCGATAATAACCTGGTCAGAGAATTGTTGATGCCATTAAGTTCGAATTGGTATGCTTGGGGAAATTATAAACTCAGACCTTGCAGCGCGTTGACGAAGTAGACAATAATACTTAAAAACTATTCGTAAGGGAGTTAGTGAATGAGTGTTAACTAACCCAAATTATCCAGTCCGAGGATTGCGGAGATTGGATTTGAGGTTTAAACACTTATGAAAATCCTAAAGGAGTGTTAACTAACCCAAATCATCTGGCCCGAGGACTACAGGCACGATTGGATTTAAGTTTAAACACCTGCGAGAATCGTAAGGGAGTGTTAACTAACCCAAATCATCTGGTCCGAGGACTACAGGCATGATAGGATTTAAGTTTAAACACTTATAAGAATTGTAAGGTGTTAACTAACCCAAATCATCTGGTCCGAGGACTACAGGCATGATTGGATTTAAGTTTAAACACTTGTGAGAATCGTAAGGAGTGTTAACAACCCAAATTATCTGGTCCGAGGACTACAGGCATGATTGGATTTAAGTTTAAACACTTGAGAGAATCGTAAGGAGTGTTAACTAACCCAAATTATCTGGTCCGAGGACTACAGGCATGATTGGATTTAAGTTTAAACACTTGTGAGAATCGTAAGGAGTGTTAACTAACCCAAATCATCTGGTCCGAGGACTACAGGCATGATTGGATTTAAGTTTAAACACTTGTGAGAATCGTAAGGAGTGTTAACTAACCCAAATCATCTGGTCCGAGGACTACAAGCATGATTGGATTTAAGTTTAAACACTTGTGAGAATCGTAAGGAGTGTTAACTAACCCAAATCATCTGGTCCGAGGACTACAGGCATGATTGGATTTAAGTTTAAACACTTGAGTTCTTAGCATAACAAAATGGTATCGTGACTGAAAGGAGAATTCTTTTAATAGTAGTACCTTTTGAGGTTATTTACATTCCATGGCCGGAACACTATATGATTGTCCAGATCTTCTAGGAAGTATGCTTCAATGCCAGCCTTTGAAGTAATGCGATATGGTCCTTCCTAGTTTGGTCCTAGTTTCCCCCAAGCTGGATTCTTTGCATTACCTACCACTTTCCTCAGTACTAAATCACCAGGCTCTAGGGGTCTTAGCCTTACGTTGGCGTCGTAGCCCTGTTTAAGTTTCTATTGGTAATGCACCAGTCGGACCATTGCATTTTCCCTTCGCTCCTCGATTAGATCCAAGCTCTTTTCCAGCTGCCCATCGTTGCCGATTGGATTAAAAGAGCTAGTCCTGTATGTTGGGAATCCAGTCTCCAGAGGTATAACAGCCTCAGCCCCATAGTTCATCGAGAAGGGGGTTTCTCCAGTAGACCTGCGAGGCGTGGTTCTGTACGCCCACAATACGTGGGGTAATTCTTCTACCCATCTACCTTTCGCATCGTCCAACCTCTTCTTTAGTCCGTTAACTATGACTTTATTGACAGCTTCGGCCTGCCCATTTCCCTGAGGGTAAGCAGGGGTAGAGTATCTGTTTGTGATTCCCAGCTCACTATAATAACCTTTGAAAGCTTTGCTATCAAATTGAAGTCCATTGTCCGAGATCAGGGTATGGGGGACCCCGAATCGAGTGACGATATTTTTCCAGATGAATTTCTTTACATCTACATCCCTGATATTCGCCAGAGGTTCGGCTTCGACCCATTTGGTGAAGTAGTCTGTTCTGACTAGAAGGTACTTCTTGTTTCCTGCTGCTTTAGGGAATGGGCCTACGATATCCAGTCCCCATTGAGCGAAAGGCCATGGGCTGGATAGTGGATTAAGGGTACCACCCGGCTGATGTATGTTCGGCGCAAACCGCTGGCACTGGTCACACTTTTTAACGTATTCATGGGCCTCTCTTTGCATATTTGGCCACCAATAACCTTGAGTAATGGCTCGGTGAGCTAAGGATCTCCCTCTAGTATGGCTCCCACAGATCCCTTAATGCAATTCTTCTAACAGTGACTCAGCCGCTTCAGGACGCATGCACAACAAATATGGGCCTGAATAGGATCGTTTGTACAGTTTGTGATCCTCGGACAACCAGAACCTTGTAGCTTTTCTCCGTATTTTGTCTGCTTCCCCTTTTTCTTCGGGCAACGCATCGTCCTTCAAGAACTTGATGATGGGATCCATCCAGCATGGGTTGGTTCCGACGCAATGAACTTGGAATGCTTTTTTTTCTTAACTCCGTAGGTCTCTGTATGTCTTCGATGAGGATAACCCTTGGTAATTCCTGTGCCGAAAAGTTGGCGAGGGTGGCTAAAGAATTGGCATGTGTATTGCCACTTCTGGGGATGTGCCGCAGGTTAAAAGATTCAAACTCGGATTGCAGGGACTTAGCTAGGCTCAAGTATCCCTGCATCCTTTCGTCTTTCGCCTCGAATTCTCCCAACACTTGGCCGACGATTAGCCTTGAGTCCAAGAACATCTCAATTGACTTTTCTCCCATCCTTCGTACCATCTTCATCCCCATCAATAGAGCCTCATATTCTGCCTCGTTATTTGTTGCTGAGAAATCCAACCTTAACGCTTTTTCAATGATAATTCTTTCTGGGGATATCAGCACTAACCCCACTCCTGAGCCTCTCTGATTCGATGCGCCATCCACGTACACTTCCCAGGGCAAGGGGCTCCGTGAAGAAACCATACCAACGGTCCTTCCTTCAGTGCCCAGCATTGGTGTTACTTCCTCTAAATGGGGCTCTGTGAACTTAGCGACCAAGTCCGCAAGGACTTGGCCCTTCACTGATGTGCGATGCATGTACTTGATATCAAAAGCCCCGAGGATCGTCCCCCATTTGGCAATCCTTCTGGTGTAATCGGCGCTTCGGAGTATGGCTCTAAGTGGGAGCTGGGTGAGAACTATAACGGTGTGGGCTTGAAAATAATGGGACAGCTTCTTCGTACCTAGCACAACTGCCAGAATGGCTTTCTCCAGTAGCAAATAACGAACTTCAGCTTCTTGCAGTGACTTGCTTACGTAATAAACTGGTTTTTGCACACCACAGTCTGTTCGGATCAGCACCAAGCTTACAACATTAGGAGCCACAGCGATGTAAGCAAACAAGACTTCATCTGGCTCGAGACTGGACATGATGGGAGGTCTAGCCAGGTAGTCCTTAAGTTGCTGAAAAGCAATAGCACATTCCTCCGTCCATTCGAAATCCTTCCACTTATTGATCAATGAGAAGAAAGGCCTACACCTGTCTGCTGATCTGGAAATGAACCTATTAAGGGCAGCGGTCATCCCAGTCAGCTTCTGAATTTCCTTGGGGTTCTGGGGAGCTCGCAAGTTATTGATGGCCTTTATCTGATCGGGGTTAACTTCGATTCCCCTGTGGGTGACCATATACCCTAAGAACTTGCCTGATCCAACACCGAACGAACACTTGGAAGCATTCAAGCGCAATCTGTGTCCCCTCAGAATTTCAAAGACATCCCTGAGGTCCCCAATGTGCTCAGCTATGACCTTACTTTTTACCATCATGTCATCAATATAAACTTCCATACTTTTACCCAACTGCGGCTCAAACATTCTGGTCATCATCTTCTGATAGGTAGCCCTTGCATTTTTCAAGCCGAACGGCATTACCTTGTAGTGGTAATTCCCCACAGGGGTTACGAAAGCTGTTTTCTCTTGATCGGCGAGAGCCAGTGGTATCTGATGATAACCCTGGAATGCATCTAAGAAACTCATCCGAGGGTGTCCAACAGTAGGATCAACTAGTTGGTCTATCTTCGGCATGGGAAACGGATCCTTCGGACAAGCTTTATTAAGATCGGTGAAGTCCACACACACCCGCCATTTTTCGTTTTTCTTCTTTACCACCACCGTGTTAGCCAGCCATTCGGGGTAAAAGATTTCCTTAATGGCCCTTGCATGCTTGAGTTTCATCACTTCGTCCCTAACCGCGTCAGCGTGCTTCCTTGACGGACGCCGGAGCGGTTGTTTCTTAGGGATAATGGTGGGATTAACGTTCAGATGGTGGCAAATGAACTCTGAGCTTACTCCTGGGGCCTCCGCGGAGTCCCATGCGAATACATCAACGTTGGCTCTGAAGAACTCTATCAGCTCCTCCTTCTCCTGAGGAGGCAGCATGGATCCGACTTGAAAGAACTTCTCTAGGTCGTTATCGACAACTATCCTTACCAAGCTCTCACACTCTGCCTCTTCGGCCGAGGCTTCGGTGTCCAGCACCGAAGGTTTTAATTGCTATAACTTCTCTTTGTTACAGTCCGAGGACTCAGCCTGAGGTTTGTGCTGGATAGCCGCCACTAGACATTGCCTGGATGTAGACTAATCTCCTCGGATCTCCTCGACTATCCCTTCGGACGGATACTTAATCTTCTGATGAAGTGTGGAGGATACGGCCCCGAGGGTATGAAGCCAAGGTCTGCCCACAATAGTAGTGTAGGGTGAGTAGGCATCCACCACTATGAAATTTACCTCCGCCGTCTCAGGTCCGGTTTGCACAGGTAGTCTGATTTGGCCCTTCGGAATGATCACTTTACCGTCAAAACTGACTAAAGGGGAATTGTACAGAGTTAGGTCTTCGGGGGATAAGTTCAGCCCTTTATATAGGTCTGGGTACATTATTTCTGCGGTGCTGCCCTGATCTACCATCACCCTCTTCACGTCGTATCCACCTATTCTCAGAGTAACTACCAGGGCGTCATCATGCGGCTGTATAGTCCCGATTTTATCCTCGTCTGAAAAGCCCAAAACTGGAACCTCCATCCTAGGTATCTTCGGCTCTCTGTTAACACTCTCCGAGGGCATCCGAGCAACCGACAATACCCTGGATGGGCAAGACCCTGTCCTTCCTGGTGCGGCAAAAATAACATTGATTGTACCCAAGGGAGGTTTTACAGAATCGCCTCTCCTGGGCCCCGCGTTTGCCTGATTTCCCTGACCGTATGAGTGGTGTAGAAGGTGCTTTAACCTGCCTTCGCTAACCAGCTGATCCAGATGGTCCCACAGGCTCCTGCAATTCTCAGTAGTATGCCCATGGTCAAGGTGATATTGACAGTAAAGATTGTGGTTGCGCCTTTCAGGGTTTCCGACCATCTTGTTCGGCCTTTTGAAGAACAACTCATTTTTTATTTTATCCAGGACTTGGTGTACTGGTTCACGAAAAACGGCATTGACCGTCTGGAAGTTCGCTGTGCTCTGTTCGACCCAGTCCTTTCTCGGCCTGTTGTGGTTCTGCCGGTCCGACCTGAAATCCCTCCCCTCCTGAGGGATAACCTTATCTTTTCCCTTACTCTGCTGTTGATCTTCTTCAACTCTTTTGTACTTGTCAATCCTATCCATCAACTGGCGTATACTGGTAGCAGGCTTGCGCGTTAAGGATGCTCTCAAGGGATGCTCAGTGGGGAGGCCCAGTTTAAAAGAGCTGATGGCCACCAATTCACAATCTTCCTCTACCACATTATACGTTTCCCAGAACCTATCTGAATATGACTTCAAAGTCTCACCTCCTTTCATACTGACGGACAATAGGGAAGCCATAGATTGCGGAACCCTTCGGCACGTGACAAAATGCGAACCAAATGCCTGAGTCAGCTCTTGGAAAGAGCTTATAGAATTTGCTTTCAGACTATCAAACCACCTCATGGCTATCGGTCCCAAGCTGGATGGGAAGACTTTGCACATCAGGGTTTCGTCCCTGGAGTGGACGGCTATCCTCTGGTTGAAATGGCTCACATGTTCCACTGGGTCTGTCCGGCCATTATAGATGGTGAATGTAGGTTGGTGGAAACGTCGAGGAAGTCTAGCATTCTCGATGTTACGGGTAAAGGGAGATCTGGATATCTGATCCAGGGCTTTACTTATAGCGTCGTTCCCTACGCCCCTAGGTAAGGGGTTCCTAGGGTCCCCCTCGTGATGACGCATTTCCTCATAGGTAAAGGATTCGCTGACTGGCGTTCGAAGTTTCTGCTTGTAGACAACATCTTGTTCGTCCTCAGAATCTTCATTAGAGTACGAGAGACTGCGCTTTCTCTTCGCATGGCGCAACTCCCTCTTTAGTCTATCGATTTCCTTCTGCATGCTTTGGTTTTTCTCTGCATGGGACATGTGGCTCTATCCATGCGACTGGTTTTGATCGTCACGTGCAGTGTGTACGCTGCCCTCACGATCCTGCCTCCGTTCCAGATGAAGAAAGGGGTCGGTGTACTGAGATGACCTGGACTCCGCTGGTCGTTGCCTTGGTTCAGCCATCTTTGAGGTGTTGCTTCCACCTTTACTCAAGCTGTTCCCCACAGACGGCGCCAATTGTAGGGTTGAAATTTGATGGACTAGGCGTTAACTTTCCGTATTGTGAGCCCAACAAATCCCCAACAATAAATTTGTAGAGAATGGGTTAAATAGCTGAGCTGGTTATAGATTTAGCAACGGTTCATGCAAGCAAACGAGGGTAAAAAGACATTCAGACAAATATTTAATAAAAGTTTCTTCGGTCCGAAGAGGCTTTGCATTTATCAACTTAGTGAATACAATTTTTTTTCCCCTTTCTCGAGAGTCCTCTTCCCCTTATATATTCCCCTCCTTCTTCATCTCCACCGTACATTTGTTCTTCATCTAAGCATCCACTTGAGTACACGTCACATCAGTCATCTTCTTTAGTACACCGTGAGTGGTGGTAGCTGAGGCTGAACTGTTCAGGCGTCTTCTCCACATAAATGCGGTCAGAAAAGCTGCTGCAGTGCACTAAATGCGGTGGTAGCAGCTTTTCCTTTAAGATATTTTTATGTCCTCCTCATCCCCAGGCACGTCCAGGATTTGCTCTCCTCCGTGGAATCAGTTGGGAAGGTCGCTTTTGCCCCCGACATATTTGATTGATTAAGCGCTATGATGAACAGACGTTGGGACCTCTTCGGACAGACAAGATAGCCTTCGGACGTATCCAGGTGTCCTTCCGTACGTATTTCCACCAAACGGGCCCAGCATTGACCTTTTTTACCTTTTCGGACAAACAATGGTATACAAATTGAGCCCTAAGCCCAATTCGCAGCGTTGTGCTCGTCCCCACAGATGACGTTATGATATATGAATGCTATTAAACATTCTTAAAGTAATTTAAATGGTGAGTAATTTAAGACCAAAATTAAACAGTGATTACAATGGTCCAATTGGCAAGTGGTAACTCAACTGACACCTCATAGTGTTTATAATGGAAATGTATAAAGTTCAAATCCCCTTTCTTAATGGATTCTCTCCGGATGTTCATGTAATAGAATCTACAGTTAATTTGAGGTAAAAAAAAAATCTTTGTATTTTTTAAAAAAGTTTTAAATTTTTTTTTATTAAAAGAAAAAGTTAGAAAGACTATCTTTTTCTTCTGACCCAATCACAATTTAATAAAAATAAAAATGATTATATTTGGAATTATTATTCAAGGCCATTAATGGGAGTAGAAAAGTAAGTGCTTTAGAATAACATTAACCAAAAAAAAAAATAAAATAAAATTTTGAAGATTACCGAAGACAGAGTTGGTGGGGTTCCTAGCGACCTGGTTCTTGGCGGCATCACCTACTAAGCGCTCTAGAGGAGTGAAAGCAACGTAAGAGGGAGTGGTCCTGTTACCTTGATCATTCGCTATTATCTCTACTCTTTCATTTGGCCACACTGCCACACATGAATACGTTGTACCCAGATCAATCCCAATCGCCAGACCCTCTCCTTGGTTCGACATAATCGTCAGGAACGAGAAGACCAAACACTTTTGTAAACTGAAACTGAAGTAGCTGAAAGTAGACTTCAGAGCTGAAAGTCTACCTTAGTAAAGAAAAACGAAACAGAAAAAAGAAGTCTTTTATTTTTTTGACAAGCTATAAAACTTTGTTTCCTTACAGGGAGGAAAAGTAACGGGTCCTACAACACTCATAATACACATATCTCAGTGATGTGTTTTTCCTTTACTTTTAATCTTAGAGCCTTTTGGGAGGGCTTATTAAGTTAAAATTGAAAATTTTTTGTTAAAATTATTGTAAATAAAGTTTAAAACTAGCTGAATAGTACAATGACATTCGTAAATAATATTAAAAAGTGTAATGAAACTTATAAATAGTAGTAAAAAAAACTAAATAGAAAAAAAAAACTGTCAATATATATATAGTCAACACTGATAGAAAATCTAATTAAATTCTAAATTGAAGTCTAATTTTGCGTCACGTTTCTCATCTAATTTTTAAATTTGTGTATCAAGCGAATTATTAGGTGCAAAAATCAAAGAGTCTTAATTTAATTATATTCTAAATTAAATTTTAATTGAAATTCAATTTTGTGTCATGTGTTCCATCTAATTTTTTAATTTTTATAGTAAGTGAATTATCAAGTGTAAAAACCGAAGAGTCTAGATCCAATTAGAGGGCGTTTGGTTTGTCGTGATGTTACATTGCACTGTAATATTACATTACTGTAATATTGCATTAATGTAATCTTAATACAAAAATATAGCATTACATTGTTTAGGAAGGTGATGAGATTAAGATAATGTAATATATTTTGATATTTTAGATTATAATAATATTAGAAAAAATAAAATAAACAAAAAATTTTAATGTTACATTATCGTAATGTGCATCACATCAAGGGCACATTATCATAAGAATTATAACTTACACATTGTTTAAGCCATAAATTTCTAAAACATGTAATGGTTTCTCATATTATATATATAATTGTAATTGTTTTTAAATGTATCTGTGCATATGCACAGGGTTACACTAGTGTTGTTTAAAAACTGAAAACATGTGTTTAAATACATGTACCAAACAGCTCCTAAATATTCTAGATTATACTTTTGATTCAAAATTGGTTTTCCAAATCAACTTTCATGGCTTTAAAACCTAGGTAATTACAAAACAACCAAAATGCATTAATGCCTTTTAAAAACTGAAAACATGTGTTTAAATACATGTACTAAACAACCCCTAAATATTCTAGATTATACTTTTGATTCAAAATTGGTTTTCCAAATCAACTTTCATGGCTTTAAAACCTAGGTAATTACAAAACAACCAAAATGCATTAATGCCTTTTTTAGAACATTGTAATTTGAGACGGATTCAGAGTTCTGCCTGCACAAGGAAATGTTCAGGAAAAAAAAAAGGTGATTACCAGCCGTCCATCAAGTCATATTGTTGGCAACAGATTTTAGGTAATTTAACTGTGAGTACTGTAGTACTGTGGAAAGGAAACAAGAGAATACCGAGAAATATTTCTTGTAAATTTCAAGAATCTCCTTTGGTTCACGTTTAGTTTGTTTGTAACCATCAATTTTGTTCATCTCCTTCACAATAAGATAAAAAGTGATATGTAAGTTAGCTCCATTTTTTTTTTTAATAAGTTACACACACATTCAGTGGGTCTTGAATCTACATCCTCACCCCTCATTCCATTGTCATGGGAGAAGAAAATGCCAATTGAGCTACAGCTCATTCCTGATATGTAAGTAAACTCTATATCCACTATAACCATCACATTGGAGCACACTTTTGTTTCAAGTCGTTGAAGAGCATAACAAATTTAACTTCACACATGAATATATCAAACTATATAAGATTAATATTTTGTTTATCCTTTTAATACAGTAAAGACATAATAGGACTATATCAACATGCAAAATGTGCATAAAGGTTTACGGACCATTTCTTTCATTTTATTTACGGAACCTGAAAATTATATTTGGAAGGGATTACAATCCTTTAGGGTTCTTAAGGTAAAGCTACCATGTTATCCATCCATTTTGGAAAGAATGGATTAGATTTTACTACGCGTGTCATCAACATTCAAACAAATGTTTATTATCACCATTTTGGTATCTATTTAAATTATTGACAATGTGGCAAAATCCAATCCACTCATTTCAAAATGGATGGATAAGATTTTATGAACTTCATAGTGAAGTTACCTAGGAACTCTAAAGTATCCTAATCCAAGAAAGGAGATATGACCCATTGAACTAAAGAACTTACACAATATGCTGTCAAAACCCTAAGGGTTTACAATAACAACTATAAAATAAGACATTGTTCTGAAAATGAAATAGACTCAGAGAGACACAATTGGTTGCAATTTTACTATACCTTAATCCAAGCCGCCAGTTTAGGTCTGCCTGCTATGATATGGTACTTCTTTCACCCAATAATAAGGGCTGATATCTTTCAATAAATGGAGCATAAGCTATATCCACCTGAATAAAGACCATCAATTGTAACTGATTATGCTTATTCATAACATGCAATAAAATTATTTCCTCAATTGGAAAAATCAGATAGCTTTACATGTCAGGCTATCACTATTAGAGTAGCATTGAAGATGTACCTTCCAAATTTTACCAGTATCTGCCAGAAAGCAGATATCATTGCCATAAAGACAAAATTTCCACTTACTAGACTGAACTGGCCAAGGAAAAATGGTCCATCTTCAAATTTGGAAAGAGCTGTTTCGATGAAATTAAATGCAGCACCTGATGCAATTCACCTTGAAAGGGGCTGGGCCCCAGGCCCCACAGACCTTAGGCCCAAGCCTCACTACATGTTATGTGACCTTGTCCCCGTTTTTGGACCTTTAGTCTCGACCCAAACATCTTATTGCCCAATTTGAACCCAAAAGCTGGAATGGGACCGCACTAGCCTGAATACCTCAAGCAAACCCCCCCGATCACTTCTAACCTGGTCGGGAGAGTTATTGCTCAAGGACGCCTGCCCTCGGCTGCCCGGTAGTGCCTTTGAGAACATCACTGCCAAGTGGGTCTTTGAAGGTGGGAATCAGTTCCAATGCCACTCCCACCTTTCCCGACGGAGCATCCACTTTGAAGTGATGGAATTGGACCTCCATTCACACTAGTGAGGGGAAGTAATCATGGCACCTCCTCTTATCCAAGCCTATAAATAGGGGAAGAGAATAAGGAATAGGGGGTTGGCAATTCTGGAGAGAATAGGGAGAGAAGAGAGCAACTGTTAGAAATCACAGCTCTGGTAAACCCGTCACCGTAGGACAGCAACTCTTCTGCAAATTCTTTCTTGTCTGGATCCTACAGTTCAAGGTATAAGGAGTTTTTACAAAAGGTGGTGCTGATAAACAAGTATAAGAGTTTTATCACCAAATCTTACCTGAGGGAAGAGAGAAGGTCCTTCAAAGTGACTGTCTATATATTTAATCAAATCAAGACTCTCTCCTTTGACTTCGTTATTGTATTCCAATGATGGCACCTGCACGGTAACTTCACATAAAGAACTGCAGAAAAGAAAAAAAGCAACACTATTTGGGCATAGCACTCACAAGTTTATTCTTTAGCCATCTGTTTGTCTCACAACTAAGACACTGTTAAGTTCTTTACTAATAAGCGTTAATAATGCAGCATGTGTACTGGCTCACTGAAATATTTTCTGGAGGAAGCATATAGGTATTCCATGAAGTGAATCATTCAAGTGTTTTACCTAGCATTCAATATAAGTTAACATGTGCTTCATGTCTTGTGTTTTCATTATCTCAATAAATGGAATTGTAAACAAATGACATCATTAGTTATTAATGATGCTTCTTTCATTTTTCAACTCCATTGTAGAGGTTGAATGTGTAGCTTTAATTTCTAGGGAAGACAAATGGAGCAATATATTTTCATTAACATCCAAGTAAATGAAGAAAATATGGCAGATATGTAGTTTTACCTTGTTAACTGAGTAGACTTTCTCCTTATACCAAGCAGGTCTGTTTTGCAGATCAATAGGAGCCAATTTTATCTTTTCCTGCAATCCCTGAATCCAAATCAGAGCAGACGAATAAGTTTCACAATAAAATTGAATAACTGAACACCAAAAATAGCAAATTAATCACCTTAGATGAGTCATGTTGCAACATAATCGCCACCTCAACTAAGAAAATGAATAAAAGAGGTGATAATTCCCAAAATAGTTTCTTTCATTATTTATTTGAGACCTGAGACAACTAGAGCCCCACCCAACTATGCTTACTACTGTTGGCTTAGTTGAGTAGCTTTACTATTCATCTTCTCAAAAGCAAGCAAAAATTGAAATAAGACTCATTTTACTTCAACAACCAAAAAGATGATAAACTGAAAAATCAGAGGTACTTGTACTATTCACACCCGCTCATGCACACACACATTAAACAAGAAGCATCCAGATAATAATGAATTTTGAAACCAACCTTACAATTCCGATCGATCCACACACGCTGTGCTTATGGGCATATATACGATATATACAACCTTCAATGTATGAAAATGCAGCACTTTATTAGTCAGATTCACAGACAATGATCTTTTAAAAAAGGAAGCTGCAATTAGTTTCATATGGGCATAGAAACAAACACATATATTAGAACTAAATGAAGGCCTAAAATATCACCATTATTGTTAAACAAGTGCAAAAGAGTGAAGCAGGCAAGAACCAACCTCGTAGTTCCATCAAAAACCTGAGGTGGTTCGGAACTAGAATCAAGTGGGGGTGGATGGACTTCATTAGTAGTTCTGCATAGAGAGATAGAGTTCTATGATTAGACCTGGGTTTTGACATAGATTCAGGGTTGTTGTTTTTAACATTTTTGTTGTTGTATGTGTGTGCAAGCCTGTGTACTTTATCCCAAAAAAAAAAAAATGGTCCCTGTGTGCAAACTTGGTGTGTTTGTTGCTCTCCTTTTCTAGAACTCAATTTTCTCAACAACCAAGAAGTTTTCAGGGTTACTAAAATCCTATCAATCCATTTTGAAACGAGGATTGAATTTTACCACAATCATCAACCATATTATTATCTTAGTGTTAATTTAAATTATTGATGAGTCATGACATGGTTCATTTAAAAATGAATGAATAGGATTTTACAATTGGTATGTTGGAGCTATCCTAAGAATAAGAACTCTAGATATCATAATTCATTTAGAAACAAAGAATGGCTTAAGACTTACCCGGCTGCCATTTTAGCAGAAAATAGTACTTTAGCTCTGGCTTTTCCAAGTGCTTGAAGTTGAAGCTTAGGAGGAGATATCATGGTGTTTGGGAATCTAATTTGTGTTACTACTTTTTTGCAGAATGATGAGAGAAAGAAAGGGACTGAAGGATTCTGAAATGATGAAGCAGTGGTGTTGTTGCTGCAGCTGAAGCTCACTTTCAAACCGGCCATTCTTTTTTTGGGTTTGGTCTAATGGTTTATTTAGGCTCAAAAGGTGTTTGTTTATGTTTAAATATGGGGGGACAAATAACAAATAAGGAAAATTCTACACCCCACCTTACTTATCCAAACAAAGTGAATGCCTTTTTAGTCCAACACAGGCTCATTACATCTACATCAACAAGGTATCTGTGTGTAATATTTTTTGCTTTTGGATGGTCCATAAAACTTGGTTCTGAGCTTAATTGGCTGTTTGAGCTGATTTTGGTGAAGTTTATTAGGAACTTCCCATAAGCTGACGTGTGAAATTGCTAGCTCTATGTTGGCTTTCATGCATCAATATTGACAAACATATAGGCCCCCTTCAGGAACTCATACTTAAGGATGTACACAGTTGAACTTCACCTTTCAGCCTCTTGATTGGTCTGGTCCAACAAGGATGTAATTTTGAAAATACACAGTACATTCTCTATGTCTGAATAACTTTGATTTTACTCCATGATATTTAAAAATGTTCAAAGTTGTCTCTATCTTTGAACTTTTTTTTATTTTTTTAATGTAGACCTTTCGTCATTCTCCTTAATATTTAATAACATAACCACTAGATGTCAATTATTTTCAACAAAGTTTAAAACCACAATGAGTTGGGTTTGATTGTTTGATTCTTGCTACAACCTCCCCACTCAAAGGGGGAAAAAATAAAAACAAAATTTACAAAACAAAAAACAGCACAAAATTAAGCTATCAGAACAATACATCTCTGAAAATGAAATACAAGAAGTACATTACATTCATGTTGAAACCCTAAAACATAAAAAAAAATAATAAAAATAAAAATTCTTTAATACCAAATCAAACAAAAGTATAGAGGGAAGAGGAGCTCAATGCTATTTCTAAAACGTGCGGAGAGTTAATAGAATGCTGTAATTTGAGAGACTGGTTTCAGAGTAGTGTCTGCACAAGTAAAAGTTCAGAAACAAGTCATTAGCAGCCTTTCATCAAGTCATATTGTACGCAACAGTTTTAGAGAATTTAACTGCTTGTACTGTGGAAAGGGAAGGAGGATATACCGAGAAGCGTTTCTTGTAAATTTCAACAAGCTCCTTTGGTTCACGTCTAGTTTGTTTGTAAGCATCATTTTTGTCCATCTCCTACACAATATTTGATAAAAGGTGATATGTAAGTCAAAGCCTTTTTTTTTTTGGTTTGTTTGTTACAAACGCATCTAGTAAGTCTTGAAGCAACAACCTCATCATCTATTCCATTATTACAGAAGAAGGAGATAGGTGATATGTAAGTTAACTCTGTCCTCCAAAACTATCACAGTGTAACACAATTTTGATTCCAGACATTGAAGAGCAGGACAAATTTGACTTTACACATGCATATGTCAGACAATATAAGATTAATATTTTGCTTATCCCATTTAATACAATAGATACATAATAGGACTATATCAACCTGCATAATATGCATAAAGGTCTATGGAATATTTCTTTCTTTCTATTAATTGAGCCCAAAAAACATCTTTGGATTTTGACCTCAAATAAGGTGGGGGGAGGGATAATGATCTTTTGGAATTCATAAGATAACTCAACCATGGTGTTTCTAAAATTTTATTGATACCATGTCATTAACATAAGTAGAAGTAGTTAAAAAGGATATGTCAATTAAGAAAGTAACAATGGCTATAACTTTAAATAGAATAGAATGAAGGACAATAATACATTTGGCCGACCCCAAACCAATCTTGGTGAGGATCCATAGTCAACCCCAAAAAATTTGGAACTAAGGCTTCGTTGTTGTTGTTTTATTAACATTTAAATAAACATTGACCATCACCATTTTGGCATCTAATTAACTTGAATGATTGATGATGCGATCAAATTCAATTGATTCATTTCAAAATTGAAGGATAAGATTTTAGAAACTCCATGATGGGGTTACCCTTAAGAACTCTAAAAGGTCCTAATTTGTGAAACGGGAGATGACCCATTGAGCTAATGACTGTCACATTATGCTGTCAACACCCAAGATTTATTGAAGCATTCAACAGCTAAGAGGCTTTAAAAAAACAACTAGAAAATTAAATAGACATTCTACTGAAAATGAAATAGGCTCAGAGAGAAATGTGGTAGCAATTTTATTGTACCTTAATCCAAGCCGCCAGTTTCGGCCTGCCTACTATGATGTCGTACTTCTTTACATCCAATAAGAAGGGCTGAAATCTTTCAATAAATGGAGCATAAGCTATATCCACCTGAAAAAAAAGAACATCAATTGTAACTGAGTTGCTTTTTCATAACACGCAACAAATTTGTTTCCTGCATTGGAAAAATTGGATAGCTTTACATGGGGCAAACCCTACAAAAGCCTGTTCGGTTGTCACTATTATAGTAGCATTGCAGAACATTGCATCACTTCTTGAAAGCGAGGCTCAATACCATTAACTGACAGAAAGAAGATATTATTTCCATATGAAACCAAATTTCACTTACCAGACTAAACTGACCAAGAAAAAATGGTTCATCTTCAAATTTGGAAAGAGCTGTTTCAATGTAATCAAATGCAGCACCTGATGCAAGTCACCTCTATAGATTTACATACGTTATTTGTGAATAAGAATGGACATGCAGCTGCTGATGTCAACTCACCTGCTTCATTCCCATCTCTTTCAAATGAAGAAAACACAGCTTTGTTGAACGTATGAGTGTAGGACAGCAACTCTTCTGCAAATTCTTTCTTTTCTGGATCCTACAGTTCAATTTATAACAAATTCTTTCAAAAGGCAGTGCTGATAAACAAGTAATAGAGTTTTATCTCCAAATCTTACATGAGGGAAGAGAGAAGGTCCTTCAAAGTGACTGTCAATATATTTAATCAAATCAAGACTCTCTTCCTTGAATTCGTTATTGTGTTCCAATGTTGGCACCTGCATAGTAACTTCACATAAAGAACTGCAGAAAAAAAATAAAGGAGCAATAATTGGGCATGAAGCTCACAGGTTTCTTCTTTAGCCATCTGTTTGCCTTACAAGTTAAGACACTTACTAAGTTCTTTACTACTAAGTAAAAATAACACAGCATGTGTACTGGCTCAAAGAAATATTGTCTGGAGGAAGCATATAGGAATTCCATGAAGTGAGTCTTCATTCATTCAAGCATTTTACCTAGCATTCACTATAAGTCGACATGTGCTTCATGTCTTGAGTCTACTTCATCTTGTGTTTTGGTAATCTCAAGAAATGGTATTGTCCAGAAACATTGTCACTGGTTATTAATGATTCTTCTTTCATTTTCCACTCCATTTTAGAGGTTGAATATGTTCTTTTAATTTCTAGGGAAGACAAATGGAGCTATACATTTTCATGTGACATCCAAGGAATTGAAGAAAATTTGCATTTATATATTTTTACCTTGTCAGCTGAGTTGATTTTCTCCTTGTACCAAGCAGGCCTATTTTCCCGATCAAGAATAACCAACTTTATCTTGTCCTGCAATCCCTGAATCCCCCACATTATAGGACACCAAATCAAAGAAGAAGAATGAGTTTTGTAACATAATGAAAAAAGTGTACACCAAAAACGGAAAATTAATATCTGAGATAACTGATAATTCCAAATATAATTTCTTTCATGATGTTTTTAAGACCTGAGGCAGCTATAGCCCCACCCAACTATGCTTACCAGCCAATGAGCTCTAGCTTAATTGGCATATCCTTCCCTTATAATTTTAGGTGGATGAGAGGTCGTGGGTTCAAGATTCATTGGGTGCGTGTAACTTACCAGTACCATGCTTACTTTTGTTGGTTTACTATTGAGGTTGTGGGTTCAAGACTCATCTTCTCAAAAACAAATAAAAATGGAAATAAGATTCATTTTATTTTAACTACCAAACAGAGGGTAAGCTGAAAAATCAAATTTATTATTCACGCCTGCTCGTTCACACACAAACAGAAATCAAACAAGAAGCACCCAGATAATGAACAATTTTAATACCAACCTTACAATTCCGAGTGATCCACACACGCTGTGCGAATGGGCACGTATATGATATATACAACCTTCAATGTATGAAAATGCAGTCAGATTCACAGAAAAGGATCTTTAAAAAAGTGATGTGCAATTAATTTCATATGGGCATTGAAACAAATCGTATTTTGGAATTGGAACTAAAATGAAGTACTAAACGATCACTACTATAGTTAAAAATAAGTGCAAGAAAGTGAAGCACACAAGAACCAACCTTGTGGTTCCATCAAAAAACTGAGGTGGTTCTGAAGTTGAATCAAGCGGAGGTGGAAGGACCTCATTCACAGTTCTGCATAGAGAGAGAGAGAGAGAGAGAGAGAGAGAGAGTAAAACTTACTTATTTATCATGATTCATAAACGTATGTGTGTGCAAGCCTGTACTGTTTGTTGCTCTCATTTTCTAGAACTTTATTTTCTCAGTAACCAAGCAGAAAAAAGAATGACTTGGGACTTACCCAGCTGCAATTTTAGCAGAAAATGGTACTTTAGCTCTGGCATTTCCAAGTGCTTGAAGTTGAAGCTTAGGAGGAGATATGGTTGTGTTTGGGAATCTAATTTGTGTTACCACTTTTTTGCAGAATGAAGAGACGGTTGTGTTGTTGTTGCTGCAGCTGTAGCTCACTTTCAATTTCAAACTGGCCATGATTCTTTTTTGGATTGCTCCAATGTTTAATTTAGGCTTACAAAGGAAAAAGAAAAAGAAAAAACTTTACATATCCCACCTTACTTATGCATTCATACTTTCAAAGTGAATGCCTTTTTAGTTGCATCTACAGTGGTTTCAACAAATGGTCAACTAAGGAATCTGTGTGTAATGCTTTTGACTTTTGGATGGTCCATAAAACATTAAAACTTGCTGCTGATGAGTGATGATCTTAACTGGCTGTTGATTTGGAACTGCACACAAGGAGGAGACATGAAACTGCTAGCGATCTATGCTGGGTTTCATCAATATCAACAAGCATCAGGCCCCTTCAGGAACTCATACAAATCTATTCTCATTATTAGTAAAGAGACAACTAAATGTCAACAAAGCTCAAGAAAGAGAGACATGATGAGAGAGGTCATAATGTTAGTTGAGTGCCTGGTTCTCCAATAATTGTATTGTTTTTTTTTTTTTTTTTTAAATCTTTTTATTATTATTATTTATTTATAACCAAATTACACGGTACATCCTTATATTATATCTGAATAATTTTGATTTTACACGATGTTTAAAAATGTTCAAATCTATCATTATATTAGGAGGTGTCAATTGAACTACATTAATTAAATGTAAAACTACAATGAAGGAATAATTTGTATTTTAATAAATAGAAGTGCTACGTCCACAACATTTTCACAGCAAATTATAAGTAGTAAGTTGTCATTAGTCTTAATTTAAATTCACAACTTAAATTACCTTTTACCCATCCGTAACAATCTCTAACAACTTACCACTTATAATTTGTTGTAAAAATGTTGTGAACATAGCATTTAAAAGATACAAAAAGTTAAGACTTTCTTTCCTTTTTGGGTTGTCAAAGTCAAAGATAATGGTTGTTGAGAAGTTGTACCTACACGACATGTAGTTTAGCTGCAAGAAGTTCAAAGGTGCTACAGATCGTTTTGCTAATTTCTTTATAATTCAATCTGTAGTCACGTGCTTGCCACGCTGAACTCTAATACAGCTGTCATAACTCAATTTAGTTATAAATCACAGTTAGTCAGTTTTTCATTTTTCAGTTTAGTTTGTTTTCCGTTTCCCGCCTCTGTTATGTATATATAAACAGAGCGCCTATTGTAAATTAGTACAATTCTCTCAGATTTTTTTTTTTATCTTGTTGATCTGTTTTTGATTTTGCTTTCTAAGCCTCTGAATCAGATTCTTTCTAAGCCTCTGAATCAGATTCTGTATTAGTTCAATTTCTCTCGGTGAAACTTCACCTTTCTCAGCTTTTCCATGGCGGAAACTTCAACAACCGCTACATCTTCTGCTACTTCAGGTACTACTTTCACAGAAGAAGAATATTCATCAAGAACATTCTATCTCGGAGATAATCCTGGCACCATTCTCATCAAAGAAAAGCTCAATGGCGACAATTACTACACTTGGTCAAGATACATGACCATCGCGCTCTCCGCGATGAGCAAGATAGGCTTTGTTGATGGCTCAATTGAGCAGCCAGATGATCGATCTTCTCCGCTGTTCAATCTATGGATCAGGTGCGACGCCATGGTCACCTCTTGGATTTACAACTCCGTCTCACAGGAAATTCTTTCAAGTGTGATCTATAAGCAGACGGCTCGTGAGGTCTGGCTCGATCTTCAGCATCGTTTCTCACAGAGAAATTCAATTCGCATTTTTCAGCTTCAGAAGGAAATCTCAAATCTCGCTCAGGGTCAATCCTCTGTGCATACATACTTTCTTACGCTCCAGGCACTTTGGGTTGAATTGTCAAGCTACAAACCATTGCCTGAGTGTTCATGTGGTTCGATGAAGACCATAGAAGACTATCGTCAACAAGAAAATGTGATGGCCTTTTTGATTGGACTGAACGATAGCTTCGCTAACATTAGGGCTCAAATTCTTTTGATGGATCCGCTGCCATCTATTAATCGAGCGTTTTCTCTGGTTCAGCAATACGAAAGTCTGAGATCTATTGGATCTAATGTGATTTCCTCTGAGCAAGCCAATCGCAGAGAGAGACCTGTGTGTTCTCACTGTGGTGTAAGTGGTCATTTTGCTGATAAGTGCTATAAGTTGCACGGTTATCCACCTGGTTACAAATTCAAGAGCTAGACTCATGCTGTGACTCTCAGGTAATGGCTTTACTCCTTTCAGTTCACCTAATATGAAACATTCAGTTTTTTTTTTTTTTTTTACTTAATTAGCGAATAGAAGGGCTTTTACACTAACGGCTTGGGTGATGAATACTGGTGCTACAATCATATGGTACGCTAATCGGTTTGAGAATAGCTTATCCAGCTTTTGCTAAAAGTACGGTAGATAAAAAATAAAAGTTAAGTACTATAAATAAAAAGTAAAAGTTAAATAAAATAAGTAAGTGTCTCACGTGGGACTTGCCACAAATAGTAGAAAAAATCAGCAAAAGTTAAATAAAATAAGTAGGTGACTCACGTGAGACTCATAAATATTAGGAGAAATAAGCAATAAGATAGCTTATAAGTGCATCCCAAACAGGCACTAAAAGTGTTTGACATCAGCTTATTTAGCTTTTAGCTTATTACTTATTGCTTTTTGCTTTTTGCTGAAACTATGTTAAAATATAATTGTACTTAAAAAAAATTAAAAAAAAAAAAAGGTTTTAAAAAGGTGTACATAAAAGCAAAAAGCAAAAAAACTGGCTTATAATCCAATGCCAGCCAAATGGAGTATTAAGTCACACAGTTCATGGTAGTGTTAAGTTGCCCAATGGTGAACTTGCTCTTGATACACATGTTGGTACTGTTAGACTTTCAGCCTCCTTGATACTTAACTGATGTGTTGTGTGTCCCTTTACCAAATTGACTAAAGCTTTGCATTGTTGCTTTATTTTTTAATCTACATATTGCATCAACGATGATTGGACTGGGTAAAGTGAAAGGGAGGTCTATATCTACTGCAAGCATGATCTAGTTCCTGTGCTCCTGCTGTTTCGAGTATCTCTTCATTTGCTCCATCTGTAAATATGCATAATAAAACTGTTCATAGTGCTCACAGTGTTGCTTTTGATTTGTGGCACTATAGATTAGGTCACCCAGCTTATTCTAAACTCAATGCTTTCTGTAATAAAGTACCTAACATTGATTGTACAAACCAGGTGTGTGATGTGTGTCCTTTAGCCAAACAATAAAGGCTACCTTTTCCTCTTAGTCAGCATGTCTCTGGTGCTGTTTTTGACTTGATTTATTGTGATGTATGGGGTCCTTACCATGTGCCTATTGTCGACGGTTTTGGATTTTTTCTTACCATAGTAGATGATTTTTCTAGGTAAACATTGGTATTTTTTATGAAAAAAAAGTCTGATTGTAGACCTTAAGTACAGTCCTCCTTTACTCTCATTGAAACTCAGTTTTATTCAAAAATTAAAACTATTAGAACAGATAATGCTATGGAGTTTAGTATGCCTGAATTTTATGCTTCAAGGGGTACTTTGCATCACTTAAGCTATGTAGAAACTAGAAACTCCACAGCAGAGTGCTATAGTGGAAAGGAAGCATCAGCACATCTTGAATGTTGCTAGGGCTATTAAATTACAAGCTAATCTCTCTTTACCCTTTCGGGGACATTGCAACATTGCATATGTACTGCTGTTTTCCTTATAAACGGATTCCCTTCTCCCATGTTGCATAATAAAAGTTCTAATGAGTTTTTGTTTCACAAAACCCCTTCTTACTCCTATCTAGAGTGTTTGGGTCCTTGTGCTTTGTTTCAACTTTATCTTCACAGAGAACTAAATTTTAGCCTAGAGCTAGGAGTGTTTGTTTCTTGGTTATCCTTACGGCTTTAAAGGTTACAGAGTCAAGGATCTTAATACCAATACCATTTTTGTATCTCGAGATGTAATTTTTCATGAACAACAAAAATAAAATTAAACGGTCAGATCAACGATATGTCTTTGAAACTAAAAATCAAGAACTAGATTATAATCATGTTGAAAATCTAAAACTTAAAAGTGAAAAAAATCTTTAATACTGATTCAAAAAAAAAGAAAGAAAGAAAGGAGAAACTTAATGCCATTTCTAGAACATGTGGAGGGTAATAGAATGCTGTAATTTGAGAGACCGGTTTTAGAGTTGTGCCTGCACAAGAAAATGTATAGAAACGAGTGATTAGCAGCCTTTCATCAAGTCATATTGTAGGCAACTGTTTTTAGAGAATATAACTTCTTGTACTGTGTAAAGGGAAGGAGGGAATACTGTGAAGCGTTTCTTGTAAATTTCAACAAGCTCCTTTGGTTCACGTCTAGTTTGTTTGTAAGCATCATTTTTGTCCATCTCCTACACAATATTTGATAAAAAGGGATATGTAAGTCAATGCTTCTTTAAAAATAGAAAAAAAAAAAAGTTACGCATGCATCTAATAAGTCTTGAACCCACAACCTTACGAATACAAATCCTCTGTACCATTTTTTGTGTTCCACTTTATGTTCCACCAATTACAATTTGTCATGTGTTTATTTTTTTCCATTTTAAACTTTGATTGTTTTATAAGGAAAGTTAAACAAATACATGATAAGTTGTGATTAGTAGAACATAAAGTGGAATACAAAAAATGGTACAGAGGATTTGTATTCCAACCTTACCATCCATATCCAAGAAGGACATGCCAATTGAGCCATAGCTCATTGGTGATATGTAACTTAACTCTAAAACTATCACAGTGTAACACCTTTCTGTTTCAAGTCATTGAAGAGCAGAACAAATCTAACTTTACACATGTATATGCCAGACCATATAAGCTTAATATTTTGCTTATCCCATTTAATACAATAGGTACATAATAGGACTTTATCAACCTGGAAAATGTGCGCAAAAGTTTATGGAATATTTCTTTCTTTCTGTTTACTGAACCCAAAAATCATCTTCAGATTTGACCTCAAACAAGGTGGAAGGAGGGATAATGATCTTTTGGAGTTTTTTAAGATAACTCTACCAGGGTATATTCCTAAAATTTTATTCATCCATTTTGAAATGAGTAAATTATAGTTTACCATGTCATTAATATTTAAAATTTTAAATAAATATTGACCATCACCATTTTGGCATCTATTTAATTTAAATCATTGAGGATGTGGCAAAATTCAATTGACTCATTTCAAAATTGATGGATAAGATTTTAAAAACTCCATTGTAGAGTTACTCTAAGAATTCTAAAGGATCCTGATCCGTGAAAGGAGAAATTACCCATTGAGATAAAATAACTTTCACATTATGCTGCCAACACCCAAAATTTATTGAAGCTTTAAACAGCTACGAGGCTTTAAAATAACAACTAGTAAATAAGCATTCTACTGAAAATGAAATTGGCTCAGAGAGAGATAGTTGGTAGCAAATTTATTGTACCTTAATCCAAGCAGCCAGGTTAGGCCTGCCTGCTATGATGTCATATTTCTTTACTTCCAATGAGAAGGGCTGAAATCTTTCAATAAATGGAGCATAAGCTATATCCACCTGAAAAAAGAACATCAATTGTAACTGATTTTCTTGTTCACATCATGCAATAAACTTGTCTCCTGCATTGGATAAATCAAATAGATTTACATGGGGCAAACCCTACAGCAGCCTATTAGGTTGTCACTATTAGAGTATCATTGCAGAACATTTACCCTCCATCACTTCATGAAACCTAGACTCAATACCAGTATCAGGCAGAAGGCAGATATTATTGCCGTATGACAAAATTTTCACTTACCAGACTGAACTGACCAAGAAAAAAGGGTCCATCTCCAAATTTGGAAAGAGCTGTTTCGATGTAATCAAATGCAGCACCTGATGCAATTCACCTCTATAGGTTTATATACGCGGTCTGTAAATAAGAAAGGATATTCAGCTGCTGAAGTCAAGTAGTCAACTCACCTGCTTCATTCCCATCTCCTTTGAATGAAGAAATCACAGATTTGTTGAACGTGTCCGTGTAGGACAACAACTCTTCTGCAAATTCCTTCTTGTCTGGATCCTACAATTCAAGGTATAAGGAATATTTGCAGAACATGGTGCTGATAAATAAGTAAAACAGGCTTTATCTATAAATCTTACATGAGGAAAGAGAGAAGGTCCTTCAAAGTGACTGTCAATATATTTTATCAAATCAAGACTCTCTCCTTTGACTTCGTTGTTGTGCTCCAACGATGGCACCTGCACTTTAACTTCTCATAAAGAACTGCAGGAAAGAAAAAAACAGCACTAATTGAGCATAGCACTCATAGGTTTCTTCTTTAGCCATCTGTTTGTCTTAGAACTTAAACATCATTAAGTTCTTTACTATTAAGCACTAGCAATGCAGCATATGTACCGGCTCCACAGAACTATTATCTGGAGGTCGTACAAGCATTCCAAGTGAATCATTCAAGTGTTTTACCTAGCATTCTATATAATTCAACATGTCATTCATGTTTTGAGTCTACTTCGTCTTGTGTTTTGATTATCTCAAAAACTGGAATTGTCCACAAATGTTATCATCACTTATTATTAATGATTCTTCTTTCATTTTTCCACTCCATTTTAGAGGTGAAATGTAAGATTTTAATTGCCAGGGCAAACAAATGGAGCTATATATTTTCTTGTAACATCCAAGTAAGTGAAGAAAATATTGCATCTATATAGTTTCACCTTGTTAGCTGAGTACACTTTCTCCTTGTACCAAGCAGGCCTGTTTTGCAGGTCAATAGGAACCAATTTTATCTTGTCCTGCAAACCCTGAATTGCCCACAATATTATAGGACACCAAATCAAAACAGAAGAATAAGTTTCATAATATAATGAAAAAAGTGAACACCAAAAATGGAAAATTAATCACCTTAGATGAGACATGTTGCAACATAATTGGCCCCTTAGCAAAGAAAAGGGATAAAAAGAGAAGTGATAATTCCAAATAAAAGGCTTCTTTCATTATCCATTTGGGACCCAAGGCAACTAGAACCCCACCCAACTATACTTGCTAGCCAATGAGCTCTAGCTCAATAGGCATCTCCTCCCTGTATAATTCTAGGTGGATGGTAAGGTCATGGTTTCAAGACCCATTGAGTATGTGTGTAACTTACCAATAAATAAAGAATTTAAATTTTTTAAAAAAGTACTATGATTACTACTGTTGGCTTAGTTGTGGAGTTTGGTTTTTAGATCTTTTGGGATTTCATGGGTCTTGCCAAGGTCAGTTGTAGATACTCTTTTTGGTTGGTGGAATTGGTTTGAAAAGCACTCATCTAGCATTTGGAATTTAGTTCCGTTGTGCTTAATGTGGTGTATTTGGAGGGAGCAAAATTGGTAGACGTTTGAGGACACGGAAAGCTCTGACGATCAGCTGCTTGCTTCTTTCAATGGCTCCTTTTTTGACTTGTCTAGGGCTTGAGAACTCACCTCTAGTAATTCTCTCCCTATGTTCCTTAGTTCTTTCCTTTGTAATTAGTAATTTCTTTGTTTTTTTCTATTCTCTTTCTGTACTCTTTGATCTGCTTTATGCCCTTTTGCATGAGGTAGGTTTTATATATATATATATAACAAATATACATCTTTATTACCTATCCAAAAAAAGAAAAAAGAAAAAAGGCTCATATTATTTTATGAACCAAACAGAGGGCAAGCTGGAAAAATCAAAGAACTCTTACAATCCATGCCTGCTTTTGCACACACAAACACACATCAAACAAGGAGCACCCAGATAATGAACAATTTTAAAACCAACCTTACAATTCCGAGTGATCCACACACGCTGTGCGTACGGGCATGTATATGATATATACAACCTTCAATGTATGAAAATGCAGTCAGATTCACAGAAAAGAATCTTTATAAAACGTAAAGTGCAATTAGTTTCATATGGGCATTGAAACAAACAGTATATTGGAATTATAACTGAATGATGGACTACATGATCACTACTATAGATAAATAAGTGCAAGAAAGTGAAGCAGACAAGAACCAACCTTGTAGTTCCATCAAAAACCGGAGGTGGTTCCGAACTGGAATCAAGTGGGGGTGGAAGGACCTCATTCACAGTTCTGCATAGAGCGAGAGAGAGAGAGTTCAGGGTGTAACAGTCACTTATTTATCATAATTCATAAAATTATGTGTGCACAAAAAAAAAGTTTGTCCGTGTGTGCAAACTTGGTGTGTTTGTTGCTCTCATTCTCTATAACTTCATTTTCTCAGTAACCAAGCAGGAAAAAGAACGACTTTGGACTTACCCAGCTGCCATTTTAGCAGAAAGTAGTACTTTAGCTCTGGCTTTTCCAAGTGCTTGAAGTTGAAGCCTAGGAGGAGATATGGTTGTGTTTGGGAATCTAATTTGTGTTACCACTTTTTTGCAGAATGATGAGAGATAGAAAGGGACGGAGTTGGTGTTGTTGTTGCTGCAGCTGTAGCTCACTTTCGATTTCAAACTGGCCATTCTTTTTTTGGATTGGTCCAATGGTTAATTTAGGCTCAGGAAGGAGAAAAAAAATCTACGCCCCACCATACTTATCCATTCAAAGTGAATGTCTTTTATTAGTTACATGACTTACGTCTACAATGTTTACAACAAATGGTCAACATGGAATGTGTGTGTATTGTTTTTGACATTTGTTTGGTCCACAAAACTTGTTGATGATCTTAAATTAGCTGTTGAATTGATTTTTGGTGAAGTTGATTTCGAAGTGCCTACAAAGGTGACATATGAACTCACTCATAAGTGTGCAGTGTGCATGGTTGAACTTCACGTTTCAGCCTCTTAATGGATGTGGTTCAACAAGCTTGTAATTTTGAAATTACATGGTACATCTATAATCTATTCTGGTTAATAATGTGACCACTAAATGTCAGTGAAGCTCAAAACTACAAAGTTTGTAAGTTGATTTTAGTAAAAAGGAATACAAAGCTAGGACTTTCTTTATGTTTTGGCCTAGAGTTGGATTAGATTAAACCGTTTGATTCTTGCTACGACCTCCCCACTCCAAGGTATAAAAAGAATTACAAATTTAAGTTGTCAGAACAATAATTCACAATCACGTTGGAAGTGCCTTGGAACGAGAAAACAAATGGTGAAGCATGCATCAATGTGCGCAAATTGGATAATTACCCCTTGGCCATGCTATGCTAAATAACTGATCAAAGACCTCACAGTGCTGCATGCAAGCACGAGTGGCCCGTCGATCTTGCTTGACATCTGGTTCGTCTAGATGATCAGATATCCGGGAAATTCGGATGATTGAAGTGAGAGATGATGCTTCAGTAGAACTTCTTACCTCTTTTCCTATTTCTCCACATACTGTGTAACATGATGTGTTCAAAGTTGCACACTTTTCACTTTCTTAGTATTTAACTGTTTGCAAGGATTCAAAAATCGGAATGCTCATATTTGATAAGTTATTTTGTTTTGATTAATATTCGATGGAAACTGTCTTGCATTTTCAGGCTCTGATTAATATATATTAATTGATCCCCTAGTTTAAACATTTAAAGCTTAAATTTGCTACATTGCTGTGCATTGACGCTGTCTCTGAGTTGAAAAGTAACTTCAAGAATGTTTCCAGACATGTTCCACATTATACAACTTTGAGTTGATTATAGAAATATGAACAAAAACTTTTATCTATAAGCTTTCTGGATATACAAAAAGACATCTGAACAAACGTTTTAAGCATTATTGTGGTCCCCATCTAACACATATTTTACCTCCTATTCAATTTGTAACTGTATAGACAGGAACCACAATTAGAATAATCTGCTAATCCTGTTGACCTGATTAATCAGTTGACTCTGTGCTACAAGCCTACAGCTAAAACCACAATAGAAATGTCTTACAGTATCATCTGATTTGCAGAAATTGCTTTGTGAAGTGTTCAAAAAAGAAGCAGATACCATGAACAAGATGATAAACGTTAAATGTTTACATCATTAATGAAAGCCTAGCCTCCACTAATTTACAAACATAGAAAAAAAAACATGATGTAACATTTAGTCGAGTGAAAAGAAACTGAATTCAAACGAGATGATAAATATTGAATGTTTACATGATAAATAGAAGCCTAGCTTCCACTAATTTCCACACCTAGAAAAACCATGATGTAGCATTTTAGTCGAGAGTTGAATGAAATGGAAACTGGAAACAAGATGATACATGTTGAAGGTTTACGTGATTAATAGAAGCCTAGCTTCCCCTAATTTGCACACCAAGAATAAGCCATGGTCTAACATTTTAGTTAAGAGTTGAGTGAAACTGATACTTAAAACAAGATGATAAACATTGAACATTTACATGATTAATAGAAGCCTAGCTTCCTCTAATTTGCACACCTAGAAAAACCATTGTGGCACTGTGTAACATTTTAGTCGAGCTAAATTAAACTGATACTTGAAACAAGATGATAAACGTTGAATATTTACATGATTAATAGACGCCTAGCTTCCTCTAATTTGCACACCTAGAAAAACCACTAATTTGCACACCTAGAAAAACCATTGCGGCACTGCAAAACTTTTTAGTCAAGAATTAAAAGAACTGATACTTGAAATGGTGTAGGTTTACACAATCAATAGAAAGCCTAGCTTCCACTAATGTGCACGCAGAGAAAAACCATGATGCAGACCTAGGTATATAAAAAACAAATGGCAGAGATCCGTGAAGAGGGAAACAAAATCCTAAAGCTAATTGACATTTGGAAAGTAATAGTTTAAACTTCTTGGCAAAGCGATTGCCAATATTTGAAATGATACATGTTGCAACCCAACCGTAATATAGTCAGAATGAATACATTTTGACCTGCAATGTCTAGAGGCACTCAAAAATCAACTTTAATTCTTGTTCTTGAGTTGTCAATTTGAATATTCTAAAAAACCTTTTAACAGCTGCCAAATAAAGGCAACTAGGAAAATTGAAACAGAATATTATCCACATTTGAGAGTCTCATAATCCATGGCAACTCTGTTCTGTTATTAAGGAAAAACAGTAAAACCATATGTTTAAGTGGTAGCTTTTGAAGTATTATATGTCAATCACCAGACAACTCCTACAGAGAACTTTTCCTAAGGCATTCCCCTGTCTAGCCATTGACTCTACCATTTTTGGCAAGTTTTCTTAAGGCTTCATGGGGAAATGTTTCCATGAAGCATTGCTATACATTAGGAAGAATAGAATATAAAGAATCTTTCTTTAGAGGGTATAAAAAAGAATGTTTCTCAGTACAATAATAGAAACGAAAGTTTAAGTGATAGATTTTCAAAACCTCTAAAACTAGGTGTTAGCAAAGATACCACCACCTCCTCTGACAGAAAGTAGGGGTGCATGCCAAGAGCTGCGACTTATTAGGTGGGAATCAAGAAACAAAACTATTACTGTAATATCATCATGAAAATGTCTCCTCACCCCTCGGTCAATCTTTTTCAAGTCTGAGTATCTCATCTCTCTTTTTTTCGCTGCTTCACAAAGTGCAGCTTTGACTAGTTTCTTTGCAACACCCTGCAAAAATATGGGAAGTATTTAAATAACTTCAACAAATAATGACTTCTATTTAACTAATAATATCATGCAATCAAAGAAGATCTGTCTGCTCGAAATAAATGAATATATGCAACACTATTTAAGTAGTTCTTAGAAAAATTCAGCAATTTGAGGTTGCTAGAGAAATGTCTAGCTATTTGCTTTTATGGTGGAAAGTATCTAGTTCATTGCTTGCATATGAACTATACAATTATCTTCAATTTATTTAATTATTATATAATGGGGAAAAGAAACAGGGTACCAGTGCTTATAACATAAACAAAGAAACAAGGTACCACTAAGATAGCATTAAAATCATCCTTCCACAAGTTAGTTAGAAACAAACCCATGGTAAAATATCCAACCTATATACAAAAGAGACTCAAAGCTATAGATAGGAATCCTTACATTACGTGGACAGCTCTGGACAATATCAACAGCCTCCTGATTGCTTAGGTGCTCCCATAGGCCATCTGATGCAAATATAAGAAATTGATCTTCAGGGAAGAGTTTCTGCACTGATATTGTTGGCTCAGCTTTAAGGATTGGTCTGTAGAAGGGTTCTGGAAGTCTAAACTTTGACAACAAAGGCTCTCTATTGAACTCTACATTCTTCAGATAGGCATCGCCAATAGATCTTGAAACCTGAAAAGTAACAAAGCTCTGTCAATACGGTAAATTCTCTCTGTGGGAATGCCATCCCTGTGTAAGCACCATGCTGATTTCCTGGAAAGTAATCCTCCAGAACTAAAATGTCATGAATCATACTCAACATTCTGATTTTGGACATGTGACTGCTCATATTGCATGTCACTTTTTACCCCCAAACACTGTAACTAGTATCAATAAAAATTCTGATATGATCACATACACTTCACATTTTAAACAAATATAGCTGTTCAAGCTGAAGTGAATTCTTAAATTCTCCACATTTTTTTTTATAACATATGGAACCTTTCTAAAGAAGAGCCCATTGGACTTGCCTCCAACTAGTAAAATCTATGACTAACACCACCTGCCAATACCATTGCCTAGAAATCCAAGGGCATTCACCCCTAACGGGCTAAGCAATTTAAGCTCATGCCCAGGAGCTTCTCCACAATTATTCATATTTAATTTCTGATAAATTCCAAATTTTATCTGTAAATAGTTTTTCTTAACCTGCCTTGCGGGGATAGTCTAATTCCCAAATCTGCCCCCATTGGGATCATTATTCATTAGGGATCATTAGGGAATATGTTTTATTATTAGGGACATTCAATTATTCTGAGTTAATCTAAGGAAATAAATGGAACATCTTAAAACTGTCATTAATTGTAACTAAATGTATATGTAGAATAAGTTTTGTTTAACCCAATAGCATATCCTTGATGAAAAAGAGCCACATACACGTCAAAAAAATCTCATATATTCAGAGGGCTTTGGCAGAATGACTTAAAAAGGGCATAAATGATAGAAGGTAATTTAAGAAAAGATAAGGAAGTGGGAAAATAATGTTTCATAGAAAACAACTATATCTCAAGAAATCACCTGTATTAGACCCTTCACACGCCACACCTTATGCTTTAACACCACAATCTGTGGATCATCGGGATGCAATGAACGCAGTTCCTCCCTCACAGATTCCACACTTGCATTGTGCTCAATTGATAGCTGAACAGCTTTAATCTCTTTTACAGCCTTCTCCTGTCTTCCTAACACCACCCGAGAATCTCCTGCATTTGCAATGTATAGCAGCCCGCTACATATTACACCTACCAAACAGCATGCACCAACAGAAGCAATTTCTGGCTTAGTTTGCCACTGCCTCCTTACTAGAGAGAGGAATTCCTCCTCAGTTGCCAAGAATGCCTTGTTGATAACATCTGCTGACATTCCCTGATTCTCTAATGTGAACTCTGCAGCATGAATAGCTGTCAAGTCAGTAAACATATGCATTAGCTTTAATTAAAAATTAAAAAATGGGAAAAAACCAAAAAAATAATATTATAAGAGACAGAGGGAACATGTAACTAGAAAATTGTCCAAATCCTAACATACAGGAATTGTTATTTTCTGAGAGCTATCATCAATGAAAACCTATACCTGATAGGCATTTCACAGATCATTTATAAAATTTTCATCATTTCTGAATTCTTGCAACTAATAATCGCAACCTATAGTCATCGTAACAGGTTAGGAACTAAAAGCAAATTTTCAACTCAAAGAAAACTGGTGTCTTTATTGTCATGATTCTTATTTCTTAGACTTTTTTGATAAGTAAAAGACATTTTTGGTTCTTAGAATGGATATTCATACTCCTGGAGAGCCTTTACCTGTCCTATCAAATTTGAATGGAAATTATATAATTTAGAAATCAAAATATGAACCACAACTCCATAAAAACTACACATGCTTCTTTTTTTTGAGATGCATTAAGTTACCACACCTAACTTGTGCTTAATTCTTCCCCAGTCCCCGCCTATTCACCCATGAATCCAGGATTTTCACTTTCTGGTCATCACCGACGGCAACTAATTCCAATACTGAATCTGATATTGAGGAAGGAATATTGCAATAAGAATACACATCACTATTAAATGATTCATAAGTTACAAAGCTCCAACTGCACTAAAAAATTTCAGCTTCGTCTTGTAATGCAGTCTGCTGAAAGTGATCTTATCTTCTAACTTTAAATGCTTTAAGATAATCAATCATACCAGTAAGCAGTTTTGAAGAGAAACCTAATGTAAGAAGAATTGAAATTTTTTTCAAAATACATGTTGCTAAATGACTGGCATGCAGCAGGCACGGGTGAAACACCAAAACATTACTGCTCATGCCACTGAACACTCTTATGTACCAAAAATCAACATGATATCGAGCTTAACACTATCAATCATGATTATGGGATTCTCTAAAAGCACAAAGATCAAAAGATAAAAAAAATTTAAAAAAAAAAAAAAAAACTACTAATTAGCCACGTTGATGTAAGAGGAACTGCGTACAAAATACAATAACAATCAAGCCAAAAAATTAACAAATTGCACAAACTCAGACCGTTTTCAAAAATGAATTCATAAAGCAAATGGTGGATGAACTTAGAAACTTACTCCTGATATTGTTAAACAGGTGATCATTTACGAAAAGGGCAGCTTCAGGGCCTCCATGCCCATCGTAAATTCCAACAAATGTTCCATTAGGACCTGACTCAAGGGAACTCAATGACCCTGATTCAAGTTGGCTATGGTCTTCCAACAAATTGTTTGCTTGAATTATCGCCATTGAGAATTCTCCATTAACATGATGTCCTGAATCCTTGTACCACAACAAACCATCAACCCGACCACTCACATTCTCAGAATTTTCACCCTCAACAGAAGGCTTCCAACAGGGTTTCACAAACTTCATCAATGTACCTGATACCATCCCTTACATATTCTCACCCAAAGGAACCAGCAATCAAATCATTCATCAAATAATTATCAGTAACAAGATTGAACCCTAGTTTCTGCTCTAATTTCTTCTCAGTCTTTAAAGGTAAGCCGCATGTTCTGGAAATCAAATACTCATTGATCAATGTAGACACCATTAATCTGTAAAGGTGTAAAACTTTAAATAAGATAGTGGGCATGTGCAGAAACAGCATTTTTGTAAAATCAGATTATAGACAACATCAAAACGTGCAGCTATTCAAAATAACAAAAGATTTTGGGTGCAAGATACAACTTTCAGTTCAAAAAAATCAAAATTGGTTGTCATGTCAGCATGTACAGGTATGAAAGATCAACCAAAACAATGCAAGTAATATCAACATGGCATCTATTGAAAAACAAAGACATGGGTATTCTCAGAAACTGCAAAGTTTTGAACTTAACACAAGAACCAAAATATTGTGAACATTAAACTTGTCAGCAACTAAAGATCAAACAAACTTTATGGGCATGTGATGAAATCACATAAACAATACAACTATGACACCCAAGAAAACAAAAACAAGAAATATAGAATACCTTGAATCTATGTTCTGTGAAATAATATTCAACCCCTTTTGGTGTACAAATTTAGAATTACAAACTAAACTGGAAAGAACCCATTATCTGATGGATTAAACAGATCATCAATAAGGGAGATTTGGAATGTTCTGACAGAACAAAAAAGAAGGTGTCGGAATGTTTAAAGGGCTAGATCTAAAAGAAAGACAGAGAGAGAGAAATTGGAGCTGGTTAATGGTTCTTGTTTTTCTTTTCTTTTCTTTTTTTCTTTTTTCTTTTTTTCTTTTTTCTTTTTTTCTTTTCTTGAAATCTTCTAAAGAAAGAGGCTGTAGTATACAACAAATTCTCTCGGTTTGAAATCCACCATAGGCCCTATGGGTATGGGGGCTTTTGGCCTTTTGGGGTTGGATTTTCAGTTTTGCTTTTCTCTAATTTATTGCCTGGGGTTTTGACTTTGACTTGCAACAAACCACCATTTTAGGCGATCTTTGCTCATCTTCTTTCCTCCTTTAAATAGTAAAGTTCCCTTTAAGAATATTTTTGGAATTTCCTTGAGAAGCACGTATAACGTGTTATACACTGTTTTCTAGTAAATATTTTCCAAGTTCATCCAAAAAAAAAAAAGCATATTATATAGAATAATGTATGCCATATCATATTTCTTTCTTCTCTTTTTTTTTTTTTTTTCCTTTTCATTTTTTGATAAATTCAATATTACAACAGATAGAAAGAATTTTCATAAGAAAGTGGTGTGTCTGTGTTTGATTAAACTATTTCATTTACAAAATTATTGATTGAATTTAGGATTTTCAAGTTTGCGTCATGTTTTAAACCAAAAAAACCTATCATCCGAGTCGCTCACGGGGGTTCACAATTTTTTATTATAATCAATTATAATTATGGAACTATTTTTATTATTCACCAATTGAATCACTTCGACCATTGCGAAAAATTATGATGTCCCCATAGCCCATTGTATTGTAGAACACATTCCTGTACCTTGACCCACCGGTTTGCAGTTGGCACACACGTACCATAAATTATGTTGCTTAACTCTGGGACACCACACATGACCCTCATGTTATTCTGCAGCCACATTTGAGGCTACATATACATTGAGAAGACGTGGAAAATGATTTGTCACAACTCCTAAATTATAGTGTTTAGAAAAGAACTATTGCAAAAATAAATAAATAAATCAATTGGTTGGACCAATGAATAACGACAGTGTCCCCTCCCCCCCCTAATGAACACATGTAAATGATTTGTGATCAGCTTAGTTTCTTTTTTTAAAATGTGAATTGTGCACTAAAATTATTGTCTTCCTAATTGTATCGATACCATTAACTGTAAGAGAAATGCTACTTTCACAATATTTTTACAATACTTTCATAATAAATTATAGGTGGTAAGTTGTTATTGGTTATAATTTGAATTTACAACTTAAATTACTTTTTTTGCCCACTTATAACAATCAATAACAACTTACCACTTAGAGTTTATTGTGAAAATATTGTGAAAATATTGTAAATTTTGGCATTTCTCTCGACTGAAATGATCATTGACAGAATGCGGGAGAACATGGCTCTCACATTGCCTGTTTAGTTAGTAATGCTATGTGGCAGTTAGATTGCACAAATGAGCCGTTTTCTCTTCCACAAGTTCATATAATAGGAACAGTTCAGCTTCAACCTTCTATTTGGTTACCAATTACATGGAAACATTAGATTCTTCATGTCCAAAATATTTTGGACAACTTTAAACATGCTTGCACTTTTTTTTAAATGGTTTTAAATTTCCTATCATGCTAATAGTTTAAGCTGTCCAATATTACCTTTTAAGTTGTATAGCAGATGTTAAACAAAACTCTATTTTGCACGTGTATAAAACAAACAAAAATCTAGTTTCTACATTATTCCTTTCTAAAAAAAAAAATTTTCTACATTATTTTTAAAATACGCACAACAAATTTATCATGAGGATTATTTTATAGATATTTCTATATGATAAAACTTGAAATTTATGGAGTTTATTCCATGGCAATGGGGCGGGGTGGGGCCGGAGGATGGGATCTTCGTCCCCGCCCCGCATGGTTGTTGCCCTTCCCCATCCCCGCCCCACCCCGGGGTGCGGGGAAAACTACCTTGCCCCATCCCCGCCCCTTGGGGCCCCGCGGGGACCCGCCCCGCCCCTCCCCTAATACAATTTTATATATACAAATAAATTTTTTGGTACAATAATATAAATCACAACAAAAAAAAAAATGGTTTTAAAATCTAAGCATTTAAATAAACCAAGTATTTAAATAGTATAATACGTAACAACATAATTCAAAATTTCTTATAACAAAATAAACATTGTCTTTGTATGAACAGAATCATCAAGGATAATTGACTAGTTCTTTAACAAAATAAACATAAATAAATAAACATTGTCTTATAACAAATAAAAATTGACTAGTTCTTTAAGAATAAGTTTCGCTTTCTCCCAATGTAGTGACACCACTTTCTTCTTCATCATCAGAATCATCAAGGATGTTTTGGAATGTATTAGCTTCAATTCCATCTACAATAGATGAAAGGCCTAAAAAAAGTAAAAACAAATTCAATCAAACAATTGAAAAATACAGTGAAGAATAGATTCAACATAAATAATTAAATAGATTAACTAGTAAATTTGATTACCTTTGATTTCAGCCCATAACCAATTTTGAGCACACATTAATGCCTCTACGGTCTTTGCATGAAGTTTACTACGATGTGGACTTAGCAGCCTACCACTTGTGCTAAATGCTGATTCCGAAGCAACAGTTGATACTGGAATGGCTAGGATATCCCTTGCAATACATTGCAAAGTAGGATACTTAGGCCCATTAGATTTCCACCATGCCAAAATATCAAACTCCAAAGTTCTTGGCATTAGATCATCCTCAAGGTAATGCTCCAACTCCAATTTAATATTCCCACCCTTTTTTTTCTGACTAAGATATCTTTCAAAGTCCATAAGGGAGTCATCAACTTGTGGATCCTGACTTACACAAGTGCCACGAGAACATTCCCTGCCCATTCTCCCAGAAGTATAGTCACGAATCATTTCATAGCAAGTATCTCTAACTCTTTGAATTTCATTTTCAGCTTCATCACCATAAATAAGAGGAAAATAATATTCCAACAATTCAATCTTATATCTTGGGTCTAAAATGGTTGCCACAGCCATAACACCATGAATCACATTCCAATAACAGTCAAATTTTTCTAACATTTTAAATGCCATACTCCTAATTATATCACTTGGGCTTGTGAACCAAGAATTCAAAGCAATTTTTATTTCACACACCTTAGGAAAAAAAAGATTAGCTGTAGGATATGAGGTACCTGAGAATAGCTCTGTAACCTTGTAAAACAATGCCAATCTTTCACATATAATACTTGCCATCTCCCATTCTTCCTCTTTTGGAATGCACTTATAAGATGACTCCCTTTGGCTCAATCGAAAAAAGACATCTCGATACTCTATAGCGGTAGAAAGCATAAGATAGGTAGAGTTCCAGCGAGTCTTACAATCAAGGGCTAGTTCTTTGGTACATTTAACATGTAATTGTCGAGCCGTATCTGTAAACCGTTGCCTTCTTTTTGTTGATCCAGTCCAAAATCCCACACTCTCACGAACCTTCTCAATGCATGATCCAATAACATTCAAACCATCCTGAACAATCAAATTAAGAACATGTGCTGCACAACGCATATGCAACATTGATCCACGCATAACAAGGGTACTACGTTGGAGCTTGTCTAGTATAATATTTATAACTGCATCATTGGTACTGCAGTTGTCCACTGTCATAGTAGATAACTTCCTATCAATGTTCCATTCCAACAAGGTTTGTAAAAGGACATCAGAAAGCACTTCTTTTGTATGTGGAGATGGCACATAAATAAACCTAAAATAAGAAATTTAAATTATTATAACTAACAGTGAAATAAGTTCAAACAATATTTGAAAAAAATTTAAATAAAAAAATAAATATATACTTAAAAAAATGTACCTCATAACTCGGCTTTGTAATCTCCAGAAATCATCAATAAAGTGTGCCGTTACAACCATAAACCCTCGCTTTTTGTTTTGTGAAGTCCACATATCAGTGGTAATAGCAATTCTACTCCGATTCTTTTCTATTTCATGCATTGATTTCTCCCTTTCATGATCATAGATGCTCATAATGTCCTTCTTGATTGTGTTCCTACAAACCATCTTGAACAATGGTTGAAAAGAAGTTGAATATCTTCTAAAGCCAATGTGATCAACTATAGAAAGGGGATACTCATGCAAGATGATCATACGTGCGAGTTCTTTTCTTGATTCATCTTGATCAAAATGATAAGCATTCACACCTGCCATTGAGTCCACATTATGTTGATCCCTCACCAAAATTTTTTGTTTCATATCCCTAATGTCCTTACACTTTTTCCTAGGACATATTTTTAAGTGGTCATGCAAATGTTTAGTACCATTTTTAGACCCCCCTACAAGCAATCTCATACAATAGTTGCACTCAGCTTTGTCTTTCCCATCAACTTTCCTTTTTTTAAAATGATTCCACACAACTGATTTCAACCTCCCTCGTTCCTCAGTTATCTCATTGTTAGGTTGGGCTTGGGCATCTTCTAGCCTATCCAACGGAGTTGAACAGGGAGTTGTATTATCTTCATCTACCATCATTGGAGATTGATGGCTGCCAATGGGCGTGATAGATGGATTGGAGCTACCATTGTTTTCACTTGAAGTCATTCCTAAAAAAATTATTTATGATAATTTAGTAACTTAGCAATCATAAAAAAGTAATATACATACACCAAAACCTAAGCCAAAAGTCTCCAACACAAACAATGCAAAACAATGTAAAAGATAAACTTATATCACTTATGAAAAAATTCAAGTAAATTAAACTGTGTAATGCTTTCACACATTTCAAGGAAAAATTATTGTCAATAGAAAGATATAGATATAAGTATTTAACCACATTAACAAAGATAAAATCTTTAAGATTATCAATCAAATAAGTTTTATCACATAGCAAAGAAAAAAATAAGTTGGATATAAAAATATAAATATAACCGAATAGAATGAGTACCAAAACTCAACTACTGTGAGATATATACCAAAAAAAACTCTTTTAAGTGTAAGCCCTTCACTATTTTGGCTTGTTCTGGAATTGAAGAAATTTTGAACATTCAATTTTGCAATTTTTTTAATGTTTTTGGAATATAACCGAATAGAAGATTCTCCCCTCCTGTGCAAAATACATAGTGAAATAAAGTGCAAGAACATGAAACAATGTGGGGCCGAATACATCATGAAACAATGTACAAAAAGATGATACAATGTGGGGCCGAATATATCAAGTTATTATCAACAAACCTACTGCCTACTATAGTCAAATATATGAAACAATGTGCAAAACAATGTGCAAGAAACAAGAAACAAACCTGCCTGCTGGAAGTCTGGATACACTAAGTAACGTGAATGATATTAACCTTGAAAAACATGCAAATGTTTAGTACAGAGAAGAGGGATGGGTTAGAGGCGGCAACAGTAATAGGGTTTTAGAATAAAATATATTTTATGTCATATCTTGTACTCTTGTGTTTCACTTTAAATATTAGTTATTTAGGGTTTACTAAATTTACAATTATAGTCTTTATTAGTGCGGGGTGGGGATGGGGCGGGGATAAAAACACTAAACCCATCCCCGCCCCGCCCCGGGGTGCGGGGACAAAATATTGCCCCATCCCCGCCCCATTACCTTTGCGGGGCGGGGAAAACCCGCACGGGGCAAAGCGGGGCGGGGCAAAATTGCCATCCCTATGACTTTACCGTCAGGACAATATATTAATGAATTTCTTTTTGATTTTAGAATTCTAATCTTGTTCAACCAAAACTTTACCAACCAAGTTAACTAAGAGCTACTTATTATGAGCATTTAAACCACAATCACAACCATTAATATATTTTATTTATTTATTTATTTTTAGATATTACCATATGATAATTGTGGTGGGTCAAAATTGGCTAAGCTAGATTTCAACCTCACACAATTTACTTATAGAGATGGGATGCCAATCAACCTCAGTTACCCTTTTTAAAACAAGTTAATCAAGTGATAATGGAATGTATGTTTGGTATATATGTAAGTCAGGAAAAACTGAATAATAAAAGTCTGGGATTGATTTAACAATGCTCCTTGGTTTTAGTCCGAGGTGAAGGTTTATACTTGTTCTTGTATGACAATACTCTCACTCTCTCTTTCTCTCTATTTCTCTTCCTTGCAATTCTTTTTTTATTTTTATTTTTTTTTCACTTCGTAGGGATCTCTTTCTTTTATATAGTCATCCAGGTTGTATCCTGACCTTCCACTTGGAGGCCCAAGGCTTATTTCCTTTGATAATTGTCCCATCAGGGCCTTACTATAAGGTTTCTCTATTAGATTGTGAGCTATGATGACACTATTTAGAGGTCATTACACCATTAATGCGGCCAGCAAAGTGGGTGCAGAGTATTGAATACAGAGGTAATAGATACTTTATTTGTACTCTTCCTTAATTTGCTTAATAACAAACCTTCCTTCCTTTCCTCGGTTGCGTGTCTGGCGGTCTCTAGAACTAGACCTCGGCCCTTCTGGGGACGTATCAATAACCTTGGGATTCTCAGCACTCCAATCTTCTTGGGTTTATGGTTGTGTTATCATATTTGCTCTAAGGACTCCTTGACATAACTTCCCGAGGTGTGTCCCTTTGGTCTTGACCTCTTCTCGCTCATTCTTGTCCTCGGTCTCTCATCCTCCAACAATAATACTTTTATGGAGTTTCTTTCCAGGTGATTATTCTTTTACGTAATGTATTATAAGCTTGTTTAACAAACTCTTTATACTACTTTCGTGTTCGTGTGTTCTAATAAGTATTATTGTTTCCTAAAAAAAAAAAAATTAATGAATTTCTTTTTGGTGTATGTAGTATTAGAACTCTACTCTTGTTCGACCAATAAGAATTTACCAACCAAGTTAACTAAAAGCCACTTATTATGAGCATTTAAACCACAATAACACAACCATAAAAGACTTTCCTCACCAAGTTATAAGAATTCTTTCTAGTCCTTCTGTATATTTTCTTCACTTCTACAGAAAGGGTGCTAGAGATGTAGAGAGTATGTAGATGCCCTAGAAAGAGACCAAATGAGAATATTCCCCACGCATAATAACAAGAGGTCTGTAAAGCTGATTTTGAGTTGTGATGGCCTATTAGCTAAATATAGGAACAAAATTAACATCCCAAACATTAATGGAAGATAATAATTCTTTAATATTTTCGATGATGCCATTTATTGCTAATTCAATTCATAGTAATAACTAGTAAGGTCTTATTTTATTGTCATTATCATATCCCTCGTATATCCTTCACAGATCGAGCCTGAACTAAAAGTTATTGTATTCTACTATTATAATTAGCATATTTTTATCAAAAGGGTTTTTTTTTTTTTAAGAATTTTTATCAAAAGTTTTATAGTTTAATTGGTATTTTTTAGTATTTTTAACGAAAATGTCAAAAATTCAAATCTCCCCCTTGACTATTGTAGGGACTCCATTTGTAATGGACCCTTAACAATAAGAATTTGTAGAGATGTGGGTGTAAGGACTTGGCATCACCGAAGTAAACAATGGCTGGTATAAAGTTTATAATAAATAATTGATGACATGAGATTCATAGGAATCTAATGGTGGAAATTTGGCTAAGTGTTTGCGATGCATATTTGTCCTCGGCTCAGGCCGAGGATCTATTTTTCTTAGAACTTATCTTCATCGAGTCCCCTTTTATGCTGGGAGCCCTATTGGATATATAGTCTCGTTTTGTTGACACCCCATTTTGCAACCCGCATTTAACCTCACCGGGAGGGTAAAAGGGTAATTTTGACTTGGAAATATGCATCTTGATTCTGGTCATTAGATTCTTAATCTCATTTCATCAAAATGATCTTGATGTTGTAACGATCAAATCGACTGGTCATAAGCCCTAATCAGACCATCAGATTGAAAGTTATCATCAAATCAAGTTTTAATGGCTGAGGTGCACTATCACAAATTGAGCCTGACTATATGTGATTATGAACAATTGATTCAAATTGGTTATAATTCTAATCAATTTGAGATCAATGATGTGTCATAATTTGATTGGTTGGGACTACATTTTATGGTGAGATTGCATACATCTAATTAATTAGATAGTTAAACATTAATTATTCAATGGGTAATTTATGTAATTATCTTTTAATTAGAGTAAATTTGGAACCAATTAAGTCTGAAATGGGAGTGATTGGAGCCATTTAATGTTAATTGGGAGCTAATTTGGGACCTATTAATGTTAATTGTGCTGAAACTATTTTCTAACAAATGAACTCTGCTCACCATTTCATCAATATCTCTTATAACATTTTGAATCTGTGAATGAGGTTAATTTTTCCAGAAACTAGACATCTGGGGCTTCAATTTGAGCACAAGAATGAGGCAATTCCGATCAGAATTGAGTCAGATATGATTTTTTGAAGTTGGCTCTACAAGCTGTTACAGCAGCTACAGGAAAACCGAATTTTGGCTTGTTCCTCACTCCTACCAATCTTTCCATTTAATGCACCAGATTTTCCCCAAGGCTAAAATGAGGTCTAGGTTCATGATTCTTTGTCAACCCTCATTAAATGGCCTTCCATTCATATTTCCTCCACCACTACTATATAAACCCCTCTCTACTTCATTCCAAAGGACACCAAAACCCCCCTCTCTTCTCCTCTCTTGAGTTCTAGTGAAGTAGAGTAGTCCTGTCATATCTTGGTCTTCCTGAGACTCAAGGTATTGAGTGAGACTCACTCTCCCTCTCCTAGTTCTTCTTTTTTCCTTCTCCCTTAGGACCTCTACCAAGAGTCTCCTCCTCCACCGTATGGATCTTGCATGAAGGTATAACCTCTTACCCTAACTTGTTTTTTGTGTTGCCATGATGAGAATTTAGGATTAAAGTATGATAGCAATTATTTAAATTCTCTTGAATATGTTTGAATGTTCTTAATTGTTCTTATGTGTTCTTCACATGTTCTTGGTTGTTCATCACATGTTCATGCATATCATTAATTTTGATCTTAAATCCACATAAAAAATATGGCAAACATGTTTGTTTCATAATTCTTTCAAATTCTTAAATCTAGGATATCACCATCCACACACATTCACTAGAATTTATTTTTCAATCCAAATGTAACACTCAATAAATTGAATTAGGGTTTATCACATGCATATACATCAAATTCAACATGCAAATTGATTGACATATTGGATGATATGATATGAATGTTGGCCACCATAGTCTAGAAGACCGGTTTCACCGAGCAAGGTGGGTGCCTAACACCTTCCCACTTTGTAACATAGTCTCCGAACTTAGATCAAGGGTTAGTAGATTAAGTGCTTATCCATGTAATTTTCGATTTTTAGATTGTAACTAGGAAACAAAGCCATGTACTTTATCTTAGATTGTATCTAGAACCAAAGCCATGTAATTTTCCTATGATCAATGTAAATTCAATTGAAAATTAATAAATGAGGAATTTTTCAATTTTGGTTTTCTTATTTATCCCAATAATTAAATATGTGGCGACTCCATTGTAAAACCCTTAATTTAAACGGGAAAATATAACTAGTCGAACCTCCATTTGAGAGGCAATAACACGACTCCACCCATTCACGTGGGTTTAGCCCAACATTCCCTATAAAAAAGGGGGCCGGGGGCGCGGTCTCTCACAGTGGCGACTCCACTGGGGAACTCTTAATCTAAAGGGGAAAATATAACTAATCGAACCTCCATTTTGAGAGACAATAACACGACTCCACCCATTCATGTGGGTTTGGCCCAACAACATTCCTATAAAGAAGGGGGCCGGGGGCGCGGTCTCTCACACGTTTTTGTTAATCTTCGCCATCCACTTGTCAATTATCTGGACTCTATGTACAGGGGTTTGTCCCATCATCTGTATTTGCAGGCTTTATGTTAGTTCTTAGCCGCCTTTGCAGACTTTCTATTAGTTGAAGTAACCGAGGCAACTGGGTTTGTTGGTCACATCACCATTAAAGCGGTCAGAACGTTGGTGGGATATGTTTAATGGATGAGGGATATTTTCCCTTTATCAATAGTCGATGCGCCGAGAATATGGGTATCCTCTGTGAGGCCTTTAGACGACTTGGGTTTCTTCCCCTTTTATCCTCGGCCTATATACTCTCCTCGGCGCGGGCCTTGGGCCGGCTATGGAGTGGGCCTGGTTTGTTAATATTTGGGGCCCCACATTAGCCCCTCAAAATTCTGCTGTACGTCCCCTTGGGCGGGGAGGAGGATTTTGACTTCCTTGGCGTATTTTCGCGGCCTGTTGGGCCTTACCTCTTTGTCAGTGTTATCGTTATTTCAGCTGTTTTTGCAGCTTTCTTTTGGGGCAAAGGGCCGCCCGAGGATGGATAGGTTTGGGTCATTTGTACTTTAGCGCTCAATTTCTCGTGGTTTTCGTCCCTAATAGGGCTCTCTATTTAGCGCCTAAGGGAGTTGGTTTTGCCGTAGATTTGGACTTGTGATCCATACAAGGACCGTAGTTCCGTTCAGCGTTTATATTGCCTCATAGTGACTGGTTCCCATATAGGTTTGGGTCCGAAGACCATGCAAGACCCTGGCTTTTCTTAGTACTTAGTTTTTATGAGGAAATGTTCTTCCTGTTGGCCTGAGACCTTGGACCATGCAATGTTTAAGTTTTTGTCTAGCACTTGGCTTTTATTCTAAAATATCTGGTTTCCCCTAAGGCTTGGGTCCGAGGACCATGCAATACTTGGTTCTGTCCAGTACCTAGTTTTCTCATTTATCATCTGAAGTATCTGGTTTCCCCCGAGGCTTGGGTCCGAGGACCATGCAATGCAATGCCTTGGTTCTGTCCAGTACCTAGTTTTCTCATTTATCATCTGAAGTATCTAGTTTCCCCACGAGGCTTGGGTCCGAAGACCATGCAATGCCCTAGTTCTGTCAAGTACCTAGTTTTCTCATTTTTCATCTGAAGTATCTGGTTTCCCCATGAGGCTTGGATCCGAGGACCATGCAATGCCTTGGTTCTGTCAAGTACCTAGTTTTCTCGTTTTTCATCTGAAGTATCTGGTTTCCCCATGAGGCTTGGGTCCGAGGACCATGCAATGCCTTGGTTCTGTCCAGTACCTAGTTTTCTCGTTTTTCATCTGAAGTATCTGGTTTCCCCATGAAGCTTGGGTCCGAGGACCATGCAATGCCTTGGTTTTGTCCAGTACCTAGTTTTCTCCTTTTTCATCTGAAGTATTTGGTTTCCCCATGAGGTTTGGGTCCGAGAACCATGCAATGCCTTACATCTGTCCAGTACCTAGTTTTCTCGTTTTTCATCTGAAGTATTTAGTTTCCCCATGAGGCTTGGGTCCGAGGACCATGCAATGCCTTGGTTCTGTCCAGTACCTAGTTTTCTCGTTTTTCATCTGAAGTATCTGGTTTCCCCATGAGGCTTGGGTCCGAGGACCATGCAATGCCTTGAATCTGTCCAGTACCTAGTTTCCTCGTCTTATTTATTATTTTATCTATTTATCCGTATCCATTTAATTCTACATTGCTATAATTTACAATAAGCATTAAATAAATACACTTTTCAAGCAAAATAATAATAATAAATGCGGGCTGGAGTTGGTGGAGGATAAGACCCTGCCGTGTTGTGCCTCTTCGCTTGATGGGACTCTTCTGATTACGAGGCGTCTCCTGGGTTGTCCGAGTAACGTGTTCTGACGCTTCGGTGCCTTCTCGTTTAATGAGGCGCCTCTTCATTAATGCCAGTCATGGATCTACGAGGATCCAACGGCTGATAGGCCCCTTGGAACTTGGGGCGGAATTATTACCTCCGGAAATTTCTCCCTGAGATTTATTGCGGATTGGCCCTCACCAATATTCCGCCTTCTATATAAGGCGTTTCTAGGGCAACCTTCTCCTTCACACTTGACAAACATTCGTTTTAAATTTCTCCCAAAAATATTGCCCAAAAGTTCTGCAGACATAGCCATTTGAGCCCCTTCGAATGAATTGACCCTGGGAGAGGGTGGTCCCGAGGATGCACAGCCCCTATCAGGAGCCGAGGATGGCACTCCGACCCTGGACGTCAAGTTGGGGTTGGAGTAGGAGAGATTCGAAAATTCTCCTTTTCAACCTAACCAGAGGTGGGGCCCTCCTTGCCGTTTGGAGGAGGATCCAGAAAGAACGTAACCTCCCTCTCTTGGGTTTGGGTCTTTAACCCCCCAAGCCGGCAGCTATGGGGGTGGGAGGGAAGCCAGGCGGAACCCAGAAGTGGAGTCGTCCTGTGCCGCGGCCTCTTCCGCCTTCTATGTAGCTCTTCTTCCCTCTTTTCCCTTTTATCTCTTCTTTTTTTGCTCCTCAACGAGCCTTCCTTTTTTCTTTTCCTCTTCTCTTGCTTCTCATCCAACCTTCTTTTCTATCTTTTGTTCCTCTGCTAACTTTCTTTCTTTCTTTTCCTCCTCTCTTCCTTCACTTCTTTTCTATCTTTTGTTCTTCAACGAACCTTCTTTTCTATCTTTTGTTCCTCAACGAGCCTTCTTTTCTATCTTTTGTTCCTTTGCCAGCTTTGCCAGACGTCAGTCTTTGTAGTTAGTTTTAGAACAAGCCCCATGGGCATCACTTGTAAAAGATGTAATTTCTCTTTATATATGAATAAAAAAGTAGACTTGTTTTGTCTCTTTCTATTTTTCGCATACTCTTGTTCTTGTGATTGCTGACTTCTGAATGAATGTTGTTGCTGTAAATTGTATTGTTTTGGTGTTTTACTTTTGAAAGCGTTGCTCTTGATTTCTTTACACTAACCACCGCACTTGCTAGCGCACAAATCGGCCTCACGGTGGGCGCCAATTGTAGGGACTCCATTTGTAATGGACCCTTAACAATAAGAATTTGTAGAGATGTGGGTGTAAGGATTTGGCATCACCGAAGTAAACAATGGCTGGTATAAAGTTTATAATAAATAATTGATGACATGAGATTCATAGGAATCTAATGGTGGAAATTTGGCTAAGTGTTTGCGATGCATATTTGTCCTCGGCTCAGGCCGAGGATCTATTTTTCTTAGAACTTATCTTCATCGAGTCCCCTTTTATGCTGGGAGCCCTATTGGATATATAGTCTCGTTTTTGTTAATCTTCGCCATCCACTTGTCAATTATCTGGACTCTATATACAGGGGTTTGTCCTATCATCTATATTTGCAGGCTTTATGTTAGTTCTTAGCCGCCTTTGCAGACTTTCTATTAGTTGAAGTAGCCGAGGCAACTGGATTTGTTGGTCACATCACCATTAAAGCGGCCAGAATGTTGGTGGGATATGTTTAATGGATGAAGGATATTTTCCCTTTATCAATAGTCGGTGCGCTGAGGATATGGGTATCATTTGTGAGGCCTTTAGACGACTTGGGTTTCTTCCCCTTTTATCCTCGACCTATATACTCTCCTTGGCGCGGGCCTTGGGCCGGCTATGGAGTGGGCCTGGTTTGTTAATATTTGGGGCCCCACAACTATCGAATTATAAAAAAATTAATTGGCATTTTTTAAGTCAATATTAGCATAATTGATTACTTATCTATTTCTAAAATTTTTCTAATACATCCTTTTTAAAATCTAATATATATATATATATATATATATATTCTTATGCTTTTTGTATCTTAAATTTGCCCAGATTGAGGGCCTTGCCAATTTTTCATTAGTCCAATAACCAATACAACTAGGAGAGGATAAATAATATTACTTTAAAAAAATGTTTTAATATAAGAAACGTTTGGCTCTTAAAATTTGGGTTAGGTCATATTTTAGTCCATGAAACCAAATAGACTAAATTTCAATTTTCACCTTTAAAGTTTTAGATAATTTTGATTTTGCCCCTTAAAAATTTAAATTTTGGATTTGTTCCCCTAACGTTGCATATCGTTTGGATTTAAGCCCTTCCATCCATGCAATGTGATGAGGTGTTCGTCAAGTGCTACCTTAACTCAAAACGACGTAGTTTTATCATTCCAAAATTTGAAACATTAGAGGGTAAATCAAAATTATCCCAAATTTTAAGTGTGTAAATTGCAAATTAGTCAAAATAATATCTAGCATGGTTTTGATAGGGTTCAAAATGATGTAGTTTTGAATGAAAAAACAACATTATTTTTTAGCTTAGCTGGCATTTAATTGGCACTCATCATGGCGCATTGTTAGAAGGACTCAAATCCAAACAATGCATAACTAATATTAGGGTTATGGATCCAAATTTTGAAAGTTTGAAAAACAAATTCAAAATTAAACTTTCAAAATTACCCAAAACTTTAAGTGTGCAAAATGCAATTTAAACAATTAAAAACTTCCTCTTTAGTTATTTAAAAATTGTAAACTTACAACTTATCAAATTATTAGAGGTGGCAATATAATAAAAATAAGTTTGTGTCTTTTTATCTATTGAAATATTATTTAATTTGGTGTAAAAGTGATTATTAGTACTTAAATTTATTAAAATTAATTTTAGATGTTCAATTTTAAGTTTATTTGACTTTATACAACTTGGTTGACTTTACTCATGATAAGACAAAGGACAAAGTTTAGTTACAAAATTGGTTATAGTTTAAGACTACAACCTTACTCAATATCTTTTTATTAAAGGTAAATTTTGACAAATAAACCATTGGATTACATTTTCTTTTTATATCCTCTATGCTTGCAAAATTTCTATAAAATTAAAGATCAATAATTGTGTCATTAATGAATTGCTTAAATTGCAATTTTTTGTAGTTTAAAATTAGGCATAAAATATAAGCTTATAAATCATATAGTAAATAATATTTAATTGGTATAAAATTTGACATACGTATTAAGAGCGTAAATAACATGCTATTTAACGGTTAGATTTTCAAAATATGTAATAATTTTAATGATATTGAGTAAGGTTGTAGTCTTAGACTACAACTAATTTTGTAACTAAATTTTGTCATTTAAACTATCAAAACTTGTCATTTAAACAACTTATTGATGATATAACTATTAATATTTAATTTCCTAAAAAAATTGCAAGCATGAAGAATATAAGAAGAAAATGTAATCCAATGGTAGATTTGTCAAAATTCACTTCTAATAAAAAGATATTGAGTAAGATTATAACTTTAGGTTACAACTAATTTTATAACTAAATTTTTGTCCTAAATAAAATAAGTTTGAGCGGATGGTCTTTCATATATAGTGACTGTTTGGATTCACGTTTTTGCGTTCACGTTTGTGCGTTTTTTTTTTTTTTTTTTGTAGCCGCTGTTGTTGACTTTTTTTCCAATGCACGAACTTCACTTTTCAGCAACTTTTTCATTATAAATGGGTAAGATTGTAACTTTAGGTTACAACTAATTTTATAACTAAATTTTTGTCCTAAATAAAATAAGTTTGAGCGGATGGTCTTTCATATATAGTGACTGTTTGGATCCACGTTTCTTCTTTTATGTTTGCGCGTTTTCTTCTTCTTCTTTTTTTTTTTTTTTTGTTGTAGTCACTGTTGTTGACTTTTTTCCCAGTGCACGAACTTCACTTTTCAATAACTTTTTCATTAAAAATGGATCCCACGACACTATTTACACATTTAAAATTTATTTTGCTACAGTGTTTTCAGTTTTCAATTTTAACAAAATAAGTTGTATCCAAACGGACTCATAAAATATTTTTAAAGGGATTGGGTTTAGAAAATGGTTTTTTTTTTTTTCCAAATTCGATAATTTGTCATTCGGCAGAAATTGCCATGTTTACAAATTTTTTTAGAAGACAAAAATAAATTTTCAAATTTTAGGAGCTCAAATAAATACTTGGTCCAAATTTTAGAAACCAATAAAATATTTTCACCCCCCGAAGTAAAAACAAATAAAATTGTAGATATAGCAAATAAGAAAGGGCCATCTAGCAAGAACACAAGAAAAACTCCAAAAAACCAGGGTGTCTTCTAACACTAACACATGAGTCTAAATAGCAGCTTTCCCTCTCTGAGAAATCGATGCCAATTTGTAGTAATTGGCTTCACCTCACGCCAAACAAGTTCTACACTCACGCTCTCATTCGTCCACCAATCAGCTTCACCCACAGACACGTCATCACCCCCACACGCTCCCGTTGTTTCGCACGTGCGGTCACCTCCGAGTCAATCATGGCCGCCGCTTCTAACTCAGTCCGAGTCGCCGCCGCTCAGATGACCTCTGTCAACGACCTCGCCGTTAACTTTGCCACCTGTTCGAGCCTCGTCAAAGTAAAACTAATTACCCTCTCACTCAAGTCAATTTTTGTTTTTCCTCTATAACCGCGATCCTAACTTGCGTGTTTGATTTTCCAATTTCTTATTGAATTCTTCGTGGTAATTTTATTTTATTAGTTATCGAAAATACTTCGAATTTATTTAAGTCAGCTCACAATAATTTATCTTTTTTTTTTGGTTAAGTTTAAATAACAATTGCTAATTGCAAATTTGTGAATTATTTTGCTAAAAAATATTATAAAATTATGAACTTATGAGGAAACTATTGCAAATTTGTGAATAATAAGAAGGATTCTAAAAGAGAAAAATGTTTTGAAAGTAGTTATGATTAGTGGGTCCAGTGAGCAGGCTGCCTGTAAATTGAAAATTTTAGGAAAATTTTGATAACACTTTCACGCGGAATATAAATAATTGTCAAAAAATCAGTTAACTTTTTTCTTTTCACATAAAAAGTTTATAAAAATTAGTTAGGTTATCCGTTAACTTTTCCTATGATTAATACCTGAATCAAAAGGCTTTAGTTCTTGCCTCTAAACAAAATTGATGTCATTATAGTGTGGCATCATGTGAACTTGGCTTTGTGTTAGTGAGGTTAAGTTTTTGAAGAAGTCATTCATATACAGTTTGTTCAAGTACATTTGGTTTCATTTTTACTGTATCATGTTGTATCATTATACAGTTTGTGCACTGTAAACTTGTTTGTTGATGATACTGTATTATATAAAAAGCCAACATTTGGCATTCAAGTAAGCACCAGTATTGAAATTTTCAAGTCAACACCAACTGATTCATTCATAATAAAGCGGCTAAATTTTTCACTGGCCGTCAACCTATTTATCATGCTTGGGATTGGGCATCGAACACCAACTGATACTCTGTTAATTTTATATTTAACTGGCCACTTGTTAAGGTTTAGGTACTTTTTAATTTTATTTTATGTTATATGGTTTCTATTGATTCTATTCCATGTTAAATTTATATAGTTCTTTTTTTAATGTTTAATTTAAGGATTTCTTTATGCAAAGGAAGCAGTGTCGGCTGGGGCGAAATTGCTTTGCCTCCCCGAAGCCTTCTCTTATGTGGGTGCGAGGGATGGCGATAGTGTCAAGATTGCAGAACCTTTAGATGGACCAATTATGCAAAGATACTGCTCTCTAGCAAGGTGGGAAACCCCGGCCCTCCTCTTGCAGTTTTCTAAACTTATATTTGTACACCTTTTCTGGTTGGAATCATTTTGATAATTCTTTACTGTACATTCTGCGAATCTTTTTTTTTTTTCCCCCATGGGGTTTGCTTTGTTAATTCTTCATTCTTGAAATGATGTTATAGTTGTCAATCACATCCTCTTTCTTTCCCTTCTTTTATCATTCTTGAGTAGGAAGCAATGGGCTTTTGAAAGATTTCTTTGCTCCTGTAACTAACTTATGGTCTGTCATGCATCATCACAGAGAATCCAGCATTTGGTTGTCACTTGGAGGCTTCCAGGAAAAAGGATCTGATGATGAACACCTGCATAACACGCATGTTGTGATTGATGATACTGGGAACATTAGAAGCACTTATCGCAAGATACACTTGTAAGATAATTAATCTTGTGTTTCAGAGGGCTTTTTTTTTTTTTTTTGGTTCATTTCCAGCCATTCCTTATTATTGAACTGTCATTATATAGATTTTTTTTGTTTAAGATAGTTCTAACTTGAGTTTGCTGAAATGTTCTTTTATATTTTCTTCCCCTTGGTGAAATGTTAGCTGTTCCTTAACAATGCACACATGTTTGGTTTGACAGGAATGCCTTGCACATATTTTTTACATGGCTCTGTTATTCTCTGTCTCTCTGTCTCTGGAAATGTCTGGGAATAGGAAGCAATTATCAATCTATTAAGTCAAAACAATTACATGTTTTTTCTTGTGAGAAGTTTAAGCTTTGTCCTTTTTGTCAAGCAACAGTGTTGAGACCTTGCCTACCAGTAAAGGCAATGTAGAGATAAAACCCATCATTTTTCAAAGATTCAGCAGGGTTTATCACAAAGTGTGTATATATGTACGCATGTGTGGTGTGTGTGCACACATGTGCGTGTATGTGTATGTTAGAGAGAGAGAGAGAGAGAAAGGTGGAAGTATCACTTCATCAAGTTGAAAGAATATAATTTATGTTAACTTTCCTTGAGTTAAAATGCCAAGTTCAATCCTTGTGTTTAGTTGTCACCATACCTCCCAATATTGGGGATCAAACCCCATTGCCTCCATCTATTCAAATTAACAAGAGCAATGTCTCCTTGCATAAATTTCATTCTGGAATTGTGCTGCCTGTGTTTATCATGATATAATTTTGTCAACATTGTACTTTAAATGAAATATTTACTTTCTGTTTTTAGGTTTGATGTGGATGTTCCTGGCGGAAGAGTATACAAGGAAAGTAGCTTTACAGAAGCAGGTAAATTTAATAAATAAATAAATGAAAAAGCCTTATGTACCCATCTGTTTCCATATAATGGTTGTTGTTAAATAAAATTTTTTTTAGCTGAATCCTTTTGATATCAGTATCTTCTGATCTTTAGTGCTTGCAAATCTATGTTAAGCTAAAGGCATACCTTCTCGTTAATCTGGATAAAATCTTCAAGTCTTCTTGTTTCTTGGTTCTATCTTTTTTTTTTTTGCCTTATGAATAATTTTCTTTTATGGTTTGTTAACCATATTTTCATATTTGGGGGATCAGTTCTTTACTCATAACTCACCATGTGATCCATGTATTAATTACAGGAAGTATAGTCTGTACTGTAGTGCTTGTTGGGATTTTTTTTTTTTGTTGGGGGGTGGGGGGAGAGAGGTTAGTATAGTATGTGTGAACTTTCTTTATGTTGTTGGTTTATTTCTTAATAGCTGAAACTTTAAGGAAATTGGTTCTCCAACATTGTAACAAAGTTTCTTTTTTTTTTGGTAAAGTAACAAAGTTTAGTTATGTATGAAGTCTTTGGTTCTAGTCTTGGAAGCTTCTCATTTCAGAAATTATTTTGGTATTATGTTTCTACTTATTTTTTGGGATCCACATGCTGTTTCCTGCCGCATTTTGTGGGATGAAGGTGTTAGTGTGTGTGACCTTGATATACATTGTTAGACTCATTACCTAGTGGCTTAATATTCTTTTGAGATAGGTAGATAGTGGGGGAGAAGAGGTGGGGTACAAACCACAAACAATGCTACTACCATTGGGCTATCACTTGAACCCTAATGGCTTAACATTTTGGACAATCTGTATTGTAATACTAAAAGAATGTTCACATTTTCTGAATTTTTTTTGTTTCCCTCCTTTGGCATCTAAATAACTAAAGCTATAATATGTCTTCAGGGAAGGATGTTGTTGCTGTAGACAGCCCCATCGGACGTTTGGGTCTGACAGTTTGCTATGATTTAAGATTCCCAGAGATTTACCAGCAGCTTAGGTTCCAGCATGATGCACAGGTACAAATTGATTTTTGAGCTTTGTAGTTTAATGGCTTGTGTTGAATCTAACACTCACAAATCTGCAGGTTCTATTGGTACCTTCAGCTTTCACTAAAGTAACTGGTGAGGCACATTGGGAGATTCTTCTTCGTGCTCGTGCAATTGAAACACAATGCTATGTATGGAATCCATTTTCATCTCCAGTATCAGGAAATTTTTTTGTTAGAGCGTTATTAATTAAGATCTAGTGAATGATGTCTTGAATGCATTATCAGGTCATAGCTGCCACACAAGCTGGAAAGAACAATGATAAAAGAGAAAGCTACGGTGACTCCTTAATTATTGATCCATGGGGAACTATAGTTGGTCGACTTCCCGGTGAGAACTAGTTCCCTATGTACATTCTGAAGCTTCACCACTGATTTATGCTGCTACTTAATAAAACTGGAAGTTTTGATCTTTCATCAATTAACTGTTATAATAACTCCCTGCGTGTGTGTGTGTGTAATTGCTAAGCCAGTTGGTTAACTAAGCTGTATTGTTGACAAGTGTGGTTCATAGTGTAGATCACGCATATAGATTAATTAGAATAGTTTTCAGATGTTCTATGCGAGATCTGCTCATTGGTAAGTTTAATATCACTGTATTCATCCTCCAAAATACAAGATGACGTCTTTGATGCTTATTCTCGGAGCAATTGTCTCTTCCCAAAAGTCACAAACTTTTATATGTGAATTTATTTTACAGAAAAATACTACTTCATTTTCTGGTGTCACATTGTTTTAATGCCTGTAGCATGAACACTGGCAGCTGCAGCAACATTAATGTTCATATTTGCTGCTATTTTTGTGTTTCAGATCGATTGTCAACTGGGATTGCTGTGGCAGATATTGATTTGTCCTTAATTGATTCAGTGAGGGCAAAAATGCCAATTGCCAAGGTAAGCTCTAAATCCAATTCTAAAAACAAGCCACGGTAAATAAACAAAACAGAGCCGTAAAATTTATAATTGAGTAGATGACAGATGTCTTTAACTTATTAGACAATTTTCTCCTAAACTTCTCTGAGCTCAAGTGGGATGGTTTGAAGTAACTGCCTAGCTGGTAATCCACTTGGAGTGGGAACTTTCTCTTTTTAGGTAGCTGTGGACCAGTTGCCCCATTGGGCACAATTATACTGCCCTGACACTATGTGGATGTGATGTTGACAATAGGCCTGTATCCTTGAAGCTAGCATGGCATTCTAACAAGTGTGTTTGATTGACATATTGCGAGTAAAATCACTAGAAATTTGGATCTTTACGGACTAATTTTACTTCTTCCTAATGTGTGTCCAAAGCTCTTCGAGCACACAACTATTTCTCTGGATGTGTTTAGTATCCCCTTCTCACACACTAGGAAGAAGAATCCTTTTAGGGGCCCCAAAAATACTGGTAAGGAGTTTTGAACCCAAGACGTCATAAGGTCTTTGGAACCATTAAACCAACCCCTTGAGCCCGGCCCAAGTTTATCATTGACCTGATATACGGAGCTTCGGATAGTAAACTCAAATGAATGCAGGGATGGCAATGGGGTGAGGCCATGAACCCCATTCTTCCAAGCAAGCTAGGCTATCCCCATCCTGTCCATGTCCATGTTCTGGGGATGAGTGGAACCCCTCCCGGCCCTGCAATGAAGAATAAAGCCTTGGAGCACTGGTCCCAACATGATTTGGATTTTGGACACGTGTCCCGCTTCATGTCCTGTCTAGCGCATTTGAACACTAGACGGAATTTTTGTCCTAAAGCCTCATCCTGCCTCGCCTCACCTGATCACATTCCCCAATCTTATAAATTTTTTATTTGTAAATATATAATATTTATATTGTTCAAAATAGTAATCACACACACCCTAACACGTTAAAGAAATTTATATAAAAGGTCTCTTTTAGTGGAACCTGAACGATTCCTGTGAAATCGGCTTAAATTTCCATATTTTAAATGCATGTGCACCCACGTGCATGTCCTGGCTTCGTCAGTAGATTCTGCACTTGCATGTGTGGACGTGCACATGCACGTGTGCATGCATATACCTTTCTTCACACTCACAGTGAGATTGTGAGCATTTCTGAATGTGTGCGTAGTTTTATTCCCTCTAAAATAAAATTGTAGTTTTTATTTTATCAAGAAAACAAATGTAGTTAATAAAAGATTCCCTTCTGTTAATGTATATATTTTTCTTTAACTATATATTTCTAATTGAATATCGTTCTTCAGCAACGGAAGCCCATTGAATTCTGGAAATCTGCATCTCTGTAAATTTTGGACATGGTTCTGTATCGCGGCAATCCAGACGAGAGAACCATTTGAAGCTTTGTGGTACTCTTTATGTAAGATAACACAACTACTTGCCTGAATTTATTGGGGAGAATAAGACTATTATGGGATCTGAATTTGCTAATAAGCCATGATTTCCTTCATCGGCGAGCTGTAACCTGATGGATCTTTATACATTAAGATTTGGATTATTGCTGTCTTGTATTTTAAGGAGAAATTACTTATTATTTTAATTTTACAGTTATTGATGTGAGTTTTTCATTATCCTATATTTTGTTATTTATAAACATAATGTATCATGCGATTGAACTCTAATCTAAATGATTTAAAAAATAAAAAATAAAAATTCTAGAAAGAATTGCTGAAAGGTAAGATAGTGTTCTCAAAACCCATTGATGCATGTGTAATTTAGAAAATTTACCAATTAAAAGAAAATTATTTTGACGATTCCTTCAGAACAAATGAGATTTAAATGATCAACCAGCCCACAGTCACGAAAATGATAAACCCTTAAAAATGAATATAGTTTCTAGTACCATCACGGCATCACCTGTTCAAAGCCTCTCTCTCGCTCTCTCTCATAAAAGAGGCTTTTCGGTTCTGCCCATTTTCGTATCATACGAAACCGGAGCCTCCCAAGCCATTCGGAAGGCCCTGTAAACAAATAAAGGCTAATTGCCTTTATTTTATTTTCAAATAATAGGATTTAAGTCCATCACTTTCTTTGAGAAGAAGTTCATCACTTTCAATATATAGTGCTACTATTTAGAAAAATTTATCTATATAATATTTAAAAACTAAAGTGTAGCATTTCGATCCATTCTGTCTAATTCGTTTTCTTTTGGTCCACTTAGCTCCAGTTCGGTCTAGTTCAATCTATTTGGTTTATTTCGATCTAGTTCGGTCTATTCGGTGTATTTAAGCGATGTGTCGGGAGGAGATGTTTCTTGATAAGTAAAAGATGAAAAAATTCACTGATATATTGTAAACTAACTTATAATCATAGGTACATTAACACATCTTTGACTTTAAGTGAACCACTAATGATGGTTAACTTCCTCAAAGAGAACCCTTTGCATGAGGAATACCCATTTACTATCCTAGTAGGACCCACTTTTAGCGATACATGAAGAAGGCTTGAAACTAAGCAACAGAGGCTGTTTGTAGAATGTCAAAGATTTAGATCACTTTAATATATTCTCACATTTAGTATTATACATAATTTCATTTATTTTCCAGGCCTGCTGTCTGGTTGTTCAGTCAAAGGGATTGCTTGAAATCCAACTGTTTATTGAATTGGTTGAGTGTGGCATATCCATTTTGACTTGCGAATTGCCAAATGCAGATTGCAGATACTAATAAATTTTGCATTAATTATAAGCTTTTCATCTGGTCTTTTGGTGTATTGTTGATTTTTTCTTCTTTATCAGTTTTGTTTATTAAGGCGTTCAACTAATAATTGTTTACAATCAGGTTAGGTATCCAGATCGGATAACTCTCATTAGAGGGAACCATGAGAGCCGTCAAATCACACAGGTTAAGTCCTTTTAACTTGTATATCTGTAATTTCTATGCTCTTAGATTTACTGATTCACTTTTTAAGCATTCTGAGAATTTACCATTTATCTTTACATTTCAGGTATATGGATTCTATGACGAGTGCCTACGTAAATATGGGACAAAGTTTAACTGTAAAATTAGTTGTAGTCTTAGGTTACAAATTTACTTAATATCTTTTTATTGAAAGTGAGTTTTGACAAATTTATCATTGGATTACATTTTCTTCTTATATCCTCCATACTTGCAAAATTTCAAGAAAATTAAAGATCAATAGCTATGTCATCAATAAATTTTTTAAATTGCAAGTTTTTATAATTTAAAATTATGCACAAAATATAAGCTTATAGATCATGGTAAATGATATCTGATTGACACAAAATTTAACATGTGTATTAAGAGCATAAAGAACATGCAATTCAACGGTTATATTTTCAAAATATGTTGTAGTATTTATTTTTTTAAGTGGGTTTGTAGCCTTAAGTTATAACCAATTTTATAGCTAAACTTTGTCCGTAAATATGGCTCTGTGAACGTTTGGAGATATTGCACCGATATATTTCAATATTTGATTACTTAAGGTTAGCCAATATCTTTTAGAGAAACACAGGACACCTGTCTGTTGGAATGTGAGGAAGGTGTAACAATTATGCCATCTAAGTTATCCTGTGGGTTATTATTTGTCCTTAATTATAAAATAATAAAAAAATATTTGAAAATATATTATTTGGAGCTCCCTAAGTAAATGAGATGCCATTTTATTAGCAAAAATTTTCTTATTTTCTTTTTCCTTTGCTTTCTTGGCAACCAAACGGGGTTTAAGTCTTGACTTTTTAGTGAAAGCGCTCATGAACAGCATTTGAAAAAGATACTATTTACCTAGTTTTAAAATGGAAATTTTAAAAATAACAAAAATCCAAATGTCAGTTTTTTATATTATCATTTTTTTTAGAAGTTAAAGTTATTATCAATACCACCGTGCACCCTTGGTGCGGTGCGGTGGTCACTCTACAAATATAAATGCTTGTGGAGTGGGGGAGGCAAGGACCAGGATTCAAGTCTCCAGGAGGGAACTTCACATACATATACACTTAGATTAGGTTAGAGTAGAAATTCTATCTTGTATAAAAAAAAAATAATAATAATAATAAAAAAAGCTATTACCAATTATACACACACACACACACACATATATATATATATATATATATATATGTATATTATAAAAACTTTATTAATTGATGTGGTAATGAATATAATTAGCGTCATATTTATCAACAAGGTAATAAATAAATTGATTCTCAAAAAAAAAAAAAAAAAGGTAATAAATAAATTTCTTAATTATTTTTCTATTTTGTGTTTAAAAATTGATACATCCATTTAATAAAATGTATAGCAACCTACCATCACTCTATTTAAAATTACTTGTTGTTCATGAAATCACAGTCCCATATGACCCTTTTAGCTGGCTAATATTCTTACTATTTTTAGTATAAAAATAGCTACAAATTTGTCATGAGGAGGCGAGCAAAAAAAAAAAAAAAAAAAACTATCAGCAACCTTGAATTAATAAACATCCCATAGCATAAAACATGCATAATAAGTTCATAATAAAAAAGTACGAGATGAGAAGTTAAATCTATGTGAGGAAATCATCAATTGAATAAGTTTATTGAATTCTCCCCTCTCCCCTTGTGTATGTGTTAAAATACTTAGTATTCAAAAAAAAAAAAAAAAAAAGGGTTTGTTGAAGCCAATTTAGTCGTCTGATAGTGTTAAAAAAAGTTGTGTTTTCCACTTTTCCCTCTTAGTTGGAACTGTGAAACAGTAAAAGGATACCTGTTCTTTTTTTTTTTTTTTTTTTTTTTTGAGAGAAGGATGCTTGTTCTTTAAACTTTGAAGATGCAAATATTGTGCATGGATGCTGTTGCCTTTGCCAAAATTACACTTTCCTTTTGCACTATGGAAAACGTTAAACTCAATACCAATTTTACTTGGAAAAAAAAAAAAAAAAAACCTAAAAACAGACTTAACTAGAAATATGATTGTTGTCAACCCAAAAAAAGAAGAAAAAAGATTGATTCAGTATATCACATAGAGTTGTAAATGAGCTGGTATTTAAATTTCAGACTTGTTCATTAAACTTCAGCTCATTATCAAACAAGATTAAATGTTCAAGTTTGGTGTATATGTTTGTGGAGCAAGCTTGAGCATATTTATGAACTATTTGATTAACTTTTTTTATTTTTTTTATTTTATATATATATATATATATATAAAAGACATGCTAACACAAATTGACATCCCTAATAAATCCAAACTAAAATCAACATAAACTCTAAGAAGGAAATAGAAGACTTGTGATGGGAAATTAAAAAACACAACATTAAAACGTATCAACTAAAAGTAGAGATATAAAAAATAAATATATAAAAATTCATTAATTTAAAGCAGATGTGTAAGAAAAAAAAATCCACCAAAGGAAGAAAAAAAGGAACTGTGAGAGAGAGAGAGAGAGAGAGAGAGAGTGATCACTTTTTGGAAAGCTCTGGGTGATGTTCGTACATGAATGCACGTTGTCAAGAAGAGAGGAAGAAAAGTGATTCACACTTTCTCTCTTTATTGAAATAAACATGTAAGTAATGAGAGAAAAACACCCTTGTTGGAAAATTACATTGCGGAAATTTCGTGGAGAATCTATACTTTTAATCACTATTGTGGTTATTCTTCTGTATCATATAGGTAAGTAATGAGTCAAGTTACACTTTATTGATTTCAGGCCGGTCCAACATAATTTGAGATCTAAGACAAAAAATTTATATCGGGCATTTTATAAGTAAACATTAATTAAATAAAATTATTTAATATAAATTAAATTAAGACTAATTTGTTGCATTGAATACAAAAAATTGATGAATAATACTAACTAAACTAAGGTTAATTTCATATAGAGGGTTAAACATCATAGTTAAAGCAAAAATTCTAATAAAAAAACTATATATATATATATATATTATTTTTTTTTAAAGAAACTTACTTTAACTTGGATACATAACTATGCATAGTTAACTAAGGTTATAATTTACCACCGCACATCCTTGGTACGATGGTCACTCCATAAGTATAAGTACTTGTGGGATGTGGGGGGTAAGGGCTGGAGTTCAAGTCTCTAGGAAGGAGTTTCACACACATATACACTTATATTAGGCTAGAGTAGAAATTCTATCTTGTATAAAAAATAAAAAAACTAAGGTTATAATTTTATATTTTCTTCTTAAGAGGAAGAGATAGATAGATATTATTTAGTGTGTGACTTTGCAAGTGATTAGCTTGCAAAAATTAAAGTCTCAAACTATTAGGGGAGATTAGTCATTATTGATGATTTAACACATTTGCAACATTTTTTTTGCAACATTTTTAGGATTTCAATTGGGCTAAATTTCTATTGGTATCCAATTTTGAAAGCCTTATTAGATATGAAAAGGAAAAATACTAAAGATACTACAAATTGTTGACAATCTAGTAATGTGATAATGACGATTGATTAACTTCAACAATCTAATTAATGGAAGTCCCTTTTACGCTTTTTTTCTCTGTCTCTAAGGAGCGTCGCTGGGGCACCAGTTGACTACCCTTGGACGGTAGAAGCTGTTGTTCCTTTTAGGAGGATTCTGTGTACCTCAAGCAATTAATTGCTTGGAGAGTGGTAGCTGTTTAGTTTTTTTCTTCTTCTTGCTGGGGGTTTGGGAAACACGAGTGGTGAGTGAAATATGGACTCTATTACGAAACATTGGCAGAAGTTATCCTTGAACGCTAGAGAAGGTGAAGAGTTGGGCTTGGACGATGAGCTATCAACCAAGAAATTTACCATGGTAGCAAAATTTCTAACAAGGAGGGCACTAAATATTGAGGCAGTGACTAGAACCTTTAGTCCCCTGTGGAGGTCTGTGAAAGGATTTGAGGTTAGAAAAAGAAGTGACCATGTGTTACTGTTTACGTTTGAAAAGAAGGAAGAGGTGGAGGGGATAATGAGCAATGCCCCGTGGAGTTTCGACAAACACCTTGTGGTGTTGCAGTGGTATGATAAGGATGTCTCTCTTAAGGATTTGAAGTTTGATAAAATCCCTATATGGGTTCAGATTCATGATGTTCCTCTAAGGTTCATGAATAGAGCAGTAGCTGAAAAACTTTGTGCAGTAGTTGGAACGGTTTGGAAAGAAATTGATGAGGGAGAGATGGATGGGGGGAACTTTTTGAGGATGAAAGTCACCATTGATATAAATAAACCTCTGTGTAGGGGGAGGTTAATATCTTAGGCAGACAGTAGACAAATTATTCTCATAAAAGCTATGATTTTGTATTCAAAATAGCACAAAAATGAAAAACCATTTATTTGTTAACTACATTAAGTGGTCTGCTGGTTGCCCTAAGCTTTTTTAGGAAATATCTAAGGTGAGTCTTTACTTTAGTCCTTCATGCTTTTAGATGGGAGCAGACATTGAAAACTATTAGTGCTCTTTGTTGGTAGTAAACTAATAGCATTGGAATAGCCAAAATTTACTAGAAATGATAACAAAAATATTATTTGTTTCAAGGTAATTTTCTCTTGGTAATAATTGTTCTCTCATGTGGTATTCTCACATTCCTACAATAGGGACTCTGGATTTTTTTCTTTCTTTTTTCACACACAATCAATGGTAGACTGATTGATGACTTTTATGTGTGTACCCTTTGACAAATTTGTTAGAATGCTAGTGTTTTGTTCGAATTCCTTGGAGTCACTGTGGGTGTTATTACTTGTTAGTTTACTTAAACTGTTGGCCTGAATGTCTTAATTTTTTCTCACATACTTTTTTTTTCCTGTAGATACCGTTCATTGGATCTCATTCCATACTTGTGAGGGCAGTTGTGGTGAATGCTGATCTTGATGATTTGGAAGCATGAACGTCCATTGGTTTAAAGCTACGTGTATCTCTATAGGATCTAGCTGACAATTGTTTTTTGCTTGGTGAGGTGTGCTTGGTGAGGTGTGCATGCAAAAGAAGACTCCTCAAAACAATTTGGAAACCAACTTTGACATATCAACTCTTGAATAAGCGGAGTGTTATGGCAAATTTAATTTGTATAAGAGGCTTTCTCTCTTGGGGTTGCAGACTACAATTAATAAAATTAGAGAAGTGCTGTGGTTTGATTCTTGTTAACAAGAAAAAAATTTAGCCTTTGCTGGCCATCTTGTATTTATCACCCATATATAGCTTTGTCAACAATAATGAGGACATCTTGTATTTATCACCATATATCTTGAGTAAAGGAAAAAAAAGAAGAGTATGAAATGGACTTGTTTTGGCTAGCTGGTGTTGTGTTTTTGCCTTCTGTTGTTCCTACGGAATTGAATAGCTAAGCAATTTGTTGCATCTTCATGTTGTAGTTGATTTTGTGTGGCTAAGCTGATTTTGTGTTGACGAATATATGTAATGTATACAATTTTGTTTATGTTATACACTTTATTCAATGCATTTCAAATTTTTATCTAGACTAAATGGAATTGTTTTTTGTGCATAAATTTGCTTGGAGCAACCGAGCAAGTACTGAAATTGACAATGACTCAAAAACACAAATTATATCAAAGTGTTTACATGACTCTTATTCTTTTAAAAACAAGGAATACATATCAAGACTCTTCAAAGGATGCTTGGCCAATTTTACAATCAAAACTTAATTCAAGAGAGTAGATAAGAAATGAAGTTGTTCTAAAAATGAACAAAATTTTATTAGAATGTACACTTTGACCACAAGGCCATACAGCAATAGTTTTGTTGAAATATACACTTTGTTAACAAGAAACAAATCTTCCCATCGTCATATATTCATAATACATAATTCCCACAAAAGAAAAAAAATAAGAAGAAGGTCTTGTAAGCTTCAAGATCAAGTTCTTCTACAACTTTAAATGGTATGACCTACTCATTAAGTCATAGTTGGTGCGCCTCCAGCTTCTTGACTGTACATTACAAATGAAATTGTAAGTTTATAACTAAGCCACACATCACATGCATAAACTTAAGCAAAGTAAACCTTTTAAATTTAAAGAAGCCTATATAACCTCTTTGGCACTCAGTGTTCCAATCTAAAAGCATTATTTATTTATTTTTAACTTTTACATATATTTAACATATCTTGGAATTACAACTTCCCCCAGCCCTCCATGGGTTCTGCTAGAATTAATATTTCCAGTTCTTAAAGAGATTTGTTATTCTACTCTTGACAAAGAGCCCCTTTTACTTCCACCCATGTACTCAAAATGGAATTTCAACAAGCATGTTGTTCATGTGTATATACAAGAATCTAGGGAAACAAAAATCACAATGTGGCCAACAACTTTATTTTAATCATTGGATAATCCTTTAACACAAAAACCAAAATTTTGATTTCCATCTCTTTGTGGGTGCATTTTGCACAAATTATCTAGAAACTCTTTGACCTACCTATTCTACTCCATGTTCAAGAGAAAAAATGGCCATATATGTAGCAATAAGCTAACTGAAAGAAGTTTTTATTTCATTTCCTAGGCTATGCAGTCATGAAAAGTCTAAAATCCAAAGCATTGATTTTTTTCTCTAATTCCTTTCCCCTTGTACAATATAAAGATGAAACATCAATAACAGAAAAAATTATTGAGAAAACAAAGGAAACAATAGCAAGACAGAGGTATTAGTGAAATGTTCTTGTTGCTCTCACTTTTTCACAAGACAGAAAAAATAGACAAAATCTCAAACACATGAACATTGAATAATTTTTATGAGCAATTGAATCCTTGAGAGGTAAAAGAGTGTCTAACATTTGACCATGCATAAGGTGCTAGTCGTCTATAAATTTTCTCTGCAACTAAAGGAAACCCAAATACAAGAATGGTAAAGACAAAATATTTGTGCAAGTGACCATTACCACCAAAAAAAATATATATATATTAGCTAATAAAAGGGGAATTCAGACAGAAAAAGACCAATAAAAGATAATAGAACTCTATAAAAGAAAATAAATAAGCAAGCACATATCCAGCAAGTATGCACAAAGGAAGTCACATTATTAGAAGAGTAAATCTCATCCTTTTAACCCAAAATCGGTGAGCAAACAAGAGGAAAAAAAACCCACTTGCCAAACCAACAGAAATTGACAAAAACCCCAATTATTTTTATCATCAGTGAGCTTCACATTACTTCAAAGTTTCTATCAAACATTTTCACAAACATCTTTTGTGTATTTCTAAAATCAACATTAAAATAAAACGGAACATTGAGTTACTGCCAAACCCAAATGATGAAAATGAAATACTGTTATATTTAAACCAATGGTGGTATATATGGTGAGAAGCAACACCAGAAATGGTGGTGTTGCGGTGCAAGCAGAAGCTCGGCCACGGCTGGACTTGAGAGACCGAAAAAACAGAGACCTAAAGAGAGGAGAAGGTCAGGCCAGCAAGCACCGCCGGTGGTGGTCGTGTGAGCCTTGGAGGCTTCCAGTTGTAGCCATGGTCATGGAGAATCGGCGCTGGTGTCCCACGTACAGCAAGGTTTGGTGGAAGAGAGAAATGTTTTGAAATTTGGTGACTGTACCAGTGGGGATTTTAGGGATTTTTTGATGAGAAAAAGGCCAGTATCGTAGAAACCGGAGATCTAGGCCAGTGGCTGTGCCGTGAAAAGAGAAAGCTTCAATCCGAGAGAGAGAGAGAGAGAGTAAATTTCTCATGCTAGTGTTTTGTTCCAGACTCCAGAGGTTGAACGGCTGGTGTGTGAGTGTTTTTTGGTCCGGTTGAGTTAAACCTGAGTTAAGCTCCCTGAACTACGGTTTAAGTGTTGGTTTAAATTTTAAATGACGTGGATGATTTTTGAGCATGGATCTATCTGGTTTAAATCTCCACCGTGAAATGGAGCCTCTCCATTTCAAATGGAAATGGAGAGGATCCGTTTCCCATCCTCCTATCATTCCATGAGAATAAAATCTACTTTTTTTTTTTGGGTAAATAAAAGGTTAAGTAGATAAAATCTACTTTTTGTGCTATAGTATTACCCCTAGAGAATATTTGTGAAAGTTGATTAGTGGGTGCTTTCTGATGTCATTAGTGTTACTTTTCGGATATCTATCTTTAATGACTGTCTTCCTTCTCAGCATTTGAATTTAACTTCACAGCATCATCCAAGTTGTGATTTGTATAATTCCTTCATAAAGCTCAAATTCACATTGATGGCCTTACTTTCATCTCTAATACCAGTAACAGAGTTGGCCACACATGCTGTAAGTACAAATACCAACTCTGGCTAAAAAATATGGTGGCAGCCAACAATAGTTGAAAGAGCATTCTTTTATGGGTTTTACTAACGTAAGGACATACGCTAGTAAACTATTTTAAAAAAAATTTTATGAAAAAATATAAAAGTGATTAACTGTTTTAACAGTTTTTTTAATTTTTTATCTAAATTTCTTTAAAATAGATTATTAATGTATGTCCCGAACCCTTCTTTTATTAGAATTATACTTATGCATATCATGAATCAATCAATTCCATGGATTCATGGAATGTAAAGGAAGAAAGTCATTTTGCAGATAAGTTACAACATTTCTGTCTAAAGTTAACTTGTTTGTTTATATAAAGTTTTTTAAATTCTGACTTTTTCTATGACAAGAACTTTTATCCACTTCTCTCATAAATAAATTTCATATAATGTCAGTACGATGATGATTCCAAAATTTCTTAAATAATTGACAAATCATAGTCACCCAACAAGTCTTTGTTCATGTCAGCAAAATCTGGCCGTATGATTTGGACAAAGTAGATCATTTATGTGAAACAGTTAAAAGATGCGCAAACTTTTTTTTTTTTTTCAACTGACTGACTAGTGGGAATCTAACCTTTTTGTCTCCTCTTTATATCCTGAGAGAATCTAGCTAAAGAAGACCTATACATTGCACTATATACATGAGAGTTCCTTTCACTAAACCAAACACACAATTTACCACATAGGAGAAACATAGACCTCCAATGAAGAGGACAAGTATTCTACTCACTTTCATTGTTTCTATCACAATTTTCTCACCAGCCATTGGAAACAAGCCAAACAATCAGGCACTCCTGGGGTCCCAAAAAAATTGCTCATACTCAATTGAGATTCAGACAACTTGCGCCCCATCAGCCGATACCACAGATCATGTGAGTGTCAGATTCAGCGACTCATTGGGAAATTTGATCATTGTGAAGCATCTAAAGAATCCCAAGTTGTTATATGCTCCAAAAGGTGGCTTAAAGAAACAAGGTGGTGCATATAGTGGGTTTGAACGTTGTGCCATTGACATTTTTGAGGCAAGTGGACCATGCATGAGTCAAAGGGTGTGCTCATTGTACCTTAAGAAAGTTGGGTCAGATAATTGGAGACCTGGTTGGGTGAAGGTACTTCATACCCAGGATGGTGGCCATGTGGTACCGCTTTCTTACATGTTCTATTTTAGGACATTTGTGCCAGAGAATGTATGGTATGGGTTTGATTATTGTCACTCTGATGGAGCTTTTATGCCTCATGTTGCAGATTTTAGTAGGAAGGACTAGTGGAAATGTATTTGCATCGAAAGACTGATGTATCAATCAAATTAATAAGCCTTCCAAGGCTTAGTTCGTGAACAACTTCAGAAATCTCTAGGTCTCACAGTTAATTTTTGAATAGATTCTCATGCTAATCTGATTTTCATTTACAGTGCAAACCAATCATCAGTGATTCAGTATAAGGCATTCCTTGCGCGAGAAAATGATTCCACTCTGAAACCCCCCCCCCCCCCCCCCCCCTCTCCCCGCCTCTAATTTATATTGCATGAAAAAACTTCAATTTAGATTTGTTGTTTGCATTTCAAGGACTTTGTGGATGCATATTACTATAGTACTAATATATTTTGATTTTCGTAATAGATTGGGAGAAATGGAAGTGTTTTTATTAAAATTTTCTTGGGAAACAAACTAGGTTGGTATATGAAATGAATAAAGTACAAAAATCTAGAGAATGAATAGCTGCCATAGTAGGAAAGAAATGAAATTTAGGTGTCATTTATATTCCTTTAATATTTTAATGGTGTAAGGGGTTGGGTTGGATCAGGTTAAAGATATTTTTTGACTCAACCCACTATGGTGGGTTAAAATAAATTCAACCCAACCCAATTCATCACATGAGTCCAACCCAACCCATATGGGTCGTGTTGGGTCAAGTTGAACCCATGGGTTGGGCAAATTTTTTTTTTTTTAATCACTATTATTATTAAATTGAAATACATTAATATATGAACTAATATTCCAACTCAGTTATACATTAATATATAAACTAATAAACATTCATAATGGCTTTTATATAGGATATGAGGAAGAGCTGGTTATTTAAAAAAAATTATTATTTATATAATATATTTTAAATATATATTAAATATATGGATGAATCGGGTCAAGTTTAGTGGGTTTGAAATTTTATGACGCAAACCCAAACCGACCCGCTATCAAAAAAAAATTTGTAACCCAACCCAACCCACCAAGTCCTAAAAACCGACCCAAATCAGCCGGGTTGAGTTAGGTCAGGTCGGGTCAAGTCAGTTTTGGCGAGTTGGCTGCACAACCCTGTGTAAAAGAGTTTTGGACAAACATTCGAAGGAAACAAATATTTGTGCTTGCAAGACTTTGAAGAAAATAAAGAAAGCTCAATGGGATAGAGCCTTCGTGACATTAATAATTTAGTCAACACCCTCAAACCACGTTTTATGGTAACAATACATCATCATTTTATGGTCCTTAAAACGACATCTTGTTGATTGTCACCAAACAAGAGCTTTTTTCTCTACACAAACAAGGAATTAAAGAACTAAAAAGGGAAAGGCATTCTTTACTAGAGAAAAATGAACTGCAAAGACAAATTCTTCTGGTATTGCTAAGCTGGGAAGCCAACTACATACTATTTAGTGTAACTGTTCAATCACAAGAATCACGGTATGTTTCTTTTACTCCTTATCAATACCTTCAATCAAAGTAAGAGGAAAAGAAATAAAAGCTAGAAAAGAAGGAGCAGCCTCAAGCACAAAAGTATTGGACTATGTACAGTGTGATTTATCCTCCCTAACGAAATATCCAGCTATCATTCCAGCAGGAAATCTTGCAAAGAATCAGGGCTGGCAAGAAGATCAAAAGGTTTTTTCCTCAGGGAGTCTTTTAAGATTGTAATCTGACCTTCCTTCAGAAGGACGTCTTCATCAAGGGCCTCTATCTTCTTCCTCAGTGCATTAACCTCTGAGTTCAATAACATATTCTTCTCATTGTATTGCTTCACTTCCTCCCACATCAAATCTCTCTCATCTGAAACTTTTGGCAGTATCCCTCTCATAATTGTTAATTCCTTTAACGATTCTTGAAGGTTGCTTTCAAGCTGGTTTAAGTTCTCATCCTTCCGCATCATCTGTTGTAAAGGAGAAAGAAACTTTTGAAGTTTGACAAGGCAAAGACTAGGAACTAGTGATAGACTTTCAAGAAGTAAAGGTGCAATACTGTAAAATTTCATAAGCATCAATTGGTTAGATGATATACAAGTGGAATACTCTATCTTCTATTTGCAAAATATCGTAAGCTCTTGAGGGTGAAAAAACTTCCTAGACTTCCTAGTACAATGACACAAAGTAGAAACCAAAAGGATGCCTAAACAAAGGTGAAAAAAATGGAGAAAGCTGTATCAAGTATATAGCACAGATGTGCAAGTGTCATGCCATCAGACCTTAAACGCAATATAAAAATGTTACTGTACCTGCCAATGAACTCTTAGCTCATATGACATCCTCTTCCCATAATAATGGATGTAAAGTGAGGTTGTGAGTTAAAGACGCACCAAGTGCATGTGCAACTTACCAATTCTATATATATGTGTGTGCGCGCTTCCAGCTTCAGTAATGACCAAATCCTAATTGCCACTGAAATAACTGCAGTGGATGTGATCTAGTATAATTCGCAGTGCATCTTCATGAAAATATCTAGTGCCCTGATTCCGATGAATATTTTAATGAAACAAATACTGTATCTTCAAGCACATCAATACTCAACTAACAAACAATTTTTAGCTTCTTAATGTTGTTGGTTCTGCCTTTACTAGAAACTACTCACAAAAAATATAACCAGAATTGAATAAGTTCAGAGAAGACCAGAATTTCAGTGCAAACAAGATGCAAATTCTAGTGGAAATACACACATGTATAAAATAACACCTAAATCAATTTTGTCCAGTATGTCACCTATGAAAATAATAGCTCATGAACCCATCTTCATCGGGTTAATCATTGGTCCTAGGACCGAGTCCACCATATTACTGAACTTAATCGTAACCTCAACTCCTTGGTGCAGCCTTTAACTCCTAAAAGAACAGAAAATTACACCGTATTCTATCTTTTCTTGTCTTGCCAATCATCCAGATAAACATCCTCTTTAAGATCATGCATTTTTTGAATGCCTTTTTTGCCAAGCAGTTGAAACCACAAAGCATGTTTCACACATACTTGCCAGTCACCCTTATGAATATCTCTCAAAGATAATGAAAATAATTAGCTTTCAACGATCCCTAGCCAATCTGAACTAGTGCTAGTTCCAAATCCTACTACTACTATGAATACATTCAATGTACATATTAATCCATTTTATTCCAAAGTCTCTTTATTCTATAACATCTCTTTGTTGTTCTACCTTGCACTAACCATACTCTAGTCTTAGTCCAGAACTAAATTCTTCTAACCAAACATATCATTAGTTGACCTCGTTACTTTAAGTAAGCCCAGGTTTCGTACAAGTAGATATACAATCACATAGAAAAAGAAGTATACTTTGAAAGTTAGACATATCAACTTCCATCAGAAAATAAACAGATGAAGAGTGGGAAATAAAGATAGACAATCAAATAAGTAATATAAACAGCAAACACATGCATACACAATACACATGGATTAATAGGATTAAGTGCCCACTAAAGTACTGTACAGTTTAGAACTGCACTTTTCCAACCAAAGTACAGTTTTTAAAACCTCACCTTTTTCTAAGTGCAACTTTCCAAAGTGGAGATGGAAGTATAGAATTACCTGAAGTTCAAGATCCTTCAAATTATGAGTGACACAGGAAAGGTTATCTAGTGCATTTTGGACTTCACATCTGAGAATGTCATTGCCTCTTACTGCTGTTGCAAGTTCAGCTTGCAACTGCTCAACTTCCAGCTCTTTAGAATACAGCTTCTCTCTCAATAGACTAGTTAGTAAAGTTTCTGCTTTAAGCTCAGATCTTATAACATCCTATATAATAAAAAACACCAACAATCAGCATCAATGCGAAAACAACTCACCAACCCCAGATCAATTCAAGTAAACGTTAAAAAGGGTATAAAAAAGCATAGGTGTAATAAACAATGAAGAACTTCATATTCTACATTCTGGTCTAAAATAACAAATTAGCAGCAATTAACCTCTGATGTTTGATCATTTTGTTGCACCAATCCATCAGCATCAGTGCACTGTGACTGTAATTTGGAAGCACCTGGAGTGGACTTCTCATGCAACAAAGTAGACATCATCTGCAAACTCCTTGTCAGGCTCTCAGTTCCACGCTTGAATCCCTGAAGTTTCACCTCAGCTTCAACAACAAATTGTGCACCTAAACCGTTCTTGATAACTTCCAGACCATGCTTAGCATCTGGAAGAAATTGGCCTGCTTTCCCTTTGATGAATTCCAGTAACTTTGAACATAAGTCGGTGCTCTCATTTAGCATCAATAGCCCTTGATTCTGTAAGCAACAGAGGCGGGTCCACATTTCTTTATCTAGCTTGAAAGTTAAAGCAAAATTTTCTTTCCCATTTCCTTTCAAGCGGTTTAGTAAGTATATATTCTCATGTCGAAGAGAATCAACTTCAAGCCTACAAGATTCCAATTCCCTCCTCAAAGCAAGCTCTACTCCAGTCAGCCTCATTTGCTCCTTCTGTAATTTCGCCATATGCTTATCAAACTTCTCCACTGTCTGATCCTCCCCAAGTTTCTCACTAAAACCTTCTCGTAACCCATCAATCGTCTTCTCTTGTTCACTGCAAGTTCGTAGTAATCTTGTAATAGATTTATGCAGCTCTTTGCACTCTTTATCCTTCTCTTCAAAATTTTTATGGATGCATTCACGATCTTCTTCTGCTGCTCTATTTTTCTCCTGTAGTTCAGAGAGATTCTGTCGTAAGTCTTCATTATCCACTTTTAGTTCTTCCACACTTGTGGTGAGGTCATGAAGTTGTTCCCCTGAATTTGTTATTATGCTTTTGCTCTCTCTTTCCCTCTCGTCAAAGGATGAAACTTCCCTTTGAAGTGAGACATTATGCTCTGCAAGCTCTCTAACTCGCTCACGGAGCCTCTGCTCTTCTGACTGATATTTCTCAAGCTTGAATGACCAGTCACTTGACCTTCTGTCTAACTCCTTTTCCAATCCTGACTGCAACTCATTCTTCTCTTTCTCTAATCGTCGGGTTCGGGCCTCTAATTCTTCCTTTGCCCATCTGAGTTCTTCCCTAGCAGAGGCCCTCTCAGCAATTTGAGACTGTAAAAGGTTTGAAACCTCAAGTGACAAGCTTATCCTATCCTCTGTTAGGTATCTAATTTTTTGAATCAACGATGAGACATCAAACCCACAATCTGGAAGAAAACTTTCCTGCTCAAGTTCTTCAGAAATAAGCATGAACCTCTGCTCAGCTTCTTTGGATCTTATTCTTAGTCCTGCATCAGTGTCATCTTCAATTTCATCAGAGTTCACATCCTCACTTTCACCACTGTGAAAAAGATTCTGCCCCAGGAAGTCTGAGTTAACCTCCTCGCGATACCCATTAACTGTTTCATAAGGTTCATCCAATGGATAAATCTTTTCAGCCACCACATCTGAATTTGCATTGAAGCGCCTATCCAAGGGTCTACCATAGATATCTTCAATCGTGATTGGAACATCAAGGTCAAACGGCTTTGAACTTGTTTTGGGGAAAACATTAGAATGGGAGAGTCTCTCAACAACATTCTTGGCAAGTCTCCGAGGAGATTCATGCCCAAATCCTCTTTCTGTCCAATCTTTAGATGAGAAACGAAGCCGAGAACTTTTAGCTTCCCTAAAGGAACAAGCCCTTGGTTTATCATTGGAACTATCTGTTGGGGAAGTAGGCGCTGTATACTGAACTCGTGGGGGAAGCCTTCCAGCATTTCCATTATAATTTCTCTGTGAAGAACTGTTATTAGTCCTGCTTTTTTCCTGCTGCTGCTCCCCATCAATGTAGCGGTCCACAACCTTACTTGAAATATTGCTAGAGCAAATGGATGACGAGTCATTGTAGGTTCTGGAAGAACCAGCAGAACCAGGCCTCTCAAATCCGCGAGCATTTTGAATAGCTGGCTCTTCGAATTGTTTTGCCTTATACTGCCTCTCAGGAGTATAAGCACGACGGCTAACACATAAAGGAAGCACATTAAAGTCAGTCTCAAGAAGCAAATTCTAATACTGGATTGCCAAAATGATAAAAATGATTTTTTTAACGAAGTTTATATCAACTAAATAAGCTTCATTCAACAAGTTCAGGTTCATAAATGTAGACTCACCGAGCTGAATGATCACATTGCTGATGTCGACCACTACTTGCACTACTAGAAGGAGATCTACTTTGATCATTGACGCAAAACAAATCCGTTTGTCCCAGCCTTTCACTTAAGGCAGTAGATGACAATGAGCGGCTCCTTCTAAGACCTGAACTGGAACTAGAGCTCTGGCTATCAGATACTTGCTTTCGAGATTTGGAAAACAAGTTCCTAGGACTCCTGAAACTATGATCACCTCTGTCACTAGGTTTACTACTCATCCCACTTTCCAACGGGTTCTCCCCATAACCTCTCTTATCTTTTGAAGGTGGAGAAACCCCATCAACGCTCCCGTTGCTGGATGCAGATGATCTGAAAAAGAACAACTTCTTCATGAGTAAATCTTAGCTCATGAAAGTTTCCAGCCTTTAGTCTTGATATTTTAGGCCAAACTCTAAAGCCAATGAGATCTCACTGAACCTGGCATAAACAAAAGAAACACAGAAACACACCAAAACATGATTGAGATTGCTGAAAATATTGAAAAGGATATGAAAAGTGAACAGAGGAAGAAATTATAACAAAATTTTATTTTGGACGAAAATAAAGCATGACAGCATGCAGCATGAGAATAATAATTATGAGAGTAACCTTAAGAACTGAAAAGTGAAGCAATAACAGTGGCTGGAATAATAGCATTCCCTTAATAATCTACTTCGTACAAACCCATTTATAATTTAATAAAAACAAAACCTTCTCCTACATTTCCCAAGCAGGCAAACAACTATTTAGAGAGGAATAAAAAACCACACCCTTAACAGCCTAGTAGCTTGACTCTGTAAACGAAGAACATATATGATTTATCTACAAGAGGACTCATTATATCAAATTGCCAATTCCAAAAAACCCAACAAAAACAAAAATCAACCCAAACCCAAAAATTCCACATACCCATTTCATGGTTTTACACAAATTGAATGCCAAAAACACTTGGGACTATAACACCAATCACAAAGATAAAAGCAACACACTGCAAATAATAATAAATAAAATAAAATAACATTTTCAGGAACTTCTTCCTACCCTTTTTAGCTGCAAAGAAAATCCTCAAAGCAAATTTGAATGCTGAAGTAACAGAGCACCAACAAAAGTGATTATCTAAACCAGTCCTGCACCCACCAAAAAAAAAAAAAGCCAGATAAATAAACTGAACAAAGTATTTGTAGGCTTTTTTAATGAAAATATTTATTAAAGCCAAAAAAAAAAAAAAAAAAAACGGTGCTAAATACTAGGAAATCTTTATGATGAGCTTTCAGGTACCGTTGCCAACGACTAGTTTACAAAATTAAAAATTAAATAAAAATGAAACAAAAAAATATTGATATAATTCACAGTTTACAAATCAAGTGTGTCAGAGAGACTCAGAGTTCTGATTCAACACCCCTATACTACTAGTACTTTTTAGAATCCATGAAGCTAAGGCTAGTGGTCCAAAAAGACCAAATTGCCCTCATCACTCTCACTACCCTGAAAACCCTTCCACTACTCTCTGACACCAAAAAAGAATCAAACTATATAAAAGCCTTTTCGGGATTCGACAAGATCGAGGTATTTCTCTCATTATTTTTCTACAAATTCTGCAACTACTAGCACTAAAACTAAGAAAGAACTGTTTGGCTGCCGAGAAACTAAACGAAAATGACCGGAAAATTTTTAAAATGTAAAAAACTAAAGTCGCAAGGTATCATAAATTTAAAAGTTAAAACTCCACTCCGTTTCCTCGATTTTCTTGGCAATCAAACAGAATCCAAAAAAAATGAAAAATAAAAAAGAAAACATACATAAAAAAGCATGACTTACAATTCCAAACACTGCTTTTCTGGTCAAAAAAAATATAAAAAAATTCCGTTCTAGTACTTTTCTTGTAGAAAGAGAATCCAGTAAAGCAACGGAAAAAAAATTAAAGAAATCAAAGAATAATTCAAAGAAAATATCTCTTATTAGTTTCTTTCTTTCTTTCTTTCTTTTTTGAAATCCTATCAACCAAACAAAAACACAGTGTAGGAGTTATTAACCTACCATTACTTGCCGAATGTACAATTCAAAATTCAAAAAACAAAATCCAACTCAGACTTTCTATTTATTAGGGAAATTGAATAAATAGAGAGAGAGAGAATTTACTGAGTCGCAGTTAGTTAACGGCGTTAAGATTCAGCCGGCACTGAAGTTTTTGAATCAGTGAGATTTGACGGTGAATCTATTATGTGTGATTTTAATGATGATGGAAAATGAAAGAGCAAAAAAAAGAGAGTGAGTGAATGAGAAAAGCAAACTAGCAAAGGCAAAAGGCAAGAGAGAGGTCCGGTTCTGATAGGAACCTTTTTTTTTTTTCTTTTTTTTCTTTTTTTTTTGTGTGTGTGTGGAGAGAATATGGAGGGTATTTTGGTCTGAGAGTTAAAATTTAAAATTTTTTGATTACGCGGAAAAGGCGGATGAGGAGCGGGATTCGATGCAATATTTATCAGCGATACTCGAGTGTAGTGTAAGTGAAATTGAGAGGTGTTGTGGGGGCCAATGGTGGAAAGTTTTATGAGTTTTGACATGTAATCATGACTTTTAATATGGCTTGATCTATACTTTAGTACTTTGATTTAACGTTATAATTTTGTAATTTTAAATTTAAATTAAATCATAAATTTATTTAATCGTGTAAGTCAAAACTGAAAATTTTGAAATCATACTAATTTAAATCTCCAATCGAATCCGAAAATTATAGGGTTTAATTTATGTGATTTTTTTTTATTGAGAATCAATTTGAACTTGTGATATTATTAGGTTTAATTTGTAAAAGTATTAATTATCAAATTTCATTAATTAATTTAAAATTTTTGAAATTGTAGGATATAATTTGAAATTGCTAAGATATAGGATTTAAAATGTAATTCACTCTCAACTTTCTTTATCAATAGATGTCTTTGAACCATTGTTAATGATATAGTATATAAGAAATGGGTAGTATAAAATCTTACCATTGTTGGTTTTAGACTCCAACCAAGTTTATAGCAAAACATCAACTCCACAATCTTACTCCTTGTCTTTTCACTTTTTTCTTTCTTTTTTTTTTTTTTTCTTTTTTTGAGATAGGTAGATAGTATAGAGACATAGCAAAACGGGTTTGAATTTTTTGACCCGACTCGACCCAAAAAATACTTGACTCGAACCCGAATTTTTTTACCTGAAGCAAAACGGGTTGACCCGTCACAACCCGACCCATTAAAAATATTTGCTAAAAAAATATTTAGATTACGTCCTAATACTAGGTGCATAAAGCACAAAGCACCGGAACCAATAGATTAAAAATAGATATTCACACTTCACAGGCATAAGACAATACAACCTATTTATTATAAAATAAAAAATAAAAATAAAAAATTCTCATTCAATTTGATATGACACTTCACAGCTCTAAGCTCACAAACTTGACTCACAATTTCAATCAAATGTTAGTCTAGTAGTCTAGTACACTAACCTACTCACTATTTACTAACACAGTAAATGGCTAGACTCAAGGGCTTGTAGTTGATTCAAAAAAAAAAACTTGTAGTAACTATAGTCCACAAAGGCTGAAAGGCACAAACCACTAAGAGGTAAGAGCTTTCAGCCTTTCACAATTTCAGTCCTCAGAGAAGACTCTTGCGCCTCTACTCTTTTCTTGGCCTCTATCATACAAATTTAATTCTTTATTGATTTGCTTTTATGGTACCTTAAATTATATTAAAATATTGTATTGTTGATAAAGATACTGACGAAATTGGTTAACTTGAGCTACAATTTGCAAGTATGAATATTTGCAGTGCTAAATCTGATACCAAAGTTGAGTAGATTGAGATTGAGGTATAATTCTTATAAAATATTTATTTATTCTTCTTTACTTAATATGCTACATTTATTCTTAAATTTTATTTATTTTTTTGTTTAGTTTATCTTTCTAAGTAATCTAACTTTACTATTATTTTAAATGCAACAGGAACATGTGTACTTAAAGAGGCTGATAACTTGACACGGTCCATGAAATGTAGTTTTTTTTTTTTTTTTCCTCTGTGAAAATGATATTATTAGTGATGTAAACTTAAAGTATACACTTGTAATTACATGCATTTTGACAGTGGATTATTAATATTGAATACTTTTTCCATCATGAATTTATGACTATAAAGAATTTTTGTCATGCTCAAAACTGTCAAAATTGTTTTTGATTTGTTTAATTGATTTTATTCATTCTTTCTAAAAAGGTTGTCATTAATTTTATTCGTTCTCTTTAAACATGTTGTCATTGATTTGTTTTTAGAATTAAAAAAAAAAAAAAAAAAAAAAGTTCATTTTGAAAAATATGGGCCGACCCGACCAGCAACCCGATTGACCCGTTTAAGAATGACATGTTTTGACCTGCGACCCGATTGTCCCGCATACTCAATTTACCCGACCCAAACCTGACTCGACCTGCCCGTTTTGCCACGTCTACTGTAAGGGAGGGGAGTTGGGATTCAAATTTCACACACACACACACATATATTACCTATTAACTATATAAAAAGTGGCTATGCCACTAAAGTGTTTTGCCAGTGTTCAAACAACGTTTTCCATTGTTTATCTACAGTGCAATTTTGGTGAGCCACTTTGTCTTTTTTTTTTTTTTTTTTTTAGTTTTGAACAGTAGTTACAGCACCAAGCAGCACTGTAGCTACAATAGTTACAGTTTTTCTTTTTTTTTTTCAGTCTTCCATTTGTACTTTTTTTCCTAATATATATTGTTTTACTGGCACAACAAATTTCACAATATTTTCATAATTATTGAGCTGTCAATTTTTTATAAGTCAAAATAAAATAATAAAATATGAAACTGTGACCAACCACAACTTAAAATAAATATTTTGTGAAAATATTGTGACACTTATTAGGTGAATGTATAAAAGCTACAGTACTTTTGATTTGTTCAATATATGCCTTTTTTTTTTTTTTCAATCATCGAATTGTGCTCTCTTTATATATATATATATATATATAAGCGTGAATGTGCGTACAGTGTTTTTGCACTCTGCATCCAGTGTTTTTGCACTGTGCATCTACAGTGCCATTTTGTTGAGCCACTTTGTCTTTTTTTCTTTTTCTTTTTTTTTTAAGTTTTGAACAGTAGTTATAGTACCAAGCGGCACTGTAGCTACAATGGCTACAGTTTTTTTTTTCTTTTTTTGTTCGATCTTCCGTTTGTACTTTTTTTTCTTTTATATATATTATTATACTAACACAACAAATTTCACAATATTATATAAAAAACGGCTATGCCGCTACAGTGTTTTGCCACTGTTCAAACAACTTTTCCACTGTTCATCTACAGTGCAATTTTGGTGAGCCACTTTGTCTTCTTTTTTTTTTTAGTTTTGAACAATAGCTACAGTACCTGGAGGCACTGTAGCTACCGTAGTTACAGTTTTTTTTTTTTTTCTTTCGATCTTCCATTTGTACTTTTTTTCTTTCCTTTTATATATATTGTTATACTGACACAACAAATTTCACAATATTTTCACAATTATTGAGTTGTCAATTTCTTATAAGTCAAAATAAAATAATAAAATATGAAACTGTGATCAACCACAACTGAAAATAAATATTTTGTGAAAATGTTGTGACACTTGTTAGGTGAATGTATAAAAGCTACAGTACTTTTGGAATGTTCAAAATGTACTTTTTTTTTTTTAATCATCGATTTGTGCTTTTTTTTCTTATATATAAAAGCGCGAATGCACGTATAGTGTTTTTGCGCTGTACATCTACAGTGCCATTTTGTTGAGCCACTTTTTTTTTTTTATTTTTTTTTATTTTTTAGTTTTGAACAGTAGCTACAGTTCCAAGTGGCACTGTAGCAGTGTAGCTACAGTGGCTACAGTTTTTCTTTTTTCTTTTTTCCGGTCTTTCGTTTGTACTTTTTTTTTTCTTTTATATATATTGTTATACTGACACAACAAATTTCACAATATTTTCACAATTATTGAGGTGTCAATTTCTTATAAGTCAAATAAAATATGAAACTGTGACCAACCACAACTGAAAATAAATGTTTTGTGAAAATGTTGTAACACTTTTTAGGTGAATATGTAAAAACTACATCACTTTTGGTTTGTTAAATATGTACTTTTTTTTTCAATTATCGATTTGTGCTCTTTTTTCTACTAACTATATAAGAAGATGCAATGACTCTACAGTGCCCTCTATATATTTTAAAAATCAAATGATTCATATATTTGTTTTGTAATACAAATAAAATCTAGAATTAACCTTAATTACTACGGTACTTTTTTTCTACGGCAAGCATGTGCTGCCCTAACTAGTATTATACAAATAAAAATAAAAAGACACCAATTTTTTTTTTTTTTTAGAAACAAAAAACATCAATTGATTTTGGGTGTAGATAGAATTGATCTCTCATATCTCATATTCGGTAGCAAGCAAGGACGGACCCACTAAGGGGCAGGGAGGGCCATGCCCCCCCCCCCCCACCCCCTTCAAATTAGCTATTTTATTTGCATGCCCATATTTTAGAGTTTATAGTTGGCGCCTCTCAAATTTTTGGATTGGTCCAAATAGCCCAAAAGAACCAATATCATAATTCAATAACTCATAACCAAAAAAATCTCATAGAAAAAAAAATTCCCTTACGGGAATGACAATAATTTATATAACTTTTTAACTGATTTATAAATTATGGGAAAGTCAATTACAATATTTAAATTTTTTTCAAAAGATAAAATGTAAAATTCTTTTAGAAGCCAATATTGATGATGTAGCATTGCCAACTCTTAGTATGAATATCACAATTTTTTTAAATCCTCAAACAAAGTTTTGAAAGCTTCATTAGTGTGATTTTTAGTTGCATCCAAAAGTATAGGTTTATCATATTGGTGAGTTGGTCAACGTGATAAAATCAACATATTAATTCCAATTATCCAAAATTTGGAAATCCAAAGTCCTCTTCTTTTTTTATTCTTCTTTGAAAATGTTAGAATATCATATTGTAACTTTCAACTTTTTTGGATCATATTATTTCCTTCTTGACTTAACTATTTATGGTAATAAAGTGCAATTGTTTTGTCTAGCATGATTTTTTTTTTAATAAACCTGTCACTTGAAATTTTTTTGGTTCATGCTTTGGCCCCCCTAGGTTCAAATCCTGGTTCCGTCCCTGGTAGCAAGAGATTTTACTGGAGCTAACCAAAACCCATTATAAATAGAAGTACAATAATTACAATGGGGAGGAAAGATTTAAACCTTATACATTTTCATTGAAAACACTGGAAGATTTCGGTCTCTTTAATATGAAATAAATAAATGTTATTTGAGTTAGAATTCATTAGGATTAAGTAGAAGGCGAATATTCATTTCCAATGTCAAAGTATGACTTTTTTTCTAAAAAGTTACACATGAATTAATGAGGGTTATATAATAAAAGGGTAAAATTTGTATCACCACTCTTTCTATGTTTGTATAGACTATTTTTAGCATAAATACCTTTAGTGACATATCAAATTAAGAAACAAATCATCCATGTGATTTTTTATTAAATTACGTGAATGAAGAAAAAGAATTGATGAGTTATCAGCCCAAATTTAGAATTTATTCACATTTTGTAGTCAACCTGACCTAGTTTTTCTTTCTCAAAAAAAAAAAAAAAAAAAACCGAACCTAGTTTTTCCCTTTTTTGACTTATTGAGGCAATAGACAACCCAACCTAGTTTGAGCCTTTGAGGAACCTAAAGGGGTACACAAAATCCTCACGTGGTTTCCCTTAAAAAGTAAAAACACAAATTCCTATTGGGAATTATTTTACTGAGAAATGCTACATTTACACCATTTTATAATATTTTCACGACAAATCTTAAGTGGTAGGTTGTCATTGGTTGTTATGGGTAAACAAAAAAGTAATTTAAGTTATAAATTTAAATTAGAACCAATAACAACTTTACCAACTATGATTTTTTTTTTTTTTAGAATACTAAATATTTTTAACACACATACGGAGAGAGGGGAGAAGGTTTTAAAGAAACTTACAGTGGTGTATATATATTCAAAATGGCCTAACTCTTGAATATACAGCACAAGTTTTAAACTTACTTACCAACTATGATTTGTTATAAAAGTACTGTGAAAATGTTGTAGACGTAGCATATATCTATTTTATATGTTAACCTTAATTTCGTAACACTTAGTGCCTTTGAGTGTTTTTTAGCATAATACAAAATATTGAGTGATATTGTTTTATGTGAAAATACATATTTAAATATGAACATGTGTTATTTGCATGAACAACTTACCATTTGTTTTAACATATTTTTAATGGTTTAAATATAATATAATACAACAAAGGTTTGTGTAAGGGGAAATCACCATTTTAAATAAATATTTTAATGGTTTAATTGTTTTTTGACTGAATAGGTAGAATATCTTATTAAAAGAACAAAGTAATACATGTGTAAGAGGGTAATGGTTTAATTGTTAAGTGCAAAACTTTAACAACTTTCGTGCTTTCAAATTACAAACAAAGCACAGGGATTTGTGTATTTTTTCCACCTCCAAAAAAAACTTCAAACTTTTTTTTTCATTAAGAGTTTCAACCTATAATGTTCGTTCCCGATAATAGCTCTTTATCAATAGAACAAGACACTAATTGATTTTTGGTACAGACCAAAATTGAACCATAGTTCTCTTATTCAACCATTAAAAACTTTATCAGTTGAACTAATTGGAATCCAAAAAACAAAAACAAAAAATTGCAAACCTAACTAGGTAGAAAGCGAGCAAAATGGGACATTTACAAATAATAATAATGGATAATTTTTTTTATTAGATCATGTATTGTGGAGCCCATCCGTTCTGGTTACCTTTTTTTTGCATCCTTGTAATCATACATCATGATAAATGGCATTTATGCTAAATCATGTAGCTTTTGTTGTAATTTTAACTATCCTAATCCTCAATTGGAAGTTTCCTGTGTCCATAGTGATTAACTGATTATTAACAAACAAACAAACAAACAAAAAGGATGTTAGGAAAAATAAAAGAGAAATAACTAAATAACATAATAGTTAGTTGTGTAAATTTTATTTTGATTTAATTATAAAGATTTTGTCTAGTGCATCAATGCATTGGACATAACTTTAATCCTTATAAATCACACTCTTTAAACTTGGACAATTTTATATTTATCCTTAAAGTTTCATTTTTTTTTTCATTTTTTGTCCTACAACTTCTAATCCATGTTCAATGTGATCACTATGTTTAATTTTGTCAATAATATGCTATATGCCTAAAAAAAAGTAATTTTGTTATATTTTCAGCATTGAAATAAATGTAAAAAAAAAAAATTGTTTACATTTAATTTCTCAAATATAATAATATATTATTTAGGAAATTTTATCAGTTGAACTAATTGGAATCCAAAAAACAAAAACAAAAAATTGCAAACCTAACTAGGTAGAAAGCGAGCCAAATGGGACATTTACAAATAATAATTGTGGGGGCATTTTTTGCTTCAAGGCCAAGGGCTAGACCAATTGGAGCCTAGGCAATTTTTGCTCTTGTCCCACATGGAAAAGAAAGACTTCCTCTTCACACCTTATAAGGGATGAGCAAGTGGATGAAGAGTACCACTAGCTTGGTTAACTCTTCATCCACTTGCTCATCCCTTATAAGGTGTGAAGAGGAAGTCTTTCTTTTCCATGTGGGACAAGAGCAAAAATTGTCTAGGCTCCAATTGGTCTAGCCCTTGGCCTTGAAGCAAAAAATGCCCCCACAATAATAATGGATAATTTTTTTTATTAGATCATGTATTGTGGAGCCCATCCGTTCTGGTTACCTTTTTTTGCATTTTTGTAATCATCATAAATCATGATAAATGGCATTTATGCTGAATCATGTAGCTTTTGTTGTAATTTTAACTATCCTAATCCTCAATTGGAAGTGTCCTGTGTCCATAGTGATTAACTGATTATTAACAAACAAACAAACAAAAAGGATGTTAGGAAAAATAAAAGAGAAATAACTAAATAACACAATAGTTAGTTGTGTAAATTTTATTTTGATATAATTATAAAGATTCTGTCTAGTGCACCACTGCACTGGGCATAACCTTAATCCTTATAAATCACACTAAAACTTGGAAAATTTATTTTTATCCTTAAAGTTTCATTTTTTTTTTCTTCATTTTTTGTCCTACAACTTCTAATCCATGTTCAATGTGATCACTATGTTTAATTTTGTCAATAATATGCTATTATGCCTAAAAAAAATGTAATTTTGGTATATTTTCAGCATTGAAATAAATGTAAAAAAATTGTTTACATTTAATTTCTCAAATATAATAATATATTATTTAGGAAAAATTATAATTTATCTACTTGTGATTTGATCTTATCACAGTTTAATACAAGAAGTTTCTACTGTTATATTTGACCACTAAAATTTGGACTAAAATTAAGTCATTAAAGTTTGGATTTTACTAAAATTATTAGCAATTCAATCACATAAAAATAATTTTGACCAAAGAAAGGGAAGGAAAAGGTCTAATGTTTACTTATGGTTTCCCAACAAATGTTCTTTCCTTTGTTACATCATAAAATATAACAAAAAGTTAACAGATACTCTAAGGGCATTGGTTCATAAATACTTTTAAGAACTTTTTATGAAAAAAGAAAAAAGTAACTAATATTTTGACTGTTTTTTATATTTTCTATAAAAGTAGTATAAAACAATCTTCTAAATTTCCCAAATAACAAATGCTCTAAAGGCACTCATTAACCGGACCCTAAAATATATAGCTTTTCCGAAAATTTGGAGGGCTATCTATCCATGCTAGCTAGTCTCTAGTCTCTACAACATGTTGAACATACATACCTAGCTAAATGGGCTGCCTTGTTCCCTTTCCTAACTGCGTGAGATAAAGACCACCCACAAAAGCCTCTTAATAAGTGAACCACTTTGGAAGGATCATGTTGGGTTTCCATCAGTGCTCTCTAGTCACCTTCAATGATCATATATTGCGCACTAAATATTGATCAGATGGCTTGGACTAACCGCTATTGCTTCCATTGGCTAGCTTTTTTCTCTGTTTTAGTGTTTTTTACTCAAAGCTGTTATAGCTCCATCATGCATGTCTAGCACACTAAACACTTGGACATAATCTTTTCTTTTTAAGAGTCTCGGCTTTAAATGTTAACTAAAAGATGTAGCTCAAGATAATATAAGAGTATCCTAATTGAAAGAACCATTGTATTTTGCTAGAAGTCATTAAAAAAAAAATTATTTCCCTGTATACTTTTTGTTTGTGTTATAACACAAGGCTTTAGTGGTTTCTATAGGGGTGTTTCAGCTTTTAAAATTAGTAAACTAAAACGTTTTTTTTTTTTTTTTTTCATGAAACTTGTAAAATGTTTTTTGCCTTTTTAGCAAGTTTTTGTGAAGCACGAATTTTTTTTTTTTTTTAAGAAGTAATCAAAAAGTTGCTTCCCAGAGTAATTTAGCTGTAAACATTTTTTATTTTTTAAAATAAAATTTGCTTCTCAATAAATAAATAAATAAATAAATTTAGTGGCCCTATAAATGTTAAAAGTCATGACTCATTCAAAGGATTAGTTATGCAAGAGTACTATTAGATTTATGCGGTTTGATGAAAGTTGTCTCTCCTGAAGATAAGTCGGTCAATCGTATACTGCAGCTACGCCAAATGTAGCAGTGTAGAATATCTATTGGAAACCTTGCAAAATATTTTTATTTTTATTTTCAAAGCGTTTGTTTTGTATACAACGAAATTTTTATCCGATTATACAAGAATGAAAACTTTTTGCCAAAATATAATGATTTTTTTTTTTTTATCAAAAGATGAATGGTATGTTGGGAAAAATTCTATATAATTGTGAACAAATTTCAGCAAGTACAGCGAAAGTATAACCACACAAGAATACAAAGATTTACGTGAAAAACCTTTCTCTTTGAAAAGAAAAATCACGGAACAAATTTCAAATAATTTCACAATATTAAATAAAAATTACAACACTTAAAAATACAATTTGAATAAAAAAAACTATTTTTCTTTTCATTCATGGCTCTCTTCCTCGTTGTATATTTTCTCTTGCCCTTTCTATTTTTCTCTCTTTTACTTGCTCTCATTCGCGCACTTCTTTTCATTCATGGCCTTTCCCTTTTATTTCTTTTACCTTTTCTTATTTTCTTCCTTGCACACTTTTCACATCAAATCACAATAAATGTAAACCACTTACTTTGACTTTGCTTCAACCAAAATCTCTTTCTTCAGCTCTTATTGGCCGAATGGCCTTTATGCATCACCACTTAATTTCTTTTCTCTTCTTGTCCTCAGCGTGTCCAACACGGCTAAACCAACTAACCCAATAACTTATGCTAACTTTTGTACATAACGAAGAGAAGTTAAAAAACATGAAAGACATGCTCATTAAATGAGCATATCTATTACAAGTGGCTGGACCAGCACCCAACATGGTAGTCATAATATTTTGTAAATATTTATCAATCATAAACAACCATATAAAAATTGAGTCTTTTGATTGAATATTGCTAAATCTGAAATTTATTTACGTTATGGGCACCGTTTCATCTTATTTGGGGAAATGAGGAGAGAGAATGAATTTCGACAACACCGTTATCGAAATTCCAACAAAAGTATGAGAGAGAAAGAGAAAAAGTGAGAGAGAAAATGTTGAATTTTAGCAACGGTATTACCGAAATTCCTGCTGCCCAAAACGCTGACCGAGTGGTGTGAGAAGTGCTCGAAGTGTGGGGTGCCCAAAGGAAAGCAATTGTGGCAATAGCATTGTCGAAATAGATGAAAAAAAATTTTGTACTTATTGTGGCAATGCCATTGCCGAAAATGAGAGGGAAAAAAAATGGTTGCCGAAATCTGGAGAGGAATTAAAATAAAAAAAGTACTACGTACACAATATTTTTACAATATTTTCACAATAAATCACATGTAATCAATTGTTATTAGTTCAAATTTAAATTTAACACTGAGATTATTTTTTTAATCCAACAATAACAACTAATAACAACCTGCCATTTAGGATTTGTTGTAAAAATTGTGTGCACTTATCATTTCTAAAAAAAAAAAAAAGTGTAATGAATTTGTGGCAATAGCATTGCCGAAATAAGAGAAAAAAAAAATTGTTGAAATTGGTTTGTGACAATGGCATTGCCGAAATAGGGGAAAAAATTTTGTGGCAATTGTTGGAATGCCATTGCCAAAAATGGGAGGATAAAAAAAAAATAGTGGTTGCCAAAATGATGGAATATTGAGAAATAGGATAAGTAGATAAAAAGTTTTGGTTGCCACTAATTCCTTCCTTATCCAAAACCGAAAAGGAAAGTTGTATATTTCTTAGTTATCATCTTTCATACACATGTATAACATGCAACCTGCATGTTTATGTGGAGTTGCATGTAGAATTGTGAAACCAAAAATCCAGAACTTGCAACCATTCTCATCACTACTTTTGTTTTTATATATGCATGCATGGCTAAAGATTAAAGACACCTGTACTGAATTGTTATTATTGTTTTTTTTCTCCTCCCATTTTCGGCAATGGCATTGCCACAATTGCCACAAATTTTTTTCCCCTATTTCGGCAATGCCATTGTCACAAACCAATTGCAACAATTTTTTTTCTCCTATTTCGGTAATGACATTGCCACAAATCCATTACACATTTTTTTTTTGAGAAATGATAAGTGCACACAATTTTTACAACATTTTTACAACAAATTCTAAGTGTCAGGTTGTTACTGATTGTTATTGTTAGATTAAAAAAGTAATCTCAGTATTAAATTCAAATATGAACTAATAATAACTAATTACCTATGATTTGTTGTAAAAATATTGTGTACGTAGCACATTATATTTTTTTTTAATTCCTCCCCAGATTTCGACAACCAATTTTTTTTTTTCCTCCCATTTTCGGCAATGGCATTGCCACAATTGCCACAAAATTTATTTTTCCATTTCGGCAATGTCATTGCCACAAATCCAATCCACATTTTTTTTAAGAAATGATATGCGCACACAATTTTTACAACAAATCCTGAATGACAGGTTGTTATTAGTTGTTATTGTTGGATTAAAAAAGTAATCTCAGTGTTAAATTTAAATTTGAACTAATAACAATTAATTACATGTGATTTATTGTGAAAATGTTGTAAAAATATTGTGTACGTAGCACTTTTTTTATTTTAATTCCTCTCCAGATTTCAGCAACCATTTTTTTTCCCTCCCATTTTCGGCAATGGCATTGCCACAATAGGTACAAATTTTTTTTTCACCTATTTCGGCAATGCCATTGCCACAATTGCTTTCCTTTGGGCACCCCACACTTTGAGCACTTCTCACACCACTCGGTTAGCGTTTTGGGCAGCAAATTTCGGTAATACTGTTGCCGAAATTCAACATTTTCTCTCTCCCACTTTTTCTCTCTCTCTCATACTTTTGTTGGAATTTCGACAATGGTGTTGCCGAAATTCACTCTCTCTCCTCATTTCCCCAAATAAGATGGAACAGTGCCCGTAACGCAAATAAATTCCAGATTTAGCAATATTCAGGCAAAAGACTCATATAAAAATGGTCTGTCTACACAAATTGATGCAGACAGAGAGAAAAAATAAGTCCTCATTCTGCTTCTCAAAAAAAAGAAAAGAAAAAAAGTCCTCATTCTTTTTAGCTTTCTATTTTAACGAATTAACAATTTTATAACAACTTAAATATTTGAGACCATCGATAATTTTTATCATAATATCAAAACATGTGATCGATCAAACCTGAACTAATTAATAATTATAAAAATATAAATTTAACATTTTTTTGGTGTTTAAGAATTCTAAACACCCTTATTACTATTAGCATGATATTCATTGTCAAGGTGTAGCGTGATATTTATATAATTATATTGCTAGAGGTGTTTTGGATCTTATGAAATTACTGATTTATAGGAGATAATGTATTATTGTCTGGGTAGAATGCTTCAAAAGATGCACTATTAAGTGTCTTGTATTGGTGAAATGCACTACTATTATCTTATTGTGTCAGTATATATATAAAATTGATTACATATTTTGATCATGCATATACGATTGTACATCAAAAGTACACATGCATATACATATTTGTAACTTGCAACCTCATCAGATATGCCAGCAATTGCTGACTAAGTTTTATTAACAAGATAGTTCTAAAAAAAAAAAGTTTTATTCACAAAATATTTTATTTTCTATGTGAATTGGACAGAAGTGAAGCAGCTGTACTAGCCATAGCAGGATCGGTAATGGGCAGAGAAGCCAAATCAGGACACCAAAGTCCAAAGAGGTGATATATATGCTATCTATGAAGTTCCTTCTAATATATAATGCGCATGAGATAGATAAACATTGGTAATGATTTTCATAATTTTTTGTTGTCCTCTCATTGCATGAGATTTTCATTCTTTACAGAACGCTACTACACTAGCCCATAACTTAATTTGTTGGGCTTCCTCTAGTAACTCAGGGGGCCAGCCCTATCTCCTCCATTTTAAACTGGGTCTTTGTTAAGGAATCAAATGGGCTTAGTCCATTTGGTACTTTTTGATAATTGATGGGATAGCAAAAATTATATCTATGGTTCGTCCAAGGGAATTGTCCATGATCTCCAGTCAGCCAAATGGCCAGACCATCTCTGATTCGTCCAGCTAGGTCGTCCATGAGTATTAATCAATTGAATGAACCTCAGGCAATCAGGTCGGAAGGGTCGTCCATATGCAAAGCTCATGGACGGCCACACAACATCAATTTATATACAAAGAGTCGTTCATGGGTAAAGCACATGGACGACCATGTAACACTTGACAAAATTCTGGAGTGGTTAACCAACCCATGTTCATCGCCAGCAATTTCTCCTAAGTATGTAACTTCCATCGGCGGTTACTACTTCTATAGTTGTTGAGGAAGTTATCTCCGTAATTTCGGACTTCCACGAATCTTGGGGAGGTTATTAAACCAAGTAACTGCCCCAAGGTTCCCTATATAAGGACCGGTCTAAATCAGGTAAAAGTATGAGATTCTGAGATTTTATTCCCAAAAAGTTGGAACTCCATTTTGTTGTGAGAAAACTAACTTTGTCATCGGAGGGTATTTGGCCGGTCCACCCCGGTCACCCCTTTATTGTTTCTTCTCTTTACAGGCCTTTGCTACCGCCGTAGTCCACCGAAGCCGAAGTGTTCAACCAACTGATTTCTTACACCATCAGTTGGCATCGTCTGTGGGAAGCGTAAATTGTTTTACGATTTGGCTTTCTGGGACAAAAAGTTGAATGGTTCGGACTAGGTCGAGGGCTACAAGCCCAGGCCATCAAGGAAGCAGAGACGCTTCAAGCAACTCCCATCGCGATCGCCAATCCGCACCGGTTATGCAGACGCCCTCTGTCCAACATGTTCAATCTATGGCGGCTGCAATGGCGGAGTTAACTCGCCAGAACCAGGAACTAAGAAGAGAGATTAATCTAAGAAGGCAGACACATGAAGAACAGGAAGGACAAACGCGTAGGCAAGAAGATGGAGAGGATGCGGAAATTGGAAGTCAGTTCAAAGGCACCACTTCACGAAGGGTGCCACACTTGGAGAAGGAGATGGGCCAGATGAAGAAAGTGATGGAAGAGATGAAAGAGAACCTAAGAAGGGCTAATCCAATAGAAGATTTGGTCCACATAACCAATTCCCCCTTTACGGCTTCCATCAACGGTCACCCTCTACCACCAAAGTTCAAATTGTCTTCCCTGGATTCATACGATGGGGCGCGAGATCCTTTTGATCACATAGCCACCTTTAAGACCATTATGCATCTTTAAGGGGTTCCTGATAAAATAATGTGTAGAGCTTTCCCTACCACCCTCAAGGGGCCAGCACGAGTGTGGTTCAGCAAGATACCTCCAAACACAATCAGTTCTTTTGAAGAATTGAGTAAGTTGTTTGTCAATAACTTCATTGGAGGACAAAGGTATAAACGCTCCTCGTCCAGCCTGTTGACTATAGAATAGGGAGAGAATGAAAGTTTGCGGTCCTTCATCACTCGTTTCAACAGGGAAGCCTTGACAGTAGATAAGGTGGACGATAAGCTATTATTGGCAGCCTTCCACAATGGGGTTAACTCAGACTTATTCATTCACAAGCTGTATAAGAAAGAGCCCCAGTCCATGGCTAAACTCGTCCATTCAGCCCAAAACTTTATGAATGCAGAAGACGCAATCATAGCTAAGAAGAGGAAGAGAGCTGATAGAATGGAAGCAAACCCCGCTCGGGCCTCGTCCAAAGAAAGGACGAATGGAAGATAAGAAGAAACGAGACAGAGATAGCAGGAAGGCAGGCCCTTCAGCGAGGAATCAGAATTACACACCCTTAAATGCCCTACTCAATCAAGTGCTCATGCAAATTAAGGATGATCCTTCCTTGAAGTGGCCAGAGAAGATGAAAGGAGATCCAAACAAGCGCAATAAGAATAAATATTGTCGCTTCCATAGAGATCATGGGCATGACACGGACGAGTGTTACGACTTGAAGCAGCAGATCGAAAATCTCATCAAACAAGGAAAGTTGAGGCATTTTGTTGGAAGGGACCATAAAGATGAGAAGCTAAAAGGGAAAATGGAAGAGTCATCACGGCCCCCACTTGGAGAGATAAGAGTTATCATTGGTGGGAGTTTGACAAGACAATCTTCCAAAGCAAGGAAGACGTACCTCAAAGCGGTGCAAAATGTCCAACTCTCTAGATGATCCCCAAGGACGAGGGATACAGACGAGCCAGCCATCTCTTTCACGGACGAAGAAGCTGAGAGGATCCATCATCCACATGACGATGCAATTGTCATAACCCTACTCATTGCAGATTATACGACCAGGAGGGTGTTGGTGGATAATGGAAGCTCAGCGGATATATTGTATTATCCCGCCTTCCAGCAGATGAGGCTTGGACGAAACCAACTCTGTCCAGCATGTTCACCACTGGTAGGATTTTGAGGAATGAAAGTGCAACCCGTAGGCGTCATTACATTGCCTGTGGTAGTGGGATCATACCCACAGCAGATAACTAAGGAGGTGAATTTCCTAATGGTGGATTGTTCTTCTTCATACAATACCATCATTAGAAGACCAACCTTAAACAGTTGGAAGACAGTAACATCTACCTACCACCTATCAGTCAAATTCCCTATGTAATACGGAATTAGACAGGCAAAAGGAGATCAGTTGGCGGCCAGAGAGTGTTATCTAGCCATGTTGGCTACGGACGAGCAAATTCAAGCAATGAGTATAGAAGAGAAAAGAGTTGTTGCGAAACCTACTGAAGTAGTGGAGGATGTTTTATTGCAAGAAGGTGATTCTGAGAAGTTCACTAGAATTGGAACAAATATGAAGGTGAAGGAGAAAGAAGACCTCGTCTAGTTTTTGAGAAAGAATACCGATATTTTTGCATGGAGTCATGACGACATGCCTGGTATTGATCAGAGTGTAATTACTCATCGGTTGAATGTGTTCCCCTTTTCTAAACCTGTTCGGCAAAAGAAAAGGGTGTTCGCTCCTGAAAGAGACAAGGCTATCAAGGAAGAGGTTCAAAAACTGACCACAGCGCAGTTCATCCGGGAAGTCTATTACCCGGATTGGTTAGCGAATGTGATGATGGTGAAGAAGGCAAATGGAAAGTGGAGGATGTGCGTAGACTTCACTGACTTGAACAAGACTTGCCCCAAGGATAGTTATCCTTTGCCACGCATTGATCAATTGGTGGACTCTATAGTTGGCCATCAGTTGTTAAGCTTCATGGATGCCTTCTCTGGATACAATCAGATCAAGATGGATGAAACTGACCAAGAAAAAACCTCCTTCATTACCAGTTAAGGTTTGTTTTGTTATAAAGTGATGCCCTTCGGTTTGAAAAATGCAGGGGTAACTTATCAAAGGTTGTTGAATCACATGTTCCGTCCGCAGATAGGACGGAATGTGGATGTGTATGTGGACGACATGCTTGTGAAAAGTTAGACGAGGGAAGCCACTTGGATGACCTTCAGGAAACCTTTGAAACGCTTAGACGATACAAGATGAAGCTGAACCCAAGTAAGTGTGTATTCGGAGTATCATCAGGAAAGTTTTTAGGATTCATGGTTTCACAAAGAGGAATTGAGGCAAATTCAGACAAGATCCAAGCCATCTTGAACATGGAACCACCAAAGAACATCAAGGAAGTCCAATCCCTTACTAGACGAGTTGCAACTTTGAACAGGTTTGTTTCAAAAGCTACAGACAAGTGTTTACCCTTCTTCAAAATTCTTAGGAAGGCATTCGAATGGACGGACGAGTGTCAAAAGGCCTTCCAAGATCTAAAGGATTATCTTACCGCAGCTCCATTGTTAAGCCCGTCCGTGCTAGGAGAAGAACTCTATCTATACTTGGCGGTGTCCCCACATACCGTGAGTTCAGCGTTGATCAGAGAAGAAGGGAAGGTGCAAAAGCCTGTGTACTACACTAGCCGAGCACTCAGAGGCACAGAAGGAAGATACCTGTTGATGGAGAAGTTAGCTTTCGCCTTGATAACAGCTTCTAGGAAGTTAAGACATTACTTCCAAGTTCATATCATCAATGTCATGACGGACCATCCGCTCAAGAAGGCAATGAACAAACTGGAAGCTGCAGGACGACTGATACAATGAGCAGTCGAACTTAATGAATTCGACATCCGGTACCAACCAAAAAATGCAATAAAAACTCAAGCTTTAGTAGATTTCATTGCAGAATTCACTCCAAGTTGTGAAGGCTTAGATGAAAGTGGAGACAATAACAAGTGGGTCGTCCATGTAGATGGATCGTCCACACAGCATGCAGTGGGAATAAGAGTGGTTTTGCAAACACCAGAAGGAGACAAATTGAATCACAAGGTTCGCTTGCAGTATCAAACAACTAACAATGAAGCGGAGTATGAAACCCTTCTTAAAGGGTTGGAGTTGGCTAAATCTGTGGAGGCAGATTCAATACTCGTCTTGGGAGATTCTCAGTTGGTCATAGGCCAAGTAAATGGAATGTGTGAAGCCAAGGAAGACAAAATGAAGAAATATTTGAAGAAAGTGATACGTCTTGTGAAGAAATTCAAAGAAGCTAATTTTGTTCAAATCCCGAGGGAAGAGAACATAGAAGCAGATACTCTAACAAAGGAAGCCTCCGCTAATGAAGCAATAAACAAGTTTGATGAAGTACAATACATGTCAAGCATAGACCTCCTAGAGATGTTGCAAATAGAAGGTGAGGAGAACTGGATGACCCCAATAGTATCATACCTGAATGACGGAAGGCTTCTAGAGGGGAAGGACGAAGCCAGGAAGCTCCGAGTTAAATCAGCCAGATACATCCTTATGGACGAAGTACTGTACAAAAGAGGTTTTTCACAGCCTTACCTGAGACGTTTAGCTCCAGACGAGGCGAAATATGTATTGAGGGAAGTTCATGAAGAAGCATGTGGTAATCACTCGAGAGCTAGATCACTCGTCCACAAGGTCATCCGTGCAGGGTACTATTGGCCAACCATCCAAGCTGATGCTAAGGCATATGTTAAGGTATGTGATCAATGTCAACGTTTCAATAATATACCTAGACAGTCATCAGAATATCTTACCCCGATGATGGCCCCTTGGCCTTTTGCACAGTGGGGTTTGGAAATTTTAGGCTCCTCTCCAACTGGAACTAGACAAATGAAGTTTTTGGTAGTGAGAATAGATTATTTCACAAAGTGGGTGGAAGCTGAACCCTTAGTGAAAATTACACAGCAAAATGTCTAAAATTTCATCTAGAAAAGTATCGTATGCAGATTTGGAGTACCAAGAGTACTAGTATCTGACAATGGACGACAGTTTGACAACACCCCCTTCAAAGAATTTTGTGAACAGCTTGGAATCAAGAATCATTATTCCTCACCCTCCCACCCACAAGCTAACGGACAAGCAGAAGTAGTAAACCGATCCTTGTTGAAAATCATCAAGACTCGGCTTGAAGGGGCAAAGGGGGTATGGCCGGATGAATTACCATGTGTTTTGTGGGTTTACAGAACAACAGTGAGGACTCCCACAGGAGAGACTTCTTTAAAACTGGCTTATGGGAGTGAAGCAGTCATACTTGCAGAAGTACATATGGCCAGCCATAGGGTGATGAAGTACTAAGATGAGGAAAACAACGAACAGCTTCATCTTAACTTTGATCTTATAGACGAGATAAGGATGGACGTGGAGCAAAGAACTGCAAGGTACAAAAATCTCATGGTAAGGCAGCACAACGCCATGGTGAAACCTAGGTGCTTCAACATTGGGGATCTCGTCCTGAAGAAGGTTTCTTTGGCCACCAAAAACCCGACCCACGGGAAATTTGGACCAAATTGGGAAGGACCTTACAGGAAAATCAACTGCAAGAGGCAAGGATCCTACTACTTAGAAGCCCTGGATGGAAGAAAGTTAGAACACCATTGGAATGTTAAACACCTAAGAATGTACTATCAATAAAGGGTGATCATGGATGAACATTGCTATAGGACGAATGCCATGGACGATTTGAAGCATGAAGTATTTTCTTGTGTTTACTTATTACTACTATTGTGTTTTAAGTATATAAGTATTTTGTGTTAGTCATGGACGAAGTTATGTTGTATAAGTATTTTTAGTTTCCTAAAAGCACTAGCTCTCAAGCATGTGCCATGATTATAGACGAATGATTATATAGTATGGATTTCCAAATATATATATGATGTATTTCTAAGTATATGTATGATTGTATGGGAATCCTTAACTTTCTATGATTCAAGATGATCCACGGAAGGTGAAAGGCCAAAGACGAATGAAATCCTTGGAAGCTAGGGAATATCGTCTATTAGCTTTCCTTCAAGTAAGGATAAAGTAGGAAAAATAAAACTTAAGGTATGTCCGTCTAAATCCAAGACGAGATAAAGCCTAAGGTATCTCCGTTTAAAGCTCAAGACGAGATAAAACCTGAGGTATATCCGTCTAAAGCTCAAGACAAGATAAAACCTGAGGTATATCCGTCCAAGCTCAAGACGAGATAAAACCTATGGTATAATCGTCCAAACTAGGGACCAAAAATATGCTTGAGGGAACACCACGAGCCCTTGGATGAACCTAAACAGACCAAACAATCCAACACATGGATGTGCATTTGCTGAAATTACTTTCGTCAAGAACGAGTAAACAATCACAAGTTTGAATAAATCCTTGAGCTAGCCAAAAGATGATGTTCATGGACGAATTAAAGAATGGCGTTTTAAAGGTTCATTTTTACTCCAGCTTTGTGACGAAAGAACTTCGTCCATAAGTTCAAGCTGTGATAAAATGTTTTCCTAATGGTATGGACGATACTAATAAAGTTTGTCTGTAAATCCTTAAACACGTTCAAATATGATAGAAACAATGAAAAGAAAAAGCATTCATTCATTCATAAACTCTAAGGGTAGACGACCACCGTCCAAAAACCCTTGAAAGTAGAGTAATAGTTAATAAAACTCGTCCATAAATTTGGACGAGGGAATTGTACTTGAATGAATTTTTTTTTTAAAAAAAAGGGAGAGATAAAAGCCCAAAACACTAGGGCACTTCCAAACAAAAGTAAAAATATAAAAACTTTCTAAAGCTGAAGTCACTTAGGTGGATTGGTCTTTGGATCGTCCTAGGTCACCTCGTTATTAGCATTGTCCTCCACATTGACGTCCTCAGAGCCCATCACAAGCAAGGAACTATCTGTAGCAAAGGGGATCTTAAATGTATCGAAGTTCAAGTCAGGGAATGTGTCCTTGGCATCAGCACGGAAGTCCTCATACCCAGTAGCATAATGGCTGTCTAGACGATTCTTGTATTCGTCAGACTTCTTAAAGGTTGATATGGCTTCCTCACGTGCTTTCTCCAAGGACGAGGCAAATTCCATAGCTTGTCCCTCCAGATAAGCGATGCGAGTATCTTTTTCAACAGCATCCGCTTTAAGTTCCTCCACCTCGTTCTTTAACTTTATCTCACTTGCTAGCAAACGATTAAAGTCATCAGTCAGCCTAATCACCTCCCCCTTTTTCAACAAAATTTCATTGTTCAGCTCCTTAGCCTTCTCTTTCGCCGTCTTGGCCTCCTCAGCAAGTTCCTTGGCCTGGCACGTCGTTGTGTAAAACTTTGACATAGCCTATGCGTGGACGAAGGAAAGTTAGAAATTCTATTTTTGAAAAACTTATTGAAAACACATAAGGACGAATAAAGGTCTTACCTTAAAGAGGTCATGAATGCTAGAACGTTCAAATTCCTTCACTAACATATTGTAACATTTGTTAACTTCATTGTCAGTGACGATTCCTTTGAACGTCCTCCATGCATAGCCCTCGTCCAGCACCAAGTTGGAAGGACGATCAGATGGCTCTGACAGTTGAGGCTTGCGAGAAGTCTTTGCTGGAGGGGGAGTAGGATCAGTCTGGACGGGATGGACTGTTTAGACAGGCTCCACATCAACTAGAGGCTCGTCCAGGTCTACCGTCGGAAGAGTGAACTTGGGAACCTTGGGAAGAGAAGTCTTAGTAGACTTTTGTTTTTTAGAACCTCGACGACTTGGAAGGTCGCCCAAGTCCACAGCACTTGATATAGTTTTTGCTTTTCTCTTCCCAGCCTGGACGACGGCCTTTTGGACGACTGATGGTTGGGCATCCTCGTCCCCACTAGCTACAGTTTTCTCCCTATTCTCCCTCATTGTAATTATTCCTATGATGAAGAAAATCAGTTAAAAAAAAAAGAGAGAGGAAAAATACATGAAGACGAGAGAGGATGGACGATACTTACTCCGACGAGTGGTTTCCTCGTGACCTAGATTCTCAGCGGTAGGTTCTGGGCCAAGCCCCTACGTAGCTAGACGACTAAGGGTCACTATATTGTGGAAGGTTCTCCCAGGGAAGGCACGCACTTGATCGATCCGATCCAAGTAAAATTTGTCTAAACGTGGACGAATAATGACTGCATCAATAGGAAAGGGGGTTAGACGAGCAAGAGTTTGAAAATAAAGAAAAATAAAATAAAAATGGAAGGAAACATACCCTCAGGACGAAGACGAACTAGAGGGCCAGTAAAAGGTGGGAAGGGGGCATTACCCACATCAGCTGGGTCCCCAGCCCAATTTCCAGAAATAATGAAAAATTCTTTTTTCCATAGCCTGTCAGACGAGCTGCGGCCCTTAATTAAACTATAATATGATCCCCTAGACGAGAACTGGTAAAAACTAGCAGACTTCTTTATTTCTGAGGTCTTATAATAGTAAAGGAATTCGTCCACTGTGATAGGACAATTCCCTTCCAACGCCTCACGCCATAGCACTTGCATGGCAATTATCGTTCTCCATCCATTAGGATTGAGCTGGTTAGGTCCAATACCCAACCTGTGGAGAAAACCTCTACAAAAAGAATTCAAAGGGAACCTAAGGCCAGCTAAAAGATACGAAGTATATACACCTAAACCAGAAGAAGGAGAGAAACACAACTCTCCTTCCGTGGGTAGACGAGGGTTAAATTCAACAGGGATCTGATATCTATCTACTAGAGTTTTCAACTTTGAGGCGTCTAGAGTGGACGTTATCTTAGGAGCATAACTGTATATGCCATTTTCTTCATCCTTGTCTTGAGCAGGACTAGGAGGCGCTCTGGATGAGCTAGTCCTAGCTCCAGAGGCCGTCCTACGTTGCATCTCCTGGAATTCCTCTATGGAAATACCAGGGACCCTAGATGAATAATGCTCATCCGAGGAACTACTGCTATAGCTTGTGCTACCCTTACCACTCTCATAACTCCCAGAAGAGTCGTCCTGATATTCGTCTATCTCTCTCTCTATACTACTAGACGAAGACATGATTGAAATTAAGATTAAGACGAAAAACCTAGGAAAGGAAGAGGAAATACCTGAGAACTAGGATGAAGAGCTAGACGAGACTCTTGGACGAGATGGCAGTAAGTAGATTATGAGAAAAGTGAAGGGTAAGAAAGAGAAAGTGCCTATTTATAGGGCCCAGAAGTGGGACCAACGAAGCGACACCATCCATTAAGATGACGACACGTGGCAATCACCTGGGAAAAAGTAATCGACACAACGTGTTAACCAATTAAACCATGACACGTGGCTGTGTAAAAGCGCGGGCTAAATCCCCACAATATCCTTGGACGATCCCTGGACAAGGGGGCAACTGATGGGATAGCAAAAATTATATCTATGGTTCGTCCACAGGAATCATTCATGATCTCCAGTCAGCCAAATGGCCAGACCATCTCTGATTCGTCCAGCTGGGTCGTCCATGAGTATTAATCAATTGAATGAACCTCAGGCAATCAAGTCGGAAGGGTTGTCCATATGCAAAGCTCATGGACGGCCACACAACATTAATTTATATACAAAGAGTCGTCCATGGGCAAAGCACATGGACGACCATGTAACACTTGACAAAATTCTGGAGTAGTTAACCAACCCGTGTTCATCGCCAGCAATTTCTTTTAAGTATGTAACTTCCATCAGCAGTTACTACTTCTATAGTCGTTGAGGAAGTTATCTCCGTAATTTCGGACTTCCACGAATCTTGGGGAGGTTATTAAACCAAGTAACTGCCCCAAGGTTCCCTATATAAGGGCCGGTCTGAATCAGGCAAATGTATGAGATTCTGAGATTTTATTCCCAAAAAGTTGGAACTTCATTTTGTTGTGAGAAAACTAATTTTGCCATCGGAGGGTATTTGGCCGGTCCACCCCGGTCACCCCTTTATTGTTTCTTCTCTTTACAGGCCTTCACTACCGCCGTAGTCCACCGAAGCCAAAGTGTTCAACCAACTGATTTCTTACACCATCAATAATAAATAACTTATTCTAGCAAAAATAATATTATATCTCTAGTTTGACTTTTTTTTTAATTTATTTAATCTTTCATTTAAAAAAAAAAAAATCAATTAACTTCCTTTCGTTTCTAATATGGTCACAAAAAATGATATATCCATAACATTTTCACAACAAATTTTAAATGATAGGTTGTTATTAATTGTTACTAATGAGTGAAAAAGTAATTTTTTTAAATTAAAACTAATAAAAACTTACCACCTATGATTTGTTGTGAAAAATGTTATGAAGATATTATGGACGTAGCAATTATCTTTCTTTCTGTGTAAGCATGATTAAATCCATCAAAATGGTGATATTTTAGAAAGTGAAAAATATCAAAATTAATAATTCTAAAATAACTAAATTTAAAACACTTTAAAATTAGAAGATATAATTAAACACTAATGGCAGCTCATTAGGTAATCCTGGTTTAGCTGATGCAGGCGGATTATTACACAATAGTGCAGGAGATTGGATTTCAGGTTTTTTACTACATATGGGTATTACTTCCAAAAATATCGCTGAGTTGGGTATAGTTCGCTAGGGACTTCTTTTGGCATGGAACTTGGGTTTCAAATTTATTCTTCTTGAAATAGATTCTATAACAATTCTTTCCTGGTTAACTAATAATAATGATATCCCACCAATTATTAACCCAATATTATATGATTGCAGGAACTTTATGGAGCACGACTAGACCGTCTAGGTGTATCACATATTCCGTGAAGCTAATGGTTGCGCGGATGTTCTAGCGAAGAGGGGAAATCAACAACAGTGTCTTTTAGAAACTTATGATACCTGTCCCGCTTTTATATATATGGCTTTTGTGTAGGATATGGAACCTATAGGAATTACTAGAATGTGTAATACAAATGCTGTAATGCCTGCTGTTGTTTGACATTATATATAATTAAATAATACTCCCCTTTTTATCAAAAAAAAAAAAATTTATAACTTTAACATTTTTTAACATAAAATAAAATAAACATTTTTTTTTTAATAATGCGATAATTATAATAAGTTAATTGAATGAGAACACTAACTTTTTTTTTTCTTTCTTACCTTACAATAAATTATTCTAATGGAGAGAATGCCATATTGCCATGTATAGAATATATACTAACCCAACCAGACAGGGCAGCCTGACAAGCTTCAAATTCAAGAGAAAAAAAAAAGTTCCCTTTAAAAAAATATATAAATTAAAATAAAAACTCAAAAAAGTAAAACATCAAACTTTGTCATAATAATAAATAAATAAAAAAGGTAAATGAAACATCAGACGGAGGAAACTAGAGGATAAGGTATAAAGTATAAACACCCTTCTCGTCCCAGCAGGAAAAATAAAAAACACCGAATAGAAACGCCGTCGTTTTCGTAATGGATCAAATGGATCTTGATCATGATCTTGATGAACCCCTCACAGTGGAAATGGATTCTGATCGTTCGCGCCGTCTTTTCCCAAGGTTCTTTACCAACCACAGCTCGCGCTCTCTCTCTCCAGTTCTCATGGATTCTCTCCCCAACGGCACGCCAACCTCCACAACAACTGCCTCCTCCACCGCCACCTCCGCCGCCACAGCCGCCGCGATCCCCACCGCCGCCGCTTCGCCCGCTCCGCCGCCCTCCAAGCTGGCACACCTCACCGAGTCGCTCAAGCTGGAGCACCAGTTCCTGCGGGTCCCGTTCGAGCACTACAAGAAGACGATCCGAGCCAACCACCGCGTCGTCGAGAAGGAAGTCTCCGCCGTTATCTCCGGCGTCTCTGACGCCGTTGACTCTGACGGTTCTAAGGACGACGCCGTTAACCGCCTCACCTCCCTCGTGTCTCGCCTCCAAGGCCTCAAAAGGAAGGTTCGCGATTCGTAACCCTAACCTCTCTCTCTCTCTCTTGGTGGTTCGCTAGTGTCAGATATTGTAAATTCTTAATCAACTGAGGGTAAATTCTTAATCAAACAATTTCGTGATTTGTTTGTTTGTTTGTTTGTTTGTTTGTTTGTTTTTTTTTTATTATTATTTTTTTTTATTTCTCCAATTAGCAAATTAGGTCATTTCGATTATTCATAACTGTGGATTGGTCTCAAATTCTAGAATGCTCTTTGAATTGAATACCACCGGTTTGAGAGACAAGAAGTTGGTTATTAATTGTGTATGCAAAATTTAGCAATTATTATTATTATTAATTTCAATTTTATGAGTTCGCGTGTAGTGATTGTTGTTGTGAATTTGATTGTGAAGTTGGAAGAGGGAAGTCGAGTGGAGAATTTGCAAGCTCAGAGGTGCCGGACACGGCTCGATCATTTGGAGTCTGCAGATGCTGAGAATTTGGCAGATTGGAATAACACGCGCTTGAAGCGGATCCTTGTAGACTACATGTTGCGAATGTCATATTATGACACTGCAGTGAAGCTGGCGGAAAGCAGCAATATAATGGTAATCTATGGTCACTTCACAATGCTTATTTAGGATTGTTTCTATGATTTGGGCTTCAAGGACTAGGAAAAAGAGTATTATTATCTGAAAATGCATAGTTCTTTTTATAATTTGCAAGGTTGGAGTTGTCATTACATTTTGATGATAATGCACGGGCCGTTTCATGTTAATATTCATGAAGGAAAATGTTTTATATCTCCTGTATATAGAATCATATTTCTACCCGTGAAGTTTGAGAAAGTGAAAGAGAAAATGAAAAGCCCTATTCATTGATTTGAGGAACACCAGTTGATGACTATATTACATGCTTATGATTTCATCTTAGGATAAGTGGAGACTCATTTCCTTTGAGGGGAAAAAAATCAATGTTCGCATGCTATAACACCCTATACACTATTTTCCTTTCACGTTATTCAGGACTATCAAGGTTCATCTGGACGAAACAAGTGCTTGATTGAATATTCTAAGTAAATAGTATTTTCAGGGTTCCAGTGCATACATTGTCATTTCCATGGTAATGTCACTACTGTTATATCTGCTGCTAACTTGAATACTTGATTGATTTTTATCTCTCAGGATCTTGTGGATATTGATGTATTCCAAGAAGCAAAAAAGGTAATTGATGCTCTTGAGAATAAGGAGGTAGCTCCTGCATTAGCTTGGTGTGGTGACAACAGGTCAAGGTTGAAGAAGTCCAAGGTATATGCTATTCTATTGGCTTTATATATGTGTGTGTATATATATATTTATTTATTTTTAAATTTTATTATTATTGGTAAGTTACGCACCCAATGGGTCTTGAACCCACGACCTCACCCTCCACCCAGCACTTATAAGGGAAGGAGGTGCTAGTTGAGTTAAACTCATTGGTGGCTTTCTTTAATGACTGGTGGATTAATGAGTTTGCTAAGAAAAATTCTGTCAGTTAATTGGATTGCTAAACATGGAAAGGTATTCTTAATAGAAATTATTTAATTTCTGTCTCTCCAAGTTGCTTTGTCTTTCATAATTCTTCCTTTTATTCACTGTAGCACAAAATTTTAATTTTCTACTCTGTCAGTTTCCACTTTTCGTTCCTGTACTTGAGATGGTTCTGTTTGCTCTCTTGAAGGATGCTGTTTCAGCGTAATGAGTCATGCTTTTCTATGGATGGATCTATTTTGAATCTCAGCTTATTTTCATGCATGGCATTTTCAATTATTTTATCATTCTGTTCATTGCATGTCATACCGAACCTTCTCTGATATACTTTCTCATTTAAAATCTTGTTTGGACTTTTGAAAGGATTTTAGCTTGAGATATGTTCATTTATTCACCATGACATCTTAAACATATATACATAGTGAGGGAATTTTTGCTTGGGAAACTAGAGGAGAGAATGTGTCAAGAGAAAAGTTTTTGTTAGTGAACAAGTTTGAAATAAGTAAATGGTATCACTTTTAAGGGGCCGATAGTTTTAGATATGTGTGTTAATATCACTATGACATCTTAAACATCCATTTCTTTGAATATAGTGAGTGAAACTTTGCTCGAAAAATTGGAGGGAGGCAATATGTAAAGGAGAAAGATTGTCATTAATAAATGACTTAAAAAAAAGGTAAATGGTATGACTTTTGAGAGGCCCATGGCTTGAGATGTGTCCATTTATTTTACCATGACATCTTAAACATGCATTTCCTCGAATATAGTGGGTGAAATTTTACTTGAGAAATTGGAGGGAGAGAATGTGTAAAGGAGAAAGATTTCAATTGATGAATGAGTTTAAACAATGTAAATGGTATGAATAGAGGTTTCCAATATCAACTAGTAATGAAAACTCTAAACTATCTCAATCAAATTCATTTTGAAGACTTGAATGCTTTGTTGTGCAACTCTGGTGCTTCTACAAGTACCATTATATTGTTAAATTGCACCTTTACCTCTCATCAAGTTTACTCATTTTGTTGTTTACAAACCTTTTTATTTTATATATATTGGTAAGTTACACATACAACCAATGGATCTCCAACCCATGACTTCACTCTCCATGCCATTATTATGGAAGGAGAAAGTACCAGTTGAGCTAGTGCTCATTTGGGATAGCTTATTTTCATTCGTTTATTTGGCTTAAAAAATTAAGTTGGGCAAAAGTATAGCTGTGCCTAAAAAAGGTGAAGCTTTAAAAAGTTGTACATAAGCCAAATAAGCTTAAAATGGAAAACAGGCTGAATTGGCTACTGACTAATAGAAATAGTTTTGAGTGCAAATTAGAGTGGACATCCATTTCTGGGATGGTTCTAATTACATAAAAAGTGACTACATAAGGCTCTCATTAACCATGTCTGATTTGATGCCAGTTGGTTGAAATTCATTGATTAGGGTAGGTTTCTATGATACATTGTCTCTGAATTTAGGTGAAAGGAGCACATTGTTATAAGTTATGATGTTTCTGATTAAAACTGCAGTTATTACAACGAAATTTTTTTCAGCTTCTTAAATAATGAAGGCTTTTAATGATGACAGAGCAAGTTTGAATTCCAGTTGAGACTTCAAGAGTTCATAGAGTTGGTACGAGCTGGAAACGAGTTGCGAGCTATAACATATGCCCGAAAGTACCTTGCACCATGGGGTCCCACCGATATGCAAAAATTGCAGAAATACACTGCAACACTGGCTTTCAAAAGTACTACTGACTGTGCTAGATACAAGGTGAACCTAGTCTCTTTTGGTCTGAACAATGATTTGTGCTTTACTGTAATGGTTTTTCTTCTCTGATACTTCGTAAATCAGCAGGTTTTCCTTTATCTGCTTTCTTTTTGGTTGAAAGTTTTATTAACAATCCCGCCTCCCCCCCTTCAAAAAGCCATTGTTAAATGGTTTTTGATTTTATTGGAAAGAGGAACACAATGCACACAGGATGTAGTCATAAGGCGAGCCTAAAAAATTACAGTACTATACCCCCTCTGCACGAACTTTTTGGCCTACACCTCTATGTTAAGTTCTTTGATGGCTGTTTGAGTGGTATTGTTTTGATTTTTGGAGCTGATATAGGGTGCACTTATTTGATTCTCTCTCTCTCTCCCTCTCCAGGTTTTATTTGAACCAAAGCAATGGGATATCCTGGTGGACCAATTTAAACAGGAATTCTGCAAATTATATGGCATGACACTTGAACCTTTGCTGACTATTTATCTGCAAGCAGGCTTGTCTGCCCTAAAAACTCCGTATCCTTATACAATGTGCCATCTAATATGTTTGTTTTTTGTATGCATCTACCTACCAAGCATCTAGTAACTTAATTATCATCAAACTTAGAACATAAACCTTAAGATTGACTTCTCTGATGGTCTGATCTGCATAGACACCCCATGGGGTTTTGTAAGTGAATTGCACTGTAAACATCAAGAACAAGGATTTGAAGCACATAGTGTTCACCATCATGAACGTTATGTCTTCTTTAGTCAATAAAACTTTGATTACCTATCAAAAAAAATTAATTTATAGTATAACATTCTCATTTATGTTGTATAGTGTTCTTATAGCAGTCTTGTAAACTTTCTTTTTTTTGATAGGTAATGAGAGATATATTAAACCCAAAGAAAAACATAATAAAGCAAATACAAGGTGTTCATGATGGTGAACACAAGGAAATGCAACCAACAATTACAACAAAAAACTTAAAGAGCAATACTAAGAGAAGAAATAAACTCTAAAATAGTAGCACAATCCGAGAAGCCCCAACACCTAGACCAATCAAATACAGTCTTCAAGCATAGAGCTTGTAATTGAGCCAAGGATTTCTCGGTATCCTCAAAAGAGCGCCTATTTCTTTCCGTCCAAACAATCCACATCAAACAGCCAGGAACCATATTCCAAATGTCAGAATTAAATTTACCCAGCCAATAGCTCCAACAAAACACCAAGCTTTCCACAGAGCCTGGCATGACCCAATGGGTCCCAAAGACCTGAAGCATATAAACCCACAGAGAGTGAGCTACAGGACAATGGAGGAGCAGATGATCCATAGTTTCCTCATTCTGATGACACATACAACACCAATTCACCAAAGTGCGCCCCCTAAGCATGAGATTATCCAATGTAAGAATTTGCCCATGAACCGCTGTCCACACAAAAAATGCCACCCTCTTAGGGATCTTAGCTTTCCAAACACCCTTCCATGGAAAATTGGAGGCAGCTGCACCCCTCATGTTATGGTAATAGGACCGGGTATCAAAGTTGCCATTCCCGTTGAGACACCAATGAGAAGTGTCACTACCACCACCCCTAGGGATCCGAGATTGAATGAACTCAAGGAAAGAGAAGGCAGCCTCTAATTCCCTTTCATGAAAATCCCTATGAAATCTCAAATTCCAAATGTGGATATTTTATAGATATTTTACATTGTAAACTTTACAGAAATTTTACAGAAATCTCTTGTAAACTTTCACTTTAATTCAATAGATATTTTACATTCTCACACTATTCCTAATGTGGATATATTATTTTAAACACCTGGTGTATTACACCTCCCTCTCACATAAATGTGGATCCTATATATGGGATTCAAGTATATAATCCACATTTATGTGAGAAGGTGTGGTACATTGGGTAGACTGAATAATCTCACTCTTATATGTTTCTTCATTTCATAGGTATATTAAAAAGACAAAAATGTATTGTAAAACAGCTCTAAAAGCGTTTAGTCATAATCTTGTCATTGGCAGATCCAACATGCAGAGAATTTTTGTTTTGCCTTTTTAAAATTTTTTTTTTATTAGTGTTAGTAAAAGTAGAGCAGGTTACAGAGAGATGGAAAAGTTATTTTGATGAACTTTTTAATGGAAACAATATAAAAAATTGGATCGATTTGGGTAACCCAATGGAGGCTTAGCATTAAATCTGTATCTCTTTGTACTAATGAAATGATGGATGGACTCACTAAATTGATCCAAGAGGAAGTCCCTAAATGTAAGCTTTTTGCGGATGATATAGTTTTAGCATATGAAACTAGAAGTGAAGTTAATGCTAAGTTAGAAATTTGGCAAGACACACTAGAATTTAAAGGCTTTTGATTAAATAAGACTAAAATAGAGTACATGGAATGTAAGTTTAGTAAAAGTAGAAACATAAATGAAGGAGTGGTAAGACATGATGGTCAAGAGATACTAAAGAGCAACAACTTTCTTTATCTTGGGTCATAAAGATGGAGAGATTGAAGAGGATGTGAATCATAGGATAAAAGCAGGGTGAATGAGGTGGAGATGTGCATCAAGAGTATTGTGCAAACTTAAAATACCTACTAAGTTAAATAAAAAATATTATAAGATTGCTATATAACCAGCTATGCTCTATGGTATTGAAATTTAAGAAGCAACATATTCATAAAATGAGAATGTTAAAATGGATAAGTGAAAATACACAGAGAGATGGATTTGAAATGAGGAAATTTGCTTAAAGATAAGGGTGACCCCTATTGATGAAAAGATGAGGGAAAGTCGATTGAGATGGTTTGGTTATGTTCAAAAGGGAGCGACTAAATATACCGGTAAGAAGGAGTAAGTTGATCCAAGTTAAAGGAACAAAAAAAGGTAGAGGGAGACTAAAAATCACTTAGTATAAGTAATAAAAAATGACATGTCAATTAAGGAAGTAACACAGAGTATGACTTTAGATAGAATAGAATAGAGGAAAAGAATACATGTGGCCGACCTTAAATAATCTATTAGAATTTGTAATTGATCCCAAAACTTTGGAACTTAGGTTTTGTTGTTTTTGCTTTTATTTTTAGTTATATATTTTTATAATGAAGTTTAGCAAAAAAACTAAAGATACAAAATCTGACCATTTGATGGTTTAGTATCTTTACTTCATTTTTATTTACATTTAGAACTCAAGGGTGAATTGTAGAAATTCAATGGTAACAATTATGCAGTCCGCAAATCAAGCTCTGAGGTGGTCTTAAAATGGATTTCTGCTATTTCTCATCTTAACTCAAGACATGTATAGAATTTTATCCAAAATAAATAATCTGATTAACCAATAATGAAGGTTTTCTACCATCTGGCATCCGGATACTTCTCTTTCACCTCTCTGCAGGTTTGCGTAGAAGAGAGATGCTATTGTATTTAGAATATTCTTTTGCCTTGACCTAATCCAGATACTGTTATGAAGAAGATTGTACCAAAGAAGACCCTTTGTCACAGGATAGTTTCCGGAAACTAGCATTGCCATTACCATACTCCAAGCAGCATCACTCGAAGCTTGTTTGCTACATAACTAAAGAGTTGATGGACACAGAGAACCCTCCCCAAGTTTTGCCTAATGGCTATGTCTACAGCACTAAGGTTCCTGTTATTCTTGTATTAAGCAAGTAGTACAACTCTATATTATTATTCTGACTTCTTCTTTTTTTCCTTTGGTTTGGCAGGCTCTTGAAGAAATGTCTAGGAAGAATAACGGTAAAATCACCTGTCCAAGGACAGGTTTGATCTGCAACTACACAGATCTGGTTAAGGCATATATATCATAAGACTGCATGGTGGCCTCAGTGCCTGTGGCTGTTTGCAGTTTTAATTCATCTTCTGTAGATAGGGCTCCTTCCTGAAAGAACACAGCAAAGTTCCTCATGAACATTTCCTGTGCCTATATTTGGGTCTGGTGTTGGGGACATGTACATATGCAAAAATGCTTAACAGTTTCAGTTCGAATGTTTTAAATCTGCATGAATTAAATATTTATTATTTCTTAACCTATATTCTTAAGGCACTAATCAACAATATCATTATTTCTTGAATTGGTAGCAATTAATGAGCTTTGCCTCATAATAATGTTGGTTTGCATGGGTATAGGTGACAGCCATTAGTTAAATTGAAAGCAAGATGTGCATAATCTGGACCCCAAAAACATACTCTCTTCTTTTGAACTTTCCCAAAACATAAAATCCTGATATGCTCAATTCCATATTACTCAGCTCTTGCAAAGAACAGAACAGAACTTGGGAATGATATGCCAAAGTTGCCAACAATTTTTCATCCATTCGAGGTAAGTCCTGGGATTTTAAATTTTTAACTGAATTTAAACTCGAAACCAGTGTCCTATGAATTGGCATTTGAAAAGCCATATGCCCAAATCCATTACTCTCATGTAAACGTATTCTTTCAGAGCACTGAACCTTACATGGTTAGCATACTATAAATCAGCATGATCTGTAGCTTTAATGTCACAGTATGCTGGTGACATTTTGTGACGGTGTATTTACTGATGATGGTCAGGGTTATGATTTATAAAGATGGTTTCTTTCATTGAGGAGAGGACAATTGTAACATTCATATGAAAACTGCATAGCAAGTATCGCTACACTGCAACTCTTTTAACTCCAACGACCATGATCTGGACAAGAACATCACATTTGCACTATAAAAAGCTCCCATTCCAGAAAACTAGTTCCAGAAAGTATCTTCTGTCACAGATAAACCCAGCATTGCAATGACAGGCGTTACCATCACAGTTCTGAATTCACAGAGGGCTCAAGCTTGGCTCGAGCTCGTGACAAGTTTAAAAATAATGTTTGAGCATGAGCTCGTGAGATAGCCAAAAAGCTTGAGTTAAGCTTGGCTTGGCTTGATTAATTAGTCAAGCCAAACTCAAGCTTAATATCAAGCTTAAACTTGAACTTAGGTCAAGCTTTTGAGCTTAAGATTTAAGAAAATTACATTATTAAATGCTTAAATCTCTAAAATAAAAAATAATATACTCATTTTATCATGCGTCTATTATTCAAATTAAAATTTCACATAATTAAATTCATTCATTCACCCTTCCTTGTTTACAGCTTTAACAGTAGTTTAAAATACAATTTTTACATTTGCATTCGATGGTGAAGAATTAGAAAAATACTTGATTATAACTATTATGAGTAGAAAATACTTACATGTTTCATGACTTTACATTATATGATTGATGGGGAAAGATCATTCGTGGAACACTTAATTAATTAATTTATTTTTAAAAGTAACTAAAGTCTAAAGTGGTTTTTGGTGAGTCTATAGGAAAGGAAAAATTTAAAGTAATAGATAGTAGTCCCATATTGACCATATTATTATTAAGATGTGTAATTAGTATATTTAGCTAATACATATAAACTTATAAATAAATCTATACTTAAATTGTTTTGTATCAAACCTTATAATTCACGAGCTTGTTCGTGAATAAATTTTTTTGCTTGGACTCAGCTTGTTTATTAAACAAGCTTAAAACTAAGATTCAAGTTTGACTTATTTATAAATAAACAAACATAAATAAGTTTTTTATTAAGCCGAGCTCAAGTTGTTTAAAATGTTCATTTATAGCCTTTATTCACAGTTAAACCTCATAAGAGAGTATTTTGACTCCTATAAAATGACAAAACTGCTAAGCCTACAAGAAAGCCATGTCTTAAGTTGCACGAGAAATACAATAAAGTAACACAAGGTACAGTTCAGATCACTGGCTCTGTTCCAAATAGCACTTATGTCCAGTAAAAGTTCAGAAATTTTCAAACAGCTATAAAGAATTTGGGATAATAATTATCCATACAGCGTAGAAGAAACGTTTTCAAAGAAAACAAAGGTTTTAGGTAGATTTCTGTTACTTAAAACCTTCGGTTCTGCGTGGACTAACTGCCTCAGGTTTTAAGTTGGTTTTCGTCACTTAAAAAACTGCTTTTAAGTTGACTCACTGCCTCTTGGAGAACCATGATTGTCGTCATCATCAACGGGGCTCCTGTTGTCCCGATGGATAGGACTAGGGCTGCGGCTGCGGCCATTTTCTTCAGCAGGACTCCTATAGCTCCTACCCCGGGGGCTTTCTCCATCAGCATCATCAATGGGACTTTTGCTCTTTCCCCTGGGACTCCCACTGTAGTCAGACCCATTGGCCTGCCTGCCATCCCTTGGCGATGGGCTGCCTCTCTTTTGTGGGCTCCTTTCATCAGGTGTAGGACTACGCTTCCTACCTTTAGATGGTGGTGGTGAACCCCTGTGTCGTTTCGGGCTACGGCTGTCACGGGGGCTTCTTGATCTTCTCTCAACTTGTTCAAGGCTTCGTTCTCTCTTCAAGGGAGATCGACTGAGACCAAAGAAAAAAAAATGATTAATAAATGAAACAAGCAATAACACGTTTAAAATGTAAGACAAATGCTGAACATTATGTTTCCAGGTTCTTGCAAACTATACCAAAATATGAAAAAAGAATCTACAGATACACACATATAAACACAACAGCAAATTTTCATTTGTCACGATAGTTGACACAATGCAACATAAGTGGTAATCTGCACGTTAAAGTCAGAAACTCATAAAAAGTAAAAAGGATTATGAAAAACAAACCTGTAACTACGGTCCCTGCTGTAACTACGACTTCGACTTCTGCCACGACGAGGACTTGGTGACCTTGAGTAGCTCCGCCCACGTCTGCACCATAAAACTAAAGCTCAACAAACAACTCAAGAAATATAATACCGAAAAAGGAAGAATGCCTGCAAGTCTGCAACAGAGAGAGAGAGAGAAAGAGAGAGAGAGAGAGAGGGCGTACTTAAGTTTTTTCGGACTATTCTTACAATTTCTTTCTATGTGACCCCGTTCCCCACACCGATAACACTTATTCTTCCAGTCCCCAGCTTTGCAATCACGAGCCCAATGACCATCAATTCCACAATTAAAACAGCGTCCTGATCCTGGAGGAGGACCTCTCCCAAGATACTCACGAGATCCACCAGGACCACGTGGCCCCTAAATGCAAGTCAGAATACCCTTAGAATTGTAATAAAATATACCTTTAACAATCTCCTTTAGAAATCATGAAGGAAGGATAGCAAACATCAAAAACTATGAACAGTAGTTTTTAAAATATCCAGACAGGCAGGTAAGATGGTAAAAAGCAGAAACATGCTATATTGTTCTGGCGGATTTGGCCATCAAATTTAAGAGAAAAAATATTCTAAATTAATAAATTTTCAATTTTCTTCTAAAATCATTTATTAATTGAAAATTTTCTTCAGCTTTTTGAATTTGTAAACTACTTACAGGAATCGATAGCTAGAACCACCATCAAACATAAATGAACTTTACAACAATTTCAATTAGTAACCAAGACACACACACACAGATATATATATATATATGCAAAAACAGAAAATAATTTAAATATTTTCACTAAGCTAGCAGACCATTGGATGCTGCACTTTACATGGATCATGAAAACAAATTGCAGGAAAATAAACTTCCATGTGACATAATCATTCAAAATTCTTACCGAAAGGGATTAAATCATGATACTGAAAGAGCAAATAATAATAATAATAATAATAATATTAAAATAAAATAATTTTTTTTTTTAATAACTAAGACCACCAAAAAATTAAAAATTAAAAAAAAATAACACCGCCACCAAAAAAAAAAAAAAAACTTGCAACAAGAAAAACAGAAAATATACCCAAGGAACATATACAAAATACCATGAGAGAAATTGCACTAACTTACCCCTTTAGCAAATTCTACAATGATGCGACTCCCATCAACATCCCGATTATTAAGATTATATATTGCATCTTCAGCATCTCGAGGATCACTAAATTCCTGTGATCAAAAGCAATGGAAAAGAGAACAAAGAGAAGATCATATCTGCAAAACATGTATAATATCGCACATGCATGAAACAAACCAAATTGCATGACAGAGGGAAAAACAAAGAATTGGAGTACATACAACAAAGGCGAAGTCGCGCTTCATATCCACATCGCGTACTCTGCGTAAACGGGTGCCAGAAACAGTAAGGCCATCAAGACACAAGTATCGAAGGGTAGACACTTCCGCCCCTCACAGATGAACTAAACACCACTTTGAGATTGTTGCCATTTCCATAAAAACACGCAATAACAATATAGAAAGACTCGCCAAATCCACCAAGATTCACCCTCTCACCATAGACCTCCAGGTTAGGCTAAAGCCAAGAAACCTTCAAGAAGATCATTTGAGTTAAACCACACAAAGACACGTGGAGGGCTACAACGTTCTCACGCAGATATTTAAAAACTGAACATTTAAATGTCAAGCACAAAAGGGCTTTTCGTGCTTGGCAAAGTCCTCATTTTTCTCCCCCCCACACCCAGCCACCCTAGACCCCACGCCCATATCCCACATTAACCCACAAAAATATCTCCTCTTTGGTAATCTGTTTCATTGGGCTCGTATATGGGGGTGTACGAATTGTATTTCTTTATCTGAATTCTTATTCTCTATTTCCTTTAGTTCCTGATTATATTGTATTTGTTTCTTGTTTAGAGTGCTCACCATCGTGAACATGATGTTCAATTTTTTTCAATAAAAGTCTTATTACCTATTAAAAAAAAAAAAAACCCACAAAAAATTTAAATATAAGGGTACTTTAAGTTTTGTTCCTTAAGTTCCCCAAGTAAATGCATTTGGCCAATAAAACCAATAAGCCACATGGCAGTGCTGCACTGCTGCATTTACAAGTAAGTCACATAGTTGAATTTAGTTGGGGAAACTAAGGTTTAGCACTTAAGCAACTATACCTAATTTTTGCCCTAAATATAAAACTGCACACGGCCACCAAAAAAAAAATTCACGTTTCTTCATACTATACGGCAATGAGGAATGAATTAAAATACTTATCCAAAAAAAAAAAGGTAAGAAATACAAACAGTCACATTCGTCCCACAAATTCTAAATTTTTCAACATAAGCTGTAAATGTAATATAAGTTATAAACTTCAAGAACTAAAAGTAAAGAAAACCAAGCACATAACGCATACAAGGTTCTCACAAAAATTTAACATTTTAAAATAAACATGATTTCCACAAAATTATATTAAAAATAAATAGAAGGCAAAGCATTGAGGATATACCTTCCATATCTGCTAAAGATATCGTCAAGATCGCGTGACCTTGTCCGCGAAGACAAGCGTCCGACATAGAGACGCGAACCACCGTAGCGGTCATCATACCGAGGCATTTTCACCTACAGTAAAATATACATAATACACATTTACACACATATCTATTACCTTCTCGATAATAATTTTGTCATTTAACTCATAGCTGCACGTTCACACACACAAATACATACATGTACAAATTCAATACACACCAAACCAAACCAAACCAAAAAAAAAATAAAAATCACAATTTACAATTGCAGCAAAACGTGAAATAAAAACTTCGCAGAAGCTCACTCAATGAAAGAAGTACAATTTTCGTACATAAATGAGCAAAAATTTCACACACACACACACACACACATATATAATTGTAAAAATTTTGGGATAGAGGAAAATCAGATCTAAAATATTCAATTGGTTATGTAAAGAAATGAGCTAAGAAGAAGAGGGAAAAGCTTAAGGAATAGCTGAGAGAGAGAGAGAGAGAGAGAGAGCGTACCTGAAGAAAACGAAGATTCAAAACCCTAGATTTGTTTCGAACAGAGAGAGAGAGAAAGAGAGAGCGAGGGCGAGATTTTCTCTTCTTGTATTTATAGAGGGAAAGGAACGTTGTACTTGTTGTGTCTGTGGATAAGTCTTAGTGTTCTTTCGGCTGTAGCTACCTATTGCTTTGGAATGAGAAATATTTTATGAATAAATCGATTAAATTCAATGCTTGTACACATTGCGGGGATAGCTCAGTTGGGAGAGCGTCAGACTGAAGATCTGAAGGTCGCGTGTTCGATCCACGCTCACCGCAAGTTATTATCTTTTTTTTTTAATTAATTTTTTAAATCAATGTAGTAAAGTTCTTTTGAGTTTTTAGTAGGTCCTACTCCAACCATAAAGGCATAAAAATAAAATTTCTCTTTTCTTTTTAAGTTTTTGTAATTTTTTTCAAACTTCATCCAATAATTTAAGTAGGTCCTACTGTCATCCAATAATTTTGAATCAGTTTTTTTTTTTTTTTTTTAAATTAGAAAACTTTTATTGGATTTCAGTAGGTTCCACTCCAACAATAAAGGAATAAAATGTTTTGTGAAATCTAACAAAATAATTTGCTTTTCTTAATTTTGTATAATTTTTCAAACTTAACAACCTTCGTTTGGCTTTTAGTAAGCCCACCTCAACCGTAATTATTGACTAATCTCTTCTTTCAAACATTGAAAAAGAAAGGCAAATGAAAGATTCAATGGCAAGCAATCAATAGATGCCGATCCATGAAATCTTAAAGGCTGGGTCAAATTTTTACCAACAAAAGTTATCTCATGCGTATGATATACACACGTTTTTTCTCACAATTAGTAAGCTCCACACAATGTGAGAAGGGGATGCATGTATCTTATGTATATAATACATTATCCTTTTGCAAGGATCTCTTCTCCATATTCACAAGATATAAGGACCGAAACAAGAAAATTGTCGTCTTAAAATTTCTATATTACTATTTTTGATCAAATCAACTGATACTTATATCAAATAACATACACCATTAAATGTTAATACAAGGCTACAAGCTATTCCAAACAACATAAACGATGCTACAGAAGCGTACAAGGTACAATCATACAGTTTCTAAATAGAAAACATAGTTCCCATGTACTACAAAATTGTAGTGCAACCAATGACAAAAATTCAAGGTTGCAGGAATGCAGGATTGCTATAGCAGCACCATACGCTGTCACCTCTAACTACTTTCACAAATATGCTTTTATGCCGATTTCCCATGTAATTCACGACTAACTCCAGTATCTGAGAGCTCTCTTGTTCATCCTGGAATAGCTCTGTAATCACCAACATCTTCGCAATGGTAGGCTGTTGTAGTTAAGCTTGCACAGTAGCTCTTCAGCCACATGGAAGCAGATTTGAGTATGCGAAGTTCACCACTGAGAAGATCTCGAGCCATTTGCATTCTGACGGCAAGTCTTTCACACATGGGGGTAGAGTTGACAGGCACTAAAGACTACACACATGCAAGAAGCGCAAAGCAACAGAAGATCTTGAGCAATCATTGCAAAATGTAAGAACGATGGAATTTTTATGTCATGGTACAGTATTAATATTACTATTGATATTAGTGCAGGTTTTTCTCTTCATTCTAGTAAGAGCAAGAACACTATTACCGTCAGATTCAAATGTAGACTCACTGTAAAACCAAAGATGGGGGCAGTATAATCTCCATTTTCGTCTACAACCCACTGCTCTCTATGATTTTCCTCTCAGTATTTGCTCAATGGTTTTGTTAGAATCAGATATGATATGTATATGCTGACCCACAGAGAGTGGCATAGTGCCATTAGTTTGAGTAACTTATCCGGAACTTTAAATTTTGAGTAAGAATAACAAAAATGACCCACAGTGCCATGAATGATACAATTTAATAAAAGATACCATGAAGACTCAGCATCCATCTTTGCTTAAGCTAATTCCTCTATGAAAACCATCACACTTCTGTGCAATTACAAAATAAAACTTGATGCTTCACTTGATTTATAAATTTTAATGGCTAACCATGAGTGGAACTTTATTATGATCCAACTGAAAAATAAGGTAAAATTTATCAGGTCTTTACCTTAATAGTTGTATTATATTTCTCAATTAATTGAGTGATTAGTAATAACAGCTTCTCATGTGCCCAAATTTCCTTGCTTCTGTTGCTTAAAGGGCGTCTAGCCAGCCTGCCATCATTTTGGGCAGCTTCCTTGGCCAAATCACTGAGTTCTGAATATTTAGTCACAATCAAGACAACAATTGCAGAAGTCAGCATAGTTAAGGTAGTACTAGCCTGTAAATAAAGTAACTACATAAAAGAACAAGTGATTTAAAGCAGACCTTCAGGAGTGGTGCAAGATAGAACACGAGCAAATGCACGAAGTGACTGTGGGAGACCCTTCCCTTTCCCTTTAGCAGACCTCACTTCCCTAAATGATTATGAAGTTATCATAAGCAGTTACTTAACAGGAAGAAATCATCAGAATGAGAAACAGATACAGACAACATTATTAACGGATGAGTCTTTTTGGGGTAAGTAGAACCAAACATTGATGACGGCAGATGCAGGAAAAGCAAGAATACATATTAACATTCACAACCCCCACAACACAAAGTCAAAACCAACTAACTTACTCCGAGTCAAAATGTATATTGCAGCAGACAGAAAGCTTTGAAAATGCAAGTACAGTAACAATTGTTTGAGTGACCCTCACAAAGTGCCCACAGGAGCAATTGACAATTGTTCAAGCTAATTACTGTGCCAGCCCCACATAAAAAGGCAGAAATACAAGATGTTCACAATATCAGAAAATCAGTACTTACAGATATTGGCACTGTTTCTAATAGGTTACAAGTTTTCTAGCTATTATTAGTTTAAAAGGTAATCATTTGGGATGCCACCAATTCTTCATCAATTCAGACTCTTTTTAAATTAAATTAAAAAACGTTGTTATTATTCATTACTCAAGCTTTCCACAAATCATTTTGCCTTTCATTCTAATAAATCCACTAATGCTCACAAAATTACACTATCATTCAACATCATATGGAATTTGATGTTTATGAAACAAGTATCAGTACCAACTTGATTGTAAAAGATTCCAAAGAAGAGTTGAAACCATTGACATCTTTAATGGGTGGGGTACAATGTCTTTGCAAAAGATCAATCTTCATTTCACGTAGAAGATCATGATGAGGTGCGTTAAAATGGACTTGAACCTGAGAGTAATCAAACTCATTTGTTAGAGATCATGATAACAAAAGACAGCTACACCATTTAGAAAGCATGAATCTGCAATATATGGAAATCATCCCATCATAACAAAGTACACCAATAGACCTTTTGCAAATTCAAAATATAGGACAAACCTGGTCATGTATGTTGTATGGAAGAGAAAAGCCAAAGTCCAACATCAGGGTAGCATTCGGAAATTTTCCATATCTTATTAAAACCTATACAAATGTTTCATATGAACACCAGAATTAACTAGGAAAAAACTCATTCAGGTTATGTTAATAGAAAAACTTCATGCCATACATGTTAGCAACCAAAGGAAAATCACACCAGACTCGAAAATTGATAATAGAAAGATAGAAGCACTGAAAGAAGCTTCAACACTTAAAGAAAGGAAAGGGGGTCCACAGCATGAATAGTGTAAATCCACCACAAAAACATAAATATGAAGAAGGCAGCGACAGAAAGCATCACATGGTTGTCAAATTTCAACTCTAGATGATACCTACCTACTCTTGCATAGCCCAGTAAAACTAAAATAAATAAATAAATAAAAGAAGAATTCCCAGAATCTCACCTCTTCACCAGGACCATAATCACGGTCAGCAATGACCTGCACGTGCATAAAGAAGTAAACATAACAGGACATTTTAGTATCCGTTTGGCAAAGATTATTTTTGCCAACTTATTTTACTATTCAGCTTATTTTTACTACTATTCATGGGTCCCATTGCACTTTTTAGTATTAATACTATTAATGGGTCTCACTGTACTATTTCAGTTAGCTTTTACAGTACTTTTAGCAAAAAGTTTTCAGTTTCAGCGAAATAAGCGGATCCCAAACGAACGCTTAGTTTGAATATTACTTTGGGGGGGGGGGGGGGGGGGGGTGTGGAATTGGTCACTTTTTTTGTGGAAAATGACACCTAGTATTGAATGATGACCATTAAAAATTGAAACTAAATATACGAGAGAGAGATTACCTCTGAGTCTTGTTTGTCTTCATCGCTCAAGACAATTGCTTCTGTAGCTCCATCATGGTTTAAAAAGTCTGCAAATGGAATCTATAAAATAATTTAATAATTCAAAGTGCAATTAAATAAAAAGAGAATAATAATTATTCATAATCCTTCAGAACAACATACAGACATCATCGTCATTATAAATTTGATACCATAGATAATCCCTTTGTGCTTCCCCATGCTCGAGAACCAACTGTCAGATCCAGAATAAATTTTCAGTTTAACTTAAAGAATATAAACCCATGCAACTACCACAACAAGATATACTAGAGCCTCACACACATTAGTACATAGGAAGTGAAGGCAAACAGATATGTAAAATGATGGGTTTGTCACAATTACAGCATAAAATACAAAATAGGTCATGGAATATCTCTAAAAGTTTATGACATAGCACACCACCTTAGCATAATATAAATACAGAATTAAACACTTGGCAACATCATCACAGCCTCTAATGAACAGCAACAAATGAAACTTTAAGAGTAGTCAAGATGATCAAAACGTTAAAAGTATCAATAATTTCAATAGGGTCTTGCACAGAATGGGTCATTCACATTGACCTACCAACTAAATCTATACTGTAACTCATTGAGGAAATTTTCATACCAAATAAGAGTAAAATCACAATATATATCATGTATTATGAAACTTTAACCCTTTGAAATTTCATTTAATTTTAGAAAGATGGTGGTTTCTGTGCAAAAAAAAATGATACATGAAATTAATAAGAGTGCAATAAGAAGCATTCTGAGTTCCATTTACACTAGAATGACTTAATCATAAACTCAAATACTCAATGCATCAACATTATTATATTTTACTACTCAAAGCATGGCCAAGTCCAGACAACTTTATGATTATCAGAATTTCAATTTTGTTCAATATTATACCACATAACTTTAAAAGTCATTATTAGAGAATAAACTCGTGAAATTTTAGACTGCAGGGACTTATAGGATAAGCTTTTTTTCTGAAAGCAAAAATTAATTATAAATCTAGCACATAATTATTCATGAAGAAAAGAACAGATTATGGGAAGTATGTAATTCCAAATGAAGTTACTTACCTAATGAACATGCATGCATGAAACCCTCATACTTGATATCTCCAAGAATTTCAGGATCATGTCGAAGAGCCTGAAATCATAAATTCATAAACACATCTTGCCATAATCAGAAATAGACCATATATTATTTATCAAAAATATAATCACAAATGGTCCATATGTAGTAAAATATGACATAAGTAAAACTTGACAAACATTAAATTGAAAATATGCCCTGCTATTTTATATTGCAACGTTTTAGATTTCTTTGGTTGGTTATTCTGATTTGTTGATCATTTTGATAATCAAATAACCAAATCTCAAAAGAGGAGAGAGGAGAGAGGAGAGAAGCACAAAGCTAACAACTAGAAAAACAAATATGAAATTATCAAAGTATTTTCACTTTTAATACCCATTTGGATAACGTCTGTGTTTTGGCGTTTCCCTTTTTTTTTTTTTTTTTTTATGCATGCATTTCAGGAAACACTATGCACTGTTCAGTGAGTCTCATGCACTATTCACGGAACCCACAAGTACTTTATTCAGAAAAAATAATAATAAATAAATAAATAAATGAGTCCCACGATACCATTCACACATTTAAAAATTATTTTGCTACAGTGTTTTCAGTTTTCAGCAAAATAAGTGGTATCCAAACAGAATCTTAGTACAACCACTAATAGAGTACAAAAGGTTAAACATGCACATACAAGCTCACAGCATACATGCATGCAAAAGCAGAAACGTATATGTTAGGTTTTAGATTGGCAAATTCCATGACAATAAAATCTTAATTGTGTCTATAATGTGTTTATCAAAGTTCAAGATTACAAGTCCAACTTTCAACTGCTCTTTGGTCGAAAAAAGTGTTTTTGTTAGCCCTTCAATCATGTCTTGTTTGATCAAAAGTAGATTCATAACAGTCACTCAATAGCAACTTAATCGATCAAGAATTGGAAATTAAGAATTTGACGTGTTTTAATAAGTTGGCTATTGACTTGGTATTCATGTCCTACATCCAAACATACAAAAGACCATGTTATAGCATGACTCAATAGAGGTTTATGTAGGTAGTGCCTTGCACTTCAAATAGAGAAAACCTAAACCTAGTTTTCACCAAACCATGAGTTCAGAAGACGATATCTACGATGGTGTTGCTAAATGGTAATCAAGAAGCTGAAGCAACAGAGCCAATCCCAGTTGTTGCTGCGGAGCTAAGACCTTCAAGTTGATCCTTGGAGTCAGTCAAAAGGTCTGATTGTGATCACGAACACAGTACATGACAGGTGCTAATGATAGAAGAGTCCAAAGGTGATGAAGATGATTGTGGGGTCACGTCAATACGCAATCTACCGAGTAGGGTCTTGTTTTCAAGGGACTGAATAAGATCATAAACTTCAATTCTATTAGTAAATTCCTTTTGGGGTAAGGGCACCCCCATAGTGATTTCTCCTTCAAAGTCGTTCTCCATCAGCTTTCCACTTCATCACAATAGCACTGCCTTTTGTTTATTGCTTTGGTGACTTGTTGGTTTCATTGATTAAATCAATATAATTGTAATCACACGACTGAATTAATTGGTAAATAATCTGTTAATCTGCTGCATAATTGTTTTGGGGTCTAAACCGATTCTTTTCAGTACTTTTCAGTATATATAAAATCATTACAAACCAAATACAAGTAGAATGAGGCACTTACACGCTTGATTGCCAAAAAATCATTTTCAGTTTGAGATTTTTGATTAATTGTTTGTTGGTATACTGAGCTTTGACGAATCATCTCCAACTCATCTTGGCTCCAGAATATCTAAAAAGATTAAATACCACATGTACCAGATATACATAAGTTAAGAGTATAAAGGTTATCAACTTATCATAATATGAAAATAAAACCAGGGTTCTTTTCTCTCATTTTATTATAAAAATTCTCCCCCCATGATAGGTTGAACCCAAGGCCTCAACCTTACTGAACTATTGAAGGACTTACCACTAAGGCTTCAAGGCCAAGGGTGGTGTTCTAATTGAGAAGAGAAAAATGGTTACTAATCCAAAAAAAAAAAAAAATTAAATGTTGTCATGGAATAATTACTTATTTAAATAAAAAGATAATGGCATGGCATCCAATGCATTGCAGACATCAAGTTCCAGCCACTTCTCTATTAGAAACCAAATAAAAAGGGGTGGCCAAATACTGATTGTAATACATGTGTGTACCTAGAAAGATGCTGCTAAAAGTATTATTGCCTGCAATTTCCAAAAGTCCTACCTTGACTTGCAGAACTTGACTCAACGACCTTTTTTTTAATGGATAAATGACTCTACGACTTTATACAGTGTAGATATATTTACTGCAACAAGATCAAAGGAATCACTTACTGTATTGTGCATCTCCCCAGGCTGGGGAAGGCAGCTGATGTAAGGGGCCCATTCAGATTTCTGCAATGAAACAGATATATATACACACAAACAAAATAAAATTTTCTTAAATATTCACAACCACTAAATATAAACTTTCGTATAAAGATTACAACAAGAAAAATATTCTTACCTGCGCGATTTTCTGCTCACAAAGAATTACGATGGCGAGCTTGGCAATATTCCCAACTTCATCACCTAACAAGGATTTGATTTCCGGAAGAAGATTATCCGGTGTTATTTGCTGCAAATAAAGTAAAGAAATCACAAAGTACCAATCGAATTGCTCGCTACTGAAAGTGCCTTAGAAGAGTACAGTACAGTAAAGTTTATAAAGTAAATACCACACTGTAAGGAACCTTCAAAATGCAATCTCCAGTTTGTATGCTTTTAGAAGCAAACAAAGATCTGCAAGCAGGAAATAAATCTAACTATAACTAACACTAAAAATAAAATTAAAAAACCGATGCCTAATGAGGCCCATATTTACAACAAAACACACACCAACAAATGATACAACGTTTTTCCATGACCAAATTTATACAATTTCCATTAAAGATGATTTTGGGTTATTATAACAAAGAGTAAACATTTTCCATGCCTAAAACTATAACTCCTCTTTGACAGGATGACATAAAGGAGGAAGGAATGAACACTTGCTCGTAGTCAACACCATCCAAACAATTACTGGCATGAAAAACGAAAGAGTGTTCGGGGACTATCAATGTGCCCGGTAACCAAAATGGATTGCACCAATTTTCAAAATTTCCACAAAATGTAAAGCCCTCCAGTTTTAGAAGCGAACTCAGACTCTTTTGATGGATAAGGCAGCTGGTAGCGTTTCAATTATTTCTCCATCTAGTTGAAATTGGGGAGGAAGATCACCTATTTGGATGCTTTCCTAGTCACTCAAATATACTTGTGTAGAGAGTAGAGACCTGGAATGCTATTCAAAGCAAACTACCAATTGTTTAGTTGGTGGAAATCAGTGCGGCACTCAGCTGCCATTCCAAGACTTGCTTTTATACTTTAGCTGGCAATTAGAAACAAGTTGGCAACAAGGGATAAGCTATATGGCAATGGAGATAGAAAGGAGATTTTTGTTTGTGTTTTTTGTAGAGGTTGTGTGAAAACTAGAGATCATTTGCTCTTTAAGTGCAGTTTTTTTTGTAGAGGTTGGGTGGGGGAAAACTTGTTGATCAGGGTCTAAATAAACTGAAATGTGGAGGATTAAAGGCCGTCATCTGTAAACTTGTATGGAGGGCTACAGTATGTCGCGTATGGGGCAAAGGAATGTAAGGATTCATGAAGCCCAAGTGAACGCTGAAGAAAATATCGGAACTAAGCAAGAAGGCCAGCATGGAGGAGTAAAGTTCTGCTTGACAAATTTATGCTATCTGCTCGAATAATGCTTAAACGATTACTAATAAAAAAAAAGGAATAATGGCTAAACGATTAAATTCACCAGTTTCCTTACAACTTAAGCTTTTGGAAGTTGGAACAATTGGTAACTGCATTGAAGCAAGTGGTCTTGAGTTCGGACCCAGTCTCGCTCCACAAGTTTAGTTTTTTAAACTGTTATTTGCTTTACTATCGAACCTGTCAGTGTTTCTTGTTTCTAATAAAAACCAACTCATTCATCTTTTTCTTCTTTCCTTTGCAATTTGTACGCATTGTAACTAATTAATCAACTAGCTGAAGGGAAAAACAAAATGCAAAATATCGTTTTAAAATCAAAGAAAAACCTGCCAAAGGCGGATTTCCCGATTGAAAGTACTGATGAAATCTTAGCCCCGGCCTTTTGCTCCAACCACGGCAAAAAATCGTCACAGTCCTCGTCCAAATAGCAGAACCCCTAACACAAACAATGCGGCCATTATATAAAAATTGAATAAGTCCAACCGTGATTAGTTTAGCTAAGCTAACGTATGGAAACATATTAAAATGCGAAACGCAAACTTTACATTGAAATAGTTGAATTTAAGGGATACAAATTCGATAATGTTTGCTTTTGCTATGTTCGGAGGAAAACCTGAGGTCGTGATAAGGATGAGAAGTTGAGCTTAGTTCGGAAATTGTGAGGGGCAGTGAAGAGGAGTGGACGGTGATACTGATACAACCGGATGTTCGAGATTCGTGTTGCCCATAGCATTGCAGGGTTTAGAGTGCTGAAAACGTCGTCGTTTCTGACGGTTTCGCGAGCGACGATTTGGTCTCCGCGAAATGTGGCAGTTGCAGGTTTTATAGTTTATACTTGAGTGTCGAGAGTTGAGACTGAGAGTCTGAGGCCGGTGTGGCTGCCTACAGAGTCAGTGTGTACTATTGCTTCTGGACCTGGGTTAAAGGAACAGAGGATGATAGTATTATCAAGCGTGAAAACAAGATTGGCTGTTTATTTTGCTTGGGTGAAAATTTTTATTTTTGAACAAAGTTAGGAGCGAAAGTCTTCGACCCACTTATGTATCTCTTTTTTTGATATGAATTTTGAAAATCTAATTATTGAATTTTATGTTCTTTATGTTTTTAACATGTATATTAAATTTCGTTCAAATCGGAAATTATTTACTATTCGATCAATAAACTTATTTGTTATACACAATTTTAAATTATCAAAACTTGAAATTTTAGCATTTGATTGATGACATAACAATTTATCTTTGAATTTCTTGAAATTTTGTAAGTATGAAGGATAGAATAAGAACATACAATTTAGTGGTTAGATTTTCAAAATTCACACACAATATCAAGATATTCAAGGAGTTTGAGGGGTTTCTTTCCAAACTAGTTTTGGGAGAAACTTTGTTTTTTATTTTTTATCACCTCGTGGGCTTTTTTTTTTTTTTTTAAGTCAACTCGTAGTGTTTGGAAACATTTTAATTAGTTGTTCAAATCGAAAAATTCACTCTCGAAGTATGAATATGAGAGCAAGAAGTATCATTCTTCATACTCTTGAAGTACCGAAGAATTACTCGTTCAAATCTTATTATCTCCTATTATTAACAACTTTTCATAGTGAGTTTTAATCTATAATGTCCGCTTATAATGATAGTTTTTTATTATCATACCAAAACACCAATCAATTTTTGGTGTAAGCGGAGATCGAATTTCAGATTTCTTATTCAATTATTAAAGACTTTATAAGTTAAGCTAACTAAAACCAACCAACAATTTTATATATCCCTAAACTTTAAACATTATCAATTTCAGTTTTTTATGCAGTCAAATTTAATTTACCACGTTATCTAAATAACTAAAAACCATCATTTCATCTTTCTCATAAAAAAATTATTATAAAAAAAAAAAAAAAAAAAAAAACATCATTTCAAAATTGGTCATGGACTAAAGTTTAGATTCTAAAAGTAAAAGCACTCACATTAATGGGTATATAATAAAAAAAGTTTTAAAATGTACACATTCTTTTTAAATAACCTACGCTAGTGAGTATGCAATTAATAATTATGTCAAATTATAAGTTTGTTATAATAAATTTGTTATAAATAACCTACGCTAGTGAGTACACACATTCTAAGTTCCTTCTTTCCCATTCATTCTTACGACTATTCCGACCTTGTTCCGGTGACATCTTTTGAGTTTTTCTTCTATTGGGCTGCACATTTTCAAGGTATATTTCTCTTTTCCTCTTCCTCTATTTCCTTTTTTCTTCATAATCTTTTACAAGTTCCTGATTTTTCCTCTCTTTTCCCTTTGCTGTGGTTGTTTTCTGTTTTATGGCTTTTGGGATTTTAGTGTTCACTTCCTTCTTCTGTGTCTTTTCTGGGTGTCCATGGTTGGTAGTTTTGAGGTTAGGATAGCTTACCCCTCGATCTCTTTCCTTTTTGCGCGTTTAGGGGGGTCTTTAGGTGTTTTCCCAAACCTTGAGGATTTTGTTTTTGAGGGTAACAGTTTAGGCATTGCATTGGCTAAGCTGTTGCCTTTGCTTCATCAATTAATTTATTGGTTTAAGGGTTTGGTGAGAGAGCAGGGGACGATGTCTGAGGTTAGATCCAATGAGCTCGAGACTGGGTTATCAGTGGTGGCCTGGTGGAGGGGGATACTGCTATTTCTACCCCTTGAGAGGTTAGGGCTTTTTACGCCCTTGAGGAGGCGTGTGGGCTAGATTCTAACACCATGGGTAGATTTAAACATAGGTTTCAGTTTTAAGAGTGGGTTCGTGTTCGTCGGCTTGATGATGAGGATAAGGCTTGTCACTTCTTCACTGGTGAGGTATGCTTCTATAAATCTGCCTTCACTTGTGGACTTAGGCTCCCTGTCCACCCTTTCATGATGGAGCTTTTAAATCACTTTGGTATCGCTCCTAGGCAACTTATGCCCAATTCATGGAGGATAGTGGTCAACTGTATGGAAATATGTTTGGCCGCTAACGAGGACATGATTAAGGTAGGTGAACTCACATATCTATATCGTTTGAAAGAGTCTAAAGAGTATGGATACTATGAGTTAGTACCCTGGGATAAGAGAACAAGGATTGTCAGGGGCTTACCTTCGTCCTTCAGGTATTGGAAGTCAAGATTTTTCTTTGTATCCGGGGACAATTTCGAGACTCCCTCCAGCGAGGACTGGGGTGATATCCCGAGGTTACTACGTCGGTGGGGAACCCCGACTTTAGGTGCGTCAGTATTTCTTTCCATCATTTTTAGTTTTGTTGTGCTTGCTGTTATCGTCACAAACTTGTATGCTTCTTGTATTGCGTAGTTAAGAAACGGCCTTAGCACAAAAGCAGGCATAAGAAGCGTGTTGATAAGGCAGTAGAATACGCTTTGACGATAGAAAGTTTGGACGATCTAGTAGATCCGCGAACCCTTGCATTCTACAACCTTGGTCCTGACCCGTCTCCCTACGTCCTACGCAGCATCGACATCGAAGGGAAAAAAAGTAAGTATTGAACTCGTCATTATTGATTCCCTTGTGTACACTATTTTTATTTTTTTTTACAAGTATTTTCTTCTTGTAGAAATTATGACCAAGTTCAATAAGGATATGTATACGAAGATGAGGTCCAAGAAGGACGAGCCGCTGTCCAGCATTGGGAAAAAAGGAGTGCGTGTCACGGGGAAAGGTCCGTCCGTTACTCCAGTTGCCTCTGCCACTCCCCTCGTCTCTGAGGTTGAGACTGCGAGGACGGTCTCTCCAACCACTTCGGTTAAGGAGATCCCTACTTCTTCTTCAAAAAGGCCGCGATTATTGGATAAGGAGAAAGAGAAGGTTGATTCTCGCTCATCTACCATCTGGGATGACGAGGAACTAGCGGTGGAAAGGGCATATAAGGTCATCACTGTTGAGGATCTAAAGGTTTTTTCGGGGGTGCCATTCAATGTGGTTGCGAATCAGCACGTCCATAAGCTCGTCCAGGTAAAACGCTCGTGCATTTTTTAGTCTTTCATTTTCTCCCTCATTGCACTGACGGCTTCAGTTTTCTTTTTTCAGGTATTGGGGGAAAGTCTCCATATGGCTTCAGAGTGCCTTACCTAGGAGGCCAAGGTAGCGTCTCTGATGTCCAGGATGGAGGTTTTAGAGAAGGAGAACTCAATGCTGAAAAAGAAGCTCATCGACTCTATGGGTGAGGCCAATACCTTAAAGGAAAATGTTAAGGCTTTAAATGACGATTTCAGAGTTGAGCGTTAGCTAACCTTTGAGAAGGACGACCAACTTTTGGCCGCCAAGGAGAAGCTTAAGATGATTGCTGCGAGGTCCATCAAGGGTTTCCAGCAAACTGAGGAGTACAACACTATGCTCTTTAGTTGGTATTTCAAAGGCTTTGAACTCCTGCGAAGGTACCTCGTCAAACATCCCACTGGAGTTGACCTGCAGGGCTTAGATCTCGAAGTGGTGGACCAGGAAATGGCAATTGATGAGGCTGCCTAGTCTTTAGCTCTTGAGGTCAACGCCCCTGAAAAGACTCCTGCTGACAACGCCCCTGATGCCGCTTGGACCTGATACTTATGAAAATTTTCTTTTTTATTTTTATTTTTAAATGCCTATTATGTTTCAGGCTTCTGTAAATCTAGTTTCAGAACAATTTCTCTTTAGTCTGTCTAAAGAACAATATTTTAGGCCTAGTGTTTATAGGCCTTTAGATGTGAAAACAATAGTAACTGCCCGTGTTTTTTGGGCTTTAATTAAATTTGTAGTTGTGTACTTACTTGTATTTGTGATTGCACACTCTTTTAGTTCGTGGTATGCTTGTGGGATCTTATAATCGTCCATGTTGTGTACTTAGTGAAATTTTCAATTGTGACTTTCCCTTTCCTTCATTAGTGATTTTTGTCTATTACTTGCAACTAGCACCTCTTCAAGGGATCTCGTCAACAGTTTTGGTGAACTAGTTTCATCCTGAGTTCTGTTCAGATTCGTTGTAAGATTCTTGTCTATTCAAGGGATCTTTTCATCATCAATAGCTTGTATTGCAGGATCTTGTTACTTAGCCATTTTTGGTTTGCACCCTTTTAGGGATTTTGTCATCGTCAGTAACTTACATCCGTCTAAACGGAATCTTGTTACTTAGCAATTTTTGGCTTTTGTGGCTTACACCCTTTTAGGAATCTTGTCATCGTCAGTAACTTACATCCGTTTAAGCGGAATCTTGTTACTTAGCAATTTTTGGCTTTTGTGGCTTACACCATTTTAAGGATCTTGCCATCGTCAGTTCCTTGTCGTCCCAGACGGTAGCGCTTGTGTAGGTTCTTCCTCACAGAATGATCTAGTGTAAAATACTAGAAGGCATGATCAATTGAATTTGAGATTCTCGATAGTCCTTTAGAAAATTAATTGCCCTCTTATTCAAATGATTGGGGTTCTATAGTAGATTCATCCTTTATGAAGTTTTCGCCTAATTTGTTTTTCAATTTTAATTTTGATTTAAAAGGGAATTTAGCATTTTAAAACATATGTTTTAATGATTAATAGTAATTTATGGATGAAAAGATAAACTTAATTATAACGGTATACTTTATAGACAAATATAATAAAATTGAAATTTCAAAGACAAAATTGATAATTAGTCCAAATTTAAATGGTGCAATTTAGATTTGGAAGAGTTTATTTCTATAAATTTATTATATTTTTTTATTAAAAAAGTATTTGTTATTAAAAAAATACAATTATACAAGAGAAAAAAACTTGAAAAAATCGTAAGTAATGTAAGTGATCCAAACTCACATGATTTGATTAATAGATACATTGAATGAACAAGTAAGTTGAGTTGTTAGAAATTCAAATAAAGTACAATCTCAAAATTACTTAAAAAAATACAGTATTATTCGGAAATTTGTACAAAAATATTATTATAGTATGAATTATTACAAAAGCTTTGAAATTTAACCGCGTTTAAAAAGCGGGGGGGATCGTCCACCATCAGCTTCTGAAAAGTTAAAAACCGCGAAAACCGAAAAATGTACCGCTCAATTACATAGCCACGTCATCGATCCGCAACACAAAAGAACTCACAATCCAAGCCGTACATTTAAAGATCCACGGCTCAAGATTACCCGACAATTCAGGCGTCCCGGATCGACCTCAAAAAAACAAAACCAGACTCTCCACTATAAATACAAATCGGAATCATCCCCATTTTCACAAACACAAGCAATCTCTCTCAGTCTCTCTCGCCCCTTTAGTTTGGATCAGAGTGTGCGATACAGGTTCGTCTTCTCTTCTAGGGTTTTCTCGCTTCATAGTCTCTGTTTCTTTTAAATTTGAATACATATGGCTCTTAATCGTCTAGTTCTAGCTAATTCATGCTCTGAATGCAACGAGATTTTAGGGTTTCAACTTTCAAATCTTTCTGAGTTTCTAGGGTTTTGAAATAGTACAATAGCCAAATTTGCTGCCTCGATTTTCCATTGTTTTGTTAAAATTTCATCAAAAGTTTGTGTAATCTGAGCTGTCAGTCTTGTTAATTTTCCATTCACGAGCAATCTGAGAGTTAATTTACATTTCTAGGGTTTTTAGTCGGCAATATTTGTTCGATTCCCAATTTTCTCAGTAGTGTTTAAGTTCCGATGAAAATTCGTAGCAATTTGGTGATAATTTCTTAGTAGTTTCTAAATTCATTTTTCTGTCAATTTGTGTTCACAGATCTTGAATTTGACCTAACAAAATGTCTGGAAGAGGAAAGGGAGGCAAGGGGCTTGGAAAAGGAGGAGCGAAACGACATCGTAAGGTTCTCCGTGATAACATCCAGGGAATCACAAAGCCAGCCATTCGTCGTTTGGCTCGCAGAGGAGGAGTGAAGCGTATCAGTGGTCTCATCTACGAGGAGACACGTGGAGTGCTCAAGATCTTTCTTGAGAATGTGATCAGGGACGCTGTAACTTACACTGAGCACGCGCGTCGCAAGACTGTGACTGCCATGGATGTTGTGTACGCTCTCAAGAGGCAGGGCAGGACTTTGTATGGGTTCGGTGGTTAGGGTTTTTGGCAAGAATAGTTGGTGTTTTGGATTTGAAGGTAGATTTGGAAAATTAGGATCTGGTTGATCTTGTTAGCTTGTATTAAAATGTTATGGGTTTGTAAGTACTGGGTTGAGTTCTATTTTGTATTGGGAATGGTTGGAACTTTGGAATGAAAATTAAAGGTGGTGGTGTTTGATCCCTAGTTAATAGCTTGGTTTTTTGTGTTTTTGTTATTCAAAAAGTTAAAAGCTTGTATTAATCTTGCACCCAAAATTGAAAAAAAGTGGTTGGAAATTGCAAAACTAGCCAGAAACTAGTTTGGATTTGTTGCTGAACTTTGTTTGATTGAGAATTTGAGATAGATTGAAAGGTGTCCAAAAACTGTGTTTAAGCAATCAAGCTTGGACTTGGAGATTGTGAACGATCAAGCTTTTTGGTACTTTTCATAATAATGTCTCGGAAACCTATACTAAAATCCTTTTGTAATCCCATCAATGATGGTATGGGAGTGATCTCACTTGAGCTAGGATTTGTAATGTTATAGTAGGGTCAAAATGTTATAACAGTACTGTTTATTGAAATGTATATTAATCTATTATTATTTTGAAAATATGTAGGAATTTATCATTTTTTAGGTACTTGAGTTTTATAGAAAAATTTTGAAATTTTTTTATGATGCTTGAGTTTTATGAACTTGAATTCCTTCAAAATTTTTTTGGCAATTTTCAAATAAATCAATTTTATAAAATTTGAATTGAATGGTAAACTTGAGTTTTAAAAATGTTATAGATCTTTACATATTTTGTAAATAATAGTAGATTAATATATATTTCGGTAAGTAATGGCATTTCAGTAGCAATAACTTTGGTTTAGAAAAGTCCCGAAACAAATACCAAGCTCTACAATATAGTACCAGTTTTGTTGGTAAAGGCTACATTGTGATGGATTGGCTTTTGGTATAGGCTTTATTTAGACTGAGTATTTTGCTCGGGACAGTAATGGAATTTTGGGCTGGCCCATTCTGCTGGCCGAATTAATGCGAAATGGAATGGTAAAGGGGTGTGATCACATTCTGTAGCGTTGGGCTATTGGGTTCTTAATAAACTTCAGCAAGTGTTTCATTTTGTTGTTTTTCATTGGCCCAAACATTTCTTTTTTCCTAAAAAGCCCCATATTTTTTTTGGAAGCCTTTCTCTTATTTGTTGAGTCACTTTGGTAACGTGCCAGCAATAATTTTGTGCAGCATGGACGTGCACTATATTCAGGTCGAAGGTATGATCAATTGAATTTTAGCTTCTCGAGAGTCCTCTAGAAAATTAATTGCCCTCTTATTCAAATGATTGGGGTTCTATAGTAGATTTGTCCTTTATGAAGGTTTCATCTAGTTTGTTTTTCAATTTTAATTTTGATTTAAAAGGAAATTTAGCATTTTAAAACATATGTTTTAATGATTAATGGTAATTTATGGATGAAAAGATAAACTTAGTTACAATGGCATACTTTATAAACAAATATAATAAAATTGAAAATTGAAAGACAAAATTGATAATTAGTCCAAATTTAAATGGTGCAATTTAGATTCAAAAGAGTTTATTTCTATAAATTTATTATTATTTTTATTAAAAAAAGTATTTGTTATTAAAAAAATACAATTATACAAGAGAAAAAAACTTGAAAAAATCGTAAGTAATGTAAGTGATCCAAACTCACATGATTTGATTAATAGATACATTGAATCAACAACTAAGTTGAGTTGTTGGAAATTCAAATAAAGTACAATATCAAAATTACTTAAAAAAATACAGTATTATTCGGAAATTTTTACAAAAATATTATTATAGCATGAATGATTACAAAAGCTTTGAAATTTAACCGCGTTTAAAAAGCGGGAGAGTCGTCCACCATCAGCGACTGAAAAGTTAAATACCGCGAAAACCGTAAAATGTATCGCTCAATTACATAGCCACGTCATCGATCCGCAGCACAACAGAACTCACAATCCAAGCCGTACATTAAACAATCCACGGCTCAAGATTACCCAACAAGTCTGGCGTCCCGGATCGACCTCAAAATAACAAAATCAAACTCTCCACCATAAATACAAATCGGAATCACTCCCATTTTCACAAACACAAGCAATCCCTCTCAGTCTCTCTCGCCCTTTTCGTTTGGATCAGAGTGTGCGATACAGGTTCGTCTTCTTCTAGGGCTTTCTCACTTCACATCCTCAATTCCTTTCAAATTTGAATATTTATTGCTTTTACTCGTCTGGTTCTAGCTAATTCTTGCTCTGAATGCAATGAGATTTTAGGGTTTCGAATCGTTCTGAGTTTCTGGGGTTTTGAAAATAGTACAATACCCAAAGTTTCTGTGTTAGTGCTCGATTTTTCACCGTTTCGTTAAATTTTCATGTAATCTAAGCTCTCATATCTGTTAATTTTTCATTCACGAGCAATCTGTGAGTTAATTTTAAATTCTAGGGTTTTTAATCGGCAATAATTGTTAATCTCTCAATTTTCTCAGCAATGTTTGAATTCCGACAAAAACTCGTAGCTATTTTGTTCAAATTCCTTAGCAATTAAACGAATTGTTAATTTCTAAATTCAATTTCTGTCAATTTGTGTTCACAGATCTTGAATTTGACCTAACAACATGTCTGGAAGGGGAAAGGGAGGCAAGGGACTCGGAAAAGGAGGGGCGAAACGACATCGTAAGGTTCTTCGTGATAACATTCAGGGAATCACAAAGCCAGCCATTCGTCGTTTGGCTCGCAGAGGAGGAGTGAAGCGTATCAGTGGTCTCATCTACGAGGAGACGCGTGGAGTGCTCAAAATCTTTCTTGAGAATGTGATCAGGGACGCTGTGACTTACACTGAGCATGCGCGTCGCAAGACTGTGACTGCCATGGATGTTGTGTACGCTCTCAAGAGGCAGGGCAGGACCTTGTATGGGTTCGGTGGTTAGGGTTTTTGGCAAGAATAGTTGGTGTTTTGGAATCGAAGGTAGATTTGGCAAATTTAGGATTTGGTTGGTTTTGTTAGCTTGTATTAAAATGTTATGGGTTTGTAAGTACTGGGTTGAGTTCTATTTTGTATTGGGAATGGTTGGAACTTTGGAATGAAAATTGGAGGTGGTGGTGTTTGATCCCTAGTTAATAGTTTGGTTTTCTGTGTTTTTGTTATTCAAAATTGAAAAAAGTGATAGGAAATTGCAAAACTAGCCAGAAACTAGTTTGGATTTGTTGCTAAACTTTGTTTGATTGAGTTAGATTGAAAGGTGTCCAAAAACTGCGTTTAAGCAATCAAACTTGGACTTGGAGATTGTGAACAATCAAGCTGTTGGTACTTTTCATAATAATGTCTCGGAAACCCAGCTCCTAAAATGCCTTTGTTATTCCATCAGTGATAGTACGAAAGTGATCCATTTGAGCTGGAATATGTGATGTTATAGTTGCAATAACTTGGTTCAGAAAAGTCCCGAATCAAATACCAAGCCTAACAACGTAGTACCTGATCTGTTGGTAATGGCTGCATTGTGATGGATTGGCTTTGGGCTTTTGGTTTAGGCTTTATTTAGACTGACTATTTTGCTCGGGACATGTTAATGCTATTTTGGGCTGGCCCATTCTGCTGGTCCAAGTATGCCGAACTAATGAGAAATGGAATGGGAAAAGGGTATGATCATTTTTTGTAGCGTTGTGCTGTTGGGTTCTTAATCAACTTCGGCAAATGTTGTTTTTCATTGGCCCAAGCATTTCTTTTTTCCTAAAAAGCCCAATAGATTTTTGGAAACCTTTCTCTTATTTGTTGAGTCACTTTGGTAACGTGCCGATCATAATTTTGTACAGCGTGGACGTGGAGTATATTCGAAGTATGGTACTTTACTTTTATTATCACAAAACTCCATGGGAAAAAAACACACTATCTCATAAGACAAGGGAGGCAAAAGCAAATAGTTGTGGAAAAGCTACTAACTTTGCAAAGGTCCACCTCGAAAAAAATGAAAGTTGCGGAAAAAACAAAGAAAGTGAAAGTGACCGGCAGGTAGGGACAAGTTGTTGAAGTGAACACGTCACAAAGAAATTCATTGCTTCAATGAAACCATTTGGATCTCTGTTTATCTTTGTCCAGGATTGAAGCATAGGAATATGCCGTTTACAAATAAAGATATTTATTGATGAAACCATTTGGATCTCAGCAAAAAAAATTGATGGAGTAATGCACTAATTCTTTACAAAAATAAATCTTTTTATAATTTTTTTTTAAAATTTATTTTTATAATTTCTAAAATGATAAGTTATTGATTATTATATAAGTTCACTAGAATACTATTTTAGTGGTTGTAATTTACAATTTAACTGTGGAAGGGAATTTATAATTCAACTTCTTAATAAGCTCACTATTCGAATGTATTTTTGTTAATGTCACAATTTAATTTATCAACTTTATTCGTTTTGGTAATTTAAGAATATTATGTGATTTTTAATAATTTATTAAAAAATTAATTAAGGTCCATTTTTTTATAAGACATGAAACATGCAAGTATAACCCTCTAACCCACATTAAACCGATCCCACTTGCATGAGTTGAATTTGGTTAGTTGCTACATATGTAGCGTGTTACAAATTTCTTAACCCAATGAATTTAGGTTAGGTCAAAAAAACTCTCAAATCCAATCTAACTTTATCCATGCACATTCCTAAGAAAATTTTGTATGAAAACAAAGCTATACCTTTTTTTTTTCAGCTACTTTCTCTTGGTGTGAAAAACCCTTAATCACATATTTATTAGGGTATTAAAACACTCAATCAAATAAGCTTTTTTTTTTTTTACAACTCTCAATCAAATGAGCTACCGAAACTAAATAGACGTCACACCTATTTTGTTTGGTAGGAAGAGTGGAGTGACACTCAGCTACCAGAAACTAAATGGACACGAATTTTGTTTGGTTGGTGAGAGTGGAGTGGTACTAGAGTTGTGAACAAACATTCAATTGTGTCGGTTCATCATTCATGGGCATGAACTAATTACAACAAACTAAAGGGACTAAATCACAATATTGCATAAGAAAAGGAAGGGGTAAATAGCAAAAAATGTGATTGAAAGGAAAAGCCAGAAACTTCGTAGAAATCACCCCCAAGACTTCCTCAAAAGCAAAAGTCAAGAAAGGAATTTAAAAGTGGGCTTGCAGGGTAGGTAGTGGGCAAGTTGAGGAACACGACAGCACGAAAATTGTTAAAAAGATCAGAACTTATCTCACGGTACACGTGTCATAATACTATTCGACCAGAGTCAGTGGCCCCAGACGTAGAAAAAGACACACCATACCCCCTCGACCACGTTTTTTAAAAGTCAATATTATTGAAAATAAAAATACCAATAATACCACGCACTAGTGCCGTATAGAATAGAAAGAAGAACAAAGGCCACCGCAATTATAGTTACAGATAGAGTGGTAGAAATCAAATATAGAGATAGAAGCAACCACGCAATAGGCCACAAAGCACAAACCCTAGGCTTTAGGTTTTCGATTAGATTCTCTCTTCCTTTTTCTCTGTTTGCTTTTCCAGTTCTTTCTTGGCGTTCACACCATACCGCTTCTCCAACAAGTAGTTTCCAGAGCTTGACCAAACCAAACCAAAACTCGACCGCTTCTCTCTCTCTCGCTATCTATAGGTAATTTCTCGCTAGCTCCGATTGTAACGTTTTGTGAATCTATTTCTGGTCAGCGTTAGCGTGTTGATTTTGCCTGATCTCAGGTATTTCCTAGAAAATATTTCGGATCTACTTTTTTATTTATTTTTTATATATATATATATTTATTGTTGGTTTGCTTAAATATGTAGGGCAGAGTTGTTATTACTTGATTTAGGACCCTGATTTGTGAAATCGGGTGAAGAAATTTTGTAGATTTGAAATATGGTGTTTGTTTGTGTAGAAAATATTTTTTTAACTTTAATTTTTAATTTTGGGTTTCCTGTGGAAATTTTAGTTTCAGTTTTAAACCGATTCTTAAGTTTCAGGTACTTTCTGGAAATAATTTCAATTTCAGTTTTTTTTTTTTTGGTTATATTTTCCCGGGAAAGTATTTTTTTAATATTTGATATGAGTAGTTCTATATGTATTTATGATTTATTATATTTTGGTGTTTGATTTGTGAAATCGGATGGTGAAAATTTGTGGATCTCTTTTTTTTGCAAAGAAATTCAGAATTTTTTTTTTGGGTACTTTCTCTCTTTTGAAATTTTTTGGAGAAAAGCGATTCTTAAGTTTTGGATGCAATTGTTCTATTTAGGCTTTTAGGTTGAGGCCTAAGAGAATGGATATTGTAGCATGTCTTATGGATCCAAGTATATTCTCTCTCTACCTTTTTTAATCCAAGAAATTTACTTGTGTTTTATGGATTTAGTTTCTCTATTTTTGCTTTGAAAAGTAGATCTGTGTTCGATTTTCATTTTTAGATGATCTGCGAGTATAGCTTTATAGATTACAAGTCACTTTGTGTGTTTTTATTAACAATCAAAAAAAAAAAAAAAAAGTCACTTTGTGTTTTGCTATAAGATCATGTGTTGAAATAATTTGACGGTTCTGGATTTGTACTTAATTATTGTGTGATAATACTTTGCTTATAGAAGAAAATCTCTTCAGATTTTATTATGATCATTGACTGATAATTTAGTCGTTTTTGGTTGAGAAGTTGTGACTGAACTTTTATCTGTGACAACTGCAACTTGGGTTTATTAATTAAGTTATGGATTTCATCTGTAATTATATTTTGGCCCCTCTTGTTGTAATGAGGTTTGTTTAATTTGACCATTGAGTGTTCATTCTGGACCAATTAATGAAAGTGTAGCTTTCGCATCTATATTTGCAGGTAAATTACTACTTGTTATCCCGTCCAGGAACAGTCTACGTAGCTTAAAGAAAATTTCAGGCAGATGCAATTGTGTGTACTGCCGTGCAGGAATTGAAAGCAACTTTAGCAATTTAAAGCAAGAAATTGTTTTTGGGTTAAGATAGAGAGAAGGATTATAAGTTTCGCCAATCTTGTAGCTATGCCTGTATCTGGAGACAAAGAGGTTTATTTTCTGTACTAAGTTTCTGCTTAAACTGGGGAGTGATGTAATTTTTCTTGTTTTGAGTATGTGATTAACTAATCTTTTGTTCGCAGACTGGGGTTAAACCTATTTCCCGGCAGTCTAGTGATTATATTGCAGGTGTTCCTATTAAGAAGAGGAGGTTTCCATTGTACCGTCCTCCTTCACCTCCACCTGAAGAACCATCTGCGGTTCCTGCAGAGAATGATTCGCTAAAGCAGGAACAATCTAGCCCCTCTCAGGGGTCAGCTATATCAAATGCTAGTGTTGTAACTAGTTCTGGTATATCTGATGCAAACAACAAACCTGTATCTGAGGAATATAAAGGCGGTTCTGATGTTATGAGTGTTACTGTAGTCCAAAGCAATCCCAACTACTCTACAGTCAAAGTTGAGGAACCAAGCAAAATTCACTCTGGTTCCTTGGATGACATGGAAAGCAAAGACAAGCTTGTCGCGGCCGAAAAATCTGCAAGCCTGGTAACTTTGGGAAAATCAAAGTTGCAGTCATCACCAAATGAAGCACTTGCACTTAAGTTGGGGAAAGAGTTATATAGCAAAGAAAAAGCTGAAGGGAAGTGTAAAGCTGAAATTCCTATTGTTGTGGGAAATATTGACTTGACATTAGGATTAAAGGAACATGTTTTTCCAGCTTTAACAGGTCAAAACCATAATGCGAGAGGCCAGAATCAGGATAGTTTAGAACCTGGTTCACTGAATTTGTCTTTAAGCAAGGGAAATAACAGCATTCAGTGTAAAAAGGATGAGGTTGAGTCGAAAAATGGTGCACAGCAATGTGGTAATAGGGCAAACTGGGATCTGAATACTACAATGGATGCATGGGAAGGTTCTGCAAGTGATGCAACTGCAGTAGGTCAAGTGTCTGCTGGTGGGTTTAATACTACTGATGGTACACATGATATCAAACCTTTGCTATGCACAACTGGGACGATTGGCACTGTTATACCTTCTAAACAAAAGAGCCTTGTAGCCAGTGAGAACATAGCCAAATTGACCTCGTCCAAACTGCCTAGTCAGCAATTAAGATTGTTTGGCATAGACCCTCTTCATTTAGGCCTTAGTCCTTCTAGTCTTCAGCAACAGGTAAGCCCGGAACCCTCCTCCTTATCTAGCAAAGAAGATTCTGGCAGGATTTTCACCAATACAATCTTGCAAAGATCAGTGGCGCCACCTGGCAATTTGAACAGGGTTAATTATAGGACTGTGAAATCAGAACCATTTGACGAGAGCAACAAATTAGAGAATAGAACAACTATAGCCAATAATCTTGGATTATTAGATATTAGGACAGTGAAGCGTGAATTAGCTGAGCAGTTCAGTTTTGATAAGGTTTCAAAGATTAGTGCCATGAGAGTAGTTGATCCTGCATCCATAAAAATGGAACCAGTTCACAGGGGTAATGTGGAATCCCCCAATACATTAGAGGGGACATCTAGACAAGTAGATAAACAGGTGCTACTGGGTTTGAGTGATCATTCTTCTGCCATGGCAATCCCTGAAAGTGCACTGTTGCCCTTCCCCGCAGGAGAGACTTCTTGTTCAACAGAATTGACTATAGCCACGGATGTTGGAAACCATGTAGAACAGTCCGCCTACACCAAAGAGGCCCATATTAATGGGGAGGTTGTACCTCAGGAAGCATGTGAAAGGGTGCAGCAGGTTGCTTCAGAAACAGCTGCTATCTCCGTGGGTCATGATGGTATAGAATCAAGTACTTCTTGTATGATGGGTACTGTAAGAGCTGAAGATGGAAATGCTGATGATTCTGAGCAGTGCAGATTGAAATCCATAAATGAACAGCCCCCTGATATGCGAGGAAGCGAAGGTTGTGTAAGTGATGAGGAAAAAATCAATATATCAGCTGATATGCTAGAAGAAGATTCTTATGGTTCTGATTATGAGTCGGATGGCAATCATCCTTTACCTAAGGCTATGGATACAGAACAAGGTGGAGAAGAAGATTATGAAGATGGAGAGGTCCGAGAACCTCTACTGCAAACTGCAGTTGAGGATCCCATATGTGAGAAACAGGAAGTTGAACATGTTGATCATGGTGACTCTGATAATAACAAGATGGACATTGTGGGTCAGCATGGTGATGATCATCCATCTTCATCCCATGTTGAGGAAAAAGACGCTAAAACAGAAGATCCTGGGGAAACAAATAACAAAGAAAGTAGTGATTGTGTCGACACGTTGAAGGAGGTATATGATAACGGTGATACTAATCTTACATGTTTGCAGGAATCATTGACAGATGAAAAACCAGCCAGTGGAGCTGACATTAAGAGGCCCATTACGGCCATTAGAAGAAATTCACTTGATCAGTCAGGCAGTACAGATTTCCCAGAGGAACAGGAGGCAGAATTATCATTGGAGCAAACCACTGAAGGAATGCAGGCTACTACTTCTACTTTTACTTTTACTCAGGGTTTAGATGACAATGTTAACAATTTTGACTTAGTGGAGGAGAATGATACTACTCTGACAATGATGGAAGCGTCTGCAAGTGGTGATGATGCAGCTAAAGATGTTAATAGTGGTGGTAATCGGAGCCGCATTATTAATTTGTCTCGAGCTTCTAACGTATCACCTCCTAGTAAAACAAGGTATATTTCAGACAGGTCATTGGCATCACTCCCTGGAAGAGAGAGATTACTCGATGTACCGCTAGAGGGAGATAAATTTTATCCCCGAGGGAGGTGATTATTCTATTTCCTATGTTTTAGTTGTTTTTGAAAGTTCCTTTATAAGGGTAGTTGTATTATCATCTGATCTGTCTACCTTTTAACTTTTTTCAGAGAAGAATTATACATAATAGATGGTTCCCACAAATTTTCAAGAGAGAGGCATCAAGATCAGTCGCCCAGAAATTCTAGATTAAATTTTGTGCGTGGCAGAGGGAGGATTACTGGTAGGTTAGACCCTTTACGTAGGGACTGGGATTCTGACCGTGAATTCGCTTCAGAATTTTATAATGGCCCATCAGAGTTTCGTTTCCCAAGAAATAAATATGCATCTGCTGTTGTTGATGCAGACCTTGAATATAACAGTTATAATATTGCACCTGATGGTTCTTTTATTGGTACTGGTCGGGGAGGGAGGAAGCATTTAGATGATGAGGGAGCAATGTTTCGCCATATGTCCTCAAGAGGGCGGTCTCCTAGAGGGAGGAATGGGCTTGCTGCACGTGGCGGTCCACAAATGATTCACAGAGGTCCAAGAATGAGTGAAGATGGTTCTGAAGTGGTTGGGCTGAGGCATAATGAGAAGTTTATGAGCGTTTTTCCTGATGATAACATGGAACCAATGTTCACACGTCCCCAACCTGCATATGAGGGAGTAGATGCTCATTTTGCCCGAGGTGGTAGGAACTTCTCTTCTGTTCAGAGAAGGGGTCTTCCTCGAATTCATTCGAAATCTCCAATGAGATCCAGATCTCGTTCTCCTGTTCAATGGTCATCTCCAAGGAGAAGATCCCAAGATGGATTTGGTGGACATCCAGAATTGCCTCATCGACGATCTCCAATTTACAGGGTGGAGAGGATGAGGTCTCCTGATCGCCCTTGTTTCCCTGGACCAATCATGGTTAGAAGGAATGGCTCCCCACCATATATGTCCCGACCATCTAATGATTTGAGGGATATAAATTCTGGACGGGACCATGGTCATCCAAGATCTGTCATTCCCAATAGGAGCTCATCTGGTCGGATTTTATACAGAAACAGGAGATTTGATGATATGGATCCCCAGGAAAGGACGGATGGTGATGAGTTCTTCGGGGGGCCCATGCATGCTCGACATGAGCTTGGTGTTGATCCAAATGGTGATGAGAGAAGAAGGTTTGGTGAGAGACGGGGACCTATTCGTTCATTTAGGCAGCCATACAATGGTGCTAATGGTGAGAATTTCCATCTTAATTCAGAGGATGGGCCCAGGCCTTTTAGGTTCTGTCCAGAAGACAATCCTGAGTTCCATGAAAGAGGCAACTTGAGGGATAGGGAGTTTGACCGCAGGATTAAGAGCCGGCCAGGAAATGCCCCTAGAAGAACAAGAAGTATCGAAGAGCAGGAAGCAAATTTCAGGCAACCATGGCATGATGCTGGGTTTGATGAGATCTCCAGAGTAAAGAGAAAGAGGGATTTCAGATGTGAAATTTAAGTGGAGTTAGGGACTTGTAGACAGAGCTAGTGTTGGCAATTTACAGTGATCAGGAAAATTTTATTTGCTCAAAGCACAAAGGAGATTGCTGTTCTGTTTGCTGATGTAATCAAGTTATGGCAGGAACATATGATGCTGGCTTTGCATTTTGGTTATGTTTGGTTCAGGACTGGATCCTCATGTACATAGCTGGGTTCTTCTGGTACCATTGTGGCTAAGTCATCATGAAACTTGTATTAGTGATTCCTACTATTTTGGGCACCAGGGTCAGTCAGTTTTATTTACTGAGTTTTTTACTGCAAAAAAAAATCAAGAAGTGTTTCTGTGACTTCTTCAGTGGAGATTACCCTTAAGTTTCATGAAGTATCTTCAACTGTTGACTTCGGTGCATGGTGGCCAAGAGCAGGTATGCAGAAAGGAACTATTAGAATTTAATGTTTTAGCCATCAAGGACTAATTAATAATGTCACTAATTGCCTATTATTTGATCTGCTGCTTCACATTCCTCATTCCGTGTTTTGTGAATAATAAATCCTTTAATTTTTTAGGGAGGTATACATTTAAAGAAATATAAGGGCCTATTGATGGAGTTTCTGCCATGGCACAGAAGCTTCTATGAAGTCCCTTATGCGATCTACTTCAGTTTAAATATAGAAAAAAGGAAATTTGCAGGCTTTTATGCAGCTTCTGTATAATTTTAAGCTTATAGCTGGTTCGAGTTTAATTGAAGGCAATGGATGATTAATTCTGTCCTGGAGTGGACTCTTCTGATATCTTCAGCTAATTCTTGAGTGGATGGCTGGCCATGTAAACATTGTCTATGAAAAAAATGTGTTCTTATTGGCTAGGTTGGCTAGATGGAGCTACCACACTTTTTACCTCATTCCAAGTCTTATCTAAAATCTTCCAGCAAGAGGTTAGTTGTTTTTATGTTGATTACTCTCAAGAAAGAGAGTCTTAAATCTTCTTGGGCACTTTTCATCATTGTTTCTGCTCCGTTTATAGCTTCTATGTGTGACTGTTTATCACTGGAAAGACAGGTGAGTGCCTTATGTTTGTGTTGGTGCCCTGCTGAGTGCTTCCACTTGACGATTGTTGGACAGTGAGTCTATTTCAAAGTTAGTTAGCTGGTGGGAAGTACTAGGGCTTTCATCTGTTAAAGTTGAAGAACACAGTCAATGTTTTACATTATTTTGATACTCCACGTTTGTTGGTACCTTGTATAACGCGCGGTACTAAAAGACTGTTCTTCGAATGAATAGGTTGGAGATTTTAAATAACCCTTTGAATGTCCGAATTGTTATATTGGCCTTCTTTGCAAGGGTTGCTTGAATAAGTGAGGATGGATTTATTTGATTGAGTGCAGCAGCTGAACAAATGGCCTTTGATTAAGTCTTGGATGATGTAGAACTGGTGCTATGTTTTATCCAAGTCCAGAACTTAGATAAGCTTATCATGCTCCTTTTTTTGGTTCAGCATCCAGGTTGAAGTTATTACCTGTAGTCATCTTCTTCGTCTGTTCTAGTAGTAGAGTAGTGGTAGTAGTAGTAGCAATGATGCTAATAACAGTAGAGTAATAAATAACTGTAACAATAATTGTAGAAGTTGCAGGGGAAACAGGGTCCAGTTAAAGATTAGAGCTTGCACATGATCAGGGATTTGTTTGGAATTTCCTGGAGCAGATTTTGATGACCATTGCCTGGGGGATTAGGGGGTTTATGGTACCTGTCCAGTTTGAGTATACATGTGGATGATTTTTTCAAGCGTTGACGAATTATAGATAGAAACCAACCCAAAAATTTGAAATTGAGTGGAGGAAACCATGACAGAACAGCCAAAAATTGACTGGAGAAAGTGAGGGATACTGCAAGTAAGGACATCTCTCATGGTTTCAAGTGTGTGTTTACTTTTCCCTCAATGTTAATAACAGCTGCTACGGCAACCCCTGGAAATGATTTTACCTACCTACATGTGGTTTTAAACTGGTAAAGATATCAGACAAATGAACATGTGCTGGTAGCAGATTTCGCTTGCTGCCATTGCAGTGTGCGCGACATGGACATTAATCATGTTCCAAAAAAACGTGTTAAAAAATGATTACGTGTTACTGTCGTGTCATGTCCTGTGTCCCGTTGAGTGCATAGCAACAGTGGACCGAAGCGAAGCCTTCCCTGCTAGCTTGGTAGCAAGTCTTGGTAAATTTGGTGCCCACTGTTTGACTGTGAGGTGAGATTAGACTTTAGTCGGTGGATAGAATTTGAGGTCAAGTTAGACCAAACCTACAGGCTACAAGCTAGCTTGGGGATAATGATCAGGAGTTTTTATGTTGACGTTGACTAATGTTTGGGGTGTTATAAATTGATCTAATTAAAATTGACTAATCTTTTTCCTCAAAAATTTTTTTTTTGACTGATCTTTACCTATAAAATAAACTAATTATATAATAGGACTTGATTTGATAATTCACTAAATTTTTTTATCAATTTGGAGTGTTATGTTATGCACAATGCTTTTTAATATTAATGACAACCCAATTCTGGCGTTATTCATGGCTGACAGCTCAGGTCACATTTTAGTAACTGACTTGTGAGTGGTTGAGTTTTCAGCGAATCACAATCAATTCATATGGAGCAATGTTGAGGACATTGATGAAATATAAATTCGTTATTATCTTCACTTTTTATTTTTTTCATTATAATAACAACTAGTTAACTCGTTGAATTATATAAATGAAAGAAGTATCGGATATTACCGATATAGATTTTAGTATTTTACACGTTATATCATATATGTGGTGTGGATTCAGTCTTAAGGTACTTGGAATCTTGTTGACCACGGTCGCTACACGCCTGTACCCTTTAGACTATAGAAATGTTGACAGCAAAGTAAGAGCTGTCCAGTCAAGCACCCGAGTCAAATGGATGAGTAGCAAGTAGCAAGTAGCAAATAAGTTAATTTTTCTGAGCAACAGCAAATAAGTTAATTGATGCCATTTTTTAAAAAATAACTCAATACTTATGAGAGTAAAGATTTGCACTTGGTGTTATTAATTTAATTTTAATTTTTTTAAAAAATAGTAGCTGTGTATAATAACAAATTTATGTATGAGTGATTGAGATATTAAGATATTTGATTTTTCTACGTTACTAGCCGCATGGATAGACCTGTACGCCTATAATCCTTTTCTCTAAAGCGTCTGTTTGATTAAGATTAATTTTTAGCATAAATTATGTTTACTCAATTTAGGTTCCTTTTAAAAGTATAGTTGTACTTTATTATACGAGAGAATGAAGGACTGGTTTGCCTCTAGCAGCCCTGGCCAGTTGCGTGACTCACGTGGGTATTTTAGTAGCTTTAATAATTAAATTGGGGCATAAAGATGTCTGGTAGGGTTTCTAATTCTATACCTATGGTCCGTTTGGATTGAACTTATTGTTGCTGAAATTGAAAACTGAAAACGCTGTAGCAAAATAATTTTTAAATGTGTAAAAAGTACAGTGGGACTCATTTTTAATATTTCTTATTGCGTGAACAGTGCATGAACAGTGCATGCACTGTTTATGCACAGTATTTTTGTCTCCCAAAGTCAAATAATGCGGCCAAAAAAAAAAAAAAAAAAAAAAACCAAACGCAAACGCTAGACGTGGACGTGCAATCCAAACCGCACCTATATAAGTAAAAGACGCAGCAAATATAGGCCTAGGCCCACTCCCTACTGATAATAATAGAACCGACGCTCTCAGCAGTTAAAAAATCTTGACGACCTGTTTGGAATTCTGTCTGAGGTACATTTATAACATTTTCATAATAAATTATAAGTGGTTAGTTGTTGTTAGTTCAAATTTGAACTTACTATTGAGATTATTTTTTTGCCCTTATAATAACAACCAGTAATAATTTGGCACTTAGAATTTGTTGTGAAAATATTGTGAACATAGTATTTCTCAAATAAATAACGAGAAGCCACATAATACAATAAAATATGGAATAATATTAATTTGTGGTGACATCTGGATTGGACTCATTTCTGGGTAACATCATGATTCATTAACGCGTCGGCCATAGTGTATTAACATACTGTAATAACTTAACCGAGTGTTTTTTTATTTATTATTTTATATATATATATATATATATATTTTTTTTTTTTTTATCGGTTCCAGTTTCTCATTGCTGGCTTGCGATCTTTGTGAGCCACGGTCCATTGGCATCAATACTATTTATGATTCTTTTGGACCCAGATTTAATTAATGGTAAGATCTGAAGCGATATTGGGCTTAACTGATCGTTACTATTGGGCCTCGTTTCTCGCTAAATTGTATGACCTTTGATATATTGCACTAACGTAGATTCCTCTTTTTCTTTTTTAAGGAAAAGATTTATGCTTGCTCTTTTAATTTTTTTTTATTCGATAGTTTTTTTTTTTTTTTTTTTTTTTTGAGAAGAGGGGGTTTAGCTGGCTAGTTGTGGTCCACTTATTTTCCGTTATAAAATAAATTGAGTAAAAGTAAAGTGGTACATTCAAAATTTTTTTTTTAAAAGCTCATTCAAAGAGATAAAATACAAAAACCAACAATAAATTCATTAACACATAAAAATTAAATTTCGAAAGAAAAATAAAATTGGAGTTATATAATCACATGTTGTGTTTTTTTGTTAGCGATGGATCTAATACAAATACAAGTTGGGGTATCTCTTACTAGTTACTAGTGACAAATTGCATTAAAAGAGGACAATGGTTAATTTAAGTGTTCCTAAAAGCCTTATTAGATATAATGATAAAGTATTGCTTATGAAGAGTATAAAGTGGTAAAGAGGGAAGCAAGAATTGATGTCTGATATGTTAGATATAGTGTTATCAAAAAAAAAGAAAAAAAGGAAAAAGATAGTTAGATATAGGGTATATAATAAATTATATAGCAAGTTGGATCGAATGATGGATAAAATAATATTTTTATGCTTGATAAGACAAGGGGCATGGAAATAAAGACTTGAATTATGCAAGTCTATTAAGGTCCATTTAGTTTTTTTTTTTTTTTTTTTTGAGAAATAATTACAACATGCTGTTAACCCCGCATCTCGAACCCTTTTCCCCCAGACTCTCAAGCACTCTGTGCATGAGGAAGTGCCAATTCAGCTACAATGTCTATGGCAGGTCCATTTAGTTGAGATGATGGAAAGTTGGAAGAATATAAAATGGTGTGAGGATAGAAAAGTGGAAGGATAGAAAATATTTAGTTTTCCCTCAATGTGTGTTTAGTTGGAGGGATGGAAAAATGGAGTAATGAAAATTTTTTTTGTTTGATCGTAGAGAAAAGTGAGAGAATAGAAAATGTAGTTTGTATAAATTTATTATTATGTTCTTAGTACATAATATGTAAAATATAATTTCTTTATACTCATTAAAGAATAAGAAAATTTTAACTATTAATAATTAAAATTAATAAAATAACATTATATATAATATAATATATTAATTATTATTATTTTTACTCATTATATTATTTTCCTTTATTATTATATACTATAATATAATATATTATATATGATATAATAGTGGCTTGGAAAAAAAAAATTGCAAAGAAAGAAAAAAACTGAAACTACATATGTTGTTTGATACTTTGATTGTTTCATGGTTGTGGAGAAGCAATTGGGAGAGAGATCTCAAATGTATTTCACGTGCTGGAGGAGTGTAAGTAAGACTTAATTTGGGGCAGGTAAGTGGACAAGCAACAAGCATTTCATGTTTGTTTTCACTCTATTTTGGAGAGACAAATTTTGCGCGGGTCCGAGTGGAAAATACCTAGGCCCCAACTAAAAATTTTATTCCCCCCCTTCTTACCAAACAACATACAAACTTATTTTCTCTCTTATTTTATCTCCATTATTTTTCATCCACCCTATTATAATAAGCTTTTTACTGGAAAATGCATAAGTAGAACCTCCAGTATTTTTAACAGAGACGTCCAAGATTCAATTAAAACCACAACAACATTATATTTCCATAAGCACATTAAATCCAACAATGTGATTCATATTTAAATAGAATCACACAATTGAATTTAATAGATGAAATTTTTTTTTTAGAATACTAAGTATTTTCAACAGACACACAAAAAGAGAGAAAAAGATCTTAAAATAATTGACAGTGATGTATATTCAAAAGTACACGGGCACAATATTGTTGACACAATTTGTTGTGAGTGTTACTTGTAATCTAGTTAACAATATTGTTACTTTTGATCAATGGACAATGTTAATAATTATGGAAAATATTGTCTCACGCTAGGAACCTGGTAGCTCAACTGTTTAAAACATCATAGTTAAAATTTTCTGAGAATATATCAAAAAAGAAAAATGTTATCTCCTTGCCATTACTTTGATTATTAAACCATTAATTAAAGAATATAGATTGAGTAGGCATAAACTTTTCTTTTAAAAGAAAAGATAGGAAAATCCTTTTATAGGCACGACTTTTTTTTCCTTTTTTCTTTCCTTTACCCAATTAGGATTTTGGATTTTATTAAAAAAAAAAAAAAAAGGATTTTGAAATTTCCTTTGTTCGTTTTCTGTCGCTCTTCTTTCATAAAAAAAAACATCTCTCCTCTTTGTAAGAACAAAAAACATGGGTAAAGTTCGCGTTCGCTGTTGATATATAAAATAGCAACAATAGGCCGTAAACTACCCAACATAAATACGTTAACTGATAATATAGCAAAACCATATTTCTCTTTCTCTCTTCCCAAGCACGACCTTACTTTGACCATCGCTACAAACCTCTCTCTCTCTGTCAAATCTTCGAATTCCTACCTCCTTCAAATTCATTCTTCATTTCGTTGTTTTCTGGCCAATATTGCTTTCTATTATTATTACCATTTTTAAGTTTTAATTTTTAATTTTTTGGGTTATAGGTAGCTTTTTTTTTTTGGTTATATTTGATATAAAATTTTGCTTCTACATATCTTCGATTGGCTTTGAATCCCCTGAATCAGCTTCGAGATCCACAGTCTCTGTTAATTCAAGCATTTTTTTTTTGAAGGTTCGAATCGTTTCCGATTCTTCTTCGGACAATATTTAGGGTTTTGTATTAATTGCATAAACTTTTTTTTTTTTTTTTTTGATAAATTTTTAGTATGTGATTAAAGTGAAAACTATGTGTTTGCTTATTGGATTAATTTTTGGGTGCATAATCAGGATGTGAATAGAGACGATGAATCAAGTAGGTAGCACTGAGACAATCGCTCCGGCGGACCCTAATTCCCTCGAGGTACTATTATTGCTTTTCTGTTAATGTGTGTTTGATAGTATATGAGTTCAAATGAATGAATGAGTGCTTTTGGGAATTATTGCCTATGTGTTTGTTTGTGTTTTTGTGAGTTTTTTTGGTAGGAACTATTATAGCTTTCTCTTAATATGTGTTTGATAGTGTGCATTCAAATGAATGCTTTTGTGAATTATTGCTAGTGGGTTTGTTTGTGTTTTTGTGAGTAATTTTGTTAGTGGGTTTTTATTGAGTGAACCTTTTGAGGGCTTAAAGCTTGGTGTCTCCTTTTGAGAGCTTATTAACTAGGAATCATGGACACTTCATTTGGGGGTGCTGTACCAGTGTCGTATCTGTTGTGTCAAGTTATAATTTTTCAGAAATTACTCATATTTATGTGTTGTACCCGTATCCGTGTATCCTAGCTTATTAATGGCATATTGACGTGTCGAAATAAATATCCTAGGGTTAATTATATCAAGCTACATTTCTCAGTTGCTTTGCAAATAGTTTTTTATTTTTATTTTAAATTTTTTTTAGGGAAACACTATTTGAGTGTATTTTTTTTTTTTTTTTAAAGCTTATTTTATTGTAAAGGGACTGAGGAAGCTTGCCTTTGATTGTTTTGTTAGTTGATATCGTTAGGTTTCCGGGGCGAAGCCTTATTGGATTTTATTTGTAACATTATCTTTCAACCTAGTATACAAATAACCGGATACACTTTATCACAGTATGAAAATGAGTGCTTCTATTGTCCAATTTTTATAATTTTTTTTTTTGATGAAGTCACCACTTCCTATTTCAACAAAATCACATCTACGCAGATTCAAAATTGAATGATAATTTGTTGTTTATTTTGTTGCTCTTATAAAATTACAAGTCCATTGTGAGTAAACAGTTCAAATTTACTTAAACTATGTGCTCTAGTTCAAATTGCATTTCCTCTACTTGTAAGAGCAAGATGGAGGTAGAGATCGTGGGTTCAAGACCCACCAACTGTTTGGGTAATTTACCAATAGAAATAAAAATTTTACATGTCCTAAGCATGGGTTTTACATGCAATTTAGTCATCTTGGACAAGGGATTGTCTAATTGACTGGTGTCGATGGCCTGTTAACGGATTATGTTGGATTGGATTGCTAGGTTATTTTTTTGTATCCCATACTTCTTTAAATCTATTCAATGCATATTTTAACTCTTTATCAAGTACTTTTGTTAAATTCATGTATTTTCTTGGTTGCTACAAATGTTAACATAATTTCTATTTTTTTTTTCCCAGAATCGACATGTAGTTGATGCAAGCCAAGGACAAACATCTTATTTTCCTCCAACAACTGGGTCTGAAGCCATATCATGGACCATTCACCGGGTGGATCACAGCTCCACCCAGAATGGGATTCTTCCTAGTTCCACTTCCACTTACCAATATGATTACCAGACACAGCCACCCACGAGAAATGTTCAGGATGGCCTAAATGCAGCATCACTCCCATCTAGTTCATCGAGTGTGGGGGCAACAAATGTATCACAAGATTACAATGGCTATGCATCATACCCTAATTCTACTGATCCATATGGTTATGGAACTACAGGATACCCGGGTTACTATAATAACTATCTGCAGCAGCAGCCTAACCATTCTAGCTATCAGCAGCAGCCTAACCATTCCAGCTATCAGCAGGAACCTAACCACTCCAGCTATCAGCAGGAACCTAACCACTCCAGCTATCAGCAGCAGCCTAATCACTCCAGCTATCAGCAGGAGCCTAATCATTCCAGCTATCAGCAGCAGCCTAATCATTCCAGCTATCAGCAGCAGCCTAATTCCAGCTACCAGCAGCAGCCTAATTCCAGCTACCAGCAGCAGCACTCTAACCCTTCCTATTCACAACCTGTGGGAGCATATCAAAACACAGGTGCTCCTTATCAGCCTCTTTCCTCATTTCAGAATAGTGGATCTTATGCTGGGTCTGCAAGTTATTCAAGCACTTACTACAATCCTGGTGATTATCAGACAGCTGGAGGTTACCCAAGTAGCGGTTACAGTAATCAGACTACCACTTGGAGCGATGGCAGTTATGCAAATTATACTCCCCATCAATATGCAAACTACACTCCAGACTCAAGTACCAGTGCTTATAGTTCTGGTACTGTGACTGCACCTTCCTCACATTACCAACAGCAACAGTACAAGCAATGGGCGGACTATTACAGTCAGACAGAAGTCAGCTGTGCTCCTGGGACGGAGAATATGACAGTTGCTAGTAAATCTAATGTTGGGTGTCCAATTCCTGGTGTTAGTAGTGGATATTCAACATCAACTAGCCAGGCACCACCTTCCTACACCCCATCTTGGATGCCGGAATCTAGTTCATCTGAATTCTCTTCAGTGCAGGTTTTTATTTCCTTCTATACAGGATTTAGAAGATGTTTTTTTTTTTGATAGATAGGATTTAGAAGATGTTATTTCACCAGTACTTGGCTGTGTTTGATATTCTGATGCATGACACACACACACGCGCGCACACAGTATTCATAGATATAATAATCTTCTATTGAGTGGTTGTGCAAACTTATAATAAGTGATGCAATCACATCACTTCAGATGCTTGTGCTGTATTGTTTTCATGACAGAGACACAGAGTCTTCTCTTGGGTTAATTAATTGTTTGGCAATAATGCTTGGTAGTAAAAAATGTTGTTGTCTTTCTCTGGCTTTTTCTTGTCAGCCTGCTGCAGGAATTAGCAGTGCCAGTGATGCTTACTGGCAACATGGGGCTCCAAGTTCTCAAATTCACATTACTAGTCCTATGCAACCACAATCTCAAAAGCCTTTGGATCCAAAAAATTCTTATGATAGCTTTCTGGATCAACAGAAAGCTGCATATTCTCAAGGACATAATTTACAATATCCTGCTACTCATCAGGTGCCCCAAAGTTATCAATCACCTGCTAATCAGCAGGTACCCCAAAGTTATCAATCACCTGCACAAATTGTTCCATCTTCAGATACACGAAGGGTAAGCAAACTGCAGATTCCAACAAACCCAAGAATTGCTTCAAATTTGACTTTTGGTTTACCAAAAACCGACAAGGATAGCTCTACAACTGGTGCGGCAGTAAAACCTGCTTATATTAGTGTTTCACAGCCAAAGGCAAATGAGAAAGTATCGTCTAATGATGCTGCTGATTCTATGCTTAAGGTGAGACTCCTGCTTTGTTTTACTGATGCCTTTTCAATAATGTTATCCGTGGAAGTTTTGCAAGATCAACTGTAGATATTGACCATTACCATCAATTGAAGTAATTTTTAGCAATTGCTTATTTTCTAATTATAAATAATGTAAGATTTAGCAGATATAGAACGATATATTTGCTAAAATAAGGAATTGCATGATATATTCCTTTTTTTTTTTCAAATGCTGGAAGCTCGTTTATTTTTCTTTGAGGTACAAATCTTGTGATGCCATGTTTTTAGGAAACGGGTAGATTTTAATGTTGCTAAAGTAAGGCATTGTATATTTTCCTAATGCTGGATTCATGTAAATTTTCCTTGGAGGTATAAGTCTTGCAATGCAATGTTTGGGGAACCATAACCTGTGGAGCTGCAAGTTTTTGGGTTGATGGTTTTTTTTTTTTGGTTTTTGGTTTTGTAGGTATTGATTAGGATTATTATAGTGGATGCAGTATGTTCTTCTGGCATATTATTTGATGTAATTGTATGATGGGCATTTTTAAATTAAAACTCTAATCTTGTTGTTTAATTGTTCATATTTCTAAACTATAATTCTTTGAGGGCGTTGTATGACAAGGAATTCTTTCTGCTGTTTTTAGATTCACTTTCTTTTTCTTCTTGTACATAAGTTGTTTTGTTTCTCTTTGCTGTTTGTACACATCTTCTTCGTCTACTTCATTTCTTTGATGGAGTAGTTTCTTTTTAATACATTTTTCTTAACTATCCAAAAAAAAAAAAAATCAATACAACATATTGAATTTATTTATGATAAATTACTGATTGTTTCCAAAACTTGAGTCGTTAGAAAATGGTGAATTTAATTACTTAACCATAATCTTAACACGTCCCCTCACATGTGGGCCCAAACTCTCCCTCATGCTCCACTTGTTTTGATGGAAAGCCTTATGTAAAGATAGTTTTTCACGTTTTCCTGTGTTTGGTGGTATAAAAAAATATGGGTCAAAGGAAAACTATCTCTTGAGTTCTCTTATTTAGCTTGACATGAAATTTTTTTTTTCCCTCCAGTTTCCACTAAAATTTTCTAGAAAACAACTTTTTTTTACATCAAGCTAAATAACAGAAATAAAAAAATAGTATTCCAACAAATTTTAAGATTGCTACCAAACATAGGAAAATGAGATAGTTTCCCAGGAAATGCTTTTTGAAAAATGATTTATTTTCCAAAAAAATGTTAATGTTGAAAGAAATGGAGCGTTAATAGTTGGAGACCATTATGTGGGATTTTTAAACATTTTAAATAGGAGGTAGAGTGGAAACATAGATCAAACTCAGGGTTTCTTACTTTATTATCATGATAAATTATTGATTGCCCCAAAGCTTAAGTTGTTCAAAAATGGTAAATTTAATCACTTGACCATAATTTTAACATTTTAAATATATTAGGGAATGTTTTTTATTTTGTTTGCTTTCTCTGTCCATGCAAGTGAGTCCTGCTATTTGGCTGAGTTGCAATCTATAATATTTTTTTTATACCGTTTATGATGTTCAAGGACTGGAGAATGTTGATTTTAGTTGCTTATGTAGTCTTTTCACCTCATTCATGTTTGGTGGCTCTACATTTCCTGCCGCCTTAAGTTCACCTGTGTAGTCAATTTTGAAAATTTGGAATTTAGTTTTTGGGCTTATGATTATTTCAGTGACAGAGTTGCTATCAAATACTTGGATGATATTGATATGGTTTATTCTTACTATCGAATGTCATGATATAACGCAAATTGACATGAGAATATTATGGTTCATGACTCAATGATTTCACACTGTAGTTAAATGACTGTTTTGTTCCATGCAGCCTGGTACATTCCCCAAGTCACTACGTGGCTATGTTGAAAGGGCTTTGGTTCGCTGTAAAGGTGATATGCAAATGGAAGCTTGTCAGGATTTCATGAAGGAGGTAAGCCACTTGGGTTAAAGTCATTGAACTTCCCAGTTTTGCACTTCCAATTGTGATGTCATAAATGTTATCCCCACCACCCCCCCCCCCCCCCTCCACCCTGGGTGGTAGTGCGCAACCCCCTGCGGCACTCCTTCCCCTCTCCTTTCTTCCTTGGCATGGTTGTATGTGTCTTTGTTGATCATGGCAACTTCTAGTATAAGGTTTGAAGTTGTCTAACATGTAGTGATAAGGAAAACTGTGTAAGAAACCCAAGAAAAGAAGTAATAAGTTAGATAGGATATAAACCCCAAGGGTTGGTATAATGTTTTCCATGGCTCGTGATATATGAGGTCCTAGGTTCAAGTCTTCTAGCCAGCACCTTGAGGCCACCCCCAACGGATTTCTATCTATAATTACCCAGTGTGTGTGGGATGGGAGACTACACACATCTAGGGACCCGCATTAGCAAAAACAAAAAGAGAGAAAAAGAAAGAAAAGAAGTTAGAAAGGATATAAAACTTGTATAGCTTTGAAGAATGAATTGTGTAAAATTAAGAAATTACTGTACTCCATTCCATTTAATTTGTCATCCTTTCCTTTTAGGATGTCACAATATTGTCTGTTTCAATAAGTCAAATCCTCTGATTATATGGATTTTCAGATTATCCTTTTTTCTTTTGAAGTATAAAAGAGCTAAATAATGTCTTTGTGAAAAGTTTTGGGGTCAGTTTTGAAAAGTAATGAGCTTATTTGAATATGATAAGCATTAAATGCTGTCTCCTCAAAAAATTGATGCAGAGATGAACAAAACGGGGGGAGGATAAAGTAAACTACAAAAGCTCAGTGCAGTTACTTTTATTTTACCTCATTGCTACATTTGGTTTCTATATGAATTATAGTTCCCATGAAAATATTGAGCATTATACTTATCGATAGAACCCAAAAGAAAAAGGCTTCATCTCCACTTATTAGCTAGGTGATTTCTTCATCATTTATTGGTTCAAACTACTCACTTTACAATCAAATCGAAATAGTCACACTGTCAGATCTATGTTAAGGGCAAGAATATTGGCTTCTAAGTTATTGAGATTGAATTTGCAGAATTTCTCTCTGTTGTGACATTTAAATTATTTATGTTCCTACTTATTTCTTAATTGAGCTTCATTGACATCTGCTCTCCAGACATACATACTTGCATCAACCCACCCACCCATCCATTGGCATGCATGCACACAGACGCACGAATGTTTTCCATTATCATTTTTAGCTGTCCCAAAAGTGTTTTCAATGTTCACCAAAAGCCAACGAGTTTTCCATTATATTACTTTTATTATAAGTAATCACTAGATTCACTACACATTCAAATTTTTGTTATTTTGACAAGCTTCATCATATGGCCTTTTTTTTTTTGATAAGTAATAAGTTTTATTAGAACATATTGAACAGGAGGTATACTAGATGTAAAGATAGCTAAACATTAAAAGTACAACTTTGTATATTATTGATATGGGAAATGATAGATGTTGGTCAAGCTAGACATGGAAAGAGGAGTATAATTATATTTATAAATGTGTTTTTCTACTTTGATTTTCAGTGTCATTTACATTAGTTTTTAATATTTATTTTATATTAGTTTAGTTATTTTCTAATAATATATATTTTCTATTTTTACCTTTGTTTTCAGATGATCACAAAGGCAACTGCCGATGGTACACTTTACACACGAGATTGGGATACTGAGCCTCTTTTCCCACTACCAAATGTGGATGCAGTCAACAAAGAGTATTCTTTCTTTCTTTCTGAGTTTGGTTTTATGGCTTGCTTTTCGTTTTGTGTGTATATATATTGATTGTAGGTTACACGCGTACCCATTGGGTCTTGAACCCACGAACTCACCAGACCCTAGCACTTATATTTGTCTTTGCCTTGTTCTTAATTTTTCTAGGATTGATGCATGTGTTACAACTGGTGGGTGAGGTTGTGGGTTCAAGATCCATTGGGTGTGTGTGTTACCAACCACCACACCCCCCCAAAAAAAAGGATCTCTAGGATTGATGCTCATAAAAAAAATCCAGGACCAATGGACCTTTTATTTTGAGTTCATCCTCCTCTTTCATTCTTTGATTATGCTAAAGCAGTTTCCATTCAAGAAAGCATGATTTGGAGCTTCTCTCTTATTTTGTTACCTTAACTGTTAAATCATATAGTTTATAATATCAACCTTCTCCTACAAGGAAATTGCCTAGAAATTCTCTCTTAAAACATTGGGTATATAATACAGACTTCGGCGATAAACACAAACAGAAATTTTTTTGGAATATGGAGGGTGGGGTGTTGTGCAGAAGGGCTTGGACACAACTAAGTCTTTAAATTGAGCTTTCTTAATTGGTCAATTATTGTTAAGGTTTAATTTATTGGTTTATTAATTGGTTGAGCATGTTTTATGGATATGTAAACTTGATGGATGGTTGAGAAATTGATGATGAGAATGGGTTGCATATGAGTTTTGATTTGGTTGAGGTAGAACGTGTTTTTAAACCTTTGAAGTCTAGGGCTGATTTTTTTGGCCATTCTTTGATAAATTTCCAAGAGGTACAAAAGTGAAGCAGTGAAAATAGTGGTTTTAAAGATAGAACACAATAAGGTTGTCATTTTATCTTCTAGTAAGCATCAATTAAGAAAGAATTTAGAGAATGCAGGGTTCACAATGTTGTGTAGTATGTTACAAAAACTGTCACATGGGCATGATTTTAAGAATAGCCAAGAAAGAGAAGAATGTTGTTAGTTTAGTGATGGATGGGGAAATAAGTAAAGAAGGAAAAGATTAGAAGAAGGAAATCAGTTGGCTCCAGAAAGTATGGAGGACATTGTTAATTTAGATGTTGAGAGCAAAAAACATTGTTTATTTACATGTCGTGGTTGGAGCTATCAAAGGGGCATATTGAAGATAGTGTTAAGGGAAAATAAATTCTGGAAAGACAATACCTTTAGATAGACTTGATGAGTGCGCAGAAGAAAAAAAGACAGGATAGGTTTTTTCAACTCGAGTTAGGGGTTGGTTGAGTTGTGCTTCAATTTAGTTGTCTCTTGGTTCAGTGCAGATGGTTTGTGTATATTGGTTTGTAGGATTGTAGCTTTTTGTTTTGTGCCTTTTTTTAGCTGTAAGATTATTTCTAAATTTTAGTTAGATGAAGCTACTTTATATGCAACACGCGCGCGTGCACACAGTTATTTGGATTTACATTGACAATCAGAAAATGCTATTTGTTATATTCAGGCTCATAAACAGGTTGGACATTATATTAACTTGGTGAATTTGATAAGATGACGGATGTTAGAAATTGTTAGTTTCTTAATGAATCCATTCCTGTTACATGTATAAATTTGTATGCTAATATTGGGGAACTCACTGGTGGTTATATTGATTCAGATTAGATTATGTATATATGTGTGTGTGCGTGCGTGCTCATGCTTGTCTTTATAGGTACATGAATAGAGATAACTATTGGGTATATTTGGATAATGTCTAGCATATTGTCCATGTATCCTTAAGTGCTTTATTTCCTGCAGCAGTTTGCAGAGTTCAACCCCAGGATCGTCATTGCCAAAGTACAAAAGAAGTCCAAGTAGGCGATCTAAAAGTAGGTGGGAGCCTTTACCAGAGGAGAAATTTGTTGACAAATCAGCATCTGTCGTGAGTGATACAATGAAATATGGTGGCTGGATAAATAACAATGACAAGGACAGAAAGGTATTCTTGTGACACTTGTCCTCCTGGCCTTCCTTTGTAGCACACACAGGCAGTTGATTCATAAATTTTCTTTGTTTTCTTTCCTTACTAAATTTTATTCCTTTTTTTTGGGGTCAAAATTCTGTTTTTTTGGTTAATTGCCTCCTCTCTCTCTCTCTCTCTCTCTCTCTCTCTTCCTTGGGGGTGGGGAGTGGTTTGTAGAGGGTGTTTTTGTTACCTTCTTGATTGTGTCTGTGTGTGAGTGTCTCTATTTCTGATGACATGCACATTTTTTGCTTAGCTCTAGCTTTATGCAAGTTAGCATCTAAGAATCATATCTATTTTAGATATTTAGTAATTTGCTATATTTTTAAAAAATTGTGTGCAGCCTTTTTTTGGGAATAATGGGAACAAGGAGAATAACATGAGTGGTATGAAATTTTCTTCGCTGGACCAGAAAAATGCAAGTAAGAACGCCCAGAGGCCAGTTAAGAAGCAGCGTTATGCTGATGGTTTTAATGTTGCTGATAATTGTGATGCATCTAGTGACAGTGATAAGGAACAAAGCTTAACAGCATATTACTCTAGTGCTATAACACTTGCAAATACACCAGAGGAAAAAAAGAGACGTGAAAATCGCTCTAAGCGTTTTGAAAAAAGGCAAGGACGAACAGAAGGTAATCAGTTCAAACCAAAAAATGCTGGAGCTGGAAACCTGTACGGTAGAAGGGCTAGTGCCTTGGTACTTAGCAAAACCTTTGAAGATGGTGCTGCCAGGGCTGTTGAGGACATTGACTGGGATTCCCTTACTGTCAAGGGGACCTGCGAGGAGATTGAAAAACGCTATTTACGTCTTACTTCTGCCCCTGATCCTGCCAGTGTAAGTTTTTATCTTGCTTTTCTGTCATTGGCTCTTTATCATTTGAAGTTTAAACTAAATTTGAATAAGATACTGATGACATTTTTATGATCAATATAATTAATTTTCTCAACATTATACTACTCTACAGGTAAGGCCAGAAGAAGTGTTAGAAAAAGCGCTGGATATGGTTCATAATTCTCAAAAGAATTATCTATATAAATGCGATCAGTTGAAGTCTATACGCCAAGACCTAACTGTACAACGAATTCGCAATTGGCTGACAGTGAAGGTATAACAATGCATTATGGTGTTCTCTCTCAGCAGATCTTGTATTGATCTGTTGTGCGTAAGCATTCAGGATGATTAGTGGACTTGTTTTGACCTTGGTGAATTCTATAGCGTTGCAAGTTCATTGCTTTGACCACATACATATATACATATGTACACACACACACACACACGTGTGTGTGTGTGTGTGTGTGTGTGTATTTTTGTGTGTGTATCTTTTGAAGTTGGTTATGTTGTTCATTCTTCATACTCATGTTTCAGGTGTATGAAACCCATGCCCGATTAGCTCTAGAGGTTGGGGACCTGTTTGAGTACAATCAGGTTGGTGATCTTACTAGCTGAACAACATTTCTTATGTACATGATGTTTTCTCTTTTGTACTGCACATTTCTCTGATTCTGGTAAGTTTGTTTTTTACTGTTTGTCATGTCTATCTTTCTGAGTCTGATTCATTTCATTGAAGGCCATATCTGTTTTCAGTAATTTGTGGAGCCATTTTTATGTGCTGTTTAACAGCCAGACTTTTGAGTGTGCTGCCTACTTTAGCTGTATACACCACAGACATGAGATGCATATTCTGAAGCTAGTATAATTTTTGTTTTATGTTTTGTGTACTGTCCATTTTAGCTTTTATTTTCATGATGTTTTATCACTCACCAGATGAATGGAAAATAATATTAAAGGTGAAGGCTTGGGTAAATACCATTATCGCATTCTCATGTACTCGAATAATTACAGGTTAATTGATTGTGAAAAATACTGGGATGTCTTATTGAACAAATTAGGTCAATAAATGTACTTGTGATGTGAATATTATGCAGAAAGAAATAATTTCTAAATTGACAGGAAAACTCTAGTTTCAAATTTATGAAACTCGCCCCCACCTCCAAAGGGGAAAGAAAAAAAATCAATAGCATGCTTATTGTTAAACTTGGGTGAACAAATGTTCATGATGAGAGTTTTATATCTATTAAAATTTCATGTGTCATGAGTTACAAAATAGTTGTTGGGTTGTGTTCAGTCATGTAATCTGTCTTTTGTGCCTTTTGTCACTTTAATATCGAATCGGCTCAATTTTAGTTTCACTGGTGGTGGTTTTTATATTGAGAATTTGAGACATTGGCTCGACTTTATTTCAAACAGTGAAGGGTTTATTTTTGTTTCTACTTTTATCAGTATTGGTATTGGAGGGTTTATTCTTTCTTTTCGCTGACTGCTTTAACTGGCACCAAAACTTGCATCTTCCTTCTATTGTGCAAGCAATGCTACATGAGTTTGTTGCAAGTTAGTTTGATTTGATTTGGGTTAATAATTAGTTGTTTTGCAAGATTGAATTTGATTTTTTTTAGTGATCCATTTAGATGTTAAACTATGAGACTTTACTAAGTTTTGTTTATTTTTTAATCCTTTTGGGTGGACAAATTTGTAGTTTTTTAAGAGAAAGTACTCTTAATAGTTGTATTAGAAATACTTTATTGTGCCACTTATTTAAGACATAAGTAAAGGTTAGTTAAATGAAAATAATCGGATGAGTGACATATTTTAGTTTTTGCAATTGTATTTTTTTCATTATTATTATTTTATAATGATGCATGTATAGAAACTTAATTATGATGTTTTGCTAATAATTTTTTATTTGATAATCTTTTTTATTTGTGATTTTTCCTATAATAAATGAAAATATGATTATGAAATACATTACTTTTTATTAAATCACTCCAAATTGCAAAAAATAAACTTAATGAGATCGCCTGTAAAAAAATTATTGTGCACAACGTGCGAGAGAGATAGAGATGCATTGTTCTCTTAGGCTGTTTTTTAATTTTAGAAAAATTGTTGAGTAATATGGATAGCGCTTTTCCTTTGGCAATTGTTAATGTAATTCTTAGAGATGTTATAATACCCTTAAGAATTCGGTTCACTGGTTGGTTGCCTTCTATGTTGTTTCAGTGCCAATCACAATTGAAAACCCTTTATGCTGAAGGAATTGAGGGATGTCATATGGAGTTTTCTGCTTACAACTTACTCTGTGTAATTTTGCACTCTAATAATTACAGAGATCTCTTATCATCGATGTCAAGGTTAGTTAATTTGCAAAATGATAATTTGCTTTTATTTGTCTATCATTGTGCTTGAAGTTCTTTAAGATTTTGTTATTTTGTTTTTTATAATGAAGTTTTGACTGTCAGTTTATACAATTTTTTTTTTTTTTTTAAATTTAAAATTTTGTTTTTATGTCATGCATGAAATTAACTTGTGAGCTCTCTGTTTCTTAACCCCTTGAAATTACCTTGAATGTTAATTTCAAATGTCATCTTCTTTGGTTGCCAGATTGTCAGATGAAGCAAAAAAGGATGAAACTGTAAAACATGCTCTTGCAGTTCGTGCAGCTGTCACTTCGGAAAATTATGTTATGTTTTTTAGACTATACAAGACAGCTCCTTACTTGAGTACCTGCCTTATGGGTGGGTATACATTATGAAATTGTCTCATAATAAGTCTTACATAATCAACCACATAATGGGAGTTATGTTAATAATAGTGATTAATTTTTATGCAGATCTATATGTTGAAAAGATGCGGTATAAGGCTGTGAGTTGCATGTCTCGTTCATATCGCCCAACAGTACCTGTTTCATACATAGCTCAGGTTCTGGGCTTTATCACTGCCAGACCAAGAAATGAAGGGAGTGATGAGAAGGACTCAGATGGATTAGGGGAGTGTGTGGATTGGTTGAAGGCACATGGTGCGTGCCTTATTGCTGATAATAATGGGGAGATGCAACTTGATACAAAAGTATGTTTAACCTCACCCTCTATAGTTTACAATTGTATATAGTATCTATTATTGGCTAAATCACTTATCCATGATTGGTAATTGGAATGTGAGTACATGACTGGATTCCCCTCTATTGATCTTGGCTTGCTTTATTGCATTCACAAATTCTCTCAGGGTTTGCGTTAATAACCTAATTTGCTTTCCTAACAAAATCCTTTATGACACGTAGAACATTTGCATCTTTTCCCCTGCCTCAGGGTTTCTTTTTTGGGAAGGAGAGGGGGGTGGGGTTAAACCAAAGTAGTAAGAGCTTAGTGATAATTATGCACCTCATTGATCTTGTTGGTAAGTGGTAACACACTGTTTATCGTTGAGTGAGTGATCAAAAGGGCATTCACAGCTGCATTTGTGGGAACTTTTTAGGTGGGACATGAGACATGATACAACCTTGTGTTCTTTAAAGATAGCTGACCTTTTACTTAAAAAAAAAAAAAAAAAGGAAAAGAAAATGCATGGACGTTTTATTTGCCAGTGGGTTGCATTCCTGATCATGTTTCATGTACTGGTCTATGATAAGGGTGTTTTACATTGTGGTAATTGTTGATGAAATTCTTTAGTTTTTATTACTTTTTTTAACCGCTTGTTGTATATTTGATTTACAGGCTTCATGTGCAAGTCTTTTTGTGCCGGAGCCTGAAGATGCTGTGGCCCATGGAGATGCCAATCTTGCTGTTAATGATTTTTTGACACGAACATCCTTATAGCCAAGGTTTTGTATTCATTTTGTCTTCGTTCATTAGTAAGGAAAGTAGTGGAAAGATCCTGCCGCCTTATAAAATCTGTTGTATTTCAAAGGGGAGTGGTATTTTCCACTTGAATGGGATTTTCGACAAGGTTGAGCCACGGCGGGGTTGCCTATAACATTAGCAAGGTTTAGATCAGAGCTGTATGATATTCACTTGTGATGTAAAGAATCCAGATTCCCCGAGGAAAAAAAAATGCTAAAAGTTGGCAGTGGGGTTGATTTAGCAATGTAGTGGATGATTAGATTTCAATTTTCTAATCAAACCCCAATTCATTCTTTTTTGCGAGGACAGAACACAGTAAATATGTCATATTTGACAAGAGAGGAAAATAAGGAAAATTAACTTCTTGTTGTATGTGTGATTAATCATTTCGTACGTGTTCAATTTAATATTTTTTGTGACTTACTACCCATATGTTGTGTAGTTAATAAATAAGTAAAGTTGAGTAATAATTTAATTATTTCATTAATTAGTTTTGATAGATTTGAAGTAGCACTAACTTTAGGTAAAGCTATTGAACATGTTGAAACAGGAAATTACTAATTTTTTTTTTTTGATAAAGTTTAGTTAGATTAGCAGTTAGGAATAAATAATAATGATCTGTCTGTGAGTCTTTAAAAAAAAAAAATTTTTAATATCATTTGTCGGTGAGTCTTGTTTTTAACAATTGTATATAAACAATTGCAAAAAGAAATACAAAAAAGCAGTTGTATATAAACAAATAAATTAAATGTTACAAATAAAAAAAAAGTTAGGTTTCAAACTAAGAGCTTGTTTGGATTGGGGCTAACTCATTACCCAATATCCATCACTCAAAACTTATTACTCAAACTCATTATCTATCACTCAAAACTCATATTTCTGAAACAATCCAAAACTCAAAATTATTTGTTTGGTTCATAACTAAGATTTTGATATCACTCACTTTTTCCCTTTTTTAGTGGAGCCCACACCTACCATAGAACAGAATGGTAACTCGTGTGTCCTCTCAGCTCATATAAAAATTGTTTAAAAACAATTTCCTTCTCTTCCACTCACTCTGACTCTAAATCCCTTCTTCCCAATTTCAACAAATACCCTTCTTCCTAAATCTCCAACACTCTCCGAATTCATCTCCAGCACCTCCCACACACTTCGATTTCCATCTCTAACTCATCCCATCAAATACCTGTCTCCCTAATGTCCAACACACTGCATATTCCATCTCTAGCACGAATACCCATCTACCTAAATACCTATCTCCAGAAAACAGAGAGACCCATCTCGTCATCTAGATCGTAGACCCATTGAAAGCAAAGTTCGAATCTTCTATTCTTCTCCAGCAAAAGTCGAAGACCATCTCTAGCAAAAATCAAAGATTATTGGTGATTTTTTTTTTTTTTTTTATATTTTATTTTATTTTATTTCGTTTCTCAGTTGTAGTGGTTTGTTCTCTTGCTCCATTGGTCTTCATTTTGTTTTCTTTCTTTGCCCCGAAAGGAACATCGAAATTCATGAATGGGTTCCAAAACTCATATCTCTATTTGCTTTATTATTTTCCCCACATCTCTTTTTTCCCGATGTATGACTTCATGACTACTGAAAATTGTGTTTTGATTTTGTTTGTGCAGGGTTGAGTTTGTTTAGCTTTCGATGACTATGCTATGAGGTCAGTAATGTGGGTATTTGGTTTCTTGTGTCTATGCTCTGAGGTCAAGAATGTGGGTATTTGGTTTCACTTGCAAATATGCTCTGAGTTTGTCTAGATTGTTCTCGTGTGATTCTGCCTCTATGGTTTTGTTTGTTTTTACTATAATTGTGTTCTAGGAGAGTAGTATTTTGTATTGACATGTAGCACTCTGGTGAATAATTTTCATAACATGTTGCAATAATGGAGTTAGTTTGGCTGAGATGCTTGCTGTAGTGACGATGTGTTCGTCATGGAGCTAGTTCGTTGGGGATGAAGAGGGAAGTGAAAATGAGAAGAGGCTGAGAGAGGGAAGTGAGAAGAGGGAAAATTTTTGCTGAAAATTTGGGGGAGAAATGAAATGAACAGGGGAATTCCAACGGTAATAACCCAATGCCCGACTCTGATGTGACAATGCATTGGTTTCAGGGCTCACAACCTCATCTTGTTTACATTACTTGCCACTGAGTTTTAATTTTCAAGTTTTGAAAACACCAAAATCATGTTTTCATTTTCCATCATCCACATCTAAATTTTTGAGTATTTGAGTCATGAATACAGTGATCCAAAACTAAGCCAAACAAATGGTCATCTGTGGGAGCCACTTGGTTTGGATGATGAATCATGAAAACTGAGTGATATCATTTAGTTTTCATGATATCCAAACAAGCTTTAAATCATTGAAGTTTAATACAATCACAAATTAAGCTTTATAGTTTCAATAATTTTGAATTGAACTCAGAACTTTCAAAATTGTATTAATCTGAATCTGCAATTAAATCTGGAATCCAAACTTAAAAAGTCCAGAATTTAAATTGATACCGTTTTAATTTTTTGTAACTTAACGAAGCCATAAATCTCCGCAATGGGAAGTGCCCAAGGATTATTAGTGAAATATCAGTACTAGCCTAGTGCACATCGATGCCCTAATGGGCTGGGATGGCACTGGGTGCTAAAGAGCAATCTGTAGACAATTCACTTTTGTTATTCACCATAGTCGTAGTGTTTAAATTAGGATATTCGAGATTTCTTAGAGTAAATCCACTATGAAATTTCTAAAATCATATTCATCCATGTTAAAATGAGTGGATTGATACATAATCACTATTTAAACATTTTTTAACACAACTTTAAAAATCAATAATAAAGTTATCTTAAGAATTCTATATTAAGGATGATTAGAACTTAGTTGCAAGCCGGGCAGGCAATTTTTTTTTTTTTTTGAGGAAAGTTAGAAAGGCAAGTACCAATGTTTAAACACTAATTCTTACCAACAAAATTTACTGTGTTTCGCTTTTAAGATTATACTCACCTTAAAGCCGCTATTGTGATTTTTTATGGACAAAATTTAGTTACAAAATTAGTTGTAACCTAAATTAAAATAATTATTATTACATGTGTGGCCCTATTGCACTAACCACGTTGGCCCACTACATACGGCCCAAGGTCCGCGCCGAGGATAATGCAAAGGCCGAGGACAACAGGAAAGAGCCCAGGTCATCTAAAGGCCTCGCTGAGGATGACACTTCTTCAGCACACCGACTTCACTAAAGGGAAAATATCCCTCATTCGTTGAGTATATCTCACCAACATTCTGACCGCTTTAATGGTGAGGTGACCTGAAAACCCTAAAGCATCAGTCACTTCAACTATTATAAAGCCTGCAAAGGCGGCTGGGAAATAACATAAAACCTGCAAATACAGATGATGGGACAATCCCCGTACATAGAGGCTCCGATAATTGACAAGTGGACGGCGAAGATTAGTAAAAGTAAAAATACTATATAACCAAGAGACTTCCCAACATAGAAGAGGGATTCGATGAGAAAGAAAAGAGGAGTAGATCCTCGGCCTGGGCCGAGGACAAATATGCTTCATAAACACTTAGCCAAATTCGGACATTTAGAATCCAATGGATCTCATGTCATCAATTTTTATTATAAACTTTATACCAGTCATTGTTTACTTCGGTGACGCCAAATCCTTAAACCCACTTCTCTACAAATTTTATTGTTAAGGGTCCGTTACAAATTGAGTCCCTACAATTGGCGCCCACCGTGAGGCGGAGTTTGTGCGCTGGCAAGTACGGTGATCGGTGTAAAGAAATTAAGGGCAACATTTTCAGAAACAATATACCAAAACAATACAATCTACTACAGCAACAATCATTCAGAAGTCAGCAATCACAAGAACAAAAATATGCGAAAAATAGAAAGAGGCAAATCAAGTCTACTTCTTTTATTCATATATGAAGAAAAATTACATCTTTTACAAGCGAAGCCCGTGGGGCTTGTTCTAAAGCTAACTACAAATGCAGACGCTTGACAAAGCCGGCAGAGGAGCAAAAGGTAGAAAGCAAAGCTGACTGAAGAACAAAAGATAGAAAAGAAGCAAAAGAAGAGATGAAGAACAAAAGGTAGAAAGCAAAGCTGGCTGAAGAACAAAAGGTGGAAAAGAAGTGAAGGAAGAGAGGAGGAAAGAAGGGAAAGAAAACTGGCAGAGGAACAGAAGACAGAAAAGAAGGCTGGATGAGAAGCAAAAGAAGAGGAAAAGAAGAGAGGAAGGCTCGTTGAGGAGCAAAAGAAAAAGAGGAAAAAGAGAAAAGAGGGAAGAAGAGCTACATAGGAGGTGGAAGAGGTCGCGGCACAGGACGACTCCATTTCTGGGTTCCGCTTGGTTTCCTTCCCACCCCCAATGCAGACGGCTTGGAGGGTCAATGACCCATACCCAAGGGAGGGTGGTTACGTTCTTCCTGGATCCTCCTCCAGACGGTGAGGAGGGTTTCTCCTCCGGTTAGGTTGAAAAGAAGGAGAACCTTCGGGCTTCCCCTACTCTAACCCCAATGTGATGTACAGGGTCGGAGTGCCATCCTCGGATTCTGTTGGGGCTGTGCATCCCCGAGATCGCCCTTTCCAATGGCCAACTCATTCGAAGGGGCTCAAACGGCTATGTTTGGTAGAATCTTCTGTGGGTGATATTTTTGGAGAAGTTTAAGATGGATGTTTGTCAAAGTGTGAAGGAGAAGGTTGCCCTAGAAACGCGTTATATAGAGGGCGGAATATTGATGAGGGCCAATCCACAATAAATCCCAGGGAGAGATTTCCGGAGGCAATAATTTCGCCTCAAGTTCCAAGGGGCTTATCAACCGTTAGATCCTCGCAAATCCACGGCTAGCATTAATGAGGAGGCGCCTCATTAAACGAGAAGACACCGAAACGTCAGAACACGTTACCCGGACAACCCAGGAGACGCCTCGTAATCAGAAGGGTCCCATCAAACGAAGAGGCAAAACACGGCAAGGTCTTATCCTCCACCAACTCCAGCATTCATTATTATTATTATTCCGCTTGAAAAGTGTAATTATTTAATGCTTATTGTAAAACGCGGCAAGAATTAAAACGGCTACGGATAAATAGATAAAATAAATGATTAAATGAAAAAACTAGGTACTGGACAGAACCAAGGCATTGCATGGTCCTCGGACCCAAGCCTCATGGGGAAACCAGATACTTCAGATGATTAAATGAGAAAACTAGGTACTGGACAGAACCAAGGCATTGCATGGTCCTCGGACCCAAGCCTCATGGGGAAACCAGATACTTCAGATGATTAAATGAGAAAACTAGGTACTGGACAGAACCAAGGCATTGCATGGTCCTCGGACCCAAGCCTCATGGGGAAACCAGATACTTCAGATGATTAAATGAGAAAACTGGGTACTGGACAGAACCAAGGCATTGCAGCCTCATGGAGAAACCAGATACTTCAGATGATTAAATGAGAAAACTAGGTACTGGACAGAACCAAGGCATTGCATGGTCCTCGGACCCAAGCCTCATGGGGAAACCAGATACTTCAGATGATTAAATGAGAAAACTGGGTACTGGACAGAACCAAGGCATTGCATGGTCCTCGGACCCAAGCCTCATGGGGAAACCAGATACTTCAGATGATTAAATGAGAAAACTAGGTACTGGACAGAACCAAGGCATTGCATGGTCCTCGGACCCAAGCCTCATGGGGGAAACCAGATACTTCAGATGAATAAAATGAGAAAACTAGGTACTGGACAGAACCAAGGCATTGCATGGTCCTTGGACCCAAGCCTCATGGGGAAACCAGATACTTCAGATGATTAAATGAGAAAACTAGGTACTGGACAGAACCAAGGCATTGCATGGTCCTCGGACCCAAGCCTCATGGGGAAACCAGATACTTCAGATGATTAAATGAGAAAACTAGGTACTGGACAGAACCAAGGCATTGCATGGTCCTCGGACCCGAACCTCATGGGGAAATCAGACTTCAGATGAATTAAATGAGAAAACTAGGTACTGGACAGAACCAAGGCATTGCATGGTCCTCGGACCCAAGCCTCATGGGGAAACCAGATACTTCAGATGAATTAAATGAGAAAACTAGGTACTGGACAGAACTAAGGCATTGCATGGTCCTCGGACCCAAACCTCGTGGGGAAAACTAGATGCTTCAGAATAAAAACCAAGTGTTGGACAAACTCAGGCACTACGTAGTCCAAGAACTCCAGTCAATAAGGAGATCACTCCCTCAAGAAATATTAAGTGTTAATCCAGGGTTCTTGTATGGATCACGAGTCCAAAACTAAGGCGAAGCCAACCCCCTTTTAGGCGCTAAATAAACGAGCCCCATCAGGGACGAAAACCATGAGAAAATGAGCACTATAGCATAAACGACCCAAGCCTATCCATCCTCGGGCGACCCTTTGCGCAAAAAGAAAGCTGCAAAAACAGCTGAAGTAGCGATCACACTGACGATAAGGTAGAACCCAACAGGCCGAGAAAATGCGCCAATAAAGTCAAAATCCTCCTCCTCGCCCAAGGGGACGTGCAACAGAATTTTGAGGGGCTATTGTGGGGCCCTATTGCACTAACCACGCTGGCCCACTACATACGGCCCAAGGCCCGCGCCGAGGATAATACAAAGGCCGAGGACAACGGGAAAGAGCCCAGGTCATCCAAAGGCCTCGCCGAGGATGACACTTCCTCGGCACACCGACTTCACTAAAGGGAAAATATCCCTCATTCGTTGAGTATATCTCACCAACATTCTGACCGCTTTAATGGTGAGGTGACCTGAAAACCCTAAAGCATCAGTCACTTCAACTATTATAAAGCCTGCAAAGGCGGCTGGGAAATAACATAAAACCTGCAAATACAGATATGAGACAATCCCCCGTACATAGAGGCTCCGATAATTGACAAGTGGACGGCGAAGATTAGTAAAAGTAAAAATACTATATAACCAAGAGACTTCCCAACATAGAGGAGGGATTCGATGAGAAAGAAAAGAAGGGATTCGATGAGAAAGAAAAGAGGAGTAGATCCTTGGTCTGGGCCGAGGACAAATATGCTTCATAAACACTTAGCCAAATTCGGACATTTAGAATCCAATGGATCTCATGTCATCAATTTTTATAATAAACTTTATACCAGTCATTGTTTACTTCGGTGACGCCAAATCCTTAAACCCACTTCTCTACAAATTTTATTGTTAAGGGTTCGTTACAAATTGAGTCCCTACATTACATATTTCGAAAATTTAACTATTAAATTGCATATTTTTTACGCTCTTAATACATATGTCAAATTTAGTGTCAATTAGATATTATTTATTACAGAATCTATAAACTTATATTTTATGCATAATTTTTTTAAAAAGGATTTTATGCATAATTTTAAACTATAAAAACTTGTAATTTAAATAATTTATTACTGACATAGTTATTAATCTTTAATTATTTTTAAAATTTTATAAGTACGGAAGATATAAGAAGTAGATGTAATCCAAATTTTGACATTCACTTCTAATAAAAGAATATTAAGTAAAGTTATAGCCTAAAACTACAACCAATTTCATAGCTAAACTTAGTGGGTGTTTATTATATTTTGATGATTTTTATTTATTATCAGATCATTCAAAACACCAATGCATTTCTATAATTGCATTTTATCGATCACGTTAGTGAGGGGTGTCCACGGGTCGGGTCGGGTTGGGTTTGTGACCGACCCGAACCCGACCCAAATTTTTCGGGTGGGTGAAAATCCAAACCGAAACCGACCCGTATTAATGGTCAGATCAGCCGGTTCGGGTCCGTCGGTTTCGGGTTTTGAAGCCGACGCTGATATTTCACTGCCAGTGCCGATATTTCGCCGGATCGGTCAAGATCTGGCCAATTTTTGGCCGGATCTGTTGAATCTATACTAGATCTCAACGAAATCTTGCCGGATCTGGTGGATTTCATGTTGCTTTTCGTCAAAAAATCCAAAATATCGCCGGATCTAGTGGATTGCAGTGGATTTCAAGAAGTTCTTTGTCGGAAAAACTTTGGATCTCGCCGGATTTTGTAGATTTTATGGTCGGGTCGGGTTGCTCGGGTTTTTGGGGAGGAAACCCGCCAGCCGAACCGAAGGGATCAGGTTCTGTGGGTGGCGACCCGCCGACAATTGTCGGATTGATCGATTCGGGTGGTGGCCGGTTGGTTTCGGGCGGGTCCAGCGGTTTGAGCGGGTCACCGGGTTGTCTGGACACCCCGTTACCCATGGATTTATCTCGTGTAAAAACTAAACTGCTTCTGTTTTATTTTAAAAAAAAAAAAATTTAGTATTTGATAGTCGGTGGAGAGGATTTGAGCTACAAACCTCTATTGGCAACGGAAATAACATACATTTTAACATATCATTTCCTCGCTTCACCCAACAAATCACATGAGAAATCAACCATACTTCACACTTCAAATAAAAAGATGCAAATAAAATTTCAAATAACGTTCACATAACAATTTGATATTCATTCCTCACCAGATGAAGATGAAGAAGAAGCAGAAGTAGAAGGAGATTGGGGCCAAACACTAACCTTCTCTTTCTCATATTTCACGTACAAAGCCGTAACCGCCGCCACAAAATAAACCTGAATCAGCACAATCGATGGCGTGTGATAATTTATCACTCCTTTACCTGTGGCTATCTCCACCAACACCAAAGCCGTTAGCCCTAAAATCGCGACCCGCCCGTTTATCCTCTCGCTATACGGGCTAAACCCGAAGTCCACTTTCAACCCGCCCGATACCGGTTCTTTTAGCGGCACTGGTGGCAGGAACATTCCGGACCCGGAGGATGATGATGATTTTTTAGGTTTTTTGCCCTTTCGGAGCTCCGCTTTCTTTCCGGTTCCGCTCCGGTACCGGAGTCGGACCTGCGAGAGGCGGTTCTCGAAGGAGTCTTGTTCGGGTTCGGATCCGGTGGAGGAGGAGTCGGCGGATGGTTCCGGTTCGGACTGGGGATCGGTGGCTCGGGTAGTGAAGGAGAGGGAAGGTTTCGGCGCGTGGGGTTTGGGTGGAGAGGGCGCGAGTGGGAATGGAGTTGAGAGTTGCAAAGACGAAGAAGGTATGTTTGCCATTTCTCTTCTTCTTTAGTTATTCTCTGTGCGCGTGTGTGAGTTTTAGTGAGTTTCTTCTTCTTGTTCTGGATAAGAATTCATTTCTCTATTTTTAAATATTTTTTTTTAATCTATATTGTTCTTAATTTTTTTTTGAAGTGTATATATATATATATATTAGTGGTGGGAGGCATTTGGAGTGGCTCTTTGCTTTTCTGAGTGGACAAATAGGAGCAACGTGGTGTTCTTTATTTTATTGGATAATATACAAAAATTATCTATCTAGTTTGAGCTAATATCTTTCAAGTACTCCTAAATATTTTAATTTGTTCCTTAAAACACAAATGGCTCTTAACACAACATGATCCTCTAAGTATTCTGCTTCTTTCCAATAGCCAATAGTAGATAAATAACAATCATAAACGAAGAAAGAAGCACAAAAAGCAAGAGAATTTTCAAACAGTGTTAAATAGTGTCTGTACTTTTTGAGTAAAATGAATATTTTTTTTTAAAAATTGAGGGTATTTGAGATTGCTAATTTTGGTATTTAACTTAATTTTAATTTACCTCTTTTATTTTCTCTTCATTATTTTGAAGGGGTTTGCATCTCTAAACAGCTAGGCAAGTAGCCAATTACTCTCTCTCTTTAATGTTTCCATAGCCAAAAGGCCCAAAACCCAAAATACAAGTTTCAACTTCCAATAGATATAGAGGTAGGCAAGTATTTCATTGGCCACAGTGGCTAATAAAGCCACCCTAATTTTAAAACAGGTTAATTTCATTTGGATTGCAATATATTGACAATATATATATATATATATACTAGTCTTTATTAAAAGATAGATGTCCTTATCTAATCACCTGAGTTTCCACATAATTGTTCATATTGTGAAAAGGTTCAAATGAAAATGTTTTTAGTTGATTCAATTACGTGTACCTTATCAAATATAGAAGGGGTAAGCTCGAGAACTAAAAGCCTAGAAGGCTACACTTGGACTGGCATCGAGAAAGAGGCTTTGTTGGGCCTAGGCCCAATGGATTCTAGGAGAGGTCCCAAGGCCCTTCAATGGCCCTTGTGCTGCTCAGCCTAAAACTATGTTCATGACCCACACCAAGTCCTACGACTCCTACCTAACTTTGAAAATAAAAGTAACAACCAATCACCTATCAACAAAAGTTTTCGGACAAAGGAAAACGTTTGACCACTTGAGGGAGCACACTGCACACCCATCCTCCAACCAAAAAGCTCAATAACTGGACTCTCTCAGAACTCAATATAAGCGTTGAAGAAATGTCTACCTATTAGATCAACATTTAATACTCTAACTTATCGTCACTCCTTTTACACTAAATGTAAAGTGGCAGTGCCCCAATTGCATATCTTGGGGGCAAGCATCTTATTAACCTATCCTCTCAACCGACTTAAAGGAACAGTTTGTTATTAGAATTCCCCACTTCATGGGGCAATTGGCAATTAACTCCTAAGAAAACTTATGTAAACACCTACAATTAGGAAGAAAGTTATGTTTATAAGAACAATTCTTCTTAGTCTTCATGATAGTGCCTCGTATTAACCCTATGGACTAACTTAGTCTTCAAGTGCCTCATATCAACCCTTTAGGTTGGTCAAAATCCTGGGAAGTAGGATGTTAATCTTACAAGTTTGGATCCAAATAGTTGAAAACTCACTAAAAGGATTTAGTGGGCTTTTCGTCTCCTAGCTATGGATGGGCAATTGGGCTAAGCAAAATATCTATGAATGAGCAATGAGCATCCGGCTCACTTGGGAGACAAAAAGAGTCTCATTATTTTCCCATGCCTACAAAACAAATTACTCTCTCTCGCTCTATAAAATCTTTTGCTGAAAAAAAAAATCCCTGAGAAAAGAAATAAATTTACAGGCATGAAAAATTAATAGTCATGTATGCAGAGGGGCAAAAATGGCCCAATAGTACAATTTGACAAAATATTTAGTAATTTACCATTGTTTGCAAAATATTTAGTAATCTACCACAGCTTTGTAATTTGAGTTCGTGGAACTCGAGTTTTACATAGAACTCAAGTTTATGAAAATCGAGTTTCTTAAAAATATGCTACAGTAACACCTACTGATCTGACATTTTTTAATAAAAAATTCTACGTGGAACTCAAACTCCTTGTGATATAAAACTTCTTGGGTGTGCTTCAAACACTTTCTCTGCCTTTTCACAATTATTGACTTATCTCACTAAAAGTCTTTAGTTAGCTACAAAAGAAAGATGCCATATCCGGTCAAAGAAGATTACCCCATGGCCTCAGGAATAAGTGGAAGATAAGCTCTCACGTGACCTTGACAAAAGAAAGAAAAAAAAGAGACCCACACCTACCCTTCTGTTTGTTTGTCTCTTCCTTGTGAGTTGTGTGAACAAGGAGAAAACTCTGATCGACACCCTCCCTCTTCCAAGAGTTTGCACTCTCCCTCTTCCAAGAATTTTTTTTTCGGTCAACCATGATATATATTAAAAACTAGGATTTAACCAGTCTATTACAAAAAGTGTTAGCTTTATCAGCAGCCAACAAACATTCCACCACAGGCGGCGGATTACAAAAAATATGGTAGCTAAAAACATAGAACAAATAACGACCACGGTATATGGTAGCAATTCCAAGAATTTGCCCTGTGTAAACTCTGATCGACACCCTCGCCCCTCTGATCTACGTAGATCGGCTCTCCCCCCACTTTCAAGAGTTCATCTTTACTATATACTGTCCCACAACATAGATTGATTTCTCTGAAAATATAACACAAATTAATTTGCTCTTTTTCTTTATTTCAAGGAATTGCTTTTGGGTCACCCTTCTTGCTCTCTCATGCAGATCACTTCTCCAACCATCATACCGTGGTCGTTATTTGTTCTCTGATCACTTTGGTTGTAGCAATCATAGGCAACGTAGGCAAGGACACACATTTTGTTCAAATTTTAAAAAAACTCTAGTTTTATATTTAGGGTCGTAAACGAGCTAAGCTTTACCGAGTAGTGTGTATTTGAGCTTGACTCACCAATAAAAATCAAATGCTCAAGCTTGGCTTGACCTTGAGACAAACCTAAAAACAATGTTTGAACTCGAGTTTGTGAGAATGTCAAAAAACTTGAGCTCGGCTTGGCTTGACTTGATTAATTAGTCAAGCCAAGCTCGAGTTTAATAGCAAACTCAAACTCGAGCTCCAGTCAAGTTTTTTAGCTTGAGATCCAAAAAAATTGCATCATCAAATGCTCATATCACCAAAAATCAAGTAAACAAATATATATATATATATATATAAAATAAACGAGCCAAGCTTTACCGAGTAATGTGTGTTTGAGCTTGACTCGTCAATAAAAATCAAATGCTCAAGCTTGGCTTGAGCTTGAGACAAGCCTAAAAACAATGTTTGAACTCGAGCTTGTGAGAATGCCAAAAAATTTGAGCTCGGCTTGGCTTGACTTGATTAATTAGTCAAGCCAAGCTCGAGCTTAATACCAAACTCAAACTCGAGCTCAAGTCAAGCTTTTTAGCTTGAGATCCAAAAAAATTGCATCATCAAATGCTTATATCACCAAAAATCAAGTAAACAAATATATATATATATATATATATATATATATAATTTACTCATTTTATCATGCTTCTAACACCTGTGATTAGAATTTGTTCAAATTATAAATTTACATAATTAAATCCATCCATCATCATTTATTGTCTATAACTTGAGTAATTGTTCAAAAGACAATTTTTACATCCACATTTGTTGTTCGTACAACTATAATCTTCATAAATATAAATAAATTAACATTCCAAAACACACACACACACACACACACACATATATATATATGAATAAACAAGCTATAAATTAACATTCCAAAACATATGCGTAATGTCATAATAATAAGTTTATTTAGTAAACATATATCAAGCTATAAACGAGCTTAACCTCGGCATGTTTTGTATCAAGCCCTGTTGTTCACGAGCTTGTTTACGAACAATTTTTTTTGCTTAAGCTTAGCTTGTTTATCAAACAAGCCTAAAACTAAGGCTCAAACTTGGCTTATTTGTAAACAAACGAATAAGAACAATCTTTTTATCGAGCCAAATCCGAGTTGTTTATGAACGGTTTGGTTCGTTTACAGCCCTATTTATATTACAAGAATCTCGAGCTTCATAATCTCAAGTTCTATGTGAAATTTTTTATTAAAATACCAGATCAGCGGGTGCTACAATGGCATATTTAAAAAAAATTTGATTTTCATAAACTTGAGTTTCATGAACTTGATTTACAAACAGTGATAAAAATTGCTAAATATTTTACCAAATTGTGCTATTGGGCCATTTTTGTCCTAAGCAGAGTCATCTAATATAGGATAACAAGCGCAGGGAATATAGCCCAAAATCCTAATTTTAAGAGCCCATTTAAGTAAATTGTGGGCTGCAACATTAATAGATCTTCCAAACCCAAATGTACATACATATTGGAAAAGATTAGTAAATATATCATATTTGTGATGTGATATCTTCTCAACAGATTCTGGAGCTTCCAAGAAGACTGTCCCTATCCACCATCAACTTCTCGACACCCAAAGTTTTAATTGACTGAATGACAAATATGTCAAATACTAATTAATTATTAGTATTTCGTGTCGTGTAGTGAAATCTCAAACTTAAAAAAAAAAGTTTTAAACTGTGAAAAATGCATAAAACTTAGCCATCAAGGAAGACTTGTATTGAAAACAACTAAACCATATAGGTCCTAATCCCACCATGTGTGTGGGTGGGTTGAGAAGCACACCTTACAAATTTGAGGGACACAAGTTTTCATCATATGTCGCTTTTGTGATTAATATTAGTAGTTCCAACTTCCAAACATTATGTTTGAGAGCTAGGGATACCCATAAACTATCTAGGGATAGAATCATGAAAAATAAGCTTAATTCATTTACTTTGTAAGCACTAGCATGGATGCAAAAAAAAATCTATTTGCATTCTCAAACATTATTTTATCTATTTTACCTACTCATTTTAAATCTTTTTTTTATTTTTATTTTATTTTTTTACATATAGCTCAATAAAATAATAATAACTACCTAATAAAATAATAAAAAATATTATTATCTATCTTTCCTTCCACTATCTTTTTCTCTTCACACACAACTGCAAAATTAAATATTAATCTTTTACAACCTATAGCACTAGCATTGGGAGGTTGAATTGTGTATATACTCCCATGTTGTTATTTTACAACTCAAGACAATAAAAACCCACTCTTTTCGGGTTTGTATACTTAAAAAAATTTGCAACTTATGAATAGTAAGGTTGCATATATATGCAACTTTATTATTCATAGGTTGTAAAGAAAAAAAATAATATTTAATCTAGTGGTTGTGTGTGAAAAAAGAAAGATAGTGAGAGGAAAGAGAGAGAGAATAATATTTTTTATTATTTTATTAGGTAGTTTATATTATTTTATTGAGTTGTATGTAAAAATAAAATCTGCGATGTAGAATGAATTATAAAATAAGTTAGTAAAATAGATAAAATAGTGTTTGAGAATGCAAAATAAGTTTTTTTTTTCATCCCCAAATACTAATACTCTTAAGGTTGCATATATATATATATATATATATATGCACCCTTTAGTATTCATAAGTTGCAAATTTTTTAAAATATACAAATCTGGATGGAGTGAGTTTTGACTGTCTTGATTTGTAAAATAGCAACGAAGGTGTTTACACCCCAATGCTACTGCTCGTAGCGTCAATCGCTATCTCCCTAGTCCCAACTCCCAAGCACTGTAACTTCATATGCATGGCTCTGAAGTACTTGGCAGTCGGCAACTCATTAAAAATTGAAATTTTCATACAGCTAACAAAACTGATGTGACATTCAAGACTGTACATGGAAATGAATTTGTCAAACTATAATAAATGCATGCTTTCATGTTACTAAGAATGTACATAAAAAGCTTATCAAAAAAGAAGGGTACATAAAAATTGACTTAAAGCTTATGCGCGAAGTAACAAGGGAATACGGTGGGAACGAGAACGACTTTATATTGTCATTGTTATGTCAATTAAGTATGAAGTATGAACACTCAATTGTTTGTTTCCTTCTCCGACAAGAAAAAAGTAAAATGTGAAAGCCGAAAACATTATCTGTTTGTTTTTTAAATAAGCTAACTTTTGTGTTTATTTTTCACCTTCAACAAATAAACTATCAAAAATTACGAAAATATAACCTCACCTAGCATACTATCTAATATAGATCCTAATTCATTGCAACCACCATTTTTTTTTTATGTGGTTAGTGTTCAAACTTTTTGGCATATTATCTAATATAGGAGAAAATATCTAGTGAGCCCGGCATATACATTTTTTGTGGGATTAACACGTGAGCCTCATAGATATATACCTGACTTATATAAGATTTTCTCTTAATATAGAGCCTAATTCACTTGCAACCATTCTGCCTTCTGGTTAGTGTTCAAACTTTTGAATTGATGTACTAGTTAAGAATATTCACAGTAGTGGAGCTATTTTTTTTTTAGCTATTTGCCACCACAAAAAACTACTTTATCTATTTTACCTATTCATTTTACAAAATATCCAACAGTAATAGATTTATTTTAGCTTTCAACACAATAAAATAATATAAACATCACAATAAAATAATATATCTGCTACAATAAAATAATACATCTCACTAAAAAAACACCACAAACCAATCATCTGAAGATTCTAAAGAACAATAAGCAAACCCAAAACACCAACCACCTCCATTGCCATCCACAACCACCTCCACTGTCCACAGGGCTGGGTTCAGTGAAGAAGAAAGGTGAAATAGAAAGAAAAAATGGCTAGAGGAAGGAACCAAAAAAAAAAAAAAAAATTGAAAGGGAGAAGTGCTGGGTTGGGTTCAGTGAGGAAGAAAGAATGAATGTGAAAAAGAAACAGAAAAGAAAGAAAGAGAGAGAAAAGATTAATTTAATAAAAGAAGAGAGAGAAACAAATTAAATATATATATATATTTTTTTTGTCTCTAAGCTACAGTGCATAGCCATATATAGCTGTGCACTGTAGCTGAGAAGATAAAAATTTTACCTTTAGCTTCACTATTGCAACCCTCTTTTTTATGTGTAGTGGTGCTAAAAATAACTTTTTAGCTTTTTAGCACCACTGCTGCTAATGCTCTTAGGGTTGAGGTTGTGGCCAAGCTAACCTATAAAGCATTATGGGTTGCACCCATAGCTTGAGTTGGTAGTTTCTGTTAAAGATCTTTTGATGGTACGTTTAAGAACAATATTTTTCACAATTGTTAATATGGTTTATTGTAAATTAGTATATAATAAAATTGGTGTCAATAATAAACTTAAGTAATAATGATGTTACTCTAATCATAATGGAATAATTATGAAAAATGTTGTGTTTCTACTTTTGAGCAGTTATCAATTGTCAATCCTATAAAAATGTCTTTTAAATGCATTATTCCTCTTGTTACAATGAGTCAAAGGGACTTTGTCCTCTGGCTTCGAATTAAACTTTCCCTATGGAAAAGTTTGAAGTGTCACCGAATCAAGAAGCTTTCAACTTTCCCTAGGTTTAATTATTTTTCCTTGATGTATTTTTTAGGTTTAATTCTTTTAGTCTAGTAGATATTGATTAGATTACTATGTATACTAAGAGGTGAATTTCCCCCTTCTCTTAAACTCTTTTTAGTACAATCCAAAAATATCAATCTTTATCAATTGTGTCGTTCTTATTCTTTGGTTAGCTGAATAATATGAGGTTGTGAACCCAGGGACTGTTTGGGACTATACGCATCCTTTAGGTCTTTATATTTGTCTGTGTGATATGATTTCTTGTGGGGCTTGAAATAATGGAGCCGCACATTACATTGTCATGCATATAATCAAGTCATAGAAATAAAATGAGATGTATACAATTTCATGACCACAGGATCACATGGATTTTCGTCAGAGGGTGTACCGTATGTGGAATGTCATAATGACACGCCCTATAATAGAGGGCTATTTTTTTGACGAAATGGAACACTTTGAGGTCTGAGTTTGCCTTACATTTTGGCCAGGGTTGGATCTCATTAATTAGTTTTGGTGTTATTACATTCTAGAAAAACTTTTAAATAATTACAATTAGAGGAAATGTTTTGCTACATACTTGTATGTAGCAATTGCTGCGTACAAGGGTAATGTGGTAACAAAAAGAACACAATGTGTCCAATAATCATGTCAATGCACATGACTAGGTGAACCCTTAAACACTTATCCCTCTATTTTTGCTGTCACATAACCTTGTATGCAACAAAAGTAAGTGCACATGAATTCATGGGTTTAATTTTGTAGGTCAAATTGGAAAAAAGAAATTGCCCCAAAAGAGAAGAAAGTGGGGGAGTTGACAATATTAACCATAATTTAAACCTTAAATAAGGAGTTTCTTCGTTTTCATGATTCTCCTTTTTGCTGACTAAATAAACAATAATGTTAATGAACAAGAGAGATCAAAGTCTAAGAAGGGACCAATCCATCGTAAATAAGATATAAAGAAATGGGAGTGGACTTAAGAGGAACTATCAGTCCAAGTTGCCAAATTGTAGGCAAAAGAATTGGCTGATAATTCGTTATTCATTAATATTATTTGATTGATAAGGTATTAGAAAAAAAACAAAAGGTATCAGTATCACTAAGCTGAAAAATATTATTTTCATCATTATCCTTTACACCATATATGGAATAAACGGATGAGTCATCATCATGAGAGACATTGATGAATCAGGGGGTAACTATTGCTTTCAGTGATAATAAATACATTTATGCAACTATTTTCTTCGGTCTAATTTCATTATAAGGGATGCCTCTACTAATTTAGATCCTATGGCAACTTAATATAAATTTTACTTAAACATCGATCGTAACTAATTTTTTTTAGCACTTCACAAATCTATACTACTACTAATTAATAATTAAATTATAATTGTAATTATATTATTTGAGTTAATTAGATAAACTGGTTTTAAATTATGAACTTATAAAAAATAGATTCACTAATCTCTTGTACTTAAAAAATATAAATAATCTTTACTATAAAATAGACTATTTATATTATCAATAAATTACAAATAATAATTTGCAACCTTATGATGAGCTTATTTACAAACTTAATTACACAATGCTATCTTAAGTCTTTATAAATATATATTTTTATACATGTAAACATATAAACATAGAATATCTTATATTATTTGAGTTTGACTTGTTTAATAGCCAAATCTAAATTTAAACTTGATTTTATCATTTGCTAAATATACAAACATAAACAAGTTTTTATTTTCTTAAATAAAAGTTCAAATTATTTATAAACATCTTGATTTATATATTTATAGCCTGACAAAAATATTAGAAGGATGACAGAACAAAAGGCTTATTTAAGGACTCTTGATTTTGAAGCATGAGATCAAGGATTGTGTAAACAAAATAAATAAAAATTATAACAAAACCAAGATAATTGATCAATATAAACATATCAAACAGGTTATTATAAGTTTTTAACTAACAAGTCATTCCATAATGGACAAAATTTCTCTTCAAATCCTTCAAAAATACTTTAAAATTGTGATATATATCCTTCCAACTTGGTCTAACTTGAATCCCACTCCATACATATATGGTTTGATTTTTATTTTATATTTTTAAAAATAAAACCCAATTTAACCATAGGTGGTGTGGGATATTGGGTCAAGTTGAAAGAACACATGTCACCATTTCGTCATTTTATAATACTCTCTCACCCCCCCCCCCCCCCCCCCCTCCCCCACTTTGATCAAATTTTAGCCATGAATTTTAAATGATTTAGTCCTGACCATATATTTAAGTTAAATATAGTTATAGAACTTCCCTGAACTGAAATGTGATCTAGACGAGTTCAATTCGAAATTGTGAAAAAGCCACAACAACTGGCAACCATTCCCTGTAATTTTTTTTTTGTCCTTCTTGGTGATTCATACTTAGCTATTTCGTTCATTGATTCCACTGAAGCCTCAACCTACCAGCTGACCCAAATGTTAGACAAAATGAGCTACCCTATTCTGCCAGCAATGTCTAGTTTTAATGCACTGTACCATTTCATGCTATAATTCATCAAATTTGGTATTATAGTGCCATCCTTTATACAGCCATTGTTCTCTTCTGGTGGGTATTGCGAAAATTGTATACTAGTATTATTGAATGGTTGCCATTATTGTTGAACAACAGCACCTGTGCTCATCAGCAACCCTAGGCAAAACTTGCGGGAGGATTTAGTGGAAGATAAGGCACCTATGCCATTAAAAGGTATTCAATTCATGGAACTGTTTTCCTCCCACCAATATTATTTGTCATGTTGTTAAACATTTAATAACTACCGACTTTTAATTTTAAGTACAGTGAGAATAGAACTGTTCTAGATTAGATTTCTCTTCACTTACGCTACTCGGCCTCCTTTATTAGAGGACTAACAAGTAACAGGTAGCAACATTTTGTTGATTGGGACTTTGGGTGACCATAGTTATTATGTACGAGTGACTAGTTAGCTAGCATATTGCTAGACTATAGATTTTAGATAAATACGTACTGCATAGTGCATACTGACTCTATTATAGAGTCTCCGAATTTCGTAAATGCTTGTAATCATAAATTTTTTTTTTTTTAAAGGAAGGTGGAAAGAACAAAGCAAGATCAAGATGCGAAGGAATTCATGACGGAAAACATGGCAAACAATAGAATTAAATAAATTCCGATACAAGCACTGGTTTTAAATAACATACATTCTATATGAAAATTAAATGAATTTGAAAACATTTAAAAAAAAAAATTGGCTTCAACTACGTTTGGAGCTTTAGGCTGCAACGACCAATAGGAAAGTGATATTTGTTATTGTCATTTGCAATGCACATGACCAAGTAAGTCACCTACGTGGTACATGGCAAGACACATGTTATCTTTTGATTAGTGGTTAAAGTTTAAAATTATAAACATGTTTGGAGCCAAACATTTTTTCAAAAAAAATTTAAGACCTTTATTTTAAAGTGATTTTTTTCCTCTAGATAAATTCAAATACAAGAAATTTACCAATTGAGCTACTGAAATCTATTTTAAAGGGATTTATTTCTCTAGATAAATTTGAATATAAGAAACCTATTTTAAAGGGATTTGATATATGAAAGAGAAAATCTATCTTAAATAACAAAAGTCAGTTTTTAAAAGTGAATATACTTGGATTCTCAAAAAACCAAAAAAACAAAAAGTGAATATACCTCTGTTTAATAGTGTTTATTTTGAACCAGTTTCTTTGGGAAAAAAACTTACTCAATGCCAAAAAAAAAAAAAAAAAAAAAAACTATGTCTACAATATTTTCACAACAAATTCTAAGTGACAGGTTGTTATTGGTGAGACAAAAAGTAATTTTAGTGATAGATTCAAATTATAACCAATAAAAACTAATCATTTATGATTTGTTGTGAAAATATTATGGACGTAGCACTTTTAAAACAAAAATAATTTACATGAGACTTACTATCCCCAAAAAATTCTTCTAATTTTGCTTAAGATAGAATCGTATTCCATGCATAATACCAAATAGCTTGTGGCTCCATGATATTGTCTAGTTTCTCCCCTCCCCTATATAGAAAAATTATGTTGAAATCCCTTGATTACTACCACCATAAAGAAGAAGTAAAAAACAGCTTAAACAACTTAAATTTTGCATTCAGACTTGAATTGAGTGATTTCTGAATTCTTTAGTTTTCAGTGTAAACTATTAATGGTATGTATGGGAACCACATATTAATCTTTCTTTCTTTTTTTGAATTAAGATAATAGAAAACAACTTACTATTATTCTTAATTTGGCAATGCGTTAAGTTGGTATGACCATATCATTCTCATATTCTCATCCCAAGTTCCTCTCCAGGAAGCTAAATATGCATGTCATTATCATTCTATATGCTAATCCACCAAACCCCTAGCAAAATGTTAGGTTTTCTGACCTCCTAACACCATCTTACTATATCCATAACCAATATCTAGTTCCAAAAAGTCAATCTGCCATGCATAGAAAAGTAATAAAATAATAAAGAAACGAATTCAAACTGAATGTTCACTGAATACAAAATAGGTTTATATTTGTGAGAGTAAAAGTAAAAACAGCATTACTCTATATGAATCAGTTTTTATACGTACACCAGAGAGCTCAAAGCTCACCACTATGTACCAACGGTCAAATCCCCAAATCATATTCAAAATAACAACGAACAACAAAAGCATGAAAAATTAAAACAACCACTCAAGCCAAACAAGGCCTTAGTAATTCTTTTTTTACCTCCTCTTGTTCTTGCTTCCCAGTAACAAGGCAAAGTAAAACAAAATCCTGAACAAGAACCCCCAAGCCACAGTGACCCACAAGCAATTCCATTTGCTCAAATCAGTGATCCCTTGTTGCTGCAAAATATCTGCGCCCGTTGTCAAACACGTTGAGCTCGTGAGTTCCACCCCTAGCGTGTTGCTCATGCTACTCAAAAGCTTCAATTTCATGGCATTTGGGACCGACCCAAGAGGCGTGTTGTCGAAAATCTGAACCCCCTTAACAAAACACCTCGTGGGGTTGCTGAACTCGTTTTGTAAAACAGCTTCGTAGGGGTATTTCACCAGAGAAATGTAATGGAACCAAATCCAATAACTCGGGATTCGATCGCGGTTGATGAAAAAGCCACTGAAGAGGAGGAAATAGGCCAAGATCGCAACCACAATTGTGTAACCGAGCATTACGTGCGGCACAACTCCAGATAGGAACGTGACGAAGGAGTTTCCGGCCCAGAACGAAGCGAAAATGATCAGAAAGTAGAACAAGAAACCGGAAAGCCCTCCGTCTAGGCCTACCGCCCAAAACGTTATAGCGGAAAACGCCAAGGAGAGGAAAATCAACGATGGAATTGACACAAATGAGTGGGAAAGCACGTAGGACGATCTTCTGTAAGCGTTGTAAGCTGTTTCTCTCATGAAAATGTACCGCTCTTGAAGAAAAACTGGCAATGCATCGGCGCAAGTGTAGTACGTTGTTGACATCGCGAAGGCGAAAAACCCTAATCGCTCTTGAACGCCTTTTGGCGATTCGTCGAGGTGCCAAAACATGGTGGCTAAGATAAAACCGGTGACCACCACAGCGCCCAATCTGATACCGAAGAGCTCCGGCATTCGACGAGAGTTCATCATCGAACGCTTGGCCAGCACCACCATTTCGATCCATAGCGAGTTCGCGAACCTTGGCACCATTGAAGAAGGACTAGCACCGTTGTTTGTGGCGCCTGAGACTAATTTTCCTCGCGAAATGCTTGCACTGATTGCTTCTTTCATCGACAAACCGTGTCGATCTGAAGCTTCGGAGTTGCTAGCGACGTTGTGCTTCTTCATGTTCTGCCATGACTTGTTGAACTCCACCAAGCTTTTAGTTCCGCCAGGAGATCCTTCGAGCTCGCGAATTAGGTCAAGTGCGAACTCGGTCCGGTTCTCAGTGTCCGGTATCGGATGCCCGAAATCGGCGAAATATTGCGGCAGGTTCATCGGAGAGCCACTGTAAACGGTTTGTCCACGAGATAGGAAAAGCAACCGGTCGAGCAAGCCGAGAATTCGGTAACTCGGCTGGTGAACCGACATGATCACAATGCTTCCACTCTGAGCGATTCTCTGTAGAACCTTCACCACCATGTACGCGCTCGTGGAATCGAGCCCTGAGGTCGGCTCGTCGAGGAACAAGAGAATCGGATCGTGAATTATATCGATACCGATCGACACTCGTCGGCGCTCTCCGCCTGAAACTCCGCGGTGACCTTCGTCTCCGATGATGGTCTTCGCGGCGTTTCGAAGACCTAGCTGGTCGATCAAAGCCTGAACTCGCAGTTTCTTCTTGGATTTTGATAGAGTTCGAGGCAAGCGAAACTCAGCTGCGAACATTAGGGTTTCTTCGACGGTTAACATTGGGAATAACAGATCGTCTTGCATCACGTAAGCCGAAATCACCTTCAAGAGCCGCGACTCCAAAGTCTCGCCGTTCAAAGTCACGGTTCCTTTCAAGCTTCCCTTAGCGATTCGGTTCGCCAAAGCGTCGATCAGAGTCGACTTTCCCGAGCCGCTAGCGCCGAGCACGGCTAGGATTTCGCCGTCGCGAGCTTCGCCGGAAATGTCGTTGAGCAGCGTCTTCGTGCCACTGAAGAAGCCGTCTCCGACTTCAGGTTCGGACATTCTCCGGCGAGAGATCAGCGACCGCAAGCTCATCTTCCGACGGACTTTGACGCTGTAAGTCAAGTTGCTGAAGGAAAGCACGAACGGTACCGGACGAGACTCGATGCTCGTGTCGCTGAGATCGAGGACCTGGTGCACCGGAGTTTCGTAGCCGTCGCCGGTGGCCTCTTTCCGAACATCGCCAACTTGCTTGAGGAAGTGAGCGAGTGTGGGTGACGCGCTGGTGTTGGCAATTGAGGAATCGCTGAGCTCCATTTGAGAAGAGAAAATCGGAAAAGTGTCTCTCGCCGGCGAGAAGTTCTCCGCTGCGATACGACACGACATTCTGGGTTTGCTGGTATTTATATATAGTAGTAGTGTGAGTGAAAAAGAGTGAGAGAGAGAGAGAGAGAGAGAGAGTTTCTCGGTTAGAGATGGGTGAGTTTAACGGCGTGTTTGGCGTGGAGTTCTGGTTTCAGAAACATGCGTTATAGAAACTGTTTTTGGAAAGTGAAAATGTGATTTGGTGCTTTCTGCTTAATGCTTACAGAAGAAGAAAGAAGCAAAAACACTTTTTTGGATTTGGGGTGTGTTTTTGGTTTGGGTTCTGTGTTCTTATAACCCAAGCTTATAATATATGTGTTTGAAATTGAGAGTATGAACTATGTGTTGGGTTTTATATGTTTTTTTAAAATATTTTTTGGTTTTTGTCTATTTTGACAGAGGGAGGTGAGAGAAAGGTGACCAACAACGCCTAATCAGTTGTCTATACGTATAGATTTTCTTGGAGAGAAGCAGAAAGAGAGAAAAAAATACGTGGTGAGATATAGTTGGTGGGTTAATTGACACGTGGCTTAATGAGTATTTAAGAGAAGGGTCAAATTCTGTTGTTTACGCTTTACATCTGTTACGGGGTGCAGGAAATTAGGTTGGATGTTCATCTACTATTGCGTAAGCTAAATTCAATTTGGTCATCTGGGAAAGCCTAATTTGTGGGCTATGACTGCAGCTTAATGCCACAGCCTACGGTTGTGAAATTGTGATTTTGATTAATTATTATATAGTAGTATTATGTATTTACTGAGTTTGTTTCAATTTGGTTTATCCACATTTGTATTATTTAATAAAAAAATTTTAAAAATAAATAGTGTAAATTTATGAAAATGATAAGTCATTAATTTAAGATTATTGGCTTCTAGGAACATAAAAGATATTTTCAATTGGTATCATCCAATTGAAAATGATCATTCACAAATCTTTAAAGAGGTAGTTGCATGACAGTCATATAACTTATGGAGCTTAAAATTTAATGCATCATGATATTAATATTCCAACCAACATCAACAAATGAAATACTATCGTATAAAAGGAGTTATTTTCGATTAGTCAGATACTAAAAAGATATGTCAGTTAATTGGTTCTCATCGTATGTACGAATAGTAACTTTGTGTATATTAAATGTAGAAGGTGATATGATATTGAATTCGATTCCCATTAGAGAGAGAAAGAGAGAATAAATAAATATTGGCATAATACTTTCATAAGTACTTTCAAATAGATGAAATTGTTTCCTCAAAAGAAAAAAAAGAGAGAGATGAAATTGTATATGATTATTGGATTAAATTTAGTATCTTCTTTCCTCATAAGTAAGAAACAAAGGACGAGGTTATGAGATTTTCATGTCTTGCCTTACCTCATCCAATGTGTCATATGTATATGTACGTAATTTAATTTCTTAATACTGTCTTTACTTTTGTTAGTGTTGTGTTCATTTCATTGGGAAAGAAAAATTCCTTCGACTCATCACGTCGTGCTCCCACCATGTGTAGGACACTCATGATCTAACTCTAATTCTTCCCATTGCAATCCTTAAAATGTGTGACTTGTGTATTACTTGAACAATAATTGAAATCTATGTACTTAAGGAAATGTAAAAAGTCGAGTACTCAAATTAAATAAAAAGTGTAGAAGTGTACAAATTTCCCAAGTTAAGTATGCAATAAAGTCCACATAAAACAATGTATTTGGAACTAATCTAATTTGATTGACTTCTTTTTTTTTTTTTTGGCCTAGAGATATGCTTAAGGAATTCAATTACTATCTCTTTAATTAAAGAATTTAAGGAACTTAATTTTCTATTAGTTGTATCTCAAAGTTGGCAGACTAGATTGGTCGATCTATAATAATGCATTAATGCATGCATGGGCCATTGTCCAAACTTTGTGCTTTCTCTTTTCTTTTTCTTTCGCTAAGCAACTTAGTGTTAGGTTAACAAGTGAGCAGAAACAACAGTTCTTCCATTTGTACTTTTGGATGTAATTTTTGTAGTTGTATGGCTATTCTTTGAGTCAATAATTGAAGAGGTGTCCTTCCTTTGAGGCATACATTTAATTTCTTTCTTGTGTGGGTTTTCGTTTGGAGTGATAAGTCTTGCACTGTTATACCCAAAAGGATTTCTTAAATGGAAAGCAATCCAGCTTGCACCTTCTTGACACTTTGTTCATAATTCACGACAACAAAGTGTTCCATCGGATTGGTGCAAACTTTAAGAGGAGACAGATTTTAAATCCATTAAACTCCATGAATTGGGATTTCTAGAAGCCTTTTTTATATCCCTTCTTAAGAGAAATCTTAGTCTGTAATCTCAAACTGCTGAACCAAATAGTTAAAGTATATAATACATGTAAACTAGCTAGTTAAGTTTTAAAAGATTATTTCATCATCGATTGTAACTATAAATCTTTCAATGAATGTTTCGTTGACTTTCTTGGCATGTCTTGCTGTATAAGGACTCTTTGTTTGGTCAGAGCCAATTAATCTTTTGTGAGTTTTGTCTGTTTTTGCAATCTCAACTTTTTAGATACATTATACTGATATACCATTAAAGAATATGCAGTCACGTACACGCGTAAAGTCCTCGCTCTAGCTATAACCAAAGACTCACAACTTATTATGAGCACACGAAGAAGAGGACAAAGAAAAGTTAAGCTGGTCTGACCCATTCAAAGTTTCGAACTGCTTCTTGTGATTGAGTAATTATTGGGAAGCTAGATGGGCAACGTGTACAAAACTACAAATGCAATAGAAGATACTATTCCTTAGCGAACCTATAATTAATCTACAGGGAATTGCTGTAATTTTCGGTCCATGTATTTAAACTTATGTTTTTAGTTTTTAAATAATATTACACGTATTTTTACGCATTTTTTCATTCACATATATTTTTCAAAAAATTGAAACTATTGTTTGAACATGCATACCAAACTGCCTTTATATCTAAATAGTAGAACCTATGATAATAACCCTGAGTTTGTCAAGTTTTAGTTACCACACTGCTCCTTGATTCAAACGTATGCATGGATTGTCAATTTGTCACTGTGAGACTTCTGCCTCCACATTGACATTGTTGTTTGGATGAAAAACCGGAAGGAAAAGACAGGTGATGCAAGTTTGATTTTGATAAATCTGTGCAGGCTTTGACAGGAATATATAATGCACCAGATCCAATGAATAATTTCACCTGACTTTGACACAAATTGATGGTTTGTCTTTTCTTAAGTCCTGACAAAAGATATATTAATAATCAGAAATCGAGGCTCCTTTGAAAGCCTTGCTTTCAGAAATCGTGGAAGAATATATACTTCATAAAATGGAAAAAAATCTTGTTTGACAACCGAGATAAATAGAAGGGTTATACTATAATCTATATATTAGACATTAAAGTATCTATTTATCAACACACGCCATTTGCCTTGTAAAAATAGGGTAAGTTATTGAAAATTCAAATTTGGCAATTTTATTTATTTATTTTAGAAACAAACATACATACATAAAGGAGAAGAAAATAGGATATTTGACAATTGAAATAAATAAAAGGGTTATACTATAATCTATATATGACATATTATAGTGTCCATTTTATTAACACACATCATTTGCCATCTAAAAAATGGTAAGTTTATTGAAATTTCATGTTTGAGAATCGAGATAAATAAAAAGGTTATATTACAATCTATATATTAGACATTAAAGTATTTATTTATTAGATTCTCAAAAAAAAGTATCCATTTATTAATATACGCGCATAAAGTCCTCGCTCTAGCTATAACCAAAGACTCACAACTTATTATGAGCACACGAAGAAGAGGACAAAGGAAAGTTAAGCTGGTCCGACCCATTCAAAGTTTCAAACTGCTTCTTGTAATTGAGTAATTATTGGAAAGTTAGATGGGCAATGTGTGCAAAACTACAAATGCAATACAAGATACTATTCCTTAGCGAACCTATAATTAATCTACAGGGGATTGCTGTAATTTTATATCTGAATAGTAGAACTTATGATAATAACCCTGAGTTTGTCAAGTTTTAGTTACGACAGTGCTCCTTGATTCAAACGTATGCATGGATTGTCAATTTGTCACTGTGAGACTTCTGCCTCCACATTATTGTTTGGATGAAAAACTGGAAAGAAAAGAGAGGGGATGCAAGTTTGATTTTGATAAATTTGTGTAGGCTTTGACAGGAATATATAATGCACCGGATCCAATGAATAATTTCACCTGACTTTGACACAAATTGATGGATTGTCTTTTCTTAAGTCCTGACAAAAGATATATTAATAGTCAATAATCAGAAATCGAGGAAGAATATATACTTCATAAAATAGAAAAAAATCATGTTTGACGACAGAGATAAATAAAAGGGTTATACTATAATCTATATATTAGACATTAAAATATCTATTTATCAACACACGCCATTTGCCTTGTAAATATACGGTAAGTTATTGAAAATTTATATTTGACAGTTTTTTTTAGAAACAAACACACATATATAAGGGAGAGAAAAATAAGATATTTGACAATTGAGATAAATAAAAGGGTTATGATATAATCTATATATGACATATTAAAGTGCCCATTTTATTAACACACGTCATTTGCCATCTAAAAAATGGTAAGTTTATCGAAATTTCATGTTTAAGAATCAAGATAAATAAAAGGGTTATATTATAATCTAAAGTATTTATTTATTAGATTCTCAAAAAAAAAAAAAAGTATCCATTTATTAATATACGCTCATTTGCCTTGCAAAATAGGGTAAGTTATTGAAAATTCATGTTTCACAGTGGAGATAAATAAAAAGGTTATACTATAATCTATATATATTACACATTAAAGTACCCATTTTATTAACACACATCACTTGCCTTCTAATAAAGGGTAAGCTTATTGAAAATTCATGTTTGATAGTCGAGATAAATAAAAGGGTCTTACTAAAATTAATCTATATATTAGACATCAAAGTACCCATTTTATTAACACACGACATTTGCCTTGTAAAAAAAAGGGTGAGTTAAAAGGCAGAAAGAGCATGTACATTTTGATTATTTGATAGTAACTTTTTATTTTATATACGTACAAGTCCGGTAGCTAATTAATTTAGATAGGCCACCGCCCCTTACCGAATTACAAGCTAACACACACCTATAAATCGAAGGTGCTGCAAAAGTTTCCCAAGTCAAAACAGAAACATGGGCGCTAGCGTATCCATGTGCATGAGCATGGAACATATGAACATGATATATATGGCCCATTGAATTATCATACGAAACTCTTAGTCAAACTTCCTCTTCTACCACACTCTTCGCAAAAGGTGGTAACTGCATTACCAGTCCTTGACTCCTTGTCTTAGGACTCTAGCTTTTTTAACATGGGCAAGTAAAAGAGTTCCACACACCTATAAATCGAAGGTGCTGCAAAAGTTTCCCAAGTCAAAACAGAAACATGGGCGCTAGAGTATCCATGTGCATGAGCATGGAACATATGAACATGATATATATGGCCCATTGAATTTTCATACGAAACTCTTAGTCAAACTTCTTTTCTACCACACTCTTTGCAAAAGGTGGTAACTGCATTACCAGTCATTGACTCCTTGTCTTAGGACTCTTAGCTTTTTTAACATGGGCAAGAAAAAGAGTTCCACAAACTCAACCTTCAATCTTCAACGTATGTCCATACATGATACATCAATCATCTAAACTTTCACACCACAAAAAAAAAGAACTCAGTTTGTGAAAAGTAAAGTTACTTCAGGTTCAAGCCAAATCTGACCCAACACAATCGTCACCCCTTATGATATACCCATGTCATCTATAGGGTCATAAAAAGTTGACAACCCCTATCAAAAACTTGTCCATCCCTAGCCCGTTCATCATTTTCTCTAATAGTCTAATGTGCCAGTGCCCATCATTCCTTTTAGCAACACTTAATTACTGCATGTCAAATGTGTGACTAACCCATGTGAGAAGTGGGCCATGTCATATATCATATGCTAGTCATGTAGCCTCCATAAGTTCTGTAAAGTGTAAATTAATGAACCCATGCTAGAAGTAGGACATGAGAAGAAATTACTAATTAAAGACTAAATTTATGCCTTGAATTGTTATAGAATAGTGAGAGCACTAGCATTGGGGGTGTAAACACCCCCAGTCGCTCTTTTAGAACTTAAGCCACCCAAAATCCACTTCATCTAGATTTGTAAACTTTAAAAAAAATTGCAATTTATGAACAGTAAGGTTGCATATATGCATCCTTACTATTCATAAGTTGTAAAAAAAAAATTTATTTTAATCTTGTGATTGTATGTGAAGAGAAAAAGTGAGTGAGAAGAAAAAGAGAGAGAATAGTACTTTATATTATTAGGTAGTTTATATTATTTTATTAGATTGTATGTAAAAATAAAAACTGGGATGTAGGATGAGTTGTAAAATGAATTAGTAAAATAGATAAAGTAGTGTTTGAGAATATAAAATAGGTTTTTTTTTTTTTTTTTTTTGGCATCTCCAGATGCTAATGCTCACTAAAAAGGAAAAAGCATTGCGGTTCAATGCCCCGAAAATTTAGCGATGACAACAGGACAAGATGGGACTAGGTAGGATTAATTAAGGGTGCCTAATCCTTGATGCAGATGGGGGGAAACCTGCTTGGGAGAGAAGCGGGACACATTAGGTTTGGAGCAAGTTCGTAGGGCCAGTTCAAAAGACTTGAGGCTTGAGGTGATTACTTTTATAAGTGAAATATTCTTGCATATTTATATTTCAATTATTTAATTTTTTTTATGGTAAGATTGAAAGATCTTTTATTTTTCTTTTTCTTGAGTAAATGATGAAAGACTTTTCTAAATGAGATAGAGAGAAAAACATACATGAAGTTTTTAATTTTTAGCTATTTTTTTTTTTTCCAAAAGAAAAAATAACTAGGTATGAATTATAACTTATTTTAGGTTGTTATACAAGCATAGCATTATACTTTAGCCTTTAGCCTTTAGAAGTAAAATTATGAGGAATTATTATTATTCGTAACCATAGGCAATTTAGGAAATTGCCTAGGGGTTGAGCCAACATTGCGGATTAGAGGTATTTTGCCATCCTAATTAAATAGTTTTGACATTAATGAGGTAGATATGAAAAGGAAAGATAGTGAGTAGTAGAGGAAGTGCCAAAAAAGAGAAAGTAAGTGTTTTATGGATGATAATAGAAATTATAGAATATATAAAAATGTTAATTATAAATTTTAAAAAATGTATAAAAAAATAAATTATATATAATTGAAATCTCTCTCTCTCTCTCTCTCTCTCTCTCTCTCTCTCATGGGTAGATAAATAAAGGAAAAAGTTAACAGATGCTTCAAAACTCTAAAGACATTAGTTTAGAAAATATTTATAAAAACTTTTTTATAAAAAAAAAAAAAAAATGATTTTTTTTACGACTTTTTATATTTTCCATAAAATTAGTATATATCAAAAAAATTCTTAAAATTGTCCATTAACAAATTCCTTTAAACCAACTGTTGAAATTAATTTATTTTCATAAATAAATTTCAAAAAGTTTGGGGGCCATCCCTCGGTCTACATGTGGATAATGTGCTTGCTTGGGCAACACTCATAGCTCACTAGTGCAAAAATATCTTGTGATTTCACTTATTGGACGATCACACTCATCATGTGAGCTCTCCCCGTATGAAAAACGCTTTGATTATTTGTCACGAAAATGGTCCTCTCCTAGACTGATAATCAATGAATAGGGCCACTATCTCTCTCATTTTATTTTTAAATTTTTTTTCCTATTTTTTTGGGTCGGAATCTATATCGTCGATCGCTACCATATCTTTAGCATTGAGACATCAATGAAAAATATTTTACATTGAACCATACACAACATACCTAGTCTCAATTCTGGGACTCGAAATTTGGCAGCATTGATAACTGACAAGAGAGCACCAGTGGTCGCTGTTGTAGACAAATATATTGATGGGGAAGAAGTGGTTCACATGCTTAACAATCACATCTAATAAATATGAGCAATAAATACTACGTAATACAGAGTCATGAGAGCAAGATTTTCTGGTCCAAATTAACTTGTAGTGTGTTTTGGACTTTAATACCGAGGCCCTAATACAAAGTAGACTATGGTGGCGAATTTATATCGCCGACACTACGTGGTCAAATCAAAAGCAAGGGGATTTACTACATACCCACCCAACTAATTTGTAACTTGTAAGTAATAACTCATCCTAGGAAAATTATACTCTCCTCTTGTGGTCCATTCAATTAAAAAAAAATTATTTATTTAAAATTGTTGAGTTAGTAATTTAAAAAAAGAAAATTTAACTTAGTAATTTTAAACAGGTGTGAGTCTTTTAATAGCATAATAAATTACGTCACTTATCTATCATGTAGACCTTATAATTTCTCTTGTAGAGGATCTGAAAGAATAATGTGAACTCCATTTATGAGTAAATTTCTAACAAGTTAAAATTTCATAAATTGAGGCCATTTCTCTGTAACAAAATTGATGAACAAAACTTCATTTGTCAATAAAGGGACAGCCATAAGCCTCCTTGAAAGTGAAACTGAAACAGCCGGTCCTTTACAAATTAAATTATGCATGTTAAAGAACAGACAAGAGTGCTTTTTACATTTATGTTAAAAAGATACTACGGAGAGTCATAATTTGATCTGTTCATGGACCAGGCAGGGAATGCAAACATTAAGATAAAATCTGTAGGGCCCAGGCCTTGCTTCGACCTTGGGCCTCAATTCAGTTCCTGAACCTGGCCCAAAAAGTTCCCAGGCTCAAGCCCAATAACTGACCAAATATAATAGTAGTCTAATTCAAGATTAAGAAACTCAAAACATTCAACTATCTTTTAACAACTTTGAAGTCAAGGTGAATATTGCATAATAACCTGTCCTTGGGCTCTCTTTATGTTTTTTTCCCCTCCCAAGTTCTCAAGCTATAAACTGAAATTGCAAGTAACATTTACGTCAAACAAAAGTAAATAATTATATATATATATATATATATATAAGGGACTATTTGTTATTTTGTACCTAGCCCATACGTGTCCCCAAAATTTAAACAGGTTTACAACTTACCCCCATCTGGGCCCATAGAGCCTTAAGCCCAAGCCCAAGCCCGCTTTCAACGAATGCAAGCTCCGTGAAGGTGAAGAAAAAGTATGTAATATCTTCTTTTTTTTTTTTTTTTTGATAACCAAGTATGTAATATCAAATTATATTACATCAGTCATATCAAAATCCAATAATTAAGAGACATACAAAATAATTAGTGGACCTGAGGTTTATTTTGATTTTGATTAGTATTGATACCAAATACATTCTTTTCAGGCAGGCCAACCGATCCTTGTACACGTCTAGACTGGTAATCCATACCAAACACACTTAGGCTACATATATGTTTGGATACAAATGAAAAGCCAGTGTCTGCGTCTGGCGTTTCTTTCTTTCTTTTTTCTTTTTTTTTTATGCACGTGAATTACACTGTTCAGGAGACATTATGCACTATTCATAGGACCCACAACCACTTTATTTAGAAAAAAAATATTAAAAATAGGTCTCACGGTACTATTCACACATTTAAAAATTATTTTGTTACAGTGTTTTCAGTTTTCAACAAAATAAGCTGTATCCAAACGTGAAAAGCCAGTGTCTGCGTTTGGCATTTCCTTCTTTCTTTTTTTTTCTTTTTTTTTGGATGCACGCGGATTACACTGTTCATGAGACATTATGCATTGTTCACAGGACCCACAACCACTTTATTCGGAAAAAATTATTAAAAATGAGTCCTACGGCACTATCTACACATTTAAAAATTATTTTGCTACAGTGTTTTTAGTTTTTAGCATCATAAGTTGTATTCAAACGGACATGTCTTCTCTGCCAACTAGTTTTTTTTTTTTTTTTTTTATTATATTATTTTTTTTATGGGACTTGTTAATTCTCTTAACAGGATTTTTTTTTAAAATAACTATAAAAGTCAAACTATTTTATTAGTTAGCCAAGGTTTGAAACTATTTTGGTATCGAGTCTGTTAGACTTAATTTCACTGTAACAAATTGAGTTTTAAAGACTCGATTTCCATTAGTGCGTAGCTGAGGTGGAGTATTTTAATCCGTGTGGAACTCGAGTATTAGAGACTCGAGTTCCCTCCACCATTAATCACAGAATGCAGGAAGAAATCACAGAATGCAACAACCAGAAAATGCAGCAACACGCAGGAAGAAATCATGGAATGCAACAACCCAGAAAAGAAAACGCAACACAGACCAACGCAGAAACCCAGAACAGCAACCCAGAAAACACAAGCAGACCAACCAAAAAAGAAAAAAAAGCCAGAACATCAACCTAGAAATCACTAACAGACCCAGAAAACACAAACCCACAACAGAAAATATTCTAGGACTGCACATGGAGGAAAAAAAAAAAAAAAAGAGAGAAAGAATGAAAGAAGAAGATGGTGAACAGGAAATCGAGTCTTAAAGACTCGAGTTCCACGTGGATCTTTTAGTCCACCTCAACTTTGCCAGCACACAGAAATCGAGTCTCTTAAACTCGATTTGCTACAGTGAAATTGAGCTTAAAAGACTCGAGTTGTTAGTTTCCTAAATAATTTGAAAACGTTGCTAACTAATAAAATTGTTTGGCTTTTATAGTTATTTTCAAAAAAATTCCCTCTTAACATGACAATCTCAATGAAGTTCTAATAGAAGAGCTAACAAGTTTAGCATCCCAATCTGGAGCACGATGCTAGCTAGTTTTCATGACTCATTTACTGAAAAATTAGGAAGGTAAATATAACAAAAGTTACAACACTGAAAAATCATATATCCATGGATTGAAATATTAAGATGTCCGCGAATAAAGATAAGATATTATTCTCTGCTGAACTGATTATCAAATTGGAATCAATTGACCATAATTTCAGTTCGTTACCAAAGACTGTCAAACATTGTGTCATGTATGACTGTAAGCATATGCCAACACAAGGCAATTTCATTCAGTGCAACTACAGCAACTTGCATATAAAACTTCATCCAAATGATGCAATTTCTTGCTACAGATGATCAAAATAATCCAAGAAATAGGGAATCCTTCCATCAAAGCAGGCTTCTCCGATTATGTTTGATCATCTGTATAGTTAACAGCGAGATCCCAGTAATTACCAACACCAGCATCAGCAAAAATTTTCCGGGCAGCAGCTTCTGTCAGGCACTCATGAACTGAAAATCTGTTGAAATTCGGTTTGGCAACATTCCCTTGCCAAACTAAGACGCATTTGTTAGGAGGTTTATCATCACTTTCATCTTCATCTTCATCCTCCTCTTTTACAGCAGAAGCCCAATTTATGCGTTTAAGCATAAGCTTGCCATACCTCTTTATGGACTTGTTTCCACCTTCAACAACCACAACACTAATACCATCACAAATCACAGCACATCCACTCAAGCGGTTCTCTTGGGCATTAACATCAACTTTGAAGCGTGTCTGAGGGTGTGACAGGTCATTGATCTTGTAAACTGATACAATGGCCTCCAGTGTATTTGACTCATCAAAGAGCTTCCGCTCTTTTTTTTCCCGGCGCTCAGCAGGAGTGAGTTTACGAGCAATATTCCTGTCTATGTGAGCTTGCTCACGTTCAGCTGCTGCACTCCTGATTTCCTTTTCAAGCCTAGTTGGATCTTGGGTTGCTTCAGAGCCAAGGACTTTCATCAGATTGCTCATTTTCACTTTTGGTTTTGGAGGCTCAATCAGGCCTTGTCTTATCAACTCCTGCTTATCTTTCTCCCTAGCCAAACGTCGTTGAGTACGGAGTTTCTTCTGCTCCTTCTTGGTTAACTTCAAGGGTTGAGGTGGTGGAGGAGCTGGCTCAGCAGGGGGCTCAATTGGGCGAGGATGTTCAACATAGATAGTGATCTTCTCCAACTTTATATTATCCATGGCTCTATCAGTAATGTCACCATAAGTACCAGTTTGCAAGAGAGGCACATCCCTGATGATTCCAGTAAACATAATCAATAAAATAAAACTTACACCCAAAAAAATAAGGACAGATGGCTAAGCTAAAGTTCTTAAGACTATTAAAAAAAATTAAAAAAAAAATAGAAGAAGCAGCAGCAAATAGAGGACAAGGAAATGGATTGGTCCTTTCTGCTTCATCACCTACAGTAAGCCCAATAGTTTTTTATGGGTTCATGTGCTCTTTTTAGTGGTCAACAGTGTGACAAGACAATGTTAACCCTTACAGTTAAATGCCAATAGTTATAGTTCAACCCTCAGCCATTTCAAAAATCAGAAAACATACAAACAAATCCAATCATGCTTGTTCAGAATTCATGGGTACTCACAGAACAGTAAAGAATCAGATGTGACTCTCAAACAACAGCTTTCTCTGCAATCAAATAAGTCTCTAACATAAAGCCCCACCTAGACTTAGTTTTTCAGCCCTTAGTTTGGCAGTAAAAGAGAACGATAATCAAATTTAGCATTACCAATATAGCCTTTATATCATATTCATTCCCCCAAATCATGCCAATCAGACTAATAAAATGCCTCAAATAAATGGAAATGATTCAGTATAAACCATGTAATAAGAATTCAATATCAACTTACCACCACTCAACATCAGGAATTGGGTCCTTAGGTTTTTCTTTGGTGATAACTCTCTCTGCTACCTCTATTAAATTTGGATTAATATCAGGTGCTGCCTTTGCCTTAGCCAACTGTGCCTGTTTTGCCTTCTGCTCTTTTGCTTGTGCTTCTCCAAATTTACTCTGCAAAACCAAAATGTCTACAAGTAAAAAATACATGTGTTGAATTGGTAGAAGTTATAAAGGAAACATAACGGCAACAACAAATACCTTCAGTTTAATATGCTCAGCATCTTTTGACCATTTGCCTTCTTCAACAAACTGGAAATTCATCCTCTTAGGCCTCAAAAGCTTAGTTTTGTTAATACCCATCCTTTCATCAAAATGAGGATTTGAGTCTGGATCAACATCTAATTCAGGTTTCAGAATCTGAAATGCATCCTTTTTCTGTTTATTAATGTTGACCTGGAAAATTTAGCAGACAGGATTAAAGCACTCACAAAATATACCTCAAAAATATTTATACATGTCTGAACAGATTAAAATACTCACAAACCTTTAGAGTGCTGAGGTTGCTTGGTTTAGTCACATTAACCACATTTCCATGTTCATCTATCTCCCTACCAAGTGCATCAAGACGAAGAACAGGGGCCTTGGTTGGCTTTTGTGGGACAGCAACATCTGTTGCCACCTGACCTGGAAACAAGTTTATGAGAGGAGCAAACTCTGGGTCCTGCCGAAAACCCATCCTGGCAGCAAGTTCCTGTGCACGTTTTACTGCTTCAAAATTGGGTACAGCTGTGAGGCCTGCAGAAGCACCAGGATCAGCTGCAGCAGATGCAACAGGTAAGGCTGATGAGCTTGATATCACCCCTGCTGAAACAGATGTAGGGGCAGTTAACAGAACCGGCCCTTTCCCTGTTCCAGTAGAAACAGATTGTGCTTTTGGTTCCTCATTCAATCCTAAGTTTGACCTGCCCTCTGAACTTGTGGTAGCACCCTTGTTCAACTACATGTTCAAGATTTTAGTTAATACATACTGAAGAACGCCTACAATCAAGAAAAGAATCCCAACAAAAAAAAAAAATCCGCACATAACTTTAAATGAAAGAGGGATAGAGAGGTTAAAGCACCCAAAAAAAAAAAATCAATGTAATGGCTACACAGAACATAGTGCGGATGTATTCTAAGATGAATGACTTACAAGGGGAATTTTCTTCAGCTTCTCTGACAATTCTTTCTGCATTTGTAAAGCTTTCTTAGCTTTAGCTAAAGCATCAAGAGATAGACTTCCACTTTTTCCAGCAGCTGAAGATGTCCCATCTGTACTAGATTTTCCAGGAACCTCATGAGATCTGGTAACAGTAACTCCCTTATTTTCATTTGTGGTAGAAATTGAAGATACCTTTGTAGGAAGGGGATGACCAGGGGCCAAAGACATCTCAAGCACGCTGCTGGATTCCATGGTGAGTGATTCCAGAGAAGCACCCTATGTCAAAAAATAAACTATAAGTTCATCCACTAGCCCATCAGAGCTAGATAATAGAAATGAAAAACAAATTACAAGCATGAAGGAGGTGTGCACAACTTTCCTCAGCCACTGGAAGGATTGCCTCCAAGGTTAAATAAACTCACAATTAGAAGGTGAAAAAAACTGTCATCAAGGCGAATCTACCAGGTGCTACAGTATTTAAAAGGTAAAAACGCCAGATACTGTTTTATTATATACAGTGTTTTTTTTATTATTTTAAAGTCCATAATGTCCTTGCCTCATGAATGCATTTTTGCTATATAGCAGTTCTTATAGCATTTGTACTCACTAATTTAACCAACAATATTCATGTTCATCCCCCAATTGAAACTGCACTCACACTTTAATCAATGTGATAAAGTCACAAAATATCGTATTTTTTCATGACAAACTGTACAGTACAATAGACTAATAAGGTTGATGGGTTGCATTATGCTAAACCAGTATAATCAAACTACGTTGGAAAACTTGGCATTTTCACAGCAAAGCTTGAAATTAATCTGTCCCCCATATAGACACTGTGAACAGACAATGTAATTTGACGATGACATGATGACAAATTTAGAGCAAAAAATAAAACAGAACACAGCGGTCATTCACAAAGATAAGTACATTAATTATCTTCATCCTCTGGGTTAAGTCCATATCAGAAAAGGCAAGCAGTTGAAATGTGTGGGTAGTGCATTATCAAAATGAACCTCATGTACTAAAATATAACAATCACTAATCCTATATGGACCTTTAAAAAACATCTATGTATAAATTATACCTGAGCCACCTAAATTAGAGTTCAACAAGACCATAAGATGTATCTAAATTCATGTCACATTCAACTCAATAGAATAGATTGACAATCACTTTCATTACCTTAACCTGGCCAATATTAGACCAAACATGTATCCTTCCTAACACAATCCATTCAGACGCTAACAGCCCTAACTTCAACACTCTCAAAGACTTAAATTTCTCAAACCTCCAAACTTCAAAGGTTAAACTTCAGCGTGAGCAGCCCATTTAAGCAAGAACCAAAGTCCTTTTTATAAGACAGATAATTTTTATTCAAATGAGAAATAGACCAAGTAAATAGTTTACCAACTCGTAAAGAATTACAATCTCAGATTCATAAGGCCTATAAACTATTAAACACTAGAAAAGAAAGTAGCCAAGATGCTCCACAAAACAGTCATACACTAGTATAGGGACCTCATCAACTCGGAGATAGAATTCAAACTTAGTACCACCTAATTTGATACATGATAAACTACCACATGTCCCAAAAACACACGATATCGGCAACCAACTTTTCAACTGCAAAATCAGGCATTTTTAACATACTCCTTGTAACAATTTGAACATATCATCACAAGCCACAATGGCTTCACTAACCTATAGTTTCAGCTACATGTTTGGATATGTGCAAAACCATAAATTTGAACTACAAATCATCTACAACATCAAAATTAAGCATTGTAAATAGAAAAAGATTAGTAAGAAAAAAAAAAACTTACATTACTCGCAGAGGCGGTGCCACGGCGGCTCCGGCCATTGTCAAAAAGCTCATCACTCACCTCTTCCTTGGCCTTAGAATCAATGAAATTCACTCTCTTCTCATCTTCAAAGCCCCCATCAACCTCAATTTCCTCTTCTTCCTTTACTCTATCTCCAAACTTCCTTCGCTCCTTCTTTTCCTTCCTCCCTTCTCCATTCTCTGCTTCCTTCCTCTCCGAAACCCTAGCTCTTTTATCAACTCCATCGCTTCTCTCCTCGCTCACGCCTCTCTCTTTCCTCTTGTGCGATGAAGAATGCCGCCTCTCCACGGACCCATCCCTATCGTACAGTCGCTCGAGCTCCTCATCATCGGACAGCTCGCGTTTCGCGTCGCGATGCTTAGTCCTATCCCTCTCTCTACTCCCTTCCCTCTCGTTCTCGCGCTTCGAATCGCGGTCTCTGCTTCCTTCTCGATCCTCGTGAGAGCGCTCTCGACCAGATCGGTGGCGGTGAGAAGAAGAAGAAGAAGAGTGGTGGTGGTGATCGGAGGAATCGCGGTCGCGCTCGCGGTGCTTGTCGTCTCTGGACGATCGGTGCTTGTGGTCTCGGTCGCGATCGTCTCTATCGTCTCTGGTGCGCTTGCTTCTTCTGTCTCTCTCCGAGAGGCGGTCCATGCTAGGGTTTAGTTTTGCAGATCACACTCTCTCTCTCTCTCTCGCTCTTTCTCTGCGTGTCTCTTTCCCTCTTTTTTTTTTTGGGGGTCTGTCGATGAATGATTGATGCCAAAATTCTGAGCAGATAACGGCTCAGATTTTAATCTATAACCCGGTTCCTTTACGGGTTGGCTGTGCTGAACCGGGTTTTATTGATATTTTTATTTTGTGACACAATCACACAATCCTATTCCTACCACTATCTCTGTACTTCATGAATAAATATTTTCTTTTTCTTTTTCTTTTTCTTTTTTGATAGAATTGAATTAAAAAATTCCGCATTAAAATAATTGCATATCAATTAATTTTTGATATATTTTTATTATCTTATCTAACGACAAAAGATTTTATTTGAGCTAACTCTAACTCATGGAGCATAGAAAAGCTTTATTTAAATTCTAATAAGAAATCTTTCTTCTTCTTTTTTCTTCTTTTATTTTTTTTTAGAGAATTTCAACTTATAGCGTCCGCTCCTAATGATAGCTCTTTATCATTAGACCAAGACACCAATCAGTTTTTGATGTAGGCCGTGATTGAACCCCAGATCTCTTATTCAACCATCAAAAATTCTTTTTTCTTTTCTTTTCTTTTTTTTGGTGTTGTTTTACCTCCTTTATTATTCACATATGCAACTTTCTTTATTTATCGTTTTTATTTTTATATTATTTTAGTAAATTTTTATTTTTTTTCTCTCCAAAAATAAATAAATTATATATCTTCCCTCGCCTTTCTTATTTTCTTCAACATATCCTCCTTCTTCAACACTCCTTCTCTTTCACATAAACAATTTCACATTTCACAAATTACAATTCTATAAGGTTGTAAACCAAGCTATTTATTAACAGCTTGAACTCGACTCGTGAAAATGTTTATTTTCATTTGTTTAACAAACAAGTCAAACTCATGCCCAAGTTTAGACTCAATTATTAAATGAGTCAGGCTAAAACATAATAATGTCTTTGTAAACATAAGGCTTGATTAAATTATAAAATAAAATAAAATAAAAATTTTTATAATAAAAAAAGCATTATATTTGTATATGTATATTTGTCTATACACACACACTTGAGATAGGATTATGTTAGTTTGTAAATAGGTCCATACGATATCAAATTATTTATTTTTTCAATTATTGATATATAAAAATCCATTTATGTTAGTAAAAATTTAGAGTCATGGTTTTATTATATATGGAAAAAGAATAAGTTAATCAAGTAACTACTAACTAGCTAGTGAACAAGCTCGAGTTTGTTCAATAAAAAAATGGCTGGAGCTTAAATATATAATCATGTTTGGTAATGAACTCGAGCTCAGCTCACGTTCATCATAAAACTAAATGAAAAAACTTGAACTTTTAATATTTAGCTTGACTAAGCTTGTTTATAGCCCAAAATCCAAGTTCAAAACTCAAAAAATACAAATCATAAATTTACAAAATTCTTCCACAATTTTCCCAAATTTAGTGTTCTCCTAAGCTTTGATCAGAATCGTGTCTAGCTAAATTACATGTTTGGTTCAATGCAACTGGACACCTATTACAAAGGTGACTCCAAGAATTTTTTTCAGAGTGGCCATTAAGAAACCGATGAGGGTACCAAGAGTTTTAATGTATAATTTTGTCTTTAATTACTTGTTTGAGGGTATTTTGAGGAGTTGACCCCCTAAAAACTGTGGGTTAAATATTTGCTTCAAATTGGCATGAATTTGGGGATGGATATTATTTTATTTAATTTTTTGTTAAATTTTGTGGGTTGATTTGTGTTATAAATTTTGGGGAAATCAAAATTTATTTTTAAAGGACTCAAATTTTTTTTTTTCAGGTGGTCACCAAGCATGTAATTTTTTTTTTTAAAATACAAAAAAATTTAGGGTATAAATTTGTGTTATAAATTTTTTTCAGGTTAGTGTGGTCATGTGACCACTCTCACCAACACATAGCGCCGCTCCTGTACAAAGGCTGTTCCAAGTTATTTAATGCAATATGTGTGCATGTATGTAGCTTTCCCTCTTTGATATTATGGATGCCAAGAATGTTTTCTATGGAATTTAAGTTTATAACCAAACTTTTTTATCAGTAAAAAGTGACTAAACCAAGAGAAGTTGGGGGACTTGGTTTCCACGCTAAGAGAGCAAGAAATATCTTTCTATGGCCAAGGTTTTTTGTTTTTTGGCTTTTTTTTTTTTTTTTTTTTATGTGAGAAGATTCTATGGCCAAGTTTTTTTTTTTTTTGAGAAACTTCTATGGCCAAGTTGGTTTGGAAAGCTTATATAGAATGATTCGGGAGCATGGGTTAGGTTATTTTTCTAAAGTGCAAGTATCTCGGTAGGCTTAGCATAGTAGATTGGGCTGGAGATGGGGTGGCCCATATTCTTGAAGGGATCTTATTGGCCCATTAAAAATGGTGAAAACTCACACGGGTGTTTCAAGGTAACTGGATTGGTAAAAGCTAATTGCAACAATGTGGTCATTTGCCATGAGCATCAACTGCTATGGAAAATTACGTTTCTATTGAGAATTTGATGACCCTGGCTTCATAGAAATAGGCTGGTTTTCATTCCATATAAGGTATAGCCTGTCCCTTGCTTCATGTATGTGTTTTATGTGTAAAGTTTCTTTTCTTGATAGTGCTATTAAAGTTTATTTAGGTTTGATCTCACTGGTGGGTGATTGTATGTGTTTCTTGTGAATCCTTCTTACGAAAGTCAGACATATGTTGAGACTTAAAGCTTGACTCGTTTAATAGTAAAGAGGAAATACGTACTTAAAGCAGTATTTAAACTCATATTCTTAAAAACCTCCTACAAAATAACAAGATTGCATTCCATGAATCACAAGAGCATATCTGTAATGCAAGTCATTGTCTGCTAAAGTGGCCTCCAAACACATCCTGTAAGCACTAGTAGTAGAGAGTAGAGGTTTTTAGTTGGGGCACAAAATTTTGGTGCCCAAAACATACAGTTTGTTCAGTTACGTTCCCCGTGTTGTTTATGAAATAAGGTACCAGGGTTCATGATTCTTGGGAGCTTGGCTAAAGAACAAGGTTAGGCCGGTGGCTGTGTGCGTGTGTCTGTGCATGCCTCTTTAGTTTACCTTAGTCATTCACTATAATGCTTTTCTACAAAATGTTGGAAACATTTTAGTGAGTAAACAAGTTTTGATACAACAAATAATATCCTCAATAATTAGCAAAGATATAAAATAAAAAGGAGTTTAGAACAATCTCATAATGCTATAGAATCACGCTGCGAAAGCGCTGTTCTTAAAGGTTGATTTGTGTCACCTGAAGTAAAACTCGGTACAACTAGTTTTCTTGACCAAACAATCCCCCGGGATTAAACTATAGCATCAACTTTTGTGATGGAGGCACTTCCACTCATGAAGATTCAAGAACAATTCTCTATTATCTTTTCTTAGAATAAATATAAATTGTAGAAAAATATATGGGAGAGAAATATAATAGAATTGTGTATATTCTAAATATAAAGTAATAAAAATACTCTTTAGAAAATATGTTATGATGAGTATTATATAGACTACTTATGAAATAATAGTCTATAGTTATTGGTTACTAACAACCCATAAAAACTCAACGAATATAATTATCAATTATTACCTAACGACTATTTTACTCATAATTCCCCAACGGCTATTTTACTCATAAATTTTCAATGGCTAGAAAATAAATAATAATAAAAGTGTTTGATAAACACACTCACACCAACACAAAATACTAAAGATGACAAGTACATTTCTTGTTTTGTTCCTTTAAGAGTCTGTTTGGAATCCACTTATTTTGCTGAAAGATAAAATTAGTTGAAATAGTACAGTGAGACTCATGAATAGTACAAAAAAGTGCAGTAAGATCTATGAATAGTAGCAAAAAAAAGCTGAATAGTAAAATAAATTGGCAAATTTCATCCATTCCAAACACACACTAAGTTAGAAAAAGACAGGTTGAAAGCATAATGATAATATACGCAGTATGAGCATAGCAATAAAAACCATGAATGAAGAAGCGCCGCACATAACCAATCAGATCTAGTACTGCAAAAGCTATATTGGTGTACTTCTAGGTAGGAATTTACACATTTAATGGAACACAAAATCAAGCTAATTCATCAAAAGGAATTCCAGGCACACCGCTTATGTACAATATTCAATACTCGTTTTGTTGAGCTCAATATAAGTCATTTTGGCTTAGTACATTGCTTCACCATCATCTACCTCGTATCCTCTTTCACCATTTGGGCAAAGATCTTACTCATTGAAATACCAGCAATGTCACCCATACTGAATTGTGCAGTGGATACACTGATCTCCAAGTGATTGACATGACTAACTTGTGAAGACAGATCACCAGCACAACTGGATCTTTGTTCATTACCTTGAAGTTGAAGTGCACACTCCAAATTCCATAACACATCTCCCATTGAAGGTCGATCAACACCACATTCTGCCAAGCATTTCTCTGCTATTTCTCCAAACTTCATTAATGAATCTGGTTTAATTTGACCTGCAAGATGAGGATCTACAACTTCCTCCAATTGCTCTCTTTTCAGTGATTTACTTGCCCATTCAACTAAATTCACCTTTTCCCTTGGAAGAGATGGATCAATGACAGGTCTCCCACAAAGAACTTCCAACATGACTACCCCAAAAGAGTACACATCTGATTTTTCTGTCAGCTGTTGCCTTGTCAAATACTCAGGATCAAGATACCCAAAGCTTCCTTTTACTGCAGTAGTGACATGTGTCTTATCAATCTCAGGACCAGTCTTTGAAAGCCCAAAATCAGCAACCTTGGCCATGAAATTCTCATCTAGAAGTATATTTGCAGACTTGACATCACGATGAATAATTGCCTTGGCAGAGCCAGTGTGAAGATAGTGAAGTCCTCTTGCTGATCCAATGCATATCTCAAGCCTTTGATGCCAACTTAAGCTGGGGAGATCAGAACCATACAGATGGTTCTTTAGGGTCCCATTTTCCATGTACTCGTAAATTATGATCATCTCATTCTGCTCGTCACAGTAACCAATCAGAGATACCAGATGGCGGTGACGAAACTGAGATAACATTTCTATTTCAGTCTGGAATTCTGCAAAACCCTGTTGTGAACGAGAAAACCCCCTCTTCACTGCCACTTTGGTTTCATCTCTCAACATTCCCTTGTAAACCTTCCCAAAGCCACCTATACCAATAACTAAACTTTCGCTGAAATTATCAGTAGCCTCTTGAATTGCCACAAAAGGAAAGCGATACCCAAATTTTGAGCTAGAAAAGATAGCAGCCCCATTGGGTGAGTTATTCTCCATTTCATTAGGGGCAAAATTTTCTACTGCCTTTGAATGGCTGATATGTGCATATCTTTGTCTTCTTCTTCTGCAGAGCACGAAGAGAATGATAGCCAAAATAACAGCTATGAACATTCCACTGGCCAATCCCACTATCAAACCAACTTTCATCTTAGAACTTTTTTTCAAATCAGACTCCAAGACAAGGCTGCCCTTGGAATTGCTTATTTTCATGATCTCCAGGCCATTAAGAATGGCATTTGGATAAGGATAACCAGTATCAGAAGTGCCAACACTGACATTCAGCTTAAGGCTATCGCTTAACCTTGTGATGACATCCATATAATAAGGCACACCCAAGCGTGATCGACTGCTAAGATCAAAATCTCTTTCAACAAACATTGAGTTGATATAAACATTGAAGACTATACTAGATGCAGACATACTCCCAATGTCACAAAAGTGAAACCGGACCAAATACTCAAAGCCAGGATCAACATCAAAACGCCATGTCACATTTGCTTTTGTATTAGGATCACGTTCTGAGTCCAACTGAGTAGCAGTGCCATAGACAGAAGAGGGAGCGATAACATCTGTTACCCCCGTGAAATTGACAGCTGTAGTGTTTGACACAAACTTTGCAAGATTATTGTGTATCAGATACGTATCATCAGAGACCCAAAGACGCCATAGGGTATCATCTTGGGGATACACACTTTTGTTACCCATATTTACCCTGTCAACTGTCTCTAATGCCTTATTCGACACACTGTAATTGTTGTGTGTTCCAATTGCTTCCGCACTCTCAGGAATGAGCTCATCAGGAAGCGAAAAAACTTCCAAGGCATTTATGAAAGCGAAGGAATTGGAACTAGGGGTAAAAGTAAGAGTCAGATTGCTTTGAGTTATGTTCAAAGAGTATTCCTTTACCTGAGGAGGACCACTTTCTATTTGGAATTCTTTGAGAAGGGTGATATTTTGAGCTGAAACTGAGAATTTTGCTGTGCTCAGATTGTGGTTTTGATAATTGAAAGGGAAGAAATATAGGCGAATCCAATGCCTCCCACGTTTCTTAATTGGAAATGTGTAACTAGAGGGTCCATCTAGTATTCTTGCAGTTTGGAACAGAGTTGAGTTATATGGAGATGAAGTAATTTCCAGGGGTGTGCTTGCAAGAATCTTTTGTGGGGTTGAAAGAATACTGGAATCAGAGTTATCATCACCCACAAATATGCGATCACCCACCGATTCATTGGTGGGGGATCCACAGTCTATCAAATAATTGTCTATAAGATCAAACCCATATGAAACACATATCAAACACAAAATAGATGAAACCCACATGAGCAAGTCAAAATTTTTAGTACTCATTCTTAAACAACACACTCAACTGAGAGAGAGAGAGATACAGAGTGGGGTAGGATCTTGAAGCAAAGCGGATTGAAATAAAAGTAGCAAAGCTAAGATAATATTAGAAAGTTGCTGCAAAAGTTGTAGAACTAGAGGTGTGAGAATACCAGGATATTACAAAAATCAGCACCACTAATGTATCAGTGACACAGTACACAAAATCAAGAACATATATGATTATGAAAAAATAAACAAAAGGGGTCAAGGTTAAAGATCACCTGGAAGTGGAAATGGATGAAGAGGAAAATCCGGGTTCTTTTATTAAAACCCAAGATGAAAGGAACATCTGAACTAGAAATATCTCACTGCAATGAGCTCCCAAACTTGGTACAAACTAGTAGTTTAAAAACAATTAGCAGGTACACCATGTGTAACGTACCAAACGTTAATAGACCACCACTGACAAAATTCACAACGACCGTACAATTGTACAAGTTTTCAACTTTTTTTAATTCATTCATATACGTACGTTTTTGGTTTTGACAAATTCATGACACCAAGTGTAAAGTTACAAACCTATCCAAAAAAAAAAAAAAAGTGTAAAGTTACAAGAATGTAAAATCATAGAGGAGCGCGAAGATAAGGAAGTCAAAGGCTTTTGATTTTCTGCCAGGTATTTATGTTGAATAAAGTCGAGGACAGCTATATCTATCTATGGATGGCTCATGAGTCATGACCCTTTCTACGTGTGGCCTCTATAAGAGTTGTTAAAGATTAGGTACCAAGATTTTCTTTTGTTTTTTTTTTTTTGTTTTCAATAATAACAAGGACATAACTCATTTTACAATATGTTTCACAAAAATTGTGAATGTGCAACATCGGCTACTACAACAATAATGCATGGTGCATTGAGCTTGAAAGGTACTAGTCTCAGTCTATCATGTACAAGGTTTTTGGACTATTTCATGGACAACAACCATAATTTTTTATTAAAAAAATTATAAAAACAATATGGTATCCTAAACTTTTATTTTATTTTATATTGTTATAATTTAGCACCGAAATGTTCCTATCAGAATTCAGAAGCATTACACGAACCTTCTCACTCTCTTTTTTTTATATAAATAATTGTGGTGCATTGATCTTGAAAGATACTAGTCTCAATCTATATCGTGTATAAAGTTTTTGGACTCTTTCATGGACAGAAAACTTAATTTTCTTATTAAAAAAAAATATACCCTAAACTTATTTATTTTATATTATTATACTTTAGAATTGAAATATTCCTATTCAGAAGTATTACACGAACCTTCTCACTCTCTTTTTATATTCAAACAAAAGATCAATCAAAGGGACAAGGCAGTATTATGCTGATCTCTCTGTTTTTTTCTGGATAATAATGGCAGAAACTATTATGCCCTTTCAGTCATGTCAGTGGGGAAAACGCGTTAGCCGCACCCCCACAACAGCCCAACACTGTGCGCTAGTGATGGATAGTGACAGTGAAAGTGATAGCGACAGTGAGTAGCAATTCTCCCATTAACATTTAACACACGGTTTATTACACACACTTTAACCTAACTGTGTAAATTTGTTAATAAAAAATAATTTATAATCATTAATGTGTCTAAGGCTGTGTTTGTTTTGGTGGTAACTGACCCTAATATTTGAAAGACAAAGAAAATAAAATTTTTCGAAAAATATGCTTCTGTAGACTGAAATTTACTCCTTTGACTCGAAAATGGTTTGAAGTGAAAATTTTCACTTCAAACCATTTTTGGGTCACGCACAAAAGAGAGAGAGCCAGAGAAAAAGAAAGAAGAGACCACGACCATTCGAGGAAAAAGAGACCAGAGCTCCACGCCGAGAAAGAAGAGACCACGCAGAGAAACCCAGAGCTCACCTCGCAGAGAAACACCGTTCCACCACTCAACGGTGCGTCCGATCCACGTTCAGACCGAGAAACCCAGAGCTCACCTCACTGAGGAAACGTCGTTCCACCACTCAACTGTGCCTCCGATCCACATCCCGATCCGATTGCCACGCAAAGAGAGAGCCCAGATCGACACGAACCCATCGTCGATCGCCGGTGCGACTCACGAACCCACGACTCGAAAACCCAGAACCCATGACTCGCGAACCCATGACTCGTCGATCACCGATGCAACTCGCGAACCCAGAACCCACGATCTAACCGGATTTGATTTTTTTTTCTTTGGTTTTGTTTCTGTTTTGATCACTGGAGTTTGCTGTGATTTTGAAATTTTTTGTAATAAAATTTGATTGGATGCTGAGAAAATGTGAAAAATGTGTAGGAAAATAGCATTTTCAGAATAGAACCAAACACATGAAAATATTTTCCACAACAATTTTCATTATACAACCAAACACTTAAAAATATTTTCCTTTTCAGAAAATAGCATTTCCGAAAAATAGGCTATTTTCTGGAAAATATTTTATGGAACCAAACACAGCCTAAGTTTTGTCAAAGTGTGTGAATGTATTAAACTTTTTGTAGCAAGTAGCATGGACCAATGAAATTGAATGACGTGGGAAAAAAATATATTATAAATGTGTGAAATGCACATATGTTAGTGGGATATTGGTCTTAAACATCTGGCGGCAAAAAATACCTTGTCAACAATAAAGTGAAGAGTGGGTAGTTGGGCCTCCGAGCTAATGCTTAGGGGCATGTAGTGGGTATAGTACTGGTAGGTGTCCCCTGGTCTAATCCGAGCAGGCTCAATTGCCAATTCTGAAATGTTTTTTACAACCACTACTAGGAATATTGAGATCAAGGGATATTATATTATATTAGGTGTAATTATAATTGTAGGGATCCGTTTCGGGCGACCTCCGTACAATAAATTTGTAGAGAGTGGATAGAAAGACTAGACACTAGCAAGGAAGACAACAGTCGACGTGGGTTTACAAGAATAATAACAAGGATTTGACTAAGTGTTCTTAAGGAGAGTTCGTCCTCAGCCCAGTCTGAGGAGCCCTTTCCTTAGAACCAATAGATACAAGGATTGTCCTTGAACACCTTGAAAACCCCTTAACTTCCCCCATGAAGGGCCTAACCCCCTTTACCCTGGGGGTTCTATCTATTATATAGTCTTGTTCAGTCGATCTCTGTCGTCCACCTGTCGGCCATCTGAACTTGTGTCTGAGGGTTTGTCCCATCAGCCGCCTTTGCAGGCTTTCTGTTAGTTGAAGTAACCAAGGCACCACTGTTTGCTGGTCGATTCACCATTAATGTGACCAGAGTGTTAGTGGTGTGCATTTAATGGGTGAGTGACAACTTCCTTCTTTCAATGTTGGTTTGCCGAGGATGTGGGCATCCTCGGCGAGGTCCCTTGATGACTTGAGCCTCTCCCACTTATCCTTGGATTCTGCACTTTCCTCGGCGTGGGTCTTGGGCCCGATATGGAGTGGGCCGGGGTTGCCAAATATTTGGGCCCCACAATAGCCCCTCAAAATTCTGTTGCCCAGCCTCTCGAGCGGGGAAGAGGATTTTGATGTTCTCAGGCCTATGTCCTAATCTGTCAAGCCTTGTCTTTCTATCAGTGTCGCAATCCTTTCAACTGCCCTGGGGACATTCCTGGCGTTTTGGTATTTGAAGCGTGCCTTCATTAAATTTCGGCGGCTTTGTGTCCTCCATGTTCAACGGTGTGATGATGAATGGACGGTGGGGATGCCTCTGGCTCATTGGGCAGGAAAGCCCGTGCGGTTATTTTTAATAGGGGGTATAAATACTCAATTGAACTGACTCACCCTTTCACTTTTGCATCTAAGAGATCTTGTGCACATACTCTGAATTCGGTCACATCTCCAATTGTACTTGCAACTCCCCTTAGCACAAAAAACCTGCCCGAGGAGTTTTCCCTTATTTCTGTAAGTCTTCTTCTCTCTCTAGTTCATACTGTTCGCTTGAGTTCCTTGGTAGCTCTTTAGGATGGGTAGACTTAAGAAGTTAGTTGAGTCTGAGGAGTCAATGGACAAATTCGTCGCTGATTATAGGATCCCCAATACAGTGGGCTTGAGGTACTGCGGAGAGGGGGAATGGAGTTCGAAGAGGAAAGAGGGTGAGGTGGTGATTCCTATAATCGCCTTTTTGGAGGGTGGAGTGAGGATCCCCATGGGGCCGGTGACAAGGGACTATCTTAGGCACTTCAACTTATCTCCCACTAAGTGTGCCACTAATGTATTTAGGATCTTAGGTTATGTGGATGTCTTGAATAAGAAGATGGGGCTAAGGCTAACCCATCATGATGTAAATTGGTGCTACAAACTCCAGCGCCTGAAGGAGAAGTCTTATTACATGAGGACGAGGGACGATCGGGTCCATCTCATCCAGTGCCTCCTTGAGTCCAGCAAGGGTCTGAACAAAGACTTCCTTATTGTGTCTGGGGAGTGGCATGAGGGCCTTCCTTGCCCAACAGTGGAGGGTATACTAGGTGGGGTATCCAAACTAGGAGAGCGTTTAGTTTTTTGTGTTTTAGTGTCCTGTTTCGCTTGGTTTTTGACAAGGACTTGCTTTCTTCTATGCAAATCCGTGAGCTTTTGAGCGTCACTTCGGCCAGGTTAATAAGGAAGACTTGAAGAAGGTGCTGAGGTCAAAGATCTTTGTGAATAAAGACGACGACCAAGTTAGAGTCGCCCACGTGGTCCTAAGATACGACTCGATCCAAAAATCATTCTCGGCTCTGAAGAACGTGATTCGAGCTGGAGATTCTCGGCTGCATAGCATCACCGTAGTCGAGCACGGATCTCTGATCCCCGAAGGGTCTCCCATTCCCGAGGGAATACCGTTGGCAGGTACTTCTTCATCGGCTCAAGTTGCCGAGGCGGAAGGGGAAGGGCTAGAGGAAGAGGAAGTTGCCGATTCTAGTCATTTCGAGGGCGATTTTGGCGTATTCAATCAACCCCATTCGCCCGAGGACCCTTCTGGTGATTTGGGTGACCCCAGTTTAACTGAAGCAGACTTTCTATCCGAAGAAGCCGCTCCTTGGTCGAAGATGAGTTTCAAGAAGCGATCTCAGAAGAGTTTGCTGGCACTAATCGAGGGGCAGCCAAGGGGGGACGCACCGGGGAAGTCTACTCCCGAGCTTCCTCATTTTGAGCTTCCTCCTTCCGAGCTTCCTCCTCCCCCACCCCAACAGAGTACGACGTCTGGGTCTAAGTCCATTAGTCCTCCGCAGAAGAAGGACAAAGGCAAAAGACCTAGGGGGAAAGAAGAGTCTGATCCTCCTGGGGTGGTGGCGATACTCGGCCGCCATCAAAACAGTTGAGGATAGGGCGCCGAGGTCAAAAGAGGCAGGCCTCTATCCAGGCTGGGGCCCAGGCTTGGCTTCTTGCCCCCACGCTCCATGGGAAGCCTTTGACGGATGATACCTCCCTAAGGAACCCTCAAAGGGGCGAGGGTACGCACTTGGCTGACGCATTGGGGAGGTCCTTGTTGCTCCCTGCGGACATGGCCCAACTGAAGGCTTTAAGGAGCAAGGAGGTCTTCCTCGGCCTTAAGCAATACTTAGGCATGGTAAGCTTTCTAATTGCTTGTGATTTTCTTGACTCTCCATTCTTTGGCTCTTTATCTGCTGCATACTGGTTTCAATTGGCAGGCTATCCAAGCTACCTTCAGGCTGGAGGATATGGCCAGTAGCCAGAGCAAGGTCGCAGGCTCAGAGCATACCAAGCTGTTGGAAACCGTGCGGACTCTCAACGCTTCCAAGGCCGATCTCAAGAAGGCGATGGACCAGTTGGAGGAGATGAAGGCGGCTCGAGACGTTGCTGAGATGGCCCTTGCTGCAGCCGAAAAACTGGCTCTAGACCAAACGGACAGCCTGCTCAAGGCAGAGGATCAGTTGAGGATAGCCAGAGAGGAGATCGCAACCCTGAAGGAGAGGGTGCTTGAGGCAGATAAGACTAGAGGCGCTGCGGAGTCTGTCAGGGATGAGGCTCTGAAAGCCAAGGAGAAGGCTGAGTCTGCCATGGCTGAGGCCGAGGCCTCCAAAGACAGGGCAGCACAAGATGCCTATGAGGCAGGGGCAACTGAAACAGAAGACAGTCTTAAAGCCCAAGTGTCTAGGGTGTGCAGACTTTATTGCTCCCAGGTTTGGAATGAGGCCCTTACACAGGCTGGGGTTGAGGCCTCGTTCGATCTGTGGAAGGCGGAGAATGTGTTCTATCCCCATGCCATTCGTGAAGTCGCCCCTTCAAATTCCGAGGCCGAGATGGCTACCGAGGGTGCTGGGGTTGTCTCTGAGGAAGGTGTGCCCACTGCCATCACTTCGGCCGAGCCAACCAAGGAAGTTGATCCTCCTGAGGCCGTTGAGGCAAGCAAGGGTCCCATCGCCGATGCGCCTGGGGAGACTGCGGACCCCTTAGCCGATGTCCAAGCACCTCTTGTTGAGGAGGTATCCCACCCAGCTGACCCTCCCCAGGCTGCAGTCTCAAGCGAGGGCCACAGGGATTTTGAGACCTTCTCTGCCCAGCCTCTTGAGGGGAGAGTTGAGATGAAGCTGAAGGAATGATCTTTCGTGTGCGCCTTTGCCTTATTTTTCTTCTTTTTTTTTTTTTAGCATTGTAATGGCACATTTGTCTTATATAAAGACTCAATAAAGTGCACATTTTGTTTCCTTTTATTCGTTTTGCTTGTTAGTATATTATACATACATATATATATATATATATATATATATATATATATACATTACTTGCACGATTCTGGCTTCAATTATGCTTCAGCCGACTACATTGATTATCGTCCCCTACAGTGCTCACTACTGGTACCAAAGTGGTCAACCTCGCCGTAGATTTGGGCCTGCAGTCAATACAAGACCTCGGTTCTGTCCAGTACTTAGATCCTCCTAAAGTGACTAGTTTCCTCATAGGTTTGAGTCCTTGGACCATGCAAGATCTTGGTTCTGTCTAGTACTTGGATTCTCTTGAAGCAGCCAGTTTCCCCATAGGTTTGACGCTGAGGAACACACAAGACCCTGGCTCTGCTTAACACTTGGTATTTTGTGGGGGGATGGTTTCTCCATTGGCCTGGATCCTCTGATGTGGCTAGTTTCCCCATAGGCTTGGGTTCGAGGACCACGCAAGGCCTAGGTTCTGTCTAACACTTAGTTCTTTTTTCAGTAACTGGTTTCCCCATAGGCTTGAGTCCGAGGACCATGCAAGGCTTTGGTTCTGTCCAGCACTTGACTCTTCTGAAGTGACTAGTTTCCCCATAGGTTTGAGTCCTTGGACCATGCAAGACCTTGGTTCTGTCTAGCACCTAGTTCTTTTTCGAGTAATTAGTTTCCCCATAGGCTTGAGTCCGAGGACCATGCAAGGCCTAGGTTCTGTCTAACACTTAGTTCTTCTTTCAGTAATTGGTTTCCCCATAGGCTTGAGTCCGAGGACCATGCAAGGCCTTAGTTCTGTCCAGCACTTGGCTCTTTTGAAGTGACTAGTTTCCCCACAGGTTTGAGTCCTTGGACCATGCAAGACCTTGGTTCTGTCCAGCACCTAATTCTTTTTTGAGTAGTTAGTTTCCCAAGAGGTTTAAGTCCGAGGACCATGCAAGGCATAGGTTCTGTCTAACACTTAGTTCTTCTTTCAGTAACTGGTTTCCCCATAGGCTTGAGTCCGAGGACCATGCAAGGCCTTGGTTCTGTCCAGCACTTGGCTCTTCTGAAGTGACTAGTTTCCCCACAGGTTTGAGTCCTTAGACCATGCAAGACCTTGGTTTTGTCTAGCACCTAATTCTTTTTCGAGTAGTTAGTTTCCCCAGAGGCTTGAATCCGAGGACCATACAAGGTCTAGGTTTTGTCTAACACTTAGTTCTTCTTTCAGTAACTGGTTTCCCCATAGGCTTGAGTCCGAGGACCATGCAAGGTCTTGGTTCTGTCCAGCACCTAGTTCTTCTGAAGTGACTAGTTTCCCCACAGGTTTGAGTCCTTGGACCATGCAAGACCTTAGTTCTGTCTAACACCTAGTTCTTTTTCGAGTAATTAGTTTCCCCAGAGGCTTGAATCCGAGGACCATGCAAGGCCTAGGTTCTGTCTAACACTTAGTTCTTCTTTCAGTAACTGGTTTCTCCATAGGCTTGAGTTCGAGGACCATGCAAGGACTTGGTTCTGTCCAGCACCTAGTTCTTCTGAAGTGACAGTTTCTTCACAAGTTTGAGTCCTTGGACCACGCAAGACCTTGGTTCTGTCTAGCACCTAGTTCTTTTTCGAGTAGTTAGTTTCCCCAGAGGCTTGAGTCTGAGGACCATGCAAGGCCTAGGTTCTGTCTAACACTTAGTTCTTCTTTCAGTAACTGGTTTCCCCATAGGCTTGAGTCCGAGGACCATGCAAGGCCTTGGTTCTGTCCAGCACTTGGCTCTTCTGAAGTGACTAGTTTCCCCACAGGTTTGAGTCCTTAGACCATGCAAGACCTTGGTTTTGTCTAGCACCTAATTCTTTTTCGAGTAGTTAGTTTCTTCAGAGGCTTGAATCCGAGGACCATACAAGGTCTAGGTTATGTCTAACACTTAGTTCTTCTTTCAATAACTGGTTTCCCCATAGGCTTGAGTCCGAGGACCATGCAAGGTCTTGGTTCTGTCCAGCACCTAGTTCTTCTGAAGTGACTAGTTTCCCCACAGGTTTGAGTCCTTGGACCATGCAAGACCTTAGTTCTGTCTAACACCTAGTTCTTTTTCGAGTAATTAGTTTCCCCAGAGGCTTGAATCCGAGGACCATGCAAGGCCTAGGTTCTGTCTAACACTTAGTTCTTCTTTCAGTAACTGGTTTCTCCATAGGCTTGAGTTCGAGGACCATGCAAGGACTTGGTTCTGTCCAGCACCTAGTTCTTTTGAAGTGACTAGTTTCCCCACAAGTTTGAGTCCTTGGACCACGCAAGACCTTGGTTCTGTCTAGCACCTAGTTCTTTTTCGAGTAGTTAGTTTCCCCAGAGGCTTGAGTCTGAGGACCATGCAAGGCCTAGGTTCTGTCTAACACTTAATTCTTCTTTCAGTAACTGGTTCCCCCATAGGCTTAAGTTCGAGGACCATGCAAGGCCTTAGTTCTGTCCAGCACCTAGTTTTTCTGAAGCGACTAGTTTCCCCACAGGTTTGAGTTCTTGGACCATGCAAGACCTTGGTTCTGTCTAGCACCTAGTTCTTCTTAACTGCTTGGAGTTAGGGGGCCTATCCTCAGCGTTGGGGAGTCTGTCCTTGGAGTGACGACGACCTCGAGCCTGCTCCGCCGAGGAAGGACTCTTCTTCAATCTAGCCCTTTCGTTTGGCATGCCTCTTCTGATTACGAGGTGTCTCTTGGGTTATTCGAGTAACGCGTTTGACGCTTCGGGTCGCGAGGCACCTCCTTATTAATATCCTTGCGGATTTACGAGGATCCAACGGCTGATAAGCCTCTTGGAAATTAGGTGGAATTAATTCCTCCGGTAATTTCTCCCTAGGATTCTGTTCAGGCTGGCTTTCACTGATTTTTGCCTTCTATATAAGGCATTTTGGGGTGACCCTTTCTTCAAACTTCACCAAAAATTGAGTTCAAATCTCACAAACACCCCATTTTCTGGACATCTCAAGAGCCTTGCCAGAACAGTAACATGTGCCTTACGAGATGAAGTGGCCCTGAGAAGGGGCGGTGACCAGGAAGCCGAGCCCCTTTCAGGAGCCAAGGATGCCACTTCAATCCTGGACAACACAACGGAGGCGGAGTAGGTAGAGGCCAAAGATCTTCATTCTTTTCAGCCTAGCCAGAGATGGGGCTCCCCTTGCTGTTTGGAGGGGGATTCAAAAGAAACGTAACGTCCTTCCTCCGGGTTTGGATCTGTCAGCCCTCCAAGCTGGTAGTGATTTGCCGGCTCCCAGTTGTCGTAGGATTGAAAGAGAAATCAGGTGGAACCATGAGGTGGAACCGTCATGCGTCGCGGCCTCTTCTTCATTCTCCTTCCTTCCGTCGCAAGTGGTGGTTGGGGAGCTGTGGACGGCCTTAACATAGGTTTGTCTCCACCTCTCCCTCCACCACTGGGCCTGGCTTTAAAACAAGCCTGCCTAGGCCTCTCACCCTTTCCTTTTCTTTTAGCTTCAGCATAAGCCTGTTTAGGCGTTTTTCTTTGTAGTTAGCTTTAGAACGAGCTTGCATGAGCGTCTGTCTTTATACTTAGTTTTAGAACAATCCTGCATGAGCATCTGCTATAAAATGTAATTTTTCTTCAATATTAATAAAGAAGTAGCTTCATTTTATTTCTTTTACTTCTTGCATCTTTTTGATTTTTTGTGATAGTTGCCTTCTGAATGAATATGTTGCCCTTGGCTGTGTGTATATTTTTTGAGAGAAGTGTTGTTCTTGATCTTTTCATACCAATCGTCGCACTTGTTAATGCACAAGTCCTCCCCACAGACGGTGCCGATTGTAGGGACCCGTTTCGGGCGACTCCTATACAATAAATTTGTAAAGAATGGATAGAAGGACTAGGCACTAGCAAGGAAGACAACAGTCGACGTGAGTTTACAAGAATAATAACAAGGATTTGACTAAGTGTTCTTAAGGAGAGTTCGTTCTCGGCCCAGTCCGAGGAGCCCTTTCCTTAGAACCAATAGATATAAGGGTTGTCCTTGAACACCCTGAAAACCCCTTAACTTCCCCCATGAAGGGCCCAACCCCCTTACCCTGGGGGTTCTATCTATTATATAGTCTTGTTCAGTTGATCTCTGACGTCCACCTGTCGGCCATCTTAAATTGTGTCTGAGGGCTTGTCCCATCAGCCGCCTTTGCAGGCTTTCTGTTAGTTGAAATAACAAAGGCATCACTGTTTGCTGGTCGGTTCACCATTAATGCGGCCAGAGTGTTAGTGGTGTGCATTTAATGGGTGAGTGACAGCTTCCTTCTTTCAATGTCGGTTTGCCGAGGACGTGGGCATCCTCGGCGAGGTCCCTTGATGACTTGGGCCTCTCCCACTTATCCTCAGATTCTGCACTCTCCTCGACGTAGGTCTTGGACCGATATGGAGTGGGCCGGGGTTGCCAAATATTTGGGCCCCACAATAATTATTATTAATTCTATCAATCGTTATATTAAAAAGTTAAAAATAAAATAAAATAAAATAGTTAAAACTTTTTGTATCTATCCAATGGCTAATGTGAAAATGTCAAAATAAGTGAGTAATTAAATAATAAACCTTTTGTATCAGCTATTAGATATAACTAGTATGTAATTTGTGCTTATGCACAAGAATGATGAATTGTAATGATGTTATTAATATTAGTTTAGACTATCAAGTATATAGGAAATTAGATAGACCAGAATATTTAGAGGTACTAACATGATTTTTCCTTATAATTTTAATGATATTGGTTATGTCAAGTTTTTTATTACACTGTTATTATGTATATTATAAGGATGCAATTTGTGTCCCTAGCCTAAGTGATGGATGAACTTAGACTCCAAAAGCTTAATACAATAAATTTGTAGAGAGTGAATTGGAAAACTGGGCTTTAATGAGTTGAACAACAAGTAAAGTGGATTCAGATGACAAGAAAATAAAGATAGACTAATTTAAACTAAAGAAAATCATTTTTGGCATAATCCGAGGAGATCAGTTCTTATATATTTCTCTCAAGTTTGATTACAAATTCAGTTCTTAATTGCTACAGTATTTTTCTCTTAGTTTCTCAATCCCCCTTCCATGGAGGATCTCTCACATTATATAACTCCCTTTAGATGATCTTAACCCTCCATTTGTTGATCGTCCAGGTCACTACTTGAGTGTTTGTCCTATCGGGCTCTCTCTCTGGCCCTCTGTAAGTTAGGGTAGCTAAGACAGCACTATTCAGGGGTCTTCTCCACAGAAATGCAGCTAGAAAGTTAGCTGCAAAGCATTTAATGTGGTGATAGTATGTTTCTCCTAAATATTTCTTCAGCCTCCTACTATCCTGTTCCTTCTGGATATATATCCTCGATAATGGAATTGTCTGGAACGTTGCTCTTGGTGTCAAGTCGCACTCTTTGACCTCGGCTTTGCTCAGCCAAGGAGGAATTCATTTTCGAATCGTCTCCCTGGATCATCGTGCCTTGGTCCCTCCCTTTATTTGTTGGTGTTGACCTTCATAACACGTTTACCCGTCCTCAGACCGGGCCCCTGGCCTAATATGCTCTGCTAGGCCTAATATTCATACATATATAATTTTGAAAATTACTATTGAAAACTACATATACAATATCAATTCACTATCACTGTCCATGAAATTTCTACTAAATACAACACAAAATTAAAAGAATAAATTGGTTCAATAATATCTCTTAAATTTAATAGGGATAGGTACATGGGATTGTTTAGCACAATTATAGTTTATTACATTCAAAATCTTCACATACATAATATCTAAATAGGGAAAAATATACTCATTAGTTTATAAAAAATAAAATAATAGCAAAAATATAAATAATTAAATTTGTATGAAAAGCTAACAAAGACAAAATCTAATTTTGATTCTAAAAAAAAATTTAGATGGGACACATGGCACAAAATTAAATTTTAATTAAAATCCAATAAAGCATGTGGTGTGTATCCAAGAGTTAAGCCCTCTTGGATATACACCACTATCAATTTCTTTAACATCTTCTCCCCCCTTCCCGTGCGTATGTGTTAAAAATACTTGGTATTCTAAAAAAGAAAATTAAAATTCAATTTTTACATTAAATTAACTCACTTGGTACGAATATTTAAAACCTTATATTAGATAAGACACATGGTACAAAATTATACTCTAATTGAATTTTGAATTTTCTCCCAGTTTTGGCTATGTGTATATATATATATATATATTGCACTCGATGGTCGGTGCAGTACACCGGATCTCGATTAGAAAAAAATCATGGGAAGAAAAGAATAGAAACTCCAATAAGGTGAAAGGGTTCAATGCACGTGTTGTTTGTTTAATTTGCATTTTTAAAAAAAAAAAAAAAAAATTAAGACAAGATAAAATTTAAACCTACGATTTAGTTAAGTACGTAGAAGTTAGAACCCATAAATCTATTGAAGTTGTTGGTTTCTTGTTGAATGGGATTAGTGCATTATTATTCTGAGGAATATTTTTATTTTTTATCAACTTTTTCAACATTTCTTGTGCATTCCGCAAGTGTTTTGACCTTTTTTCATATGAATTCTCAATATCAATAAATAGGAACAGGTTATTTAAATCCAAAATTCATATCTTTGTTGATTCACTTGATTGTAACACTAACTAATATTAATATGGAATGTTGAAAGAAACAACCTAAGAAAGAGTATTCAGCACTTAACAACTTTTCCAAATAACTTAAAAGAAAAGTTATTGATATATGGAAGAGGAATGTTCAGATATGTTTTCTAAGGATTCTCCTCCTCTGATTGGCTTTCAAAGTTGATATTCTGCTTTGGGTTAAGTGTAACGACCCACACATATCACCCAATCATTTAAATTAAGCCAGACCGGTTTTGATACTATATATAATTACCTAAAGAAAAACGCTAGTTATATCTACGTTATAGTTCAAGAGGATTAATTATAATTGAGGCTTCTTGTAATTGTTAATAAAGCTCAATTTAACTCAGTATATGCTTGATATAAAACTCATCATATACTTACACACATCGCACAATTAATCAAATTGAGGCATCACATTAAGTTCAATTTAACGAAAAAAAAAAAAAAAAACAGCGATAAATGAGAGGAAGAATCCAAGTCTGACCCTGTGGAAAATTCTATCACGGTTACATACTTACATTACAGGTGGGAAAATCGGCGGTTTTATGGATATATAGACATAAAATATTAGAATGTCACCCTTGACGGTGTAAAGTTAACCAAAAAGAAAAAAAGTTAACCAGCTAAACCTTACTCTTTTTGAATTTCAAAGACTTTGGTGCCGCCCACCTTTGTTGACCTTTGTGTGAATTGTGATGGCCCTCGTGTTGCTGAACTTGAATATGGTGAAAGTCTTGTCACTAGAAATAGAATAGATCAACATCGCTGAATATGAAGGCTCTTTGTTGTTTATTTTGTTTTTTGATAGGATATGGCGGCTCTTTAGACTATAATATACAGGCAACATCACGAGAACTATAGCTTGAAGGAATTAATGGAGATAAAAAGGCAACATTATGGGCATGTGTCATGTGACTCAACGTTCAATATATGGCTTAAGATTTGTGCACCATAAGTATGTGTGTGTATATATATATGTTTTATAATATAAACTTTATTTTTAAAATAGAAAGAAAATTTTTTATCTTTAACTCGAAAAAAATTCCTATTCTTGTCAAAATTAAAGAAGTAAAAGTTTTAATTTTTTTTTTTTTTAAAAACAAACACACACATAAGGGAGTGAGAAAACAAATACTATTACATTTCAAAAGCGTTAACAACTTTCTTTATCCATTAACTTATTAACAATACTACAACACAATAAATTTCATAATTGTTGAAGTGATAGATTATGATTAGTGTAACATTACTTCTAAATAGGACTAATACTGACATCATTATTGTTGTATACCAATCACAACATGTCATAGTTGTGAAATTTGTTGCAACTTTAGACATTACCTAGTAACTTATTTTTCTTCATAAAAATTAGTTTATAAATTATAAGTGATAAAATTTGTTAATAATTATATATATATATATATATATATATATATATAATAAGTTTCGCAATTCAATATTGTTTTTTAGTTAAATTCTACAACTTTAGATGCACAATTTGTTACTGTAGGGACTCAATTTGTAACAAACCCTTAACAATAAAATTTGTAGAGAAGTGGGTTTAAGGATTTGGCGTCACCGAAGTAAACAACGACTGGTATAAAGTTTATAATAAAAATTGGCGACATGAGATCCATTGGATTCTGAATGTCGAAATTCGGCTAAGTGTTTATGTAGCATTTTTGTCCTCGGCCCAGGCCGAGGAGCTATTATTCTTTTCTACTTCCCATTGAATCACCCCCCCCCCCACTTCTTATGTTGGGGAGTCTCTTCGTTATATAGTATTTTTACTTTTACTAGTCTTCGCCGTCCACTTGTCAATTATCGGAACTTCTATGTACAGGGGGTTGTCCCATCATCTATATTTGCAGGCTTTATGTTATTTCTTAGCCGCCTTTGCAGGCTTTACAATAGTTGAAGTGACTGATGCTTTGGGGTTTTCAGGTCACCTCACCATTAAAGCGGTCAGAATGTTGGTGAGATATATTCAACGAATGAGGGATATTTTCCCTTTAGTGAAGTCGGTGTGCCGAGGACAGGTCATCCTCGGCGAGGCCTTTGGATGACCTGGGCTCTTTCCCATTGTCCTCGGCCTTTACATTATCCTCGGCGCGGGCCTTGGGCCGCATGTAGTGGGCCAGCGTGGTTAGTGCAATAGGGCCCCACAATAGCCCCTCAAAATTCTGCTGCACGTCCCCTTGGGCGGGGAGGAGGATTTTGACTTTCTCAGCGCATTTTCTCGGCCTGTTGGGTTCTACCTTATCGTCAGTGTTATCGCTACTTCAGCTGTTTTTGCAGTTTTCTTTTTGCGCAAAGGGTCGCCTGAGGATGGATAGGCTTGGGTCGTTTGTGCTATAACGCTCAATTTCTCATGGTTTTCGTCCCTGATGGGGCTCGTTTATTTAGCGCGTAGAAGGGGGTTGGCTTCGCCTTAGTTTTGGACTTGTGATCCATACAAGAACCCTGGTTCCGTTCAACGTTTGTATTGTTTCATAGTGACTGGTTCCCATGTAGGTTTGGGTCCAAGGACCATACAAGACCTTTATTTTTCTTAACACTTAGTTTTTATGAGGAAATGTTCTTCCTGCTGGCCTGAGGCTTCGGACCATGGAATGTTTAAGTTTTGTCTAGTGCTTAGTTTTCTCGTTTAATCGTCTGAGGTATCTGGTTTCCCCATAAGGCTTGGGTCCGAGGACCATGCAATGCCTTGGTTCTGTCCAGTACCTAGTTTTCTCATTTTATTCATCTGAAGTATCTGGTTTCCCCATGAGGCTTGGGTCCGAGGCCCATGCAATGCCTTGATTCTGTCCAGTACCTAGTTTTCTCATTTTATTCATCTGAAGTATCTGGTTTCCCCATGAGGCTTGGGTCCGAGGACCATGCAATGCATTGGTTCTGTCCAGTACCTAGTTTTCTCATTTAATCATCTGAAGTATCTGGTTTCCCCATGAGGCTTGGGTCCGAGGACCATGCAATACCTTGGTTCTGTCCAGTACCTAGTTTTCTTATTTAATCATGTGAAGTATCTGGTTTCCCCATGAGGCTTGGGTCCGAGGACCATGCAATGCCTTGGTTCTGTCCAGTACTTAGTTTTCTCATTTAATCATCTGAAGTATCTGGTTTCCCCATGAGGCTTGGGTCCGAGGACCATGCAATGCCTTGGTTCTGTCCAGTACCTAGTTTTCTGATTTAATCATCTGAAGTATCTGGTTTCCCCATGAGGCTTGGGTCCGAGGACCATGCAATGCCTAGGTTCTGTCCAGTACCTAGTTTTCTCATTTAATCATCTGAAGTATCTGGTTTCTCCATGAGGCTTGGGTCCGAGGACCATGCAATGCCTTGATTCTGTCCAGTACCTAGTTTTCTCATTTATTCATCTGAAGTATCTGGTTTCCCCATGAGGCTTGGGTCCGAGGATCATGCAATGCCTTGGTTCTGTCCAGTACCTAGTTTTCTCATTTTATTCATCTGAAGTATCTGGTTTCCCCATGAGGCTTGGGTCCGAGGACCATGCAATGCCTTGATTCTGTCCAGTACCTAGTTTCTCATTTAATCATCTGAAGTATCTGGTTTCCCCATGAGGCTTGGGTCTGAGGACCATGCAATGCCTTGGTTCTGTCCAGTACCTAGTTTTCTCATTTTATCATTTATTTTATCTATTTATCCGTAGTCGTTTTAATTCTTGCCGCGTTTTACAATAAGTATTAAATAATTACACTTTTCAAGCGGAATAATAATAATAATGAATGCTGGAGTTGGTGGAGGATAAGACATTGCCGTGTTTTGCCTCTTCGTTTGATAGGACCCTTCTGATTACGAGGCGTCTCTTGGGTTGTCCGGGTAACGTGTTCTGACGCTTCGGTGTCTTCTCGTTTAATGAGGCGCCTCCTCATTAATGCTAGCCTTGGATTTACGAGGATCTAACGGTTGATAGGCCCCTTGGAACTTGGGGCGGAATTATTGCCTCCGGAAATCTCTCCCTGGGATTTATTGTGGATTGGCCCTTATCAATATTCCGCCCTCCATATAAGGCGTTTCCAGGGCAACCTTCTCCTTCACACTTGACAGACATCTATCTTAAATTTCTCCCAAAAACATCACCCCAAAAAGGCTTTACCAAACTCAGCCGTTTGAGCCCCTTCGAATGAGTTGGCCCTTGGAAAGGGCGATCTTGGGGATACACAGCCCCTATCAGGAGCCGAGGATGGCACTCCGACCCTGGACGTCACATTGGGGTTGGAGTAGGGGAAACCCAAAGGTTCTCCTTCTTTTCAACCTAACCAGAGGGGGAACCCTCCTCGCCGTCTGGAGGAGGATTCAGGAAGAACGTAACCACCTTCCCTTGGGTATGGGTCATTGACCCTCCAAGTCAGCTGCATTGGGGGTGGGAGGGAAACCAGGCGGAACCCAAAAGTGGAACCGTCCTGTGCCGCGACCTCTTCCACCTCCTATGTAGCTCTTCTTTCCTCTTTTCTCTTTTTCCTCTTTTTCTTTTGCTCCTCAACGAGCCTTCCTCTTTTCTTTTCCTCTTCTCTTACTTCTCATCTAGCCTTCTTTTCTATCTTCTGTTCCTCTGCCAACTTTCTTTGTTTCTTTTCCTCCTCTCTTCCTTCACTTCTTTTCCACATTTTGTTCTTCTGCCAGCTTTGCTTTCTACCTTTTGTTCTTCATCTCTTCTTTCACTTCTTTTCGATCTTTTGTTCTTCTGCCAGCCTTGCTTTCTACCTTTTGTTCATCTGCCGGCTTTGTCAAGCGTCTGCCTTTGTAGTTAGCTTTAGAACAAGCCCCACGGGCTTCACTTGTAAAAGATGTAATTTTTCTTTATATATGAATAAAAGAAGTAGACTTGTTTTGCCGCTTTCTATTTTTCGCATATTTTTGTTATTGTGATTGTTGACTTCTGAATGATTGTTGCTGTAGTAGATTGTATTGTTTTGGTATATTGTTTATGAAAAAGTTGCCCTTAATTTCTTTACACCGATCACCGTACTTGCCAGCGCACAAATTCTGCCCCACGGTGGGCGCTAATTGTAGGGACTCAATTTGTAACGGACCCTTAACAATAAAATTTGTAGAGAAGTGGGTTTAAGGATTTGGCGTCACCGAAGTAAACAACGATTGGTATAAAGTTTATAATAAAAATTGGCGACATGAGATCCATTGGATTCTGAATGTCGGAATTCGGCTAAGTGTTTATGAAGTATTTTTGTCCTCAGCCCAGGCCGAGGAGCTATTATTCTTTTCTACTTCCCATTGAATCATCCCCCCCCCCCCTTCTTATGTTGGGGAGTCTCTTCGTTATATAGTATTTTTACTTTTACTAGTTTTCGCCGTCCACTTGTCAATTATCGGAGCCTCTATGTACAGGGGGTTGTCCCATCATCTGTATTTGCAGGCTTTATGTTATTTCCCAGCCGCCTTTGCAGGCTTTATAATAGTTGAAGTGACTGATACTTTGAGGTTTTCAGGTCACCTCACCATTAAAGCGGTCAGAATGTTGGTGAGATATATTCAACGAATGAGGGATATTTTCCCTTTAGTGAAGTCGGTGTGCCGAGAACAGGTCATCCTCGGCGAGGCCTTTGGATGACCTGAGCTCTTTCCCATTGTCCTCGGCTTTTACATTATCCTCGGCGCGGGCCTTAGGCCGCATGTAGTGGGCCAGCGTGGTTAGTGCAATAGGGCCCCACAGTTACTATATGATGATTTGATCTGGTTACTAAAAATCACTCCATGATAATGATAAGTGAAATTAAAAAAGTACAAAAGACTTATTCAGATATAGGGAGGAAAAAAAATCCTAACTAATAACCACAATATAAAAGATATATTATATTTTAGGTTTTCTAGCATTAAAAATGTTAAATGCTACTTAATATTCACGTGACTGACATTTATTGTTTAACACTAGTGATGTTGTAAATATATATATATATATATATATATATATTGTAGGGCCCTATTGCACTAACCACGCTGGCCTACTACATGCGGCCCAAGGTCCACGCCGAGGATAATGTAAAGGCCGAGGACAATGAGAAAGAGCCCAGGTCATCCAAAGGCCTCGCCGAGGATGACCTGTCCTCGGCACACCGACTTCACTAAAGGGAAAATATCCCTCATTCGTTGAATATATCTCACCAACATTCTGACCGCTTTAATGGTGAGGTGACCTGAAAACCCCAAAGCATCAGTCACTTCAACTATTATAAAGCCTGCAAAGGCGGCTGAGAAATAACATAAAGCCTGCAAATACAGATGATGGAACAACCCCCTGTACATAGAAGCTCCGATAATTGACAAGTGGACGGCGAAGACTAGTAAAAGTAAAAATACTATATAACGAAGAGACTCCCCAACATAAGAAGGGGGGGGATGATTCAATGGGAAGTAGAAAAGAATAATAGCTCCTCGGCCTGGGCCGAGGACAAAAATGCTTCATAAACACTTAGCCGAATTCCGACATTCAGAATCCAATGGATCTCATGTCGCCAATTTTTATTATAAACTTTATACCAGTCGTTGTTTACTTCGGTGACGCCAAATCCTTAAACCCACTTCTCTACAAATTTTATTGTTAAGGGTCTGTTATAAATTGAGTCCCTACATATATATAAAGTTTTATATTTTTCACAAAATAGGATATTTCTTTTGTTCGTTGATAAGTTTGATCATTGGTCCAAATACAATAAGTCTAGGGATACAATATTATTGACATTTTTATTCCACAACGACTAACATGACTTACTATAATTGGTACATAATAAAAGTAGTGCTTAGTTATCGACTCAAGTAACAGTGATATTACTTTGATCAAAACAAACCAAGTTAACAATCGTAAAAAATGTTTTGTCAAAATGGTAAAAAATATTTTGTCCCTATCATCCCTTTGGGCAATAAGTTACAAGCCCTGGTAGTTATTTCTATAGCTCTACTTTTAGACTCCACCTTGTGTCACTCAGGTCTTTAAGTTTAGCACAAAATATCTATCTTAGAACATTTGCATCAAAACATCTAAAAAAATAAAGTTTTTAGCAACTCAAAAAGTCATTTTATCTATTTTAACAATTCACTTTATAATATACCCAACATCAAAGATTCTATTTTAACGTACAATATATTAAAATAATATAAATAATATATCCTACAAAATAAACACCATAAAAAACTAAAAGGAGAAAAGAGAAGAGAGGGTATGCATTTTGCCACAATAAAAATTTTTTAAATTTTTTTTATAAGTTTTAGCTACAGTAAACTACTAATATATTTATAAAATATGATAGCTTTAATGTAGAGCCTATTTTAGTGTTTTGAGTTATAAAATGACATTTTAGCTATTTTCATATATTTTGATCTTTGACGTGAATGCTCTACTTATTTCCTGTCTTTGTTTACACTCAATGTATATTTCTTTTGCTGTATCCCCCATTTTTTTCATGCAAGTCACATCATGTTAGTAATGCATGCACTACCTTCTGAGTTCTGAAGTTCAGTCTCTCAAATCATGATTGTCTGCCCTAATCAAATATCAGTTTGGTACAACTTTTTTTTTTCAACTTTTTGAAGGTAGAGTTGTTTTAAAAAAAAGACTTTACCTAAAAATTAAAAAAGAAAAAGAAAAACACTCTCTGCTCTTGCTTGATTGAAGGCCACAATAGAAAAGGGCAATGAGGTAAAAATGTTGATGTGATCAGTGGTGTGGGCCAGCAGGTCCATATATGATCATGCCTAAATAAGCCCATGGACCGATATGCAAAAACGCAAAGGGCCACAACTTCTCCATATTATTTTCACCTCATCACTCATCAGTCCCTATATAAGATAGGTAATCGTCTTGGGTCCTAAAACTCCCCTAAGTCCAAAGTCCTAACCAAGCAAGAGATCAAATGCGAGGGACTTTGAGAGCCTGTCATATGATTCATACAATTTGGAACCATGGATTTTTGGCTAGATAAGCTTGTTTTTTGTGTAGTGTCAAGTGTGTAGTACTGTGTACCATGTCAAATTCTCATTCTGTCACGGTATTGGGTAAGTATTGCTTTGCTTCAGCTCTGGAAGCAGCATAAACCTAGCTATCCTATTCCTTGACTGTATAGCAACAAGGCACATTCAAGCCTGCAACTCATGAATCCCAAAAAAGAAAACAAAAAGGGAAGCAACTAATATAAACCATCAAGTGGAATATGTGTTTTGAAAATGAATTTATTTTCATCAGTAATTATAAGCGAATTATTTGTGAAGAGGGTAAGGAAATAAGGATCTTTATTATCTCGTGGATATGTATATATATTAAAATGGTTTATTTAGGAATGGAAATAAAGAACTTTTACATTGATAAACACAATTATTTTGAACCGTACTTATGCAAGTAGAGAATACCAAGGTACAAATCACGGAACAAATCACAGAACAAAAGTGTTCATTTTATAGTTCAAAATTTTTTTTTCTTAGATTTAAAAGTGTATCCAATATCATGTCATTTAATTAAAATTTTGAATGATCATGATTCTCGATACACTTTTAAAATCATAAAAAAATTTAATCAGAACCATAAAATGTACTTATCTCGAAATGGACTCAGTGAGAATTTTAATCTATATATATTCTTCATCGCTCTCCTGCCTCCACTTATTCCTTTCCCTCCAACTCTGCTCTTCAGTGACCTTCACATTGTTGATTTTCGGCCACCTTATCAGTATCCTGTTTCAGCAACTCCGATAACCTCTTAGCCAAACACTCCTTCGCTTCAGGAGAAACACCATGTTTGCCAATAATGGACTCCAGTACTGCCTCTGATAGTAGTTTATTCTCTATCACCGCTTTCCCAACTTCAGGTATTGACCCATCTTTAGAGAAGCTAATCTATGGTAAGAAAAAAAGGAAGAAAAATGTAAAAAATTATCTCATATCTTTCATTCTTACTAACAATAGGATCGTTAATTAACATATATCTACGTGGAATTAACAATTTTAGAACTAATCAAGAGATAAAATTTGACATATTGGACATCACAACAAAGACATTTTTGTAATTACAAAATAATCTAAGTATCAAATAGGCAATACCACTAACAAATACGATGTGTCTTGATGTGAATTAAAATGACAAGAGTTTACCTTTCATGTTATCAAATGAAAACTACAAAGTAGCTATGTGGATATTGACAATTTACTGATTATAATTATGACTAAATGATTAAATTAATAAGTAACTAGTAAATATTGATTTTTTACTTTACCTCCCATTTAAAATGTTAAAAATTTCATGTACTGAGCCTCATTTATTAAAAAAGACTGTTAGGATTATAGTTAAATAATTAAATTCATCATTTTTTTTAATAGTTTAAGCTTTTTGAAAAATCAGTAATTTAAAATACTGACCGTTAATGATCCCTTGGGTGATTGCCTAAAAAGTATAGAAGAACCGGGGGTGAAGTTCTCGTCCTTAAAGACCTCAAGGAACTTTTCAACGGCTTTGGTTTCTGCCTCTGTGTAAAGTCCAACAGATTTCCAAAAGGCAACACAATTCTCTGTCACCTTCTCCGAGTATTGTTGGCCGGTTAATGGCAAGATCGTCGTAACCTGTGTGAATTTCTCAAAGGGGCCTACATGTGAATAGTAATAATGTTCATATTATTCATCAAAATAATTATTTTTTAAAAAAAAATCTTATTACAAAGCTTTATGAGCAGTGCTATAAGTACCGCAAGTTTTATTACAATTAGAGCTAGCCCTAGGCCTATGCCTAGGCCACTTAGACCATCGTCTAAGGTCCCCTACTAGAGAAAGGCCCTCAAATTTTTGGGCAAAAATTGATCTATTTTTTTGGAGATATAGGGTAAAAAATTAGCTTTACATTTTTCCTCTACTTTTAAGAAGTCCTAAAGAATTGAATAATGTTTGAGATAATACAACTTTAAATATATGGGTCTTACAAATAGATGTGTACTAATCGCAAGAAATAATTCAGATAAGAAAATGCTAGAAATATTATTAATTTTACTTGAAAACATTTACAAATTGATGTGACAATTAATATGATATATGAAAGTCAACAAACTATTAAATACATTTTTGCTGATGTGAGAAAAAAGTAAGGGAACCACCCAATGTGACAAAAGAACTGTCATATGTGATATTGGAATCGCACAATGCGAAGATGGAACCATCAAATGTGAGAAAAAAGTAGGGGAACCACCCAACGTGACAAAAGAACTATTGTATGTGATGTTGGAACTGCATAATGCGATGATAGAACCGTCAAATATGAGAAAAAAGTAAGGGAACCACCGAATGTGACAAAGGAATTGTCACATGTGATGTTGGAACTGCACAATGTGAAGATGGAATCGTCAAATGTGAGAAAAAAGTAAGGAAACCACCAAATGTGAGAAAAAAACTGTTACATGTAATATTGGAATTGCATAATGTGAGGATGAAATTGTCAAAAGTGAGAAAAAAGTAAGGGAACCACCCAATGTGACAAAAGAACTGTCATATGTGATGTTAGAACCGCACAATGTAAGGATGAAACCGTCAAATGTGAAAAAAAAGTAAAGGAACCACCAAATGTGACAAAAGAACTGTCACATGTGATGTTGGAACTGCATAATGTAAGGATGAAACCGTCAAATGTGAGAACAAAGTAAGGGGAGCACCAAATGTGAGAAAAGAACTGTCACATGTAATGTTGGAACTGCACAATGTGAGGATGCAACCATCAAGTGTGAGAAAAAAGCAAGGGAACCATTCAATGTGACAAAAGAACTGTCATATGTGATGTTGGAACTGCACAATGCGAAGATGGAACCGTCAAATGTGAGAAAAAAGTAAGGAAACCACCCAATGTGACAAAAGAACTATCGTATGTGATGTTGGAACTGCACAATGTGAGGATGCAACCATTAAGTGTGAGAAAATAGTAAGGAAACCACCCAATATGACAAAAGAACTGTCATATGTGTAATTGGAACTACACAATGCGATGATGGAACCGTCAAATGTGAGAAAAAAGTAAGGGAACCACCCAATGTGACAAAAGAACTTTCGTATGTGATGTTGGAACTACACAATGTGATAATGGAACCGTCAAATCTGAGAAAAAAGTAAGAGAACCACCCTATGTGACAAAAGAATTGTCGTATGTGATATTGGAATCGCACAATGTGAGGATGAAACCGTCAAATGTGAGAAAAAAAAGTAAGGGAACCACCAAGTATGAGAAAAAAATTGTCACGTGTGATTTTGGAATTGCACAATGTGAGGATGGAACTGTCAAATGTGAGAAAAAAGTAAAGGAACCACCAAATGTGAGAAAATAATTGTCACATGCGATGTTGAAACTGCACAATGTGAGGATGGAACCGTCAAGTGTGAGAAAAAAGTAAGGAAACCGCCCAATGTGACAAAAGAACTGTAGTATGTGATGTTGGAACCGCACAATGTGAGGATTGAATTGTTAAATGTGAGAAAAAAAAAGTAAGGGAACCACTAAATGTGAGAAAAAACTGTCGCATGTGATATTGGAACTACACAATGTGAGGATGAAATTATCAAATGTGAGAAAAAAGTAAGGAAACCACCTAATGTGACAAAAGAACTGTTGTATGTGATGTTAGAACCACACAATGTGAAGATGGAACAGTCAAATGTGAGAAAAAAAGTAAGGGAATCACCAAATATGAGAAAAAAAACCGTCACGTGTGATGTTGGAATTGCATAATGTGAGGATAGAATCATCAAATGTGAGAAAAAAGTAAGAAAACCACCAAATGTGAGAAAATAATTGTCACATGTGATGTTGGAACTACACAATGTGAGGATGGAACCGTCAAGTGTGAGAAAAAAGTAAGGGAACCACCCAATGTGACAAAAGAACTATTGTATGTGATGTTGGAACCGCATAATGTGAGGATGGAACCGTCAAATGTGAGAAAAAAAACTAAGGGAACTACTAAATATGAGAAAAAACGGTCGCATGTGATGTTAGAACTGCACAATATGAGGATGGAACCGTCAAATGTGAAAAAAAAGAAAGGGAACCACCAAATGTGAGAAAAGAACTGTCATATGTGATGTTGGAACTGCATAATGTGAGAATGCAACCATCAAGTGTGAGAAAAAAGTAAGGGAACCATCCAATGTGACAAAAGAACTATCATATGGGATGTTGGAACCACACAATATGAGGATGGAACCGTCAAATGTGAGAAAAAAGTAAAGGAACCACCCAATGTGACAAAAGAACTATCGTATGTGATGTTGGAACCGCACAATGTGAGAATGGAATCGTTAAATGTGAGAAAAAAGTAAGGGAACCACCAAATGTGAGAAAAAAACTGTCACATGTAATATTGAAACTGTACAATGTGAGGATGGAATCGTCAAATGTGAGAAAAAAGTAACCTGGTGTAGCAGGTTACCTACTAGTGGATAGCGTACCTCTCTTTATTTGGAGGAGGTACTGTAGAATTACTCATAAAAAATATATTATATTTTCGGTTTTCTAGCATTAAAATGTTAAATGCTACTGAATATTCACGTGACTGACATTTATTGTTTAACAATAGTGATGTTGTAAAAATATATATAAAGTTTTATATTTTTCACAAAATATGATATTTCTTTTGTTCATTGATAAGTTTGATCATTGATCCAAATACAATAAGTCTAGGGATACAATATTATTGACATTTTTATTCCACAATGACTAACATGACTTATTATGATTGGTACATAATAAAAGTAGTGCTTAGTTATCAACCCAAGTAACAGTGATATTACTTTGACCAAAACAAACCAAGTTAACAATCGTAAAAAATGTTTTGTCAAAATGGTAAAAAATATTTTGTCTCTATCATTCCTTTGGGCAATAAGTTACAAGCCCTGGTAGTTATTTCTATAGCTCTACTTTTAGACTCCACCTTGTGTCACTCAGGTCTTTAAGTTTAACACAAAATATCTATCTTAGAACATTCACATCAAAACATCTAAAAAAATAGAGTTTTTAGCAACTCAAAAAGTCATTTTATCTATTTTAACAACTCACTTTATAATACACCCAATATCAAAGATTCTATTTTAGCATACAATACATTAAAATAATATAAACAACATAATAAAATAATATATCCTACACAATAAACACCATAAAAAACTAAAAGGAGAAAAGAGAAGGGAGGGTATGCACTTTGCCACAATAAAAATTTTTTAAATTTTTTTTATAAGTTTTAGCTACAGTAAACTACTGATATATTTATAAAATATGATAGCTTTAATGTAGAGCCTATTTTAGTGTTTTGAGTTATAAAATGACATTTTAGCTATTTTCATCTATTTTGATCTTTGACGTGAATTCTCTAAGAGCATTCACAGCAGTAAATCTAAAATTTTAGCTATTTAGCTATACAAAAAGTCACTTTATCTATTTTACCTACACACGTGCTGCAGCAGTGGATCTATTTTAACTTTTAACACAATAAAATAATATAAACATCACAATAAAATAACATATCCTCTACAATAAAATAATATATCTCCTACCCAAAAAACATCATAGCACCACCCACAAACACCTCTGCCATCAGCCACAGCCACAACCACCACCACCACCATCGGCCACAACCACCACTCTACTTTGGCAACCACAACACAACATAGAAAAAAAAACAAAAAAAAAAAAAAAACAAAACCACAACCACAATCACAATTACAACCCCATCACCACTAGTTACCACAAACCACCAGCCATGACAACCAACCATGACAACCACAACCACAACCACAACCATAAACCACAAAACTCATAGCCCACTGCCAAAGCCAAAATCATCCACCACCACCACAACCAAAATCCACAAACCCACTGTCAAAATCATCCACTACCACTACCATAGGCAAAATCAACCACCACCACCACAGCCACCAAACCCATATGAAAATACATAAAAAATAAAAAATAAAACCTCAATCACAGCAAAGAGAATAGAGAGATGGGCGGCGATCAGAAGTGGATTCTCGGCGTGGGTCTGAGGCGATCGGGCCGGCGGCAGTGAATGAGGGAGCTTGAGAGAGTGACAGTGAGAGAGGAAAGTGACGGTGAGTTTATCGGTGGCTTGGGACGGGGGTCGGCAGCGGTGAATGAGGGAGATTGAGAGCGTGATAGTGAGTGATTTGGGGCCTTGGGACGGCTGGGTCGGGAGTGACTGAGAGAGTATGAGAGCTTGAGAGAGTTTTGGGAGAGTGAGAGGGACGGCTGGGTCAGGAATGACTGAGAGAGGATGAGAGCTTGAGTGATTTGGGAGAGGAGGCTGAGTGATTTGGGAGAGAAAGAGAGGCACGGAGTGAGAGCTGAGTGATTGTGATTTGGGAGAGGAGGCTGAGTGATTTGGGAGAGAGAGAGAGGCACGAAGTGAGAGAAAGAAAGAAATAATTTTTTAATGGCGGGAAGAATAAAATAATTTTTTTTTTTAGCTCTCATGAACAGTGCACATTTATTTATAGATGTGCTCTGCAGCAATGGAGCTAAAATTTTTAGATTTAGTTCCACTGCTGCAGCAACTTTTTTGTATTTGTGGAGCTAAATTTTAGCATTATACCTATACAGCACCACTGCTGTGAGTGCTCTAATTATTTTCTGTCTTTGTTTACACTCAATGTATATTTCTTTTGCTGTATCCCCCATTTTTTTCATGCAAGTCACATCATGTTAGTAATGTATGCACTACCTTCTGAGTTCTAAAGTTCACTCTCTCAAATCATGATAGTCTGCCCTAATCAAATATCAGTTTGGTACAACTTTTTTTTTCAACTTTTTGAAGATAGAGTTGTTTAAAAAAAAACTTTACCTAAAAAAAAAAAAAAGAAAAAGAAAAACACTCTCTCCTCTTGCTTGATTGAAGACCACAATAGAAAAGGGAAATGAGGTAAAAATGTTGATGTGATCAGTGGTGTGGGCCAGCAAGTCCATATATGATCCCATGGACCGATATGCAAAAACGCAAAGGGCCACAACTTCTCCATATTATTATCACCGCATCACTCATCAGTCCCTATATAAGATAGGTAATCGTCTTGGGTCCTAAAACTCCCCAAGTCCAAAGTCCTAACCAAGCAAGAGATCAAATGCGAGGGACTTTGAGAGCCTGTCATATGATTCATACAATTTGGAACCATGGATTTTTGGCTAGATAAGATTGTTTTTTGTGTAGTGTCAAGTGTGTAGTACTGTGTACCATGTCAAATTCTCATTCTGTCACGGTATTGGGTAAGTATTGCTTTGCTTCAGCTCTGGAAGCAGCATAAACCTAGCTATCCTATTCCTTGACTGTATAGCAACAAGGCACATTCAAGCCTGCAACTCATGAATCCCAAAAAAGAAAACAAAAAGGGAAAGCAACTAATATTAACCATCAAGTGGAATATGTGTTTTGAAAATGAATTTATTTTCATCAGTAATTATAAGCGAATTATTTGTGAAGAGGGTAAGGAAATAAGGATCTTTATCATCTCCTGGATATGTATATATATTAAAATGGTTTATTTAGGAATGGAAATAAAGGACTTTTACATTGATAAACACAATTATTTTGAACTGTACTTATGCAAGTAGAGAATACCAAGGTACAAATCACGGAACAAACGTGTTCATTTTATAGTTCAAATTTTTTTTTCTTAGATTTAAGAATGTATCCAATATCATGTCATTTAATTAAAATTTTAAATGATCATGATTCTTGATACACTTTTAAAATCATAAAAAAATTTAATCAGAACCATAAAATGGACTTATCTCGAAATGGACTTAGTGAGAATTTTAATCTATATATATTCTTCATCGCTCTCCTGTCTCCACTTATTCCTTTCCCTCCAACTCTGCTCTTCAGTGACCTTCACATTGTTGATTTTCGGCCACCTTATCAGTATCCTGTTTCAGCAACTCCGATAACCTCTTAGCCAAACACTCCTTCGCTTCAGGAGAAACACCATGTTTGCCAATAATGGACTCCAGTACTGCCTCTGATAGTAGTTTATTCTCTATCACCGCTTTCCCAACTTCAGGTATTGACCCATCTTTAGAGAAGCTAATCTATAGTAAAAAAAAAAAGGAAGAAAAATGTAAAAATTATCACTTATGTTTCATTCTTACTAACAATAGGATCGTTGATTAACATATATCTACGTGGAATTAACAATTTTAGAACTAATCAAGAGATAAAATTTGACATATTGGACATCACAACAAAGACATTTTTGTAATTACAAAATAATCTAAGTATCAAATAGGCAATACCACTAACAAATACGATGTGTCTTGATGTGAATTAAAATGACAAGAGTTTACCCTTTCATATTATCAAATGAAAACTACAAAGTAGCTATTTGGATATTGACAATTTACTTATTATAATTATGACTAAATGATTAAATTAATAAGTAATTAGTAAATATTGATTTTTCATTTTACCTCCCATTTAAAATGTTAAAAATTTCATGTCCTGTGTCTCATTTATTAAAAGAGACTGTTAGGATTATGGTTAAATAATTAAATTCATCATTTTTTTTAATAGTTTAAGCTTTTTGAAAAATCAGTAATTTAAAATACTAACCGTCAATGATCCCTTGGGTGATTGCGTAAAAAGTATGGAAGAACCGGGGGTGAAGTTCTCGTCCTTAAAGACCTCAAGGAACTTTTCAACGGCTTTGGTTTCTGCCTCTGTGTAAAGTCCAACAGATTTCCAAAAGGCAACACAATTCTCTGTCACCTTCTCCGAGTATTGTTGGCCGGTTAATGGCAAGATCGTCGTAACCTGTGTGAATTTCTCAAAGGGGCCTACATGTGAATAGTAATAATGTTCATATTATTCGTCAAAATAATTATTTAAAAAAAAATCTTATTACAAAGCTTTATGAGCAGTGCTATAAGTACTACAAGTTTTATTACAATTAAAGCTGGCCCTAGGCCTAGGCCTAGACCGCTTAGACCATTGTCTAAAGCCCCTTACTAGAGAAAGACCCTGAAATTTTTGGGCAAAAATTGATCTATTTTTTTGGAGATATAGGGAAAAAAATTAGTTTTACATTTTTACTCTACTTTTAAGAAGTCCTAAAGAATTTATTAATGTTTGAGATAATACAACTTTAAATATATGGGTTTTAGAAATATATGTGTACTAATCGCAAGAAATAATTCAGATAAGAAAATACTAGAAATATTATTAATTTTACTTGAAAACATTTACAAATTGATGTAACAATTAATATGATATGTGAAAGTCAACAACATATTAAATACATTTTTTAATTATTTTTTGTGATTGTTGACACATCTTTGTAAGTTTCATGTTGTAAAATTTATAATATTTCTAATATCACTCATTTAAATATTTATTTATTATCTTCTTGAAGTGTCATTAATCATATTCATTACTACATTGTTTGTAAGTTTTTAAATAAAATTTACTATAGCTTTAGTATTTTTCTAAAAAAAAAAAAGCATATTACAAAATAAAAATAATGAATATTTAAAAAAAAAATTATGATATTAAACACTAATTAAATATTATTTAAATGATAATAAAAATATCTCATTTAAATATATCATTTTAAGCCTCCAAATTTGTTGAGATGCCACTACAATAAAATTAGTAAAATTACAGACTAATGTGTCATTAATAGAGACAATTTAAATATTATTATTGGAGCTCAATCACATCAATTACCAAGTCAAAATTTTTTTTTTTAACTTTACCTAGTCAATATTTTTAGACTTTATAAAGTACAACCTTTTTTAGCATAACAATAAATAAAACTTGTACCAGCTTTTTTCTCCAAACTTTGAACATGAGTTGTCAAAATGCCCATAAACGACCAGGTCAAATTAACGAAGATCCTTAAGGAACCCAGGGCAGATTAAACTGTAAAAACTATAAACAGTTAAGTCCATTACCTGTAACGATATCCCTAAAGAACTCAACGGATTCAGTCAACTCCTCCGCACTCTTTCCCCTCCACTTAACGGCGAGCGACGGCACTGCATTATCCTCCAAGTACACTCCGATCGCCGTGAACTTCACGAATTTCCCTTGAATCTCCAACCCTCTCACCCCTGCGCACGTTAGCAAACACCACAAACCATCCTAAATATAATAAAAAATTTAGAAAAAAAATAGTAAATTATCAACTGTCACAACCGTTTAAACCGTAAGAAAATAGTAAAGCGATTGAAACCCATGTATTCGTAAGCGAAATAATTTTTTCATAGATCAACCCAACAGCTTTAAGAATTAGGAGTTTTGAAAACTTAAAAGTACGTTTTTAAAACTCAAAACTCGGTATCACAGCAGCAACGTCGTCCAAAACACTGTTTTACAACCGCTTATCCAAACGCATCGTTTGGAAGCGATGAATATAATAATTTAATCTAACCAACAGAAAGAAATTAAATACAACACACACAAAAAAAAAGGTGTATACAAATTGCGGTGAAGCTTAATTAAGATTTAAGAACCTGCGCCGCCGAGGAACAGTGTGTTGTTTGAGCCCGGAGGTTTTGCCGTGGATGGGAACGCCACGTGTTCGACCTGAACTCCCGGAAGAGACGCTGCTAGGACCATTTTTTTTTTGCTCTGTGAGTGTGAGAGTACCGAGTAGTGAGAGTGTCTCTTTGTCTTTGTTGTTAATTTGTGTCGGTGCGTACGTTTGACTGGTGAGAAGAACGGTGTTTGATAGTCGTTTTATAAAAAACGTCAAATGTACGACAATTTAAGGGGGTAGATGGGTGGATGGGGTGCACGTGCGTTGATTGATAGGTCACGTGCGAGGACGGAATATAACGAAAGCTTACCAAATTACTCGCTAGCAAATAATATCCAATGTCGTCCAATGACCACACCTACCTTCTTCCAATTTGGTAGACTTTAATATGGTATATGACTACTCATATGAGTGAGAAAACGAGGACCACCTCTTAATTTTCAATTTTTATTAGGTAAGAACAATTTTGTTTATGATTTTTGCTTTTTGTTTTTTTGTCTTTAATTATTTTTAGGAAGAACAATATTGCAAAAGGTTTCATTTCGTGCAAGGATAAATAAAGGAAGGAATAATGCGTCAAATGTATGATATACTATTATTACTGACTAATATTCAATTTGTTTTTTCCGTTATTAGGCTGAATTGTTGTGGTTGTGTTTGGGGAGTCTACGTTTTGTATGAGATGAGAGGAGTGTTTTACGGAATTGTTATACTATATATTTACTACATAAGAGACCCATATGTAAAGATATTAGTCAATTTTGCCAATATGGGCACCGCTCAAGATCTCCTCGTTGAAATAATCAAGTAATGTCACTGAGTTATAAGAATCTTGAATTTTGATATATTCCACTAGCTAATATCAAATAAGCATATGGCTTTCATATGTATGCAAGTTTCATGTATGTGAATTTATCGTGTGATATGAAAATAAGTATAACAACCATGGTTTTAAAAAATCAAGTCATGTGAACTTTGTCTAAACCCTATATGGTTCTCTCTAAAATTTAAAATTATATAAATAAATAAATAAAAACCAAAAATTTGTTGATTTAACCAGCTAAATTAGGAACCGGACTGATATATATATATATATATATATATATATATATAATTTTTTTTTTTTTTGAGCGTTTCAAAAAAATTTTTTTTTTTTGAGAAAAAGGAACCGGACCAATTAGATTGGTTTTGTATGATACAAAAATGTAGCTGCTTTGGCAAAACTTCTCATCTATAGATATATATATATATAACCGAAACCTTTGAATCTCCCACAATTTTCCACGTCAGCACAATATTTAAATAAAATTATTTTTGTCTAGTCCAAACTTAACAAGGAGTAAAACTCTATCTTTCTAACAAGTCCAACTTAAACTCAAACTCATCATTATCATTGATATTTAAATCCTACAATTTTCCACGTCAGCACCATATTTAAATAAAATTATCATTTTATTTAAATAAAATTATTTTTATTTAATCCAAACTTAACAAGAAGTAAAACTATATCTTTCTAACAAGTCCAACTTAAACTCAAACTCATCATTATCATTAATATTTAAATAAAATTATCATTTTATTTATCTACTCCATCTATCTATATATATATTATCAATATTCAATATATATATATATATATATAAATAACTGAAACCTCCGAATTTTTAGGTAAGCACCACAATTTTCCACATCAGCATTACTTAAATTAATATTATAATTAAGCTCCTCTTTCTAAAGAGAAGGGGAAAAAAAAAAGGCTACTATCTCTCCCCTCCTAAAAAGAGATTGTCTATCATTCAAATTTTAATACATCCAAGAAAGATAAATATTGAAAAAAAAAAAAAAGAGAGGTTGTCTATCATTTAAAGTCTAATACATCCAAGAGATAACATATAAATACTACTAATTTTCGGCTCAAGAAGGGCACAGCACACCCCACGTCCACAACACAACAGTTTTATGATTTATCTCCCAATCTCCTTTCATTCTCTCACTCTCACGCTTTTGCACAAACAGAAAGAAACCCAGAAACCGATCTCCAATTCAGCCTAGACTACGATTGCATGAATGGGCAGTAAGTTTGAAAAAACGGTCATAATTGATGGCAAAGTATATGAATATATAGCAAAGCGTGAAATGATCGATGAACAAATCAAGCGATATTATGATTAGTTTAATAAGAGTGGGGTAAGTCTTTCTTTCTTAATTTCACTACAATTTTACACGTCAGTATTATTTGAATAAACCAAACAAAAAATTCTGATAGGACAAAAAAAAAAAATAAATAAAAAATTTAAAGAGACTCACGTTGAAAATAGAACTCAAAACAATTACCACCTTTATATTATTATTAATAGAATTTCAATTCAACATATGTGGATATTTGTTTATATTGTTATTAATGAATTTTATCTTTTATGTCAAATTTCTAATTTCCATTCATATGTGCCTGAGTTTTTTTTCTATCTTATTCTTTTATTATGCTTAGAATTGATTTTCTTTTCAGCATTTGGGTTAATCTCCACATTTATATTGACATTGTTTTCGTGGGTTTGGTTTTTGGGTTGGAATTTCTACTAATTATTTTATATTGTATATGGCAAATAAAGCATCTCTAATTTTTTTGAGAAAAATCAAAATTGCAACCTATGTCTTCCGATAAATTTGTATTTGGTATGTTATATATAAATTTGTTGAATTTGGTTGGTTTTGAAGCATGGTTTTGAAACCCGGATCGTTCAATGAACCCTAAAAGAAAGAGGTTCAAGATTTTTGAAGTTAGACTGAAGTTGAACCGAGGTCGAACCGTGATGACGTCATAATTAATTTAATAATTAAAAAAATGTAACAAATTTATAAAAATAAACATTCTTGATCTAAAAATATAGAATATTTGTTCAAAAAAATATAGAATAGTAAGGCCCCATTTGGTTTAAAGCTGACTCAATTCTCAGTTCTCAGTTTTCAATTCCCATAACTCAAACCCAAAACTCATAACTCAATTCTCAAACTCAGTTTCACTCAAAAATTACAAAACACATGTTTGAGTTGAGTTCTCAGTTACATATCTCTACCACTTTTCCCCAAACCCATGGACCCCACCACTAACACTACCCAGTGCAACACTGTTGCTACCCGTAGCTTATTAACAAAAAAATCTTCCTCTCTTCCTCTTAAGTCTCACCTTTCATTTCTCTGACTCTCCCTCTTTTCTATCAAATTTTTTTGTCTATCAAAAGTTTTCACTTTTCTCTGTTTCTTTCTCAGCTTTCTCTGTCTCTCCCCTCTTCAATCTGTATTTGGGTGTTGGCTGGGTTTCACGATGGAGATCGGGTTTGAGATTGGGTTTTTGGGGCTGGGTTACGGTGGAGATCGGGTTATAGGTCACGGTGTGGCTTGAATCAGTTTGTTGTGGATCGGTGCTGGGTTGGTGGGTTGGTGTTTCAGCGGTGTGGATCGGTGCTGGGTTGGTGGGTTCTCCGTGTTTTGCCTCTCGCCTCTCACATCGACGCAGCCCACATTAACGCACGCCGACAACAAAACAGGTATTTTCTCTAATGCTCTTCGCTTCGTCTCTCTGTCTCCCCTGCTCTGTTTCGATTTGTTTATACTCCACTTCGTGCTTCTTTTTTTTTTTTTGGGAGAACCCACTTCGTGCTTCTATCAAACCCACTTTAGTTCAGACCCAGGTGCAGAAACTTCAAACCCACTTCGTGCTTTTTTTTTAATTTTGGAGAACCCACTTCGTGCTTCGATTTGATGGAGTAATGAAATGTGAGAGGGAAGTGAGAAAGGGGGGAAAATTTTGGCTGAAATATTTTCAGGGAACTAAGAAAGAGAAATGGTCTTCGCTGAATTTGCAACGGTAATATTAAACTGGTCTGAGTTGACATGACAATACAGAACTTGTGGGCTACACGAGGTCAAGAATATTACAATTTTGCCACTGAGTTATGTAACTCAGAAACTGAAAACACCAATTTGGTGTTTCCAGTTTTCATCACTCTCACTCAACCCAAACTGAGTTTGAGTGATGAAAATAGGGAGAGGAAATCAAGCCAAACGCTTAGTTCTTAATGGGTCCCACACAATTCTCAGTTTGAGTGATGAGAACTGAGTCATATGACTCAAAACAGGGCTAATCCAAACAGGGCCTAAATCTCTTTCAAATATATTTTCACAACTTTTAAATTTTAATACTTTTAGGCCAAAAAAATGTAACAAACTAAATGAAAAAAACAAAAACCTACTGCCACAATGCCATGAGCCAACAGATGTCATGTCTCATTTTTTGTTAATAAAGAAAAAAGCTCTTTACCCCAAATCAGGGAACTAATACTGTCACCTTTTATAACCCCTTCAAATTGAAATTTTAAATTTCAAACAAAAACAAGAAACAAACAAAAAAATTTATAGCAACTTATGTACTTCTTCTTATTTAATTAAAAAAAAAATTACTATTTCCAAAGCAACCCACTCATATGTCATAACACCCTCTTTTCAATACAACATTAAACCTAACCTGCCCCACTTACCACTCTTTCCTCTTCTCTTTTTGTCTTCTTTTCTCTTTCACTCCCTAGGATTCTCTCTATCCCCACAGTCTCTCTTTACAAACACAGATTTATCCTCCCTCCGACAGAAACTAAACGGCAAGAACCAGCGATAATAAAGAAAGATCCAGTGACGATGAAGCATTTTGGCTAAACAAGATGTCAAGCTTTGGCTTCCGGAGAAGAAAAACGAGATAAACCACCGCAGATTTTTTTTTCGAAGTATTTGTTATCCAACCAATAAAACCGTGTCTGGTCTTGCAAACCAGGAGGTTTGACTGCGGTCCAAACGGTTTGCTGCAAATTAAAATTTCCCGATTATATGCTTCTAAAAAGCCAGACTGATGACCGGTTTCTGATTACTGCGGTCTGACCGGCCTTTCCAGTCCAAATTTCAAAACCATGTTTTGAAGTAGAATTTGGGAATTCTATAAATTTTGAAGTTTTAGGTCTGGAGTTTTTCGTATTTGCGTTTCAGTAGGTTCATCTTAATTCTTCACCTTAAATGTTTTTTATTTATGTTCATGTGATTTTTGGTTGATTAATTATTTGTTTGGATTAATTTCAATTAATTATTTGTTTGGATTCAATATAAAAGATAATGGAATTAGGTATTATAATTTTGATATTGTTAAATGTTTTGAATTATTTATATTGTTATTACTACAAAAAAGTCATATTGCTACTCAAATTTGAAACTTGACGTGTCTTCCTCATAACATGGTCTTTGTTTATATCTTTGCAGTTTATATTAGTTTTGAGTGTGTGTGTATATATATACACACAACTATTGGGAGTTTTGCCTAATTACTTTAAGAATTGTAAATTACTTTGTAGATTTGGTAACTATGCACTTACAACTCAATGACGTTCTATATTAGATAACACTTCTAAACTATGGAAAAGTATAGAAGTTAAATATTTATTCATTTAAAAAAAAAATACTAATTAGCAAAATGACTAATTACTCATTGTTGGATTTTTTTTTCATAGTCAATAACTTTGCCGTGCATTGCACGAGTTAGCGACTAGTTAATACAATTACATTAATGCAATCAAATTAAGAGTGGAAAAGTTACGTTATTAAGAAATCACATCAACGCAATAAAAAGCCAAAAATAATGCATATATTAGGAACCTATTTAGTATGAGTTTTACTAACAGATGCCTTGGACATCTATTAATAAACTATTTTAGGACAAAATTTTATATAAATGTGAAAAAATAACTAATTTTTTTACAGCTTTTTTTAATTTTATATTAAAATTTTATTTAAATGAATTATTAAAGAATGCCATAAGGACATCCGTTAACTGGACCTATTTATTATTTTGAGGGTATTTATTATTTTATATCAGTTTTGTTGACAAGAACCGGGCAGCACCTATTAATGAACCAGCTGTTGGGCCCCACTTGCATAGGAAAATGGTAAAAGTTGAATTTTCAAATGGTATTTATTTTAGGCGTGAAGTTTGGTTTCTTTGATAATTAGGTAACAAAAATGCCCTTTAACACATTTCCCTCCATTTCACTTTTTATTTTCCACCCAATTTTTTACTTTATCAATGTGGGTGTAGAAGCCCAACGTCATGTGATGGGCCTATGGCCAAATTCGAATATCACTATGTGTCCGAAGAGAAAAGGAGTTAGGAAGGTGTCCTGTGGAAGAAATGTAACTGGAAATAAGCGAGAGGAGCAGTCCGAAGAGAGCCCTATTGGTCCGAAGAGGTTATTCTCCTCGGATCCCAAAGGAGCTTAATCAAACAAATATACTGAGGGTCTGAATGACCTCCCCAACTACTTTCACGACAAGGACGAGCTTTGGGCGTGCCTAGAAATGATAAGAACAGAGAAATATCTAAAAGGAAAAGCTGTTACCACCGCATTTAATGCACTACAACAACTCTCCTGGCCGTATTTATGTGGAGAAGACCCCTGAACAGTGCAATCTCAGCTACCACCACTCACGGAGAACTAAAACAGATATCTGACATGACATGTACTCAAGTGAGGGCTTAGATGGGGAACAGGTGGACGGTGATGATGAAGCAGAATGAGAGTATATAAATGTAATAGGCCTCTAAAAAGAGGGAGGAAAAAAAAAGAAAGAAAAAGAAAAAATCTGTAAAAGAACTGAAAGAATTGTACTCATCTTTGAATCAAGAACGACCCTCTTCAGACCTGAGTTGATTTTACTTTTAAACGTGTTCTTACGTCAACAAATTGTTGCTAGATTCACAATTAGCCCAGCTTTTTCACCCACTCTCTACAAATTCATTGTTTTGGGTTTGTTGAGCTCATAATCCTAACCTTTTGGGCTTGGGCTACAAATTACGACCCTACAATCAATATTTTACTTTTCATCTCCTTTTATTTTATAGATATCAAACTCATTTTCTTTCACTTTACCATTATCAAATGCACTTCAAAGAAAATAAGAGATGAAGAAAAGTTCAAATGTTCAATGAAGGATTAAGCAATTATCTTTCAAGGTACAATGATTTTATTTTATTGAAATCATATTTATTTTTTAAACATATTTGAATACGAGGTTAATTTTTATGTTTAATACATGTTGTATATTATAACACCAATGGATGAGAATTTTGTTGTATGTGAGACTCATCAAGTAGTTAAAAGGAATTATTTTGACTCAAATGAATTACTTCAAGAATGTACTATTATTTTATTTTATTTGTATAATTTTTTTTTTCATTTATCCTAGAGTGATTTCTCATTCACTCTCAAGTTTTGCGGTGCTACCCAATGAGCACAAGCATCTACACTAGTGTTGTGTACTCTTGAAGCCCTATATAATTGATCATTCTTTCACATCTAAAAAGTTGTCTGTCAAAAAAAAAGTTCTAGACCAATATTATAGTATAGGTGCAACAAAACATGAAATCCCAAGTAATATATAAGCCTAGTGCTGAAATCTTCTAAACAATACACATAGTGCATTAATGCTTACTTTTGTAACTTAGAAAGTGACAATGGAGCCCAGGGCATCTAATCATTATTTTATTTTATTTGTATCATTTTTTTAAAACATTTATCATAAAATATGACGTGGATTGTTTTAATCTAGTTTTATTATAGCACCAATGGATGAGAATTTAGTTATAAGTGACACTCATCAAGTTGTTAAAAGGAATTGTTTTAGCTTAAATGAATTACTTCAAGCATGAACTATTATTTTATTTTATTTGTGTACTTTTTTTTTTTTCATTTATCCTAAAATATGATATTGATTGTTTTAGTCTTATTTTAATGTAGCACAAATGGATGACAATTTAGTTGCAAGTGAGACTCATCAACTTATTCCAATGAATTACTTTGACTTAAACGAATTACCTCAAGAAGGTACTATTATTTTTATTTTATTTGTAATATATATTTCATTTATCGTATAATATGATATTGATTTTTTTTAATTCTTGCTTTAATATAGCCGAAATTGATGATGATTTAATTGCAAGTGAGATTCGTGGAAATGTTTCATGGAATTGTGTTCAGTTAAATGAGTTTTCGAATGATGGAAAATATAATAACACTTGTGGAGGGGAAATAATTTATTGGAATGAATGTCCAATAGATGAAACGGGGGTTATTGAAGAATATGAGGATATAAATTCAATATAAAATGAATTTGTGTCTTTTGTTGGTCAATGTTTTTTTAGTGAAGAAGAAGCTTTCCTTTTCTATCAAAATTATGCAAATCAAAATGGTTTTACAATTCAAAAAGGTCGTTCAAAGAAAAAAAAATTGGAAAAATTTATGACATAATTTCTTTTGTCATTAGAAAGGTAGACCACTAAAAACGGTGGATCCATCTAAGGAGCAACGAAATATGAAGTTTTTAAAATGTGGATGCAAATATCGTCTAACTATTGTATTGCGAAAGTCAATAGACATTTTTCCAAGAGAATAGCGTGTCACTATTTTTATTGTAGATCACAATCATGAATTTTTGTCCCCTTCGGGAGTACGACTTCTTCTGGTTAATTGAGTTATCACTGAAGATGATAAAAATTGCATTCTCTTATACAAAGAAGCTAGACTTTTAGTTTGAGAAATAATTGTAGTTGCAAACATTTTGAATTTTGGGGTATACTTTGTGATCACATTCTTAGTGTATTTCTTCACAAAGATTGTTACCATATTCCACCCTTGTATTTACCATCACATTGGTGTTGTGAAGCCTCATTAAGTGAAAAATAATTGCTAGTGTTGGATGATGAAAATTTAGTAGTGAAGGAAAATGTGGTTGATGCCAATGTTAATGGTGTGAATGATAGAGATCGTTTCAATAATTGTCTTCTGCTATCAAAGACAAAAGGTTGTCCAAACTAAAAACAAATGTAAGGTGGAAGAGAATTAGGAAAGCGAAAGAAGACTTGTGGACTTTGCAAGCATGTTAGTCATACCATCTTTAAATGTCTGGAGAAAGAGTCTTGTACTTCCTCAAATGGTGCCCAAAAAAAAAAAAAAAAAAACATGTACTTCAAGTGAAATGGGATTGAATCCAATAATTTTAATAAATGTAAGAGTACAATTGCAAATTAACCCTTAAATTTTATACCAAATCCACAACAGTTAAAGAAACAAGGAAATTTTAATAAATAAGAGAGGAAATTTGATAAAGTCAGTATCTTCAAGGAATATTTGCCCTTGCACAAAATTTTCAAGGGGTTACAAAAAAACATATGATAGGATGGAATGAAATTTTCCAGCTCTTGGTGTCTGTGGCTCGTATTTGGTTTGAGACAACAAAGGGCATTTATTATGTGAAACTAGTTTTAGACCCGTGCGTTGCACGGTTTTAGAATAAATTTTTTAAAATAAAACTTATGGACTATTCTATTAAAGATATATATATTTATATATATGTCTTCAAAATTTTCTTCTAATGTCGTGTATTGTGAGATCTAATTGATTTGCAATATAATTACTAATTAGTAGTAGGAGTGAATAATGGTTCTTTTAACAATAATATTAGAGCTTAAATTCAGTCCGGATGTGGCGTAAACCACTTGGTTTACACCACCAATAGTATAATGCCACGTCAACACCCAATTAAAATCTCACTAAAACAAAAAACAAAAAATCAATGAATGTCTGTGTTGATGTTGGCAACGATAATGTTATGGGAGACACAAAGAAGCTAAAGAAGCACTCCACCCACGGTCCACCGCTGTCAATGAATTGGTGACCTCTCTTCCTCTCTAAATTTTATTTTACAAAACCTTTTAAAAACAAAAACAACCAAGAAACCTTGTTCCAAAACCCACATGCAAAAGCAAATGCCTCAAAATTTAATCACCCACAAACAGCAAAGACACCAAGACCTTGTCTTCCCTCACCAAAATCCACAACTTTATACCATATGCAAATCTTGAGCAAAACCCAAATTCAAACTTACACACAACCAAGATTGGATATATTTCTTTATAACCACACGTGCATAATTAGAAAAATAAAAAAAGATTGTACCTGGGACAATGAAAATTGGAAAAAAGAAAAAAAATCAAGAAAAAAGAAACTTAGAGGTCAGTGGCGACATCTCCAGCGGCTTTTGGCGGTTCCGGCCATTCAGCGGCTTGTAGGTTCGGTGGTTCTTCAGGATGAGCAGATTTTGTGGCAGATTTTGGTAGCATCTCCAGAGGTTTTGGGCAACATCTCCGGTGGCTGGGGCTGTGTCTTAGCCGGCTTGGAGATTTGGTTGGAAGATACAATTTTGTTGCTATATGAATTGTTAGAGGCAAGATTATGTGCGGTAAGATTTTTTTTTTAGTGTGCAATAAGCTGATGTGGCGCAATTTGATTGAAGGGCGTAAAATAGGCGTTTTACGCCCCATCCGAACAGAAGTTGCTCTCATAATATTAATGAAAGAATGTATAGAAGTACTAATTATTAAATCATATATGAATAAATAAATTTTTTTATTAATTATCTTGAAATTATATTAGTAGTTAGCAAATTACTTTTTTTAGTAGATTTTAAATCTTTACGACACTTAAACCCAACATTTTTCCTTTTTTGGTTATAGTCCTAATCTCTGAAGTTTCTATAAAAAGAGGTGCTACGTCCACAACATTTTTACAAAAAATCATAGGTGGTTAGTTGTTATTGGTTCAAATTTGAACCTAACAATAAGATTATTTTTTTGTCCTAACAATAACAACCTGCCACTTAGGATTTGTTGTAAAAATGTTGTGGACATATCATTTCTCTTCTATAAAATCTATATTTCTTGTTCTGATGGCTTCAATTTTTTGAATCAATAAAAATGAACCTACACTTTTGGAAGATATCCAGATTTGGAACATAAACATTCAATTAATTATAATTTATTCTTGTAAGTCTAGAAATTTATTTAGTGCATAGATGCTTGCAAGCCTCAAATTTTTTTTTTCTTTTTGCAAATGTAAATTAAGCCCATCTTCTTAGGTATGTTTGTAAGCTGTGTCAATGTCAACAAAGATATAGGTCTTCTTGTGCAAATAGAAAAAATAAATAGTAAAATTTTTATGAGAATGTAAATTTATTATAAAAGATTTTTTTTAAAAGGATAAACATGTTTATATATAATCTAGACATGAAAAAAAAGCTTATTTCATTTAAATATTTTATATGGTC